>JASCIT010000001.1:42400000-43600000 GCA_036711955.1 Digitonthophagus gazella | reverse complement strand
ACTGGTTTTAATACTAGAGTTTTCTTAGAACTAAAACTAAAAACTTTTGGGTTTAGCTATGTGTCTTTTGGAAAGGTGTTTGAGCGTTTCGGAAGGTTACAATATGGTATCGGAAAGATTAAATGTCAAATCTCAAAAGATCCAAGTTTTAAATTTGGAGTGAGAGTTTGAAATAATGTTAGTACTAACTCAAGCACTTAAATTTTCTTAGAACTACAACTAGGAGCTTTTAGCTTTAGTTGAACATCTTTTAGAAAGGTCTTTGAGCGTTTCGGAAGGTTGTAACATGACATTGGAAACTTCAAACGTCTAAACCCAAAAGTTTTTAGTTCTAGATTTAGTGTTAGAGTTGGGACTAACATTAGTACTAATTCTAACACTAAAGATTTCTTAAAACTAGAACTAAGACCTTTTGTATTTAGTTGTTAGTCTTTTAGAAAGATGTTTGAGCATTTCGGAAGGTTGTAACATAACATCGGAAACATTAAAAGTCTAAACTCAAAAGTTCTTAGTTCTTGGTTTAATGTTAGAGTTAGAACTAACGTTAGTACTAATTCTAACATTAGAAATTTCTTAAAACTAGAACTAAGATGTTTTGTGTTTAGCTGTGCGTCTTTTAGAAAAGACTTTGAGCGTTTCGGAAGGTTGTAACATGACATCGGAAACTTCAAACGTCTAAACCCAAAAGTTTTTAGTTCTAGATTTAGTATTAGAGTTAAGACTAACATTAGTACTAATTCTAACACTAAAGATTTCTTAAAACTAGAACTAAGACCTTTTGTATTTAGTTGTTAGTCTTTTAGAAAGATGTTTGAGCGTTTCGGAAGGTTGTAACATAACATCGGAAACATTAAAAGTCTAAACTCAAAAGTTCTTAGTTCTTGGTTTAATGTTAGAGTTAGAACTAACGTTAGTACTAATTCTAACATTAGAAATTTCTTAAAACTAGAACTAAGATGTTTTGTGTTTAGCTGTGCGTCTTTTAGAAAAGACTTTGAGCGTTTCGGAAGGTTGTAACATGACATCGGAAACTTCAAACGTCTAAACCCAAAAGTTTTTAGTTCTAGATTTAGTATTAGAGTTAAGACTAACATTAGTACTAATTCTAACACTAAAGATTTCTTAAAACTAGAACTAAGACCTTTTGTATTTAGTTGTTAGTCTTTTAGAAAGATGTTTGAGCATTTCGGAAGGTTGTAACATAACATCGGAAACATTAAAAGTCTAAACTCAAAAGTTCTTAGTTCTTGGTTTAATGTTAGAGTTAGAGCTAACGTTAGTACTAATTCTAACATTAGAAATTTCTTAAAACTAGAACTAAGATGTTTTGTGTTTAGCTGTGTGTCTTTTAGAAAGGTCTTTGAGCGTTTTGGAAGGTTGTAACATGACATCGGAAACATTAAATATCAAACCTCAAAAGTTTCAAGTTTTAGATCTGGTGTGAAAGTTAGAACTAATGTTTGTAGTAACTCTAGCACTTAAGTTTTCTTAGATCTACAACTAGGAGCTTTTTAGTTTAGTTATACATCTTTTAGAGAGGTCTTTGAGCGTTTTAGAAGGTTGTAACATGACATCGGAAACTTCAAACGTCTAAACCCAAAAGTTTTTAGTTCTAGATTTAGTGTTAGAGTTAGAACTAATGTTAGTAGTAATTCTAACACTAGAAATTTCTTAAAACTAGAACAAGGAGCTTTCATGTTTAGCTGTGTCTTTTAGAAAGATGTTTGAGCATTTCAGAAGGTTGTAATATGACATCGGAAACATTAAAAGTCTAAAGTAAAAAGTTCTTAGCTCTCGGTTTAATGTTAAAGTTAGAACTAACGGTAATACTAATTCTAACACCAGAGATTTCTTAAAACTAGAATTAAGAGCATTTATGTTTAGCTATGTGTCTTTTAGGAAGATCTTTGAGCGTTTTGGAAGGTTGTAACATGACATCGGAAACATTAACTATCAAACTTCAAAAGTTCAAAGTTTTAGATCTGGTGTGAAAGTTAGAACTAATGTTAGTACTAACTCTAGCACTTAAGTTTTCTTAGAACTACAACTAGGAGCTTTTAAGTTTAGTTGTACGTCTTTTAGAAAGGTCTTTGAGCGTTTTGGAAGGTTGTAACATGACATCGGAAACTTCAAACGTCTAAACCCAAAAGTTTTTAGTTCTAGATTTAGTGTTAAAGTTAGAACTAATCTTAGTACTGACTCTAGCACTTAGCACGAGTTAAGACTAACATTAGTACTAATTCTAACACTAAAGATTTCTTAAAACTAGAACTAAGACCTTTTGTATTTAGTTGTTAGTCTTTTAGAAAGATGTTTGAGCATTTCGGAAGGTTGTAACATAACATTGGAAACATTAAAAGTCTAAACTCAAAAGTTCTTAGTTCTCGGTTTAATGTTAAAGTTAGAACTAACGTTAGTACTAATTCTAACACTAGAGATTTTTTAAAACTAGAATTAAGAGTTTTTATGTTTAGCTGTGTGTTTTTTAGAAAAATGTTTGAGCATTTCGGAAGGTTGTAACATGGCATCGGAAACATTAAATATCAAACCTCAAAACTTCCAAGTTTTAGACCTGGTGTGAAAGTTAGAACTAATGTTAGTACTAACTCTAGCACTTAAGTTTTCTTAGAACTACAACTAGGAACTTTTAAGTTTAGTTGTACGTCTTTTAGAAAGGTTTTTGAGCGTTTCGGAAGGTTGTAACATGACATCGGAAACATCAAACGTGTAAACTCAAAAGTTCTTAGTTCTAGATCTAGTGTTAAGAGTTAGAACTAACGTTAGTATTCACTCTACCGTTAACATTAAATCTAAGTTTTCTTAAAGCTAGAACTAGGAGCTTAAAAACTTTAACTGTACATCTTTTTTTAAAGGAATTTAACGTTTTGGAAGATTGCAACATGACATCGGAAACTTCAAACATCTAAACCCGAAAGTTCTCAATTCTAAATCTAGTGTTAGTACAAATTCTAACACTAGAATTTCCTTAAAACTAAAATTAGGAGCTTTTAGCTTTAGCCGTGCATTTTTTTAAAGAAATTTGACGTTTTGAAAGGTTGCAACATGACATCGGAAACGTAAAACATCTTTTTAATAGATATACAGCTAAACCCAAAAACTCCTAGTTGTATCTGTAAGAAAATTCTAATGTTAGAATTAATGTTAATGTTAGAATTAACCTTAATATTAGTTCTAGTCTTAATTCAATTAACATCGGCCGTGAAAACCTTCATATTTAGACAAATATCTAACTTATATAAATGAAATAGAAATATTCCCGGTGCGATTTGAAAGTATTTTTCAAAAATATTTTTAATATTACAGCTTGACTCCTCTCGTAAACAAATATATTTAAAAGTATTTTTATAGATTGTAAGAAAATTTGCGTTTTGACAAAACGAATTTTCATAAATATGAACAATAACTTGGTGCAACTGGATCTAGTCCTCTATTATTGTTTATTTATCAATAAATAGTATTACCAACTTAAAAAGAAACACGAAGAGGACTTATTTACTACGGTAGTATCTTCTCTATTGAGTTTTTTTTTTATTATTCAACATACTTATTTACTATCATACTTATTGTATACACAGAAATAAAGTTAATATTTAAGAAATCAGTAATTTTGAATTATTTGTTGTATTATTGATTTTTCAATTAGTATTTTTAAAAAAGAAATTTAAACTAATATAAAAAAATTTTAAGTTTTAGATTCGTGGCACCATCTGTTAGATATCAGCTAAAATTACTTTCGTACAGACGTGGTTTGAAACTCGGCTATTGAGAAGATGAAATATAAACAGTAATTTTTTAAAAATTATCAACATAAATTGTACTAGTGTTTAAAAAATAAGAAACAACAAGAAAAAGGGTCAAAAGGAAAAAGTAAGTTTACATTATATAACGTTTTTTATTATTAAATATTACATTAGAAGAAAAATCCTAAAATTTTTCCTCCCAAATGTTTCCTCCTAGCTTCTTCATGGTCCATAATTCCACCACTTGTTGTAAGCACTACGTATCTAAAACAAACCCAACAAGAAAAAACATTAATCCCAACTTTAATTAATTCCTTAATTTATTCTAATGATACGTTACTTATAAAAACGTTAGAATTTAAACTATGAAACTTATTTCTTTAAAATAGAAAGCAGAATACGAACTGAATTTGAGTTATAATAGAATGGTTTAATACGTGAACTCAAAAATATTTGTTGTCATTTTACATTTACTCATATTGTCTTTATCACTCGTCTATATTAACACCTAGTTGACCGATCGGGGAGATCTCCCTGTTTCAATGTAAGTCACTGCCCGACCAATTGGGGAGATCTCCTCGCTTCAATGTAGATTGCATGGTCAAAACCGTACAATTCACAACGGTGTGCGTGGTCAAATAAGTGTTAACAATTTATCAACCCGTAGCCTATTAATCGGATTTTAGTCCCCAACAAAACACTTTTAGTTGACATGAAAATCCCATTACTTGAGGACAAGCGATCGGTCATATAATACACACTCATAGTCACCGGAAATGAACTTCAAAGCTCTGTGCGAGAGCGATAACTAAAATAGTGTTGGATTCGGTCAACTTTCGATATAATAAAACCCGGCGTGAGGCTATAAACCAAGTCAATGTTCGTTTATCTGCTTTGTATTTATGGATACCGCATCGAATCAGGCTCCTATCCCATCGTTGTGTTTCTACACGTTTAGCCTCACGCCAGGTTTCATTCTCTCGAAAATCAACCAAACCCAAAATCATTCTAGATATCGCTCTCGCACAAAGCTTTAACCACTTCGGTACGGACGTCGACTATAGTCAACAAAAACAGATGACCCCACACAGCCAAGCATCGACTATAGTTGATGGCTGTGCCAGCGTACAGGCGATGAAAGCCGGTTCTTAACGATGTTTCGCGGCTGATAGACACCATACCGAAGTGATTAAAGTTCAATTCCATTCACTATGAGTATACATACATTATTAAAACACTACCGATCAATAGAGTATTGAAGAAATAAGCTCTAACTATCTCCAAAATACAAAAAAACCTACCCAAACTGACGAGAAGGTAACAAATTATTAGTCCACTTCTCGATATGTGTAATCGGAACATCAAATCTAGGCGAAATAACACCACACTTATTTAATCTACCAGTTAGATTTACAACAATCTTCCCACTACGATGGTCATCGACAATTTCAAACTCTCCGATATATCCATGTTTCATCATTACGGTCAAGAACTTAACGATTACTTTAGAACACGGCCTAATGAGAACTTGGCGCTTTCCGCGTTTCTCAGCATTATTTATCGACTTGAGGGCGTCGCTCAATACATTCATTCGCACCATGACTATAATAAAATTAAAAACAAGACAGAATTAGTTAACTTAAAGTCAGCTTTTCGAATTAATAGGAATGTTATTATATTGTCAATGTCAGATGGGAGAGGTTATGTTGACTTCGAGGTGGAATTATGAGAGAAAACCAAGTTTTTGGATAAAAATACGGTTTTATCGGTAAAATTTAATCTTTAGAGGTACATTTAGGAAAGGATTTGAAGTCGGATGACTTAAAATAACGATGATTACCTGCGATTTATTTTGTGTTTACGCTCGGAACATTCACGTTTCGAAAACACGGGGAAAAGGAAAGTACGCCATCTTTTAGATAGGGGTCTCTGTTTAAATTCAATGCTGCCAATAGAAAGAAAAAATTTTAATGTACATACAAAAATAACTAAATTTTATTGAAATCTAAATTTAATGTACATACAAAAATAACTAAATTTTATTGAAATCTAAATAAGATTATTTAGATTTATTTATTATTTCTCAAATAAAAATGATTTTTTTTTTAATTTAACTCAAAATTGAATAAATAAACTTAATTAATTAAATCCTATTTTTAGTATATAAAATTAGAATGTTTTAAGTTTCATTTAGAGAAAAAATCAAATCAAAATCTTTAAAAATGAATTTTTGGTGAATTTTTCAAAAATTGTTAATTTGCTAACCTAAAAAATTTTTTCCAACTTTGAAAATTTTTTTAATTTATTTGACAACATTTAGAATAAAACGGTCTTTTTTAATTAAAATTAGAATGTTTTAGGTTTCATTTAGAAAAAAATCAAATCAAAATCTTTAAAAATGAATTTTTGGTGAATTTTTAAAGTTTTTCTTAAGTTAAAAAAAGTGTCAAAAATTTTTACCAACTTTGAAAATTTTTTTAAATTTTTTGGCAACACTTGGAATAAATCGGTCTTTTTTTATTAAAATTAGAATGTTTTAGGTTTCATTTAGAACAAAAATCAAATCAAAATCTTTAAATATGAATTTTTGGTGAATTTTTTAAAAAATGGTTAATTTTCTAACCTAAAAAATTTTTTCCAACTTTGAAATTTTTTTTAATTTTTTTGACAACATTTAGAATAAAACGGTCTTTTTTAACTAAAATTAGAATGTTTTAAGTTTCATTTAGAAAAAGAATCAAATCAAAATCTTTAAAAATGAATTTTTGGTGAATTTTTTAAAAAATGGTTAATTTTCTAACCTAAAAAATTTTTTCCAACTTTGAAATTTTTTTTAATTTTTTTGACAACACCTGGAATAAATCGGTCTTTTTTAATTAAAATTAGAATGTTTTAGGGTTCATTTAGAAAAAAAATCAAATCAAAATCTTTAAATATGAATTTTTGGTGAATTTTTTAAAAAATGGTTAATTTTCTAACCTAAAAAATTTTTTCCAACTTTGAAATTTTTTTTAATTTTTTTGACAACATTTAGAATAAAACGGTCTTTTTTAACTAAAATTAGAATGTTTTAGGTTTCATTTAGAACAAGAATCAAATCAAAATCTTTAAAAATGAATTTTTGGTGAATTTTTTAAAAAATGGTTAATTTTCTAACCTAAAAAATTTTTTCCAACTTTGAAATTTTTTTAAATTTTTTTGACAACACTTGGAATAAAACGGTCTTTTTTAATTAAAATTAGAATGTTTTAAGTTTCATTTAGAAAAAAATCAAATCAAAATCTTTAAAAATGAATTTTTGGTGAATTTTTTAAAAAATGGTTAATTTTCTAACCTAAAAAATTTTTTCCAACTTTGAAATTTTTTTAATTTTTTTGACGACACATGGAATAAAACGGTTTTTTTAAATTAAAATTACAATCTTTTTAGTTTCATTTAAAAAAGAATCAAATCAAAACCTTTAAATATGAATTTTTGGTGAATTTTTAAAGTTGATCGATTTTTTAAATTTAGGTTAGAAATGTCAAAAGTGTTTATCAACTTTGAAAATTTACTTTTATTTACAAACAACAACTTTATTCTTATCTATTTGATTACAAATTTTTAATACAATATTTTATATACACAATAAAACCTTTCAAACGTTACAAAACGTTTATTTGATAAAACTACAAAAGCACACGTGTAAAACGTGAAATATCCTTTGTGAAGGGCAACCACCGATCAAACTTGAATCTCTTTTCGCTCGCGTTTGCGCATTTTACAAATTGCGAAACACAGTCATCGCATCGTTTAGTTGTTGTGATGTTTACTGTTACGTTTTCGCGTTTCGTTCCAGTTCTTTCGCGCTGACACACTATAAAATGACTCCCAACTGACTCTAAAACGTTCCACATGTTCAACTTATCTAAATTATGGTAAATTTTACGTTAAAATCACACCATCAAACCAACAATTTAATTTCTAGTCATTAAAACTGATGTCTACAGTAATATCACCAACCAACGTTCCACAAAAATCAGAAGAATCAAACAGATTGCTTCAGCAACTGTTAGACTCCGTTAAACGGTGCCAAACTAGGTACGGAGGAAAAAAAGAATTAGCCACCGAGTTTGATACTTGCGTAGCTACTTTATGCTTGGCTTTAGAATCCGTTTTATTACACGGATTAAGAAATAAACCATTAATCGAAGGACAAGTTTCTACATTAAAGCAAGTTTCCGATATTGTTAGTAACAGTCTTCATTTACATAACGATAACTTGTGTGAGTTTGTTTTAACCTTTCGTAAAGTTATTTTGTTCGGATCTGTTTTTATTTATTTGATTAATTAAGAAAATTAATCAACTACTTGTTTATAAAGATAAGTATTTTAGCTTTTTGGCCGTTTGTATCAAAACATCTAACCAAACACGAAAATGAACGCTACATGGTTTTAAAACAAATTTGGACGGATACCGGACGTGGAAAAGCTTGGATTCGATCGGCTTTAAACGAAAAATCTTTAGAAAGATATTTTCACTCGCTCGTAAGCAATAAAACTTTGTTAAAAACTTATTACGAAGATTGGGCTTTATTGTGCGATGAAGAAAAAAGTAATTTATTGCCAAATATGGCAGCCGGTATGTAATTAATTTAAAGCGATGACATTAAAATAGAATATTTATTATCATTTTTTGTTGTATAAAGGATTGGGATCAATTTTATTTGCTATTAGCATAGATAAAAGTGATTTTAATTGTGGGAACGCAATGGAAAAAATGGATAAATTAAAATCGATGGCTGAGCCGATAATTGATGCTCCGATTCCAGGTAAATTAATTTATACCGAGCGTTTATAAATGAACGTTTGAATTTGGTACGTTAGAGATTAATTTTTAAGGTTGGTAATGCAATCTATAAGTGTGTCATAATCGGAAGAAAATTTCACCTTTAGAACATAACCTAATTTTTAAAATGTCAAAAAAATTTCAATTAAGGTTATTAAATTTGACATTTAAAATGTCAAAATTGACAGGTTTAGGTAAAATTTTACTTTTAAAATGTAAATGTTGTTAATTTTAGGTAAAATTTGACGTTTAAAATGTAAAAATTGACAATTTTAGATAAAATTTTACAGTTTTTAATAAAATTTTACTTTTAAAATGTAAATGTTGTCAATTTTAGGTAAAATTTGACGTTTAAAATGTAAAAATTGACAATTTTAGATAAAATTTTACAGTTTTTAATAAAATTTAACTTTTAAAATGTAAATGTTGTCAATTTTAGGTAAAATTTGACGTTTAAAATGTAAAAATTGACAATTTTAGATAAAATTTTACAGTTTTTAATAAAATTTAACTTTTAAAATGTAAATGTTGTCAATTTTAGGTAAAATTTGACGTTTAAAATGTAAAAATTGACAATTTTAGATAAAATTTTACAGTTTTTAATAAAAATTTGACATTTAAAATGTCAACACTGATAGTTTTAGTTAACAATTCACGTTTAAAACGTAAAAATTGATAGTTTTAGGTAAAATTTGACATTTTAAATGTCATAATTCGCGGTTTTAATTAAAAATTAACATTTAAAATCTCGCAATTGACCGTTTCAGTTAATAATTGATATTTAAAACATCTAAGTTGACAATTTTCAATAAAATTTGACATTTTAAATGTCAAAATTGACAGTTTTAGATAAAGATTAATATTTAAAACGTAAGAATTTCCAAATTTACGTAAAATTTGATGTTTAAAATGTAAAAATTGAAAATTTTAGATCAAATTTGACAGTTTTTAATAAAATTTGACATTTAAAATGTCAAAGTTGACAGTTTTAGGTAAAATTTGGCTTTTAAAATGTCAAAATTGACAGTTTTAGGTAAAATTAGACTTTTAAAATGTAAAAATTGACAATTTTAGATCAAATTTGACAGTTTTTAATAAAATTTGACATTTAAAATGTCAAAATTGACAAGTTTAGGTAAGATTTGACTCTTAAAATGTAAATGTTGTCAATTTTAGGTAAAATTTTACGTTTAAAATGTAAAAATTGACAATTTTAGATAAAATTTGCCATTTTAAATGTCATAAATCGCAGTTTTAATTAAGAATTGACATTTAAAATGTCATAATTGACAGTTTTAGGTAAAATTTGACGTTTAAAATGTAAAAATTGACAATTTTAGACAAAATTTGACATTTTAAATGTCATAAATCGCAGTTTTAATTAAAAATTGACATTTAAAATGTCATAATTGACAGTTTTAGGTAAAACTTTACGTTTTAAACGTCATAATTGACAATTTTCATCAAAAGTTGACCGTTTCAGTTAATAATTGACATTTAAAACATCTAAGTTGACAATTTTCAATAAAATTTGACATTTTAAACGTCAAAATTGACAGTTTTAGTTAAAAATTAACATTTAAAACGTAAAAATTGCCGGATTTATGTAAAATTTGACGTTTAAAATGTAAAAATTGACAATTTTAGATCAAATTTTACAGTTTTTAATAAAATTTGACATTTAAAGTGTCAAAATTTTACATTTAAAATGTCATAATTCACGGTTTTAATTAAAAATTTACATTTAAATCGTAGAAATTGCCAGATTTATGTAAAATTTAATGTTTAAAATGTAAAACTTGTCAGTTTTAGGTAAAATTTGATGTTTAAAATGTAAAATTTGACAATTTTTAATAAAATTTGACTTGTAATATGTAAAAATTGTCAGTTTTACACAGAATTTGATGTTTAAACTGTAAAAATTGACAATTTTAGATCAAATTTGACAGTTTTTAATTAAATTTGACATTTAAAATGTCAAAATTGACAATTTTAGATCAAATTTGACAGTTTTTAATTAAATTTGACATTTAAAATGTCAACATTGTCAATTTTAGATAAAATTTGGTAGTTTTTAATTAAACTTGGCATTTAAAATGTCAACATTGTCAATTTTAGATAAAATTTGACAGTTTTTAATTAAACTTGGCATTTAAAATGTCAACAATTCCAGATTCAAGTAAAATTTGACGTTTAAAATGTCAAAATTGACAATTTTAGATCAAATTTGACAGTTTTTAATTAAATTTGACATTTAAAATGTCAACATTGTCAATTTTAGATAAAATTTGACAGTTTTTAATGAAACTTGGCATTTAAAATGTCAACAATTCCAGATTTAAGTAAAATTTGACGTTTAAAATGTAAAAATTGACAATTTTAGATAAAATTTGACAGTTTTTAATTAAATTTGACATTTAAAATGTCAACATTGTCAATTTTAGATAAAATTTGACAATTTTTAATTAAACTTGGCATTTAAAATGTCAACAATTCCAGATTTAAGTAAAATTTGACGTTTAAAATGTAAAAATTGTCAATTTTAGATAAAATTTGACAGTTTTTAATTAAATTTGACATTTAAAATGTCAACATTGTCAATTTTAGATAAAATTTGACAGTTTTTAATTAAACTTGGCATTTAAAATGTCAACAATTCCAGATTTAAATAAAATTTGACGTTTAAAATGTAAAAATTGACAATTTTAGATCAAATTTGACAATTTTTAATGAAATTTGACATTTAAAATGTCAAAATTGACAATTTTTAAATAAAATTTGACAGTTTTTAATTAAATTTTACATTTGAAATGTCAAAATTGACTGGTTTAGGTAAAATTTGACGTTTTAATCGTCATAATTGACAATTTTAACTAAAAATTAACATTTAAAACGTAAACATTTATAACCTTAAAATCAAAAATCACTAAAATATAAACCCGCCAAATTCAAACAGTTTACAATCATTTTAATATTTTTTAAATTTATTTCATTCATTCATTTTTAATTCTTTTTATTTTCTAGATAATTCCGTACAAAAGAAAAAACGTAAAATCCCCAAACAAATAATCTCATTTGACGACGAAGAAAACACTTTATCATCAAGCGTACCTTCCAGTTCAAGTAGTATAACTTCGGATACTCTAATAACGGAAACCAAATCGGATAAAGAAAAATCTCCAAACGTAGAAAAACCCAAACGTAAATTAAGCATAGAAACTAGTGGATCGAGGGATAAATTCTTCACGATAGAAGGTCCTTTAACCCCCGTACAAGCAAATATAGGTGAATTAACACCGATTTCAATCGAAAAATCCGAATCTCCTATTTCCGACAATAATCAAGACGAACCGATCGATATAAGTAACGTCTTTACTGAAATCGAAAGGAAAAATCTTGATATAGCCAAGTTAAACGAAAAAGTAGAAAATTTAACGAAAGAGAACGAACATTTACACGAACAATTAAAGAAATACATCGGTGCCGTACAATTATTAAAACAGGGGAATTCAAGACAAGTCTTAGATAATTTACTCGAAGAAGGTGAAGTTCAAGATGAAGAAAAGCCGGATTATCAAAGAGAAGCTAAGATATTTGAAACGAAATTGGTGCAAGTTGCTGAAATGCACGCTGAGTTAATTGACTTTAATCTCATGTTACAACAAAAGTTGTCGGTGAAAGATCGGATCGTTGAACGATTACGTGATGAATTGGAGGAAATTAGAGGACCGGTTAGTTTATTAGATGAGGATGATGATGCTAGACATGTTGTTAATGTTTGGATACCTTCTGCTTTTTTAACAGGTTTGTTTTATTAATTAATTATTATTAAAAAATTATTAAAGTATTAAAAAAAGAAGAAAAATTAATGAACCTAACCTCACAATTTTTTTAGTAAATTTAAAAAATCACCTGGACTTTATTTATAGGAATTAAGAAAAGATTTTTTTAAATAAATATAAATTAAAATGTCTATTTTTAATTACAAAAGACGGATTTTTTCTAATTATGACCAAAAAATTAAAAAAAAATTCTTAATGTTGGTAAAAAATTTTTGACAGTTTATAACCTAATTTTTTTATAAAATCAACTCAACTTTTAAAAAATCGTCAAAAATTTATTTTTAAAAACTAAGAAATAATTTTTTGGAAAATAAAAGTTAAAATATTGTAAATTTAAATAAAAAAGACGGATTTTTTCTAAGTCTTACCAAAAAAATGTAAAAAATTCCCAAAGTTAGTAAAAATTTTTTGACAGTTTATAACCTAATTTAAAAAAATCAACTCAACTTTTAAAAAATCGTCAAAAATTTATTTTTAAAAACTAGGAAATAATTTTTTGGAAAATAAAAGTTAAAATATTGTAAATTTAAATAAAAAAGACGGATTTTTTCTAAGTCTTACCAAAAAGATGTAAAAAATTCCCAAAGTTAGTAAAAATTTTTTGACAGTTTATAACCTAATTTTTTTATAAAATCAACTCAACTTCTAAAAAATCGTCAAAAATTTATTTTTAAAAACTAAGAAATAATTTTTTAAAAAATGAAAGTTAAAATATTGTAAATTTAAATAAAAAAGACGGACTTTTTCTAAGTCTTACCAAAAAAATTTAAAAAATTTCCAAAGTTGGTAAAAATTTTTGACGGTTAACTAACCTAATTTTTTAAAAAATTGACCAACTTTAAAAAATCGCCCAGACTTTATTTATTAAGATTAAGAAATGATTTTTGTTTCAAATTTAACTTAAAAGATTGTATTTTTAATTAAAAGAGTCAAATTTTTCCTAATTATTATCAAAAAAATTAAAAAAATTCTTAAAATTGGGTAAAATTTTTGACAGTTAACCAACCTAAGTTTTTAAAAAATTTCGTCCAACTTTAAAAAATCGCCCAGACCTTATTTATGAAGATTAAGAAATGATTTTTGTTTTAAATTGAAGTTAAAAGATTCTATTTCTAATTAAAAAAGTCAAATTTTTCGTAATTATTACCAAAAAAATTAAAAAAATTCTTAAAATTGAGTACAATTTTTGACAGTTAACTAACCTAAGTTTTTAAAAAATTTCGTCCAACTTTAAAAAATCGCCCAGACCTTATTTATGAAGATTAAGAAATGATTTTTATTTTAAATTAAAATTAAAAGATTCTATTTTTGATTAAAAAAGTCAGATTTATTCTAATTATTACCAAAAAAATTTAAAAAATTCTTAAAATTGGGTGAAATTTTTGACATTTAACTAACCTAACTTTTTTAAAAATTTCGTCCAACTTTAAAAAATCGCCCAGACCTTATTTATGAAGATTAAGAAATGATTTTTGTTTTAAAGTGAAGTTAAAAGATTCTATTTTGAATTAAAAAAGTCAGATTTATTCTAATTATTACCAAAAAAATTAAAAAAAATCTTAGTTGGGAAAATTTTTGACAGTTAACTAACCAAAGTTTTTAAAAAATTTCGCCCAACTTTAAAAAATCGCCCAGACCTTATTTATGAAGATTAAGAAATGATTTTTGTTTTAAATTGAAGTTAAAAGATTCTATTTTTAATTAAAAAAATCAAATTTTTCTTAATTATTACCAAAAAAATTAAAAAAATTCTTAAAGTTGGGAAAATTTTTTACGGTTAACTAACCTAATTTTTTAGAAAAGTTGTACCAAATTTAAAAAATCCCCAAGAGTTTATTTATAGAAATTAATGAAATATTTTTGAACTGAATGTAAATTAAAATGTCTAGTTTTAATTAAAAAAGACGGATTTTTGCTAAGTAGTGCCAAAAAAATTAAAAAAATTCCTAAAGACAAAGATTTTTCACCGAACCTAAAATTTTGACCATTCTTCCTTTCTTTTAGTTATCATAAAACACTAAAAGAATAGATGATAACACATATAGCAGGAAACAAAGTTCTTCTATAAGCCAAAGATTTGTATTTCTATAATCTGAAAAAATTTGAGGTTAAATCCGAGACTTAATTTCAACCGAAAAAACATTTGGATTTTTTAAATTCTACAACAATAATTAGAACAAATTGGATAAATTTACTAAAAAGTAATATTATACTTTATCTTTTTTTAAAGATATCTTTTTCATAATTCTTATAAATAAATCCAATATGAATAAAGATAATTTTGTGAGGTTATGTTAGGTTCGGTCAAAAATTTTCCTGATTTCAAAAGATATTTCAAGTTTTTTCGGGTTTAATCAACAAAATACATTTTTAACATGTGTCACTAACATCTGATATTTAATTATTATGGATTTTTTCAAGTGTCTGTATTCTTAAAAAGAATAAAACTCATCTACCACACTGCGGTTATTAAAGTTAAAATGTAAACATTTCAAAAATAGCAATATTCATCATCAAAAATCACTAAAATACAAATTCGTCAAATTAAAACACCTAAATATTTATATACACTATTATATTAAAATTATTTTTTAGGTAGCGGCTCAAGTGCTCATCACGTTTACCAAATATTTTTAAGAGCCGGCCGAGACGAATGGAACATTTATAGAAGATATGCGCAATTTTACGCTTTACATACTGATCTGAAAAAATTAGATCCTGCCGTTTCTACGTTTGATTTTCCCCCTAAAAAAAGTATAGGAAAAAAGGTGGGTTAAAAGTGAAATTAAGTTAGGTTATGTTGACATATTTAAAGTTTATTCTTACAATTAAAAAATTTAACGAATTAAAATACCATTTTTCTAAATAAGTTAATTTAAAAGTCAAGAAAAGAAATATATTATTTTGAAATAAATTTAAAAATGAATTTAAAGAAAAATTAGATTTAATTTTATAAGAATAAAATTCATCGATAATTGGTTAGATGGCGCTACTTCAGGACGGTTAACGTAACTACTGAATTTTAACTAGAATTTTACCATAATTATTTGATCGGTTTAATCAATTAATTGATCATTTTTAAATTATTATTTTATTAAAATAAATTTCAAACGTAAGCTTTATTAAAATGACTTAAATTTTTTTTCTTTGACAGTTGGTCATCTTGAAATTTTTTAAATTAACCTAACTTTTTTTTTTACTTATCTTTATTTTTTATATAACTCGTTTTTTAAATAAACTAATCACTTAACTATGTTTATTTTTAAATAGGATGCAAGTTTAGTCGAAGATAGACGCAAACGACTTCAAAAATACCTAAGAAACGTTTTATCGCATTGGCCGGAATTGTCACAATGCAACAGTAGATTTTTACTAGAACAACATTTCTCCTTTTTTAAGTAAGTAGGTTCCATAATTCCTCATTTACATTAAAATGAAAGTTATATTATGATCTAAATAAACCAAACGAATTAATTTAGGGATCAAGAAAGTGATAAAAAGATATTTTCTCCCCGTCGAAGCCCCAACGATACTCATCACGCAGGTTTGTAGAATAATAACGATGGCGTAGTAAATTTTTTTTAACTTGTAACCAATTATTTTATATGTTAAATTCAACCTTATGTGTATATTATGTATGTATACTATATTATTATTAACATGTTCACGCCGGGCCGTTACTCGCACCTATGTGGCAAGCGCCCGGCGTGAAGGTCTTAAGCAAAAAATGTATTTATTCATTTAGGTTTAAATTATTAATGATCTTTTATTGTTGATACTCAAATATTATCTTGAAATGAAAAATGATGTACTTATATGAATTATTTTAAAATGTTATTAATATAATAAAGTTATAAATAAACTTTGTCAGTTTTAAAATAATAGTTTTGACGTTTAAAGATCAAAATTCTCGTTTGAAATGTCAATTTTGACGTTAAAATGTCTAAATCTATTTTCAAAATGTCAATTTTGACGTTTAAAATGTCACTTTTCTTCGTTAAGATGTCACTTTTGACGTTTAGAAGTCAAAATTCTCTTTTGAAATGTCAATTTTGACGTTTAAATGTCTAAATCTACTTTAAAAATGTCACTTTTGACGTTTAAAAGTGAAAATTCTTTTTTGAAATATCAATTTTGACGTTAAAATGTCTAAATCTATTTTCAAAATGTCAACTTCGACGTTTAAAATGTCACTTTTCATCGTTAAGATGTCACTTTTGACGTTTAGAAGTCAAAATTCTCTTGAAATGTCAATTTAGACGTTTAAATGTCTAAGTCTACTTTGAAAATGTCACTTTTGACGTTTAAAAGTGAAAATTCTTTTTTGAAATGTCATTTTTGACGTTAAAATGTCTAAATCTATTTTTAAAATGTCAATTTTGATGTTTAAAATGTCACTTTTCATCGTTAAGATGTCACTTTTGACGTTTAGAAGTCAAAGTTCTCTTGAAATGTCATTTTAGACGTTTAAATGTCTAAGTCTACTTTGAAAATGTCACTTTTGACGTTTAAAAGTGAAAATTCTTTTTTGAAATGTCATTTTTGACGTTAAAATGTCTAAATCTATTTTTAAAATGTCAATTTTGACGTTTAAAATGTCACTTTTCATCGTTAAGATGACACTTTTCACGTTTAGAAGTCAAAATTCTCTTGAAATGTCAATTTAGACGTTTAAATGTCTAAGTCTACTTTGAAAATGTCACTTTTGACGTTTAAAAGTGAAAATTCTTTTTTGAAATGTCAATTTTGACGTTAAAATGTCTAAATCTATTTTCAAAATGTCAATTTTGACGTTTAAAATGTCATTTTTCATCGTTAAGATGTCACTTTTGACGTTTAGAAGTCAAAATTCTCTTTTGAAATGTCATTTTAGACGTTTAAATGTCTAAGTCTACTTGGAAAATGTCACTTTTGACGTTTAAAAGTGAAAATTCTTTTTTGAAATGTCAATTTTGACGTTAAAATGTCTAAATCTATTTTCAAAATGTCAATTTTGACGTTTAAAATGTCACTTTTCATCTTTAAGATGTCACTTTTGACGTTTAGAAGTCAAAATTCTCTTTTGAAATGTCAATTTTGACGTTTAAATGTCTAAGTCTACTTTGAAAATGTCACTTTTGACGTTTAATAGTGAAAATTCTTTTTTGAAATGTCAATTTTGACGTTAAAATGTCTAAATCTATTTTCAAAATGTCAATTTTGACGTTTAAAATGTCACTTTTCATCTTTAAGATGTCACTTTTGACGTTTAGAAGTCAAAATTCTCTTTTGAAATGTCAATTTTGACGTTTAAATGTCTAAGTCTACTTTGAAAATGTCACTTTTGACGTTTAAAAGTGAAAATTCTTTTTTGAAATGTCAATTTTGACGTTAAAATGTCTAAATCTATTTTCAAAATGTCAACTTCGACGTTTAAAATGTCACTTTTCATCGTTAAGATGTCACTTTTGACGTTTAGAAGTCAAAATTCTCTTGAAATGTCAATTTAGACGTTTAAATGTCTAAGTCTACTTTGAAAATGTCACTTTTGACGTTTAATAGTGAAAATTCTTTTTTGAAATGTCAATTTTGACGTTAAAATGTCTAAATCTATTTTCAAAATGTCAATTTTGACGTTTAAAATGTCACTTTTCATCTTTAAGATGTCACTTTTGACGTTTAGAAGTCAAAATTCTCTTGAAATGTCAATTTAGACGGTTAAATGTCTAAGTCTACTTTGAAAATGTCACTTTTGACGTTTAAAAGTGAAAATTCTTTTTTGAAATGTCAATTTTGACGTTAAAATGTCTAAATCTATTTTTAAAATGTCAATTTTGACGTTTAAAATGTCAAATTTGACATTTAAACGTTACTTTTCATGTTGAAAATGTCATTTTTGACGTTTAAATGTCTGAATCCATTTTCGAAATATCAATTTTGACATTTAAACGTCACTTTTAGTATTGAAGATGTCGCCGTTTACGTTTAAAAGTCAAAAATCATTTTCTAAATGTCGGTATTGACGTTTACAGGTGAAAAATCGTTTTCGAAATGTCAGTTTTGACGTTTAAACGTCAATTTTCATATTTGAAATATTAGTTTTAACCTTTAAATGTCACTTTTCATAGTTGAAATGTCAACTTTGACGTTTAAAATGCCAAATTTGACATTTAAACGTTACTTTTCATGTTGAAAATGTCATTTTTGACGTTTAAATGTCTGAATCCATTTTCGAAATATCAATTTTGACATTTAAACGTCACTTTTAGAATTGAAGATGTCGCCGTTTACGTTTAAAAGTCAAAAATCATTTTCTAAATGTCGGTATTGACGTTTACAGGTGAAAAATCGTTTTCGAAATGTCAGTTTTGACGTTTAAACGTCAATTTTCATATTTGAAATATTAGTTTTAACCTTTAAGTGTCACTTTTCATAGTTGAAATGTCAACTTTGACGTTTAAAATGTCAAATTTGACATTTAAATGTTACTTTTCACGTTGAAAATGTCATTTTTGACGTTTAAATATCTGAATCCATTATTAAAATGTCAATTTTGACATTTAAGCGTCGTTTTTCATCTTTAAACTGTCACTTTTGACGTTTAAAGATGAAAATTCTCTTTTGAAATGTCAATTTTGACGTTTAAGTGCTTAAATCTATTTTTAAAGTTTCAATTTTGACGTTTAAATGTCATTTTTCATCTTTAAAGTATCATTTTTGACGTTTAAACGTCATTTTTCATCTTAAAAGTATCACTTTTGACGTTTAAACGTCATTTTTCATTTTTAAAGTGTCAGTTTTGACGTTTAAAGATCAAACTTCACTTTCAAAATGTCAATTTTGACGTTTAAGTGCTTAAACCTATTTTTAAATTTTCAATTTTGACGTTTAAATGTCATTTTTCATCTTTAAAGTATCAGTTTTGACGTTTAAACGTCATTTTTCATCTTATAAGTATCACTTTTGACGTTTAAAGATTAAAATTCCAGTTAAATAAAATACGGTAAAAAAAAATTATTTATTTATTCTATATTTTTCTTAAATTAATGGTATTTTCCAAACCATTTATAATCAACAGGCGATAACCAATTCCTACAACCACCCATATTATTTTGTATGCAATATTTCATCGTATACGGATTAATATTATTCTCTTCTTCTCTCCGTTCTTTTTCTCGCATATCTTCTAACATTTTCTGTGATACGGCCATCGCTTTAAACGGTAATTTAGCTGCTAAATCTTCTAAGAAATCTTTAACCTCGATAAATTCACATTTACCGGCTATTTCAACAAGTACTCGACCTAAATTCAAATAATAAAAAGGCAGTAATATTAAATACAAATATGATTATTAAATACAAACACGAACATTAAATATAAACACAAACATTATTAATAAAATTACTAACCGGCTTTTATTGGTGTTACGTAATGATCGATAGCACCTTTTCCACCTCCCATACGATGTCCTTGCCCCTTCTTCGTAATCGGTTGCCACGGAGCATCAACTCTCCAAATAGCGAACATTCTGTTCGTATCCATTTCCCTACCGATTCGTAAACGTAACATTTCTAAGTGACCCCATCTTAGACGACCCCCTCCGGTCGCTATAATCCCATATTGCTTATACAATAAGCTGTTATGAACTAATTCGGGTCCTCGCATCAACTTTAACCTCTTTTGCATTTTCGGGGGTCGAATACTTGCCGGCATTTGAGGTACTCTATCCAGAAAACGTAGCTTGGGTTTTTCGGGTATTTTAAAGTCTAAAAATTTAATTGTTTTTAAAAATTTAATTTTAAAGTTAAAAAATATTTAAAGAGTAAATCGGTTAAAAGTACCTTCATATTGCGGTGGAGGTTTAAAGTATTTCATGCCACATATTTGAACTAGATTTATTGCCGGGGCTAAAAAATTTAATTCAATTAGAAAGTTAAAAGTATTAATTTCCAAAGATTAAAGAATAAAATACCTTTAAATAAAATTTTAGGAATTTTTAAGGTTATCATTTTGAGGTTAGGTTTGAAAGTAAGGTTCGTTCGATTGACACATCTAAAGAAATTATAATTTTATAAATTTATTAAAGTTTTTAATGTAAAAGTAGATAAAAATGGGTTTAACTTTTAATATTATTTACTAAAATAAAACTTTTTAATTTTATTTCTTTTAATTAAAAAGATTTTTTTATAAAAATAAATAATTTTTTAAATCAGCGCCATCTAGTACATTTTTGTCGAACTTTATACTTATAAAAATAAATTCCAATTTATTTAAAAAATTCATTTCTAAATTTTAATTTAATTATTATATTCGTTTTCTTGATTATTTAATTGACTTATTTTTGAAAAAATTGTATTTTAATTCGTTAAATTTTCAATAAAATTTCTCCAAAATGGTTTTGACATTTAACATTTTAAACTTAATTTATTTTTAATCTCGTTTTTAAACTTTTTTTAAACTATTATATTCGTTTTCTAGATTATTTAATTAGTTTATTTTAAAAAAATCATATTTTAATTCGTTTTATTTAAAAAAATATTTATAAAAAGATTTTTTTTTAAATCAGCGCCATCTAATAAACTTTCATTGAACTTTATACTTATAAAAATAAATTCCAATTTATTTAAAAAATCCATTTTTAAATTTTAATTTAATTGTTATATCTATTTTCCTGATTATTTAATTGAGTTATTTTTGAAAAAATTGCATTTTAATTTGTTAAATTTTCGATAAAATTTATAAAAAATAATTTTGACATTTTAAATACATTTTGACATTATTTTTAATCCCATTTTTAAATTTTCTTTAAATTGTTATATTTCTTTTCTAGATTATTTAATTAGTTTATTTTTAAAAGATTTTTTTTAATTAAAAAAGGATATTTATTTAAATATTTATTAAATTAAAAAATCAATCGTAACTGACTTTCTTAGTGTTACCAACCAAACAACAAAACATAACCTCTTTTTTAATGTTATTGCGCGTTTTTGTCAAACCGTTACATGTTGTCAAGTGATTAGAACGGTTTTAAGATGGATTTCTTAGAATATTCTGATATAACAGCCGAAATAAAGGGTTTAATGGTAGGTACATTGATATTGATTAATTAATTAATGAATATTTTATGTTTTTACTTGATGTAATATTTACTTTTCTTGTTAAATATAGACCCCGGGTAAATTAAAAATGACCGATCAAAACATAGTATTTAAAAACAGTAAAACTGGTAAAGTCGAGCAAATACCATCCACGGAAATGGACGTGGTTAATTTCCAAAATTTTGTCGGAACGTGGGGTTTACGTATATTTTTAAAAAGCGGTACGCTTCATCGGTTCGCCGGCTTTAAAGATTCCGATAAAGAAAAAATTGCTAAATATTTTTCTTCAACTTATAAGATTGATATGTTGGAAAAAGAACTTAGCTTAAAAGGATGGAATTGGGGAACGGCAAAATTTAACGGATCAGTATTAGGTTTCGATATCGATGATAAAACCGCCTTTGAAATTCCATTAAATCACGTTTCACAATGCATCACCGGTAAAAATGAAATCACCATGGAATTTCATCAAAACGATGACGCACCGGTCAGTTTAATGGAAATGAGATTTTTCATTCCGTCGAATGAATTAGCCGGAGATTTAGATCCCGTCGAAGCGTTCCAAAAACAAGTTATGAATAAAGCCAGTGTTATTAGCGTTTCCGGGGATGCTATCGCTATATTTAGAGAAATTCAATGTCTTACACCTCGGTATTTAAATTTAAAATATAAAATAATTTTTTTTTTTTTAATAAAAATTTCTTTTTAGTGGTCGATATGATATTAAAATATTTCAAACGTTCTTCCAACTTCACGGTAAAACGTTTGATTACAAAATTCCAATGTCTACGGTTTTACGTTTGTTCTTACTGCCTCATAAAGATAGCAGACAAATGTTCTTCGTAATCAGTTTGGATCCTCCGATAAAACAGGGTCAAACGCGTTATCACTTTTTAGTTTTGTTATTTGGTCTTGAAGATGAGACATCGATTGAGTTACCGTTCACCGAGCAAGAATTAAAGGAGAAGTATGATGGTAAATTGGAAAAAGAACTTTCCGGACCGACTTTTGAGGTGTTAGGGAAGGTTATGAAGACAATTATTAATAGGAAATTAACTGGAACTGGTGGATTTATTGGGTACATTTTTAAAAATTAGTTTAGAATAAATAAAGTTTAAAAAAATAACAAATTTTTCTTAAAATTCATTAAAAATCTGTTAATTTGAGTACAAACACGACTATATTCGGGTAAAAAATAAAAAAGTTAGGTTAGTTTAAAAAATTTCAAGATGGCCGACTTTCATTTGTTTTTTAAATTTTAAATTTTTATATCTCCTAAACTATTTAAGTTAAATATATCATGTTTGGTATCAAATTAAAGGATTTTTAATGAACTTTAAGAATTTTTAAAAATTACGTCTTTTCAATTGTTTTTAAAATAAAAAATTGGCATAACTTCGAAATTATTTAAGTTAGATGTGTCATGTTTGTACTCAAATTAAAGGATTTTTAATAATCTTTACGATTTTTAAAAAAAAATTAATAATTTTTACGATTTTAAAATTTTTTTTGATCATTTCGTACTTTTTAAGAAAAAAAATTGAAATTTTGATTTAAATCTCTTAAAATTTATTAAAAATCGTTTAATTTGATACTAAACACGACTATATTCGGGTAAAAAATAAAAAAGTTAGGTTAGTTTAAAAAATTTCAAGATGGCCGACTTTCATTTGTTTTTAAAATTTTAAATTTTTATATCTCCTAAACTATTTAAGTTAGATATATCATGTTTGGTATCAAATTAAAAGATTTTTAATGAACTTTAAGAATTTTTAAAAATGGCGTCTTTTCAATTGTTTTTAAAATAAAAAATTGGCATAACTTCGAAACTATTTAAGTTAGATATGTCATGTTTGTACTCAAATTAAAGGATTTTTAATAATCTTTACGATTTTTAAAAAAAATTTAATAATTTTTACGATTTTAAAATTATTTTTGATCATTTCGTACTTTTTAAGAAAAAAAATTGAAATTTTGATTTAAATCTCTTAAAATTTATTAAAAATCGTTTAATTTGATACTAAACACGACTATATTCGGGTAAAAAATAAAAAAGTTAGGTTAGTTTTAAAATTTGAAGATGGCCGACTTTCATTTGTTTCTAAAATTTTAAATTTTTACATCTCCTAAACTATTTAAGTTAGATATATCATGTTTGGTATCAATTTAAAGGATTTTTAGCGATCTTTAATAATTTATAAAAATGGCGTCTTTTCAATTATTTTTGAAACTAAAAATTGCTATAATTTCTAAATTATTCAAGTTAGATATGTCGTGTTTGTACTCAAATTAAAGGATTTTTAATAATCTTTACGATTTTTAAAAAAAATTTAATAATTTTTACGATTTTAAAATTTTTTTTGATCATTTTGTACTTTTTAAGCAAAAAAAATGAAATTTTGGTTAAAGTTTCTTAAAATTTATTAAAAATCCTTTAATTTGATACCAAACACGACTATATTCGTGTAAAAAATAGAAAAGTTTGGTTAGTTTAAACATTTTCAAGATGGCCGCCTGTCACTTGTTTTTAAAGTTTCAAATTATTATATCTCCCAAACTATTTAAGTTAGATATATCGTGTTTGTATTCAAATTAAAGGATTTTTAATCATCTTTAAGATTTTTTAAGAATTTTTGGTCATTTAAAAATTTTTCTATCTTAAGAATTGAAAAAAAAAATTTTTTTTTAATTGAAAAAAAATTGTTTGTTAATATTTTTTTATTTTATAGTCATACAGGTACTCCAGCTGTTGGTTGTTCATTTAAAGCAGCCGCCGGATATCTTTACCCATTAGAAAGAGGTTTTATCTACGTTCATAAACCTCCGCTTCACATAAGATTTGAAGAAATCGCTTCGGTTAACTTTGCTCGAAGCGGTGGAAGTACAAGATCTTTCGATTTCGAAATCGAACTTAAATCCGGAACGGTAAATACATTCAGTAGCATAGAAAAAGAAGAATACGGTAAACTTTTCGATTTTATCACCGCGAAAAAACTCCACGTTAAAAATAGAGGTAAAAATGATAAAGCTAATTATAAAGATGACTTTGGAGATTCTGATAACGAAGCCGAACCAGATGCTTACCTTGAAAGAGTTAAAGCGGAAGCTCAGGAAAGAGATGCAGATGATGATGATGGTGGAAGCGAGGAAAGTACGGATGAAGATTTTAATCCAAACCAAGAAGAAAGTGATGTTGCCGAAGAGTATGATAGTAATCATAGCGGGACGAGTTCATCGGAAGAAGGTGGATCTGCTGGAGGATCCGGAGATGAAAAGAAAAAAGAAAAGAAACATAAAAAAGATAAAAAGGAGAAGAAAACTAAGACTATTTCTGAAAAACCAAGGAAAAAACGAGGAAGTAAAAAGGAAAAAGATGCTAATAGACCTAAACGAGCTCCTTCGGCTTATATGTTATGGTTGAATGAAAACCGAGAGAAGATTAAATCTCAAAATCCTGGAATATCAGTAACGGAAATTGCTAAAAAAGGTGGGGAAATGTGGAAGGAGTTAAAAGATAAATCCGAATGGGAGAAAAAAGCGGCTAAGGCAAAAGAAGAATATCAAAAGGCTATTAAAGAATATAAAGAATCCGGTGGAGGATCTACCGCTACAAAAGAAGTTAACAAGGATAAGAAAGTTCAAAAGAAAAAATCTACCAATGTTACGGTTTCCCCACCAAAAGGTGGAGGTGGATTTAAAAGTAAAGAGTATATAGAAAGTGATGGTAGTAGTTCGGAAGATGAAAAAGAAAAGAGTTCTAAAAGAAAAAGCTCCGATAAGGAAAGCGATGAAGATGGTGCGAAGAAAAAAATTAAAAAGAAACCATCAAAAGCGTCTGATGATGATGATGAAGAAGAAGAAGAAGAAGCTGAAAGTACTCCAGCATCTAGCGCATCCGGATCTGAAAGTGATTAAATTTTCCCTCTTAAATTTCTTTTAAGTTATGTTATGAAATATTTAAGGTTACAATAATTTGTATTTTTAGTTTCTTGTCAAATACAGTTATTTCTACAAACTAATTATTTTTGAATTTTACTTAAAATTTATTTTCATACTGTTTTTCTTTTTATTCGAAAGATGGCGACATGATAGATTTTCTTTTTAAATTTTCATTAGCGTTTCTGTTGCACAGTAGCTAAAGTTCTCGATTAAAATTTTGGTGGTTTGAAAAAACCAGGTGCGGTTTGAAACCGGGATATGAAAATTATAAATAGTTGAGTTTCAAACCACGTATGGTTCGAAACTCCGGTGTGAAAAGTTTAAATGTTGTTTCAAAGCACGTATGGTTCGAATCTCGGATAAGAAAATTTTAAGTAATTGAGTTTCAAACCAAACTTTTCCTACGAAACTTTGGTTTTTTAAATAGTTGAGTTTCAAACCACGTATTGTTCGAATCTCGGATAAGAAAATTTTAAATAGTAGAGTTTCGAACCAAATTTTTCCTAGGAAACTTTGGTTTTTTAAATAGTTGAGTTTCAAACCACGTATGGTTCGAATCTCGGATATGAAAATTTTAAATAGTTGAGTTTCAAACCAAATTTTTCCTACGAAACTTTGGTTTTTTAAATAGTTGAGTTTCAAACCAAATTTTTCCTACGAAACTTTGGCTTTTTAAATAGTTGAGTTCCAAACCAAATTTTTCCTACGAAACGTTGGCTTTTTAAATAGTTGAGTTTCAAACCACGTATGGTTCGAATCTTGGATAAGAAAATTTTAAATAGTTGAATTTCAAACCAAATTTTTCCTACGAAACTTTGGCTTTTTAAATAGTTAAGTTTCAAACTACGTATGGTTCGAATCTCGGATAAGAAAATTTTAAATAGTTGAATTTCAAACCAAATTTTTTCTTCGAAACTTTGCCTTTTCAAATAGTTGTGTTTCAAACCACGTATGATTTGAATCTCGGATAAGAAAATTTTAAATAGTTGAGTTTCAAACCAAATTTTTCCAATTCGAACCTCATTCTAAATCCATCTCTGAATTTCGTTTGAAAAATCGAAACTTTGTCCGACAATTAACCATTAAATCACCTTTTTTTTTAGAAAAAATTGTATTTTAATTCGTAAATTAAAAAACACAAAAATAATATAAATGTATTTTATTTATTTTTTTTTATAAAATCACAAAATTCAACATATAGTATCTAACAGTTCACACTAAAAGAAAAAAAAAACTCGGTAAATATATCTAAAATACATTTTTCGTTTACTGTATTTCATATTTTTGTTCATATTTTAACAAAACGGCGAAACTGTAAGTTTTTTATTTTAATATTACAAAGGAAGAAAAATACTATTTAGTAGCTATTAACAAAAAAAAAACGAAAAAATATATATATAATAATAAATCTGTTTTAAGGTGAGAATAAAATAAAATAAGAGAGACATAAAAACTATTGTTAAAAGTTATCATTAATAAAATGTTTAGTTATGAGTTGTGTTAACTTTTTTTTAACAAATTTTCTTTTATAAAAACTAAAAAGCCAATCAATGAATACTATAATAATATTAATTAGCCGATTTCAAAATAAATAAAGTCAATAAATAAATCTCAAACAAACTAAGCACTAAAAAAATGTGAAATTAAAAACAATTTAAAGATGTTTTAATAGTTTTTAAGAAAATTTATTGTACTCATAAATTATTTAAATAAAAAAAAAGAAAAAAAATTATTAAAACACCTTTATAAACGTGAGAAACAAAAAATAAAAAGGAAGAAACGCAAACAACATTCAACATGCTGAAAAATTATTAATAAATCTATTAGTTCACTTAAATAATTACTTTTTCTTATTCAAAACAACCGTAAATTATCAGACGAACCTTTTTCTTTTTTTTTTTTTTGATTTAAATTTTGATTTTCGACTAGACTTCTCGTAACTTCTATTACTTTATTTTATTACAAGTTTAACTTGATAACACTTTTTTAATAAGTGTATTTTTGCATATTTTTAATTAAAATAATTGACTTGGTTTTAGAAATTATTTTTTTTTAGCTTAAAAGAAAAATAAAAACGGCAAGATCTTATTCCAAATAAAAAAATCGATATCACAAATCGTCATTTTTTAGTTTGTTTTTTTCTTTTTTTTGTTGTGTTAATTTTGTCTTGATACACTTTTTATATTTAAGTGTCGATGAAGATTAACGTTTCTTAACTATTATAACAATAGGACGTAATTTATTTTATTTTTTAATGCTTCTTTCTTTCTTTCTTTTAAGTTTAGTTGTCGCTTAACTTCTATGTCTTATGCGAGGATTAACAACGACAAAAATCGACCTTACCACTCGTTTTTTTTTTTGCCTTTATATTTATAGTTTGTCTATTGACGGTGAAATACTCGATGCCCTACCGTTCAGTCTTGATGGTTGATAATGGTAACTGCTTCTGAAAGTCAAAACAATTTAGGTGAATTTTAAGAATTACTTTAAAATTTAACTGTTATAAGAATGTCAAAATTCACTTTCAAAATGGTAATTTTGACATTTAAACGTCAGTTTCTATATTTTAAAAGTCACTTTTTACGATTAACCTTCACTTTTCTTATTTAAAATGTCATTTTTGACATGTAAAGATAAAATTTACGTTTGAAATGTTACTTTTCATTTTGTTAATGTCACTTTTGACGTTTAAACGTCCAAACTGACATTTTCAATATAAATTTTTACGGTTAAAGGTTAGTTTTCCTATTCAAAATGTTAGTTTTGACGTTTAGACACCAATTTTTATGTTAGCAATGTCACTTTTGAAGTTTAAAGTTCAAAATTCATTTTCAAAATGTCAATTTTAAGGTTTAAATGTTAAAATTCGTTTTCAAAATATTAGTTTTGACATTTAATCGTTAGTTTTTATACTTGAAATGTCAGTTTTCATGTTTAAACATAACGTTTCGCATTCGAAATATCAACTTTGATGTTTAAAATGTCAATTTTGACAACTAAACGTTACTTTTCATGTTTAAAATGTCATTTTCGACACTTAAAGGATAAAATTTATTTTCAAAATATCAGCTTTAACCTTTAAACTTCAAAATTTAGACTCAAAATGTCATTTTTGACGTTTAAATGTCAAAATTCAATTTTAAAAAGTTAATTTTTACGTTTAAGTGTCAGCTTTCATTTTTTAAATGTCACTTTTAACACTTAAAAGTCAAAATTCGTTTTCAAAATATCAGTTTCGACCTTTAAATGTTAAAATTCATTTAAAAATGGTTGGTTTTGATCTCTAAACGTCAAAATTCGGATTTAAAACGTCATTTTTGACGTCTAAATGTCAAAATTCAACTTCAAAAAATCAATTTTGATGTTTAAATGTCAGCTTTCATTTTTTAAATGTCACTTTTAACACTTAAAAGTCAAAGTTCGTTTTCAAAATATCAGTTTTGATCTTTAAACGTCAAAATTCATTTACAAAACGTCGGTTTTGATCTTTAGATGTCAAAATTCCGATTCAAAACGTCATTTTTTGCAGTTAAATGTCAAAATTCAACTATCTAATATTCATTTTTACGTTTAAAACGTCAGTTTTCATGTTTAAAATATCACTGTTCACGTTTACCAATCAAAATTTGTTTTCAAAATGTTAGTTTTTACCTTTAAACGTCAAAATTCAGGTTTAAAATGTCAAATTTGATGTTTAAATGTCAATCTTAAGCTTTAAACGTCAAAATTCATTTTTTAGATACCAATTTTGAAATTTAAACGTCAATTTTCATATTTGAAACATCAATTTTGACATTTAAAGGTTAAAATTTATTTTTTTAATTTCAGTTTTGACATTTAAACGTCAATTATCATCTTTCAAACGTCATTTTTGACAGTTAAATATCAAAATTTATTTTAGAAATTCCATCTTTGACATTTAAACGTCAGTTATCATCTTTTAAACGTCATTTTTGACACTTAAATGTCAGTTAACATCTTTTAAACGTCATTTCTGACAGTTAAACATCAAATTTTAGTTTTGAAATTCCAATTTTGACTTTTTAAATGTTAGTTTTGACATTTAAACGTTAAAATTTATTTTTTAAATTTCAGTTTTGACATTTAAACGCCAGTTATCATCTTTCAAACGTCATTTTTGAGAGTTAAATATCAAAATTTATTTTTGAAATTTCAGTTTTGACATTTAAACGTCATTTTTGGCATTTAAACGTCAACATTTATTTATAAATTGTCGGTTTCGATCTTTAAATGTCAAAATTCAAATTCAAAACATCATTTTTGACGTTTAAATGTTAAAATTCAATTTCAAAATATCCGTTATTGTGTTTAAACGTCAATTTTCATGTTTAATAATCAAGATTTATTTTCAAAACGTTAGCTTTTACCTTTAAACGTCAAAATTCAGGTTTAAAATGTCAAATTTGACGTTTAAATGTCAGTTTTAACGTTTAAACTGTCATTTTTAAGCTATAAATGTCAAAATTCATTTTTTAAATACCAATTTTCAAATTTAAATGTCAATTTTCATACTTGAAACATCAATTTTGATATTTAAACGTCAAAATTTATTTTTAAAATTTCAGTTTTGACATTTAAACGTCATTTTTGACATTTAAACGTTAAAATTTATTTTTGGAACTCCAATTTTGACATTTAAACGCCAGTTATCATCTTTTAAATGTTAGTTTTGACATTTCAACGTCAGTTATCATCTTTCAAACGTCATTTTTGACAGTTAAATATCAAAATTTATTTAAAATTTCAGTTTTGACATTTAAACGTCAAAATTTATTTACAAATTGTCAGTTTTGATCTTTAAATGTCAAAATTCAGATTCAAAACGTCATTTTTGGCATTTAAATGTCAAAAATCAATTTCAAAATATCCATTTTGACATTCAAACGTCACTTTTCATGTTTAATATGTCACTTTTCACGTTTAACAATAAAGATTTAGTTTCAAAGTGTTAGTTTTTACCTTTAAACGTCAAAATTCAGGTTTAAAATGTCAAATTTTACGTTTAAATGTCAGTTTTAACGTTTAAACTGTCATTTTTAAGCAATAAATGTCAAAATTCATTTTTTAAATACCAACCTTGAAATGTAAACGTCAATTTTCATATTTGAAACATCAATTTTTACATTTAAAGGTCAAAATTTATTTTTGAAATTTCAGTTTTAACGTTTAAACGTCGTTTCTGACATTTAAACGTCAAAATTTATTTACAAATTGTCAGTTTTGATCTTTAAATGTCAAAATTCAGATTCAAAATGTCATTTTTGGCATTTAAATGTCAAAATTGAATTTCAAAATATCCATTTTGACATTTAAACGTCACTTTTCATATTTAAAATGTCACTTTTCACGTTTAACAATCAAGATTTATTTTCAAAGTGTTAGTTTTTACCTTTAAACGTTAAGATTCATTTATAAATCGTCGGTTTTGATCTTTAAATGTCAAAATTCAGATTTAAAACGTCATTTTTGACGTTTAAATGTCAAAATTCAAATTCAAAAAAGCAATTTTGATGTTTAAGTATTAGCTTTCATTTTTAAATGTCATTTTTAATACTTAAAAGTCAAATTTCGTTTTCAAAATATCACTTTTAACCTTTAAACGTTAAAATTTAGATTCAAAATGTCATTTTTAACGTTTAAATGTCTAAATTCATTCTCAAAAAGTCAATTTTGACGTTTAAGTGTCAGTGTTCATTTTTTAAATGTCATTTTTAACACTTAAAAGTCAAAATTCGTTTATAAATTGTTCGTTTTGATCTTTAGATGCCAAATTTAGATTCAAAACGTCATTTTTAGCATTTAAATGTCAAAATTCAACTTCAAAATATCCATTTTGACGTTTAAATATCAGTTTTCATATTTAAAATGTCACTTTTCACGTTTAACAATCAAGATTTATTTTCAAAACGTTAGTTTTTACCTTTAAACGTCAAAATTCAGATTTAAAATGTCAAATTTGACGTTTAAATGTCAGTTTTAACGTTTAAACTGTCATTTTTAAACTATAAATGTCAAAATTCATTTTTTAGATACCAATTTTGAAATTTAAACGTCAATTTTCATATTTGAAACATCAATTTTTACATTTAAAGGTCAAAATTTATTTTTGAAATTTCAGTTTTGACATTTAAACGTCATTTTTGACATTTAAACGTCAAAATTTATTTACAAATTGTCAGTTTTGATCTTTAAATGTCAAAATTCAGATTCAAAACGTCATTTTTGGCATTTAAATGTCAAAATTCAATTTCAAAATATCCATTTTGACATTTAAACGTCACTTTTCATGTTTAACAATCAAGATTTATTTTCAAAATGTTAGTTTTTACCTTTAAACGTCAAAATTCAGATTTAAAATGTCAAATTTGACGTTTAAATGTCAGTGTTAATGTTTAAAGTGTCATTTTTAAGCTTTAAACGTCAAAATTCATTTTTGAAATATCAACCCCGAAGTTTAAACATTAATTTTCATATTTCAAATGTCAGTTTTGACATTTAAACGTCAGTTATCATCTTTTAAACACCATTTTTGACATTTAAACGGTAACATTTATTTTTGAAATTCCAAATTTCACATTTAAATGTCAGTTTTAATGTTTAAAGTGTCATTTTTAACCTTTAAATGTCAAAATTCATGTTTGAAATACCAACCTTGAAGTTTAAACATCAGTCTTTGTTTTTGAAATTTCAGTTTTCACATTTAAACGTCAGTTATCATCTTTTAAACGTCATTTTTGACATTTAAACGTCAACATTTATTTTCAAAATATCAATTTTAACATTTAAAAGTCAGTTATCATCTTTTAAATATTAGTTTTGACATTTAAACGTCAGTTATCATCTTTCAAACGTCATTTTTGACAGTTAAATATCAAAATTGATTTCTGAAATTCCAACTTTGACATTTAAACGTCAGTTATCATCTTTCAAACGTCATTTTTGACAGTTAAATGTCAGTTAACATCTTTTAAACGTCATTTCTGACCGTTAAACGTCAAATTTTAGTTTTGAAATTCCAATTTTGACTTTTTAAACGTTAGTTTTGACATTTAAACGTTAAAATTTATTTTTTAAATTTCAGTTTTGACATTTAAACGTCAGTTATCATCTTTTAAACGTCATTTTTGACAGTTAAATATCAAAATTTATTTTAGAAATTCCATTTTTGACATTTAAACGTCAGTTATCATCTTTTAAACGTCATTTTTTACATTTAAATGTCAGTTGACATCTTTTAAACGTCATTTCTGACATTTAATCACCAAATTTTAGTTTTGAAATTCCAATTTTGACTATTTAAATGTTAGTTTTGACATTTAAACGTTAAAATTAATTTTTTAAATTTCAGTTTTGACATTTAAACGTCAGTTATCATCTTTCAAACGTCATTTTTGACAGTTAAATATCAAAATTTATTTTTAAAATTTCCAATTTGACATTTAAACGTCAGTTATCATCTTTTAAACGTCATTTCTAACATTTAATCACCAAATTTATTTTTGGAATTCCAATTTTGACTTCTTAAATGTTAGTTTTGACATTTAAACGTCATTTTTGACAGTTAAATATCAAAATTTATTTCTGACATTCCAATTTTGACACTTAAATGTCAGTTAACATCTTTTAAATGTCATTCTTGATATTTAAATGTCAGTTAACATCTTTTAAACGTCATTTTTGACAGTTAAACATCAAATTTTAGTTTTGAAATTCCAATTTTGATATTTAAACGTCAGTTATCATTTTTCAAACGTCATTTTTGACATTTAATCACCAAATTTATTTTTGGAATTCCAATTTTGACTTCTTAAATGTTAGTTTTAACATTCAAACGTCATTTTTGACAGTTAAATATCAAAATTTATTTCTGACATTCCAATTTTGACATTTAAATGTCAGTTAACATCTTTTAAATGTCATTTTTGACATTTAAATGTCAGTTAACATCTTTTAAACGTCATTTTCGACAGTTAAACATCAAATTTTAGTTTTGAAATTCCAATTTTGATATTTAAACGTCAGTTATCATCTTTTAAACGTCATTTCTGACATTTAATCACCAAATTTATTTTTGGAATTCCAATTTTGACTTCTTAAATGTTAGTTTTAACATTCAAACGTCATTTTTGACAGTTAAATATCAAAATTTATTTCTGACATTCCAATTTTGACATTTAAATGTCAGTTAACATCTTTTAAATGTCATTTTTGACATTTAAATGTCAGTTAACATCTTTTAAACGTCATTTTCGACAGTTAAACATCAAATTTTAGTTTTGAAATTCCAATTTTGATATTTAAACGTCAGTTATCATCTTTTAAACGTCATTTCTAACATTTAATCATCAAATTTATTTTTGGAATTCCAATTTTGACTTTTTAAATGTTAGTTTTGACATTTAAACGTCATTTTTGACAGTTAAATATCAAAATTTATTTCTGACATTCCATTTTTGACATTTAAACGTCATTTATCATCCTTTAAACGTCATTTTTGACATTTAAATGTCAGTTAACATCTTTTAAACGTCATTTTTGACAGTTAAACATCAAATTTTAGTTTTGAAATTCCAATTTTCACATTTAAACGTCAGCTATCATCTTTCAAACATCATTTTTGACATTTAAACGTAAAAATTTATTTTCAAAATGCCAGTTTTAACATAAATAATGTATAAATCACGATTAAATTTTAATATACTTACAATCTCGTCTTTCCAGCTGATAATAAATCATCGACAGCATCATCTTCCGTATCCGGCGAATACAACGACGAAATGTGTTTGGTCAATCTCGGATTGTACGTCTGATAACGATGCGGAACGTTCACGTAATCGTTAAGCAACGACGAACTTCTCGTGTAAGGCCGATATTCCTTCTTAACCGGAGACTCCTGAGAACTATAACTTAACCGTCTTTCGGTAGGAAACCGATAATCGACCGACCTCCGATCCAAAGAACTGTAATCGCTCGGACTTCTCACGTAACTCTTCTGATTACACCTCTGATTGTAATCTTTGTAAAGATCCAAATCGCGATAACTTCCCGAAATCGACCTCCTCGGTTTCTTCTTCTCGTTGAATCTCGTATAAAAACTTTTTCGTCGAATCCTATCGATTACAGATTCACCCTCATCGCCCGAATAAATATTCCCATTTATCGAAATCGGCGATGTTAAGTCATGCGTGTGGTAATCGGAACAAATAGACCAAGAATCACAACTTATATTGTCGTCACATGGTGATAAAAATAAGGAGCTATCATCGGTTGCTGTTGAATTACGATTTTCCGAACTTGTACTTGGAATCGGATCGGGTATTTCGGTTGTGGAAGATAAATCTAATTTTAAATTTGTACGATCCGGTTTTAAATTATTAAAATTGTCATTTACATCGTTTAAATTTCCATTTTCTTCGATTTTTTTCGATTTATTTTCTAAATTTAAACTACGTCTAAAGGAATTTATAGGTAATTTAGATGTTTTTATTTTAGTTTCTTCGATTTTTCCTAAAGGTTCGTAAGATTTTGATTCGTAATATGATTTAGGCCGTTCTTCGAGTTGTTTTTCAAATTTATCTTTACTTTTATCTTCAATTTTATTCTCATATTTATTTCCATTTCCATTTTTATTTTCATTTTTATCTTGAATTTTATTTCCATTTTTATTTTTACTTTCATTTTTATTTCCATTTTTCTTCTCATTTATTTCCATTTTTTCATTTTCTAATCTTTCATTATTTTGACAAAATTGAGAACTTAAACCCTCCTTATTAGGTTTTTTCAATTTACTTTTATTCGATTTATTTTCCTCGTACTTTTTAAACAAACCGAGTATTTTAGTAACCGATTTTCTTGAAGGTTGGAGTTGTTTTCCCGAACAACTTGGAACATCTTCAACGCTCACAGCTCTTTTTATCAATCCAGATTCCGTAATACAATGATCCATAGTTCTCGGTAAACTCTGCTCGCGTAATTTTTTAATCGCGCTTTCAATATGAGATTTTTTCTCTTTTTCTTCTTTTAATTTCTTCTCAACGCTATTTTCGCGACTATTTGTGTTATTTAAACCGCGTAATTTTTCGATTTTCTTTTCGATGGATTGTAAGAAACGGTTTTTGTTCGATTTTTCGCTTGTTGTTTTCGGTGGACTTTTATTTTTAATTTCTTTGGTTGTTAATTTATCTTTCAAGTCTTTTTCATCTTGCTTTACATCTTTTTCATCTTGTTTTAGATTTTTTAAGTCTTGTTTTGAATTTTTTTCATCTTGTTTTAAATTTTTCAAGTTTTGTTTTACATCTTTTTGTAAATTTTGAAGTTTTAAGTCTTTAATTTTCGAATCTTTAATTTCCATTTTACCATCTTTTTCTTCTTCTTCTTGTTTTATATTCAAATCTGATTTTAATTCTTTATTTTCATCTCTAATTTCGGGTTTTTTCGGTTTGGCAATTTTACTTCTTTCTGCCTCTTTTTTAACTTCCTTTTTATTAACTTCTGACTTTAAATTTCTTAAATTATCCGTTGGATAGCTTTTAGGCCGAATTAATTTCGAGATTTTAAGTTCTTTCTTTGGAATTTTGTCGTCCTCGTTTTTAAATGATGGATTCTCTGCAAATTTTAAAGAAATTTCGTTAAATTTGGAAGAATTTTGAACAAATTTGGATGGATTTTTAACATATTTTGAAGAATTTTCAACATATTTTGATGAAACTTTATCAAATTTTGAAGGATTTTGAACTAATTTTGATGAAACTTCGTCAAATTTAGAATAACTTTAAATAAACTGAAGGATTTTCAACTAATTTTAATAAAACTTCATCAAATTTAGAACAATTTTGAACAAATTTTGACGGATTTTCAACATATTTTGAAAAATTATCAATAAATTTTGATGTACTTTCAACATATTTTGATGGATTTCTAACGAATTTAGGATTTTCAACAAATTTTGAAGCATTTTCAAGAAATTTTTATGCATTTTCAACAAATTTAGGATTATCAACTAATTTTGAAGGATTTTCAAGAAATTTTGATGGAACTTCGTCAAATTTAGAACAATTTTGAACAAATTTTGATGAATTTTCAACAAATTTTAATGGATTTTCAACGAATTTAGAATTCTCAACAAATTTTAAAGCATTTTTAACATATTTCGAAGAATTATCAACAAATTTTGAAAGATTATCAAAATATTTAGGATTATCAATTAATTTTGAAGAGTTGTCAATAAATTTTGATGAATTATCAATAAGTTCAATATTTTCAACATATTTCGAAGAATTATCAACAAATTTTGAAAAATTATCAAAATATTTAGAATTTTCAACCAATTTTGCGTGATTTTCAACATACTTAGGATTTTCAACAAACTTTGAAGAGTTGTCAACAAATTTTGATAAATCATCAATAAATTTAGGATTTTCAACGAGTTTTGATGGACTTTCAACAAATTTTGATGGATTTTCAACATATTTTGAAGAGTTATCAACAAATTTTGATGAATTATCAACAATTTTTGATGGATTTTCAATGAATTTAGGATTCTCAACCAATTTTGAAGCATTTTCAACAAATTTTGATGAAACATCGTTAAATTTAGAAGAATTTTCAACAAATTTTGATGGATTTCCAACATACTTAGCATTTTCAACAAATTTTGAAGAGTTATCAACAAATCTTGATGAATCATCAATAAATTTAGGATTTTCAACATATTTTAATGAATTTTCAACGAATTTAGGATTCTCAACAAATTTTAAAACATTATCAACCAATTTTGATGGATTTTCATCATATTTTGAAGACTTATCAACAAATGTTGAAAAATTATCAACATATTTTGATGAATTTTCAACATATTTAGAATTATCAACTAATTTTGAGCAATTTTCAACAAATTTTGAAGAAACTTCCTTAAATTCAGAAGAATTTTGAACATATTTTGAAGGATTATCAACATATTTATGATTTTCAACAAATTTTGTTGGATTTTCATTAATCTTAAGAAATTCTCAATAAAATTTGTAGAACTGCCAACATATTTTGATGAATCATCAATAAATTTAGGATTGTCAACAACTTTTGATGTATTTTCAACATATTTTGAAAAGTTATCAATATATTTTAAAGAGTTATCAACATATTTTAATGAATCATCAACGAATTTTGATGAATTTTCAACAAATTTAGGATTTTCAATCAATTTTAATAGATTTTCATCAAATCTTGAAGAATTTTCGACAAAATTTGAAGAATTGCCAGCATATTTGGATGACTTTTCAACAAATTTTGCGGGATTTTCAACATACTTAGGATTTTCAACAAATTTTGAAAAGTTGTCAACAAATTTTGATGAATTTTCAACAAATTTAGGATATTCAACCAATTTTGGTAGATTTTCATTAAATTTTGAAGAATTCTCAACAAAATTTGAAGAAAGGTCAGCATATTTTGATGAACTTTCAACAAAACTCAATAAAACTAAAACATACTTACGATTTTCAACCAATTTTGAAGATTTGTCAACAAATTTTGATGAATCATCAATAAAATGAGAATTTTCAACAAGTTTTCATGGATTTTCAACATATTTCGATGAATTATCAACAAATTTTGATGAATTCTCAACGAATTTAGGATTCTGAACAAATTTTGAAGCATTTTCAACAAATTTTAATTAAACTTCGTCAAATTTTGATGAGTTTTCAACAAATTTTGATGAATCATCAATAAATTCAGGATTTTCAACAAGTTTTGATGGATTTTCAACATATTTTGAAGAGTTATTAACATATGTTGATGAATTATCAACAAATGTTGATGCATTTTCAATGAATTTAGGATTCTCAACAAATTTTGAAGCATTTTCAACAAACTTTGATGAAACTTCGTTAAATTTGGATGAGTTTTCAACAAATTTTGATGAATTCTCAACATATTTTGATGGATTTTCAACATACTTACGATTTTCAACAAATTTTGAAGAGTTGTCAACAAATTTTGATAAATCATCAATAAATTTAGGATTTTCAACAAGTTTTCATGGATTTTCAACAGATTTTGATGGATTTTTAACAGATTTTGACGAATATTCAACGAACTTTGATGAATTTTCAACGAATTTAGGATTCTAAACAAATTTTGAAGCATTTTCAACAAACTTTGATGAAACTTCGTCAAATTTTGATGAGTTCTCAACAAATTTTGATGAGTTTTCAACATATTTTGATGGATTTTCAAAATACTTACGATTTTCAACAAATTTTCAGGAGTTGTCAATAAATTTTGATGAATCATCAATAAATTTAGGATTTTCAACAAGTTTTGATGGATTTTCAACGCATTTTCATGAATTATCAACAAGTTTTGATGAATTTTCAATGAATTTAGGATTCTCAACAAATGTTGATGAAATTTCGTTAAATGTTGATGAAACTTCGTCAAATTTTGATGAGTTTTCAACAAATTTTGATGAGTTTTCAACAAACTTTGATGGATTTTCAAAATACTTACGATTTTCAACAAATTTTCAGGAGTTGTCAATAAATTTTGATGAATTATCAATAAATTTAGGATTTTCAACAAGTTTTGATGGATTTTCAACGCATTTTCATGAATTATCAACAAATTTTGATGAATTTTCAATGAATTTAGAATTCTCAACAAATGTTGATGAAATTTCGTTAAATGTTGATGAAACTTCGTCAAATTTTGATGAGTTTTCAACAATTCTTGATGAATTTTCATCATATTTAGAATTTTGAACATATTTTGATGGATTCTCAACAATTCTTGAAGAATTCTCAACAAAATTGGAAGAATTGCCAACATATTTTGATGAATTTCCAACAAATTTTGATAGATTTTCTACATATTTTGATGAATTATCAACGAATTTAGGATTCTCAACAAATTTTGAAGCATTTTCAACAAATTTTGATGAAACTTCATCAAATTTTGATGAGTTTTCAACAAATTTTGATGAATTTTCATCAAATTTAAAATTTTCAACTAATGATGGTAGATTTTCATCAAATTTTGAAGAATTCTCAACAAAATTTGAAGAACCGTCAACATATTTTGATGAACTTTCAACAAATTTTGATGGATTTTCAACATATTTACAATTTTCAATAAATTTTGAAGAGTTGTCAACAACTTTTGATGAATCTTCAACAATTTTAGGATTTTCAACAAGTTTTGATGGATTTTCAATATATTTTGAAGCATTCTCAACGAATTTAGGATTCTCAACTAATTTTGAAGCATTTTCAACAAATTTTAATAAAATTTTGTCAAATTTTGATGAGTTTTCAACAAATTTAGGATTTTCAACAAATTTTGGTAAATTTGCATCAAATCTGGAAGAATTTTCAACAAAATTTGAAGAACCGGCAGCATATTTTGATGAACTTTCAATAAATTTTGGTGGATTTTCAACATACTTAAGATTTTCAACAAATTTTAAAAAGTTGTCAACAAATTTGGATGAATTTTCAACAAATTTGGGTGAATTTTCAACAAATTTAGAATTTTTAACAAGTTTTGATGAATTTTCAACAAATTTTGATGAATTCTCAACATATTTTGATGAATTTTCAACGAATTTTGATGAAATTTCAACATATTTAGGATTTTTAACATATTTTGAAGCATTTTCAACAAATTTTGATGAAAATTCGTCAAACATGGATGTTTTCAACAAATTTTGATGAATTTTGAACAAATTTTGATGGATTTTCAAACATACTTACGATTTTCAAGAAATTTTGAAGAGTTGTCAACAAATCTTGATGAATCATCAATAAATTTAGGATTTTCAACAAGTTTTTATGGATTTTCAACACATTTTCATGAATTATCAACAAATTTTGATGAATTTTCAATGAATTTAGGATTCTCAACAAATGTTGATGAAATTTCGTTAAACGTTGATGAAACTTCGTCAAATTTTGATGAGTTTTCAACAATTCTTGATGAATTTTCAACAAAATTGGAAGAATTGCCAACATATTTTGATGAATTTCCAACAAATTTTGATAGATTTTCAACATATTTTGATGAATTATCAACGAATTTAGGATTCTCAACAAATTTTGAAGCATTTTCAACAAATTCTCATGAAACTTCATCAAATTTTGATAAGTTCTCAACAAATTTTGATGAATTTTCAACATATTTACGATTTTCAACATATTTTGAAGAGTTGTCAACAAATGTTGATGAATCATCAATAAATTTAGGATTTTCAACAAGTTTTGATGGATTTTCAACGCATTTTCATGAATTATCAACAAATTTTGATGAATTTTCAATGAATTTAGAATTCTTAACAAATGTTGATGAAATTTCGTTAAATGTTGATGAAACTTCGTCAAATTTTGATGAGTTTTCAAAAATTCTTGATGAATTTTCATCATACTTAGTATTTTCAACATATTTTGATGGATTCTCAACAATTCTTGAAGAATTCTTAACAAAATTGGAAGAATTGCCAACATATTTTGATGAATTTCCAACAAATTTTGAAAGATTTTCAACATATTTTGATGAATTATCAACGAATTTAAGATTCTCAACAAATTTTGATGAAACTTCATCAAAATTTGACAAGTTTTCAACAAATTTTGATGAATTTTCAACAAATTTAAGAATTTCAACCAATGTTGGTAGATTTTCATCAAATCTTGAAGAATTCTCAACAAAATTTGAGGAACCGTCAGCATATTTTGATGAACTTTCAACAACTTTTGATGGATTTTCAACATACTTAGCATTTTCAACAAATTTTGAAGAGTTGTCAACAACTTTTGATGAATTTTCAACAAATTTAGGACTTTCAACAAGTTTTGATGGATTTTTAACATATTTTGAAGAATTATCAACATATTTTGATGAATTATCAACATATTTTGATGAATTTTCAACGAATTTTGATGAATTTTCAACATGTTTAGGTTTTTTTGATATGAATGAGTTTTCAACAAATTTTGAAGAGTTGTCAACAAATTTTGATGAATCATCAATAAATTTAGGATTTTCAACAAGTTTTGATGGATTTTCAACATATTTTGATGAATTATCAATAAATTTTGATGAATTTTCAATGAATTTAGAATTTTTAACAAATGTTGAAATTTCGTTAAATGTTGATGAAACTTCGTTAAATTTTGATGAGTTTTCAACAAATTTTGATGAATTTTCAACATATTTTGATGGATTTCCAACATACTTACGATTTTCAATAAATTTTGAAGAGTTGTCAACAAATTTCGATGAATCTTCAACAAATTTAGGATTTTCAACATATTTTGATGGATTTTCAATAAATCTTGAAGCATTTTCAACCGGTTTTGATGAATTTTCAACGAATTTAGGATTCTCAACAAATTTCGAAGCATTTTCAACAAATCTTGATGAATTTTCTACATATTTTGATGGATTTTCAACAAATTTAGGATTTTCAACATATTTAGGATTGTCAACATATTTAGGTTTTTCAACAAATTCAAGATTTTCAACATATTTAGGTTTTTCAACAAATTCAGGATTTTCTACAAACTTTGAAGGATTTTCGACCAATTTTGCAGAGCTTTCCACACATTTTGAAGCATTCCCAACATAATTTGAAGCATTCTCAATACATTTTGAAGCATTTCCAACTAATTTTGAAGAATTTTCAGCATATTTTGAAGCACTCCCAACTAATTTTGAAGCTCCTTCAACAAATTTTGAAGCACTCCCAACTAATTTTGAATCTCCTTCAACAAATTTTGACGAATCATCGTTAAATTTCGACGAATCTTCATCAAATTTTGACGTAATTTCAAGATTTGGAACATTAACATAATCATGATTTGAACTTAAACTAGTTTCTATGTTTTTAATCGAATTTGAAACATTATTTAAGATGCAATTTGTATCTTCGTGTCTTAAATTACCCATTTCTTGGTTTGCAATGTTTCCATTTCTACATCCATTTCCACTTTCACTTACATTTCCATTTCCACTTCCAATTCCATTCCCATTTCCAATTCCACTTCCATTCCCACTTCCATTTCCGCTCCCATTTCCATTTTCCAACGATCTACGTTTTTGCAATTTCGAATTATACTTTGGAATCGTTCCATAAACATTTTCCAAATAAGGTTTATACTTAATATTAACTTCATTATTCACTTTACTGTTATTTTTCTGTAGGGTTTCTAAATCTTTATTAATTTCCTTTTGACTTTCTTTATTAATGTCTTTATTTTCTTTCTGATTTTCTTTATTGATTTCTTTATGACTTTCTTTTTGACTTTCTTTATTGAAATCTTTATTAAAATCTTTATACAATTCCTTATTAACCAAATTTAAACTTCCATTACCTTTACTCTCATCAATACTTTTAGAATCCGTTACATCTGTACTTTCACTTTTAGAATTATCCCGAGATAACGACCTTTCCCTTCTTAAATTCAACCGACTCTTCCTCTTATCTCTAATTTCCTTCAAAACTTTTTGAGTTTCCATTTCCCTTTCTTTCTTCTCTTTAATCGAACTACAACTATCTAAATCTTTCGGTTTATCGTAAAAATCCGGTCGTAAAAATCTCGATTTTCTCGGTAAAGTCGACGGTATTTTAGATTTTTCATCTTCACTTTTAAACCCATACTTATTTAACCCAAAAGAAGAATCAGAAAAATTCGATTTCGGTAATTTACTTTCTTCCGAAATAATAGTTGTTGGTTTATTTAATTTCGTCCTTGGTAAACTATAATCTCTACGAATTATTTTATCGCTTTCTCTTCTCGGAATCGTCGTACATAAATTTTTCCTTTCATTTTCATCCCTTTCAATCGGTATTTTTTCCCTCGAATTACGCATCGACATAGTCCTCGTTAATTTCTTCGCTTCGGACGGTGGAAGTTGAGCCAATAATTGTTTTTGTATCCTTCTCGAAAGTCCGGGTGTTAAATAAGATAAAGCTATTGCGTCTTCGTCGGAGAGTTTTAATTGCTTCAGGTTGAGGTCTGATAAGTTAAGGTTGTCTTGGTTCGGTTTGTCTGAAACGGTATTTAGAAAAAAACTAAAGCTTTTATTAAACGGGAAAATAAAAAATATGTAAATTTTTTGTATGTTTTGAGAAGTTAAAAGTTAGAAAAAGTTAGAAATAGACGAATAATTTTACTTACCGATTTGATGAAATTTTTTTAAACGAAGATGGGTAATTTTTTTTTAATTATTTATTTTTTTTAATAAAGAAATGAAGGTGAGATGTTAGTTTGTGTACGCGTCATCAGCTGCTTGGAAAGAATATGATTTATGTCATAAAAAAATTTTGAAGATGTGAATTATAACATTTGGGAATAATATTCCATAAAATTAAGTTTTAATTATATTAAGTTAAAAAAATTTTTTGTGAAAAATAGTAAAAGTGAAAGTGAAACATGCTATTTTCTTAAAATAACGAGATTTTGCGTTTAATCAACTAATTTAATTTAATTAAATTATAGTGATTATTTGTTTAGATTCAAATCACACTTAAAATCAAATAAAAAGAAAAAAAATTCAACAAAATTCACAAAAAAATGCTGTTTTAATTTTGGGTTTGTTTTATTTGGAGTGTCAAAAATTTTTATCAACTTTAAGAATTTTTTAATTTTTTTGGTAATAATTAGGAAAAATCTGACTTTTTTAATTAAAAATAGAATCTTTTAACTTCAATTTAATGTAAAAACCATTTCTTAATCTTCATAAATAAAGTCTGGGTGATTTTTTAAAGTTGGGTAAAAATTTAAAAAAAAGTTAGGTTAAGTGTCAAAAATTTTTATCAACTTTAAGAATTTTTTTAAATTTTTTGGTAATAATTAGAAAAAATCTGAGTTTTTTAATTGAAAATAGAATCTTTTAACTTCAATTTAAAACAAAAATCATTCCTTAATCTTAATAAATAAAGTCTGGGCGATTTTTTAAAGTTGGGCAAAAATTTAAAAAAAGTTAGGTTAGAACTGTCGAAAAATTTTACCCAACTTTAAAAATTTTTTTAATTTTTTTGACAATAATTAGGAAAAATCTGATTTTTTTATTTAAAAATAAAATCTTATAGCTTCAATTTAATATAAAAATCATTTCTTAATCTTTATAAATAAAGTCTGGGTGATTTTTTAAAGTTGGGCAAAAATTTTAAAAAAAGCTAGGTTAAGTGTCAAAAATTTTTATCAACTTTAAAAATTTTCTTTAATTCTTTGGTAAAATTTTGAACAAATTTGACTTTTTTAATTAAAAATAGAATCTTTTAACTTTAATTTAAAACAAAAATCATTTCTTAATCTTCATAAATAAAGTCTGGGTGATTTTTTAAACTTGGTCAATTTTTTAAAAAAGTTAGGTTAGAACTGTCGAAAAATCTTACTCAACTTTAAAAATTTTTTTAATTTTTTTGACAATAATTAGGAAAAATCTGACTTTTTTAATTAAAAATAGGATCTTTTAACTTCAATTTAATATAAAAATCATTTCTTAATCTTTATAAATAAAGTCTGGGTGATTTTTTAAAGTTGATTCAATTTTTTAAAAAAGTTAGGTTAGAACTATCGAAAAATTTTACTCAACTTTAAAAATTTTTTTAATTTTTTTGACAATAATTAGGAAAAATCTGACTTTTTTTAATTAAAAATAGAATCTTTTAGCTTTAATTTAAACCAAAAATCATTTCTTAATCTTTATAAATAAAGTCTGGGCGATTTTTTAAAATTGGTCAATTTTTTAAAAAAGTTAGGTTAGAACTGTCGAAAAATTTTACCGAATTTTAAAAATTTTTTAAAAAATTTTTGACAATAATTAGGAAAAATCTGACTTTTTTAATTAAAAATATAATCTTTTTACTTCAATTTAATGTAAAAATCATTTCTTAATCTTCATAAATAAAGTCTGAGCGATTTTTTAAAATTGGCCAATTTTTTAAAAAAGTTGGGTTAGTTAACTGTCAAAAATTTTATTCAACTTTAAAAATTTTTTTAATTTTTTTGACAATAATTAGGAAAAATCTGACTTTTTTAATTAAAAATAGGATCTTTTAACCTCAATTTAAAATAAAAATCATTTCTTAATCTTAATAAATAAAGTCTGGGTGATTTTTTAAAATTGGACAATTTTTTAAAAAAGTTAGGTTAGAATTGTCGAAAAATTTTACCAAACTTTAAAATTTTTTTTTAATTTTTTTGACAATAATTAGGAAAAATCTGACTTTTTTAATTCAAAATAGAATCTTTTAACTTCATTTTAATCTAAAAATTATTTCTTAATCTTCATAAATAAAGTTTGGGTGATTTTTTAAAGTTGATTCAATTTTTTAAAAAAGTTAGGTTAGAATTGTCGAAAAATTTTACCCAATTTTAAAATTTTTTTTAATTTTTTTGACAATAATTAGGAAAAATCTGACTTTTTTAATTAAAAATAGAATCTTTTTACTTCAATTTAATGTAAAAATCATTTCTTAATCTTCATAAATAAAGTCTGGGTGATTTTTTAAACTTGGTTAAATTTTTAAAAAAGTTTGGTTAGAATTGTCAAAAAATTTTACTCAACTTTAAAAATTTTTTTAATTTTTTTGACAATAATTAGGAAAAATCTGAGTTTTTTAATTGAAAATAGAATCTTTTAACTTCAATTTAAAACAAAAATCATTCCTTAATCTTAATAAATAAAGTCTGGGCGATTTTTTAAAGTTGGGCAAAAATTTAAAAAAAGTTAGGTTAGAACTGTCGAAAAATTTTACCCAACTTTAAAAATTTTTTTAATTTTTTTGACAATAATTAGGAAAAATCTGATTTTTTTATTTAAAAATAAAATCTTATAGCTTCAATTTAATATAAAAATCATTTCTTAATCTTTATAAATAAAGTCTGGGTGATTTTTTAAAGTTGGGCAAAAATTTTAAAAAAAGCTAGGTTAAGTGTCAAAAATTTTTATCAACTTTAAAAATTTTCTTTAATTCTTTGGTAAAATTTTGAACAAATTTGACTTTTTTAATTAAAAATAGAATCTTTTAACTTTAATTTAAAACAAAAATCATTTCTTAATCTTCATAAATAAAGTCTGGGTGATTTTTTAAACTTGGTCAATTTTTTAAAAAAGTTAGGTTAGAACTGTCGAAAAATCTTACTCAACTTTAAAAATTTTTTTAATTTTTTTGACAATAATTAGGAAAAATCTGACTTTTTTAATTAAAAATAGGATCTTTTAACTTCAATTTAATATAAAAATCATTTCTTAATCTTTATAAATAAAGTCTGGGTGATTTTTTAAAGTTGATTCAATTTTTTAAAAAAGTTAGGTTAGAACTATCGAAAAATTTTACTCAACTTTAAAAATTTTTTTAATTTTTTTGACAATAATTAGGAAAAATCTGACTTTTTTTAATTAAAAATAGAATCTTTTAGCTTTAATTTAAACCAAAAATCATTTCTTAATCTTTATAAATAAAGTCTGGGCGATTTTTTAAAATTGGTCAATTTTTTAAAAAAGTTAGGTTAGAACTGTCGAAAAATTTTACCGAATTTTAAAAATTTTTTAAAAAATTTTTGACAATAATTAGGAAAAATCTGACTTTTTTAATTAAAAATATAATCTTTTTACTTCAATTTAATGTAAAAATCATTTCTTAATCTTCATAAATAAAGTCTGAGCGATTTTTTAAAATTGGCCAATTTTTTAAAAAAGTTGGGTTAGTTAACTGTCAAAAATTTTATTCAACTTTAAAAATTTTTTTAATTTTTTTGACAATAATTAGGAAAAATCTGACTTTTTTAATTAAAAATAGGATCTTTTAACCTCAATTTAAAATAAAAATCATTTCTTAATCTTAATAAATAAAGTCTGGGTGATTTTTTAAAATTGGACAATTTTTTAAAAAAGTTAGGTTAGAATTGTCGAAAAATTTTACCAAACTTTAAAATTTTTTTTTAATTTTTTTGACAATAATTAGGAAAAATCTGACTTTTTTAATTCAAAATAGAATCTTTTAACTTCATTTTAATCTAAAAATTATTTCTTAATCTTCATAAATAAAGTTTGGGTGATTTTTTAAAGTTGATTCAATTTTTTAAAAAAGTTAGGTTAGAATTGTCGAAAAATTTTACCCAATTTTAAAATTTTTTTTAATTTTTTTGACAATAATTAGGAAAAATCTGACTTTTTTAATTAAAAATAGAATCTTTTTACTTCAATTTAATGTAAAAATCATTTCTTAATCTTCATAAATAAAGTCTGGGTGATTTTTTAAACTTGGTTAAATTTTTAAAAAAGTTTGGTTAGAATTGTCAAAAAATTTTACTCAACTTTAAAAATTTTTTTAATTTTTTTGACAATAATTAGGAAAAATCTGACTTTTTAAATTAAAAATAGAACCTTTTATCTTTTATTTAAATCAAAAATCAAGTTTCTATCTTCATAAATAAAGTCTGGGTGATTTTTTAAAGTTCGTCAATTTTTTAAAAAAGTTAGGTTAGTTATCCGTCAAAAATTTTAGTCAACTTTAAGATTTTTTTTTTAATTTTTTGGTAATAATTAGAATAAATCCGACTTTTTTAATTAAAAATAGAATCTTTTAGCTTCAATTTAATGTAAAAATCATTTCTTAATCTTCATAAATAAAGTCAAGATGATTTTTTAAAGTTGGTCAGTTTTTTAAAAAAGTTAGGTTAGTTAACTGTCAAAAATTTGTATCAACTTTAAGATTTTTTTTAATTTTTTGGTAATAATTAGAATAAATTTGAGCTTTTTAATCAAAAATAGAATCTTTTAACTTTAATTTAAAACAAAAATCATTTCTTAATCTTCATAAATAAAGTCTGAGTGATTTTTCAAAGTTGGTCAATTTTTTTAAAAAATTAGGTTAGTTAACTGTCAAAAATTTTAGTCAATTTTCAGATTCTTTCCAAATTGTTTGGTAATAATTAGGAAAAATCTGGCTTTTTTAATCAAAAATAGAATCTTTTAATTTCAATTTTATGTAAAAATCATTTCTTAATCTTAATAAATAAAATTTGGGCGATTTTTTAAAGTTGGGTGATTTTTTAAAACAGTTAGGTTAAAACGGTCAAAAATTTTACCCAATTTTAAGAATTTTTTTAATTTTTTTGGTAATAATTAGAATAAATCTGACTTTTTTAGTTAAAAATAGAATCTTTTAGCTTTAATTTAATATAAAAATGATTTCTTAATCTTCATAAATAAAGTCTGGGCGATCTTTTAAAGTTGGTCAATTTTTTAAAAAAGTTGGGTTAGTTAACTGTCAAAAAAATTTGTCAACTTTAAAATTTTTTTTGTAATTTTTGGTAATAATTAGAATAAATCTGACTTTTTAAATTCAAAATAAAATCTTTTAAGTTTATTTTAATCTAAAAATTATTTGTTAAGTTTCATAAATAAAGTGTGGGCGATTTTTTAAAGTTGGGCAATTTTTTTAACAACTTAGGTTAATTAACTGTCAAAAATTTGTATCAACTTTAAGAATTTTTTAAATTTTTTTGGTAACAATTAGAATAAATCTGACTTTTTGAATCAAAAATAGAATATTTTAACTACAATTTAATCTAAAAATTATTTCTTAAGTTTCATAAATAAAGTCTGGGCGATTTTTTAAAGATGGTTAATTTTTGTAAAAAATTAGGTTAATGATTCGTCAAAAATTTTAGTCAACTTTTTATTCATAAATAAAATCTGGGTGATTTTTTAAAGTTGGTCAATTTTTTAAAAAAAGTTAGGTTAGTTGTCAAAAATTTTACCCAATATAAGATTTTTTTTAATTTTTTTGGTAATAATTAGAATAAATGTGACTTTTTTAATCAAAAATAGAATCTTTTAACTTCAATTTATTATAAAAATCATTTCTTAATCTTCATAAATAAACTCTGAGCGATTTTTTAAACTTGATCAAATTATTTAAAAACTTGAGTTAGTTAACTGTCAAAAATTTTATCCAATTTTATTTTATTTATTAAAACTTTATTATTATCCAAAAAATGTCCCTAATTTAAAAAAACTAAAAGTAAATAAATAAATGATTCAATCCACAACCTTCAAATAATCTCCAACCCAACAGCCAAAAATTAAAAAATTAAAATTATAAAAGCAAATATAAATCTCAATTATTAAAATTAAAAAAATCACCAGAAAAAAAGGAAATGAATAAAAAAAGGGGGGTAATTTTATAAATGAAATTAATGATGTTTAAGTTTGCGAATAATATAAGTTTATCGTGTGCAAAAGAAAACGAACGAACGTGGCGGTGAATGAAGAAAATGAGATGAATAAAGGTGTAGTGAAGTAAAGTGAAGTGAAGGAGAAATGAAGTGAAGTTGAAATGGTGGTATTTGGTATATATACGTCATGCTGCCTACCGAATCGTGTGTCGTAGCGGGTAGCCAGGCGGCAGAGAGTTAGTGGGTGCCCTTCTGGTCCGAGGGTCCACAGGGCACATGCACCATCACGCGCACTCTCGCTGCAACCACACAACACCGTCACAGCCATGCCACAGTGCGTTTCACCGTTTTACCGGCATACTCCAACTATTTACTCGCTTTTCTCGCCATCAAACGTTCAAAAAAATTAACAAAACTACTCGTACTCGATAATTAATTCATCGTTCAGTCACTTTAAAAGACTAAAGATTCATAAATACATTTAAAAAAAAGTATCAAAATTAAACAAGTCGAGCTTCTACGTTAGAATATGCCGATAACGTAAAAATTAAAATTAAAAATAAAAAAAATATAATCTTAAAAAAAAAAAATTAAAATAAATTAAAAAAAAATAAATGGCAATAAATTATTAATAATTACAATTATTAACATCAAATATCAACTAGTGCAAAAGTATACCAATAAAAAAAATAGTAAATTACCATTAAAAAAAATCAAAAAAAGGAAAAAAAAAAAATCTCTACAGTAAAACGTCTACAGTTCAGGCATGTTACGTATTTCAACGTGTAATATATACAATATCAATGAGTTTTACCTCCTCGAGGCAACGTAGCCGATTGCGTCGGCGTTTGATTATCGTTGAAAACGCTTTCGATGTCCGAGGCGAGATCCCTGCTTACGCTGCGCCTCCATGGGGCTCCCACAGTCGGTCTCGAAGAGTGATTCGAACTTGAGGTACGTTCCTGGCTTAACGTACGACCAAATGGCGTCGTCCTACAAATTAGTATAAATTATAATATCATAAAACGTTTTCATAATCAAAATTTTTCTTTGTGGATAGTTTTTTTTATCACCTAATTAAATTAAAAACGAGAAATTATAAAAATAATGTTGGTGATGGACGGTTTTTTAAGTAAAGTCCATTTATTAAGATTGTGTAAAAATTTACAACCTATTGAGAGTTATAAACTGTAAAATACAATGTAAAAAGGCCCATTATAATATTATAATATTTTTTAATCTTTTTATTATACAGGGTGTCTCACCGAAGTGGGTAAGTTGAAATATCTCGAAAACTCGAATAATAATTTTAAAAACCCTCATTTACATAACTAGGTGTATTATACAAGTAAAAATTAATTATAAAAAAAGGTGCACAAAAAAAAAAAATTCAAACCCAAAAAATGTGTTCTGTACCTTTATGTAAATTCTTGTTAGAAACGAAAAATATTATCCTTTAAAAACTCCACTACGTGTGTCGTTTGTATTTTCAGATCTAAATACATAACTTACGTCACTGTTCTCGTTTCTTTCCGATACGTAATCGTGCAACGAGTGCTTGCAAAAGACATACTTATAAAACGAGTTACATCTTTCGGGATATTTTTTAATTATTTACATTGAAAATAAATATATAAATAAATAAATATATATAAAAATAAATTAATTAAATTAAATAAAAGAACATACCTTGAAAAAGGATCCAACCGGCTTTTAAAATTCCAGAAATTCGTTCCGTGATCGAAATGACTCAACAAACGGCTACTGGGAAAACCAGGCCGATCATCAACGTTTATCCGTTGAGTTAAATCTTTTACCTGTATTAAAAAAAAAATGTTCTCATAAATAAATAACAATGATGAATACAAATATTAATTAACTTACGCGTGATAAAAGTGTTGAAAAGAGATTTTCAGCTGTTAGGATATCAAAACCGTCGTCATCGTCGTCTTCTCCCGAACTCATTGAATCCGTATGTTCTAAGTTTGATTTGCGAGGTCTTGAACTTCTAAATAAACAAAAATTAAAACATATCAACATTTTTCATAATTATCTCCCATTAATAAAAAATTACCTTAGCCTATGCATCGGGAAAGTATCTTTTCTTGACTCCTCGGTGTCACTATCCCTTCCGAAAGAACTGTGTCGATGAATACCAAATGGTGATTCATCTTCCGATCCATCTCGATCGCTTAATAACGAACTAAAATAAAATAAAGAAAAATAAAAAAAAAACGATAAATAAAGAAATGAACTCTTAGAGTAAATACAAACGGGATGTCTTTAAGCGTACGATTAAGCGCACGTTTGTTAAGGCGCGTTTTGGTACATGACCATTTTAATAGAAGTGTACAGACCCAAGCGTTAAACGGTCGACAAATGTGTGAGACGAAATTTTTGTTAAAGTGTTTATTTTATGACATCTAACGCTCACTTGTACCCTTCCCAACAGTATGTATGTTGGAGCGTGGGGTAGGGTATTATCACCTTAACACTTAGGCTGGTTTTAGTGCTCAACAGACCATCAGCGCTAACATCGATTGTGCGTACTTATATCAACGGATGTGTATTCGTCTATTCAATGCTACACTTATAAACAGCTACATACGTTGACATAGCTACATACGACCGCTCTCAGTGTTGATCGTCGGTTGAGTACTAAAATCAACCCTAAGTCTTAGTAGACCCCTTGTATTAAGCTCCAGGAGGTTTGTTGGTGTTTAAATGACTAGTACCGCTTCCTCGCAAGCCCCCCATAATCAAAGCAAGCTACTCCTTGGCTTGGGTCCGTTTTCTCCACGAGGTACCGCTCAGCGAGCACCAATGCCCATCTGGTTACACAAACCCCCTACACACAAGGATGTGATACAAAGACACTGGACTAACAGTATGGCTCAACCTGCGATAATCGCCCGCCACCCTTTAACGTCACTGCTAAGCTTAGCGTGTCTGTCTTACTCTCGACTGAAACCACAAAAAGTGACGTCAAACTGGCGGGTTGTGCAGTAAATTTCAGCGTATACACATCTTATGGGATTGAGTCATCCTGTTAGTTCAGATCAATGGATCTGAATTTTCAATCAACCCTTGGGTGTGATACACAACCAGAGATGTTGAACTAGTTGCGGGATAGACGACTTAACAACTCCTCCGAAGATCGGTAGAGCGACTAGATCAGTGATGGCGAACCTATGATCCGTGAGTCAAACACTGACCCACATAAACCTCTTAAGTGATCCACAAACAGGGCCGGATCTAGTAAGTGCGGGGCCCCACAAACTTTAAATAAAAATGTTGATTTAAGCAAGATAAACTTGAAACATTAAGTCTGCGGGGCCCGATAAGCCCAATCGCCTCATATCCGGCTGTACCCACAAAGCTCTTTTAATCTAGAAATAATGACCTTCCTCTTTTGCAAGTGATTTGAAATTACTGACCCACAAAGAAGTACTAAAAAAAATACAATCAACAAAATTTTACACACTTCTCAAAAAGGTTCGCCATCACTAGACTAGATGATAGTGCCACGATCACGGCAAAGCCCCGAAAGGGGGTCATTGTATATTGCGGAGTTAGCACAAACGCCTAATCGAACGAGCAGAAGAAGGCAGGGAATTCGATGGTAGGGATGACTTCTCGGTTCCTGGTCATCCACCCACCATCAGCTCGTTAGAAGAGGTTCCAGATGCTAGCTCCGCCGTGTGGTATAATAAAGGCAGTGATATAATAAAGTTTCATTGCATACACTGGAGACTAGAAAGAACACAATTGACTACCAAGGTGGGGGCTTTGACTCCGGACAATGTCGTGGCCAAGATGCTGAATGACCAAGAGACGTGGAACACGATAGTTAGCTTTGTCACTGGAATACTCAAGGCGAAGAAACGGGCTATGGATACACTGTTACCATGAAGCTCCATAAGTCTGACAGACGCATATAAGCCGTGAAACATTGGAGAGAGATGATGAGAGACATGAATACCCCGACTTTGATTCCTTGAAGTTATACCTTCTTGGTGGTTCCAAGGGAAGAAGACGGGGGAACTTATCATGTATTATTTTTGTGTATTTGAACACGACGGTTCATACTTTTAAAAAATAATAATAATAATAAAGGCAGTGAACGTCAAGTGCTGTGTTACTGGTACATCCCTCTCCCCTTGCAAGTATTAGTGCAGCTCCAAGGAACGCCCCAGCAGGAAAGTAAGTATACCTCTTGCTTATTTAGCCCCGTAACTAGGAACAAGCGAGTGACTCGTGGCAATAGAATAACTGGGGTTCGAACCCGAGACATCAAGCGAGCTAACTCTAAAGTTAGACATTGAGACATCCACTCCACCAATACTAATCGTACGATTAACCACTTCGGTACGGACGTCGACTATAGTCGATATAGCATATGGGGCCACAGATGACCCCACACAAAGCGTCGACTATAGCCGACGGCTGTGCCAGCGTACGGACGATGAAAGCCGGTTCTTAACGACGTTTCGCGGCCGATAGGCGCAGTACCGAAGTGGTTAAAAGCGCATTCAAAAGCGCCTCGTCTGTACCGGGGCTCATACATACTTCATTCTGCGAGCGGCATTTCTCGAAAACTTCGATCTTCTGGTACTGTTAGTCATCGTGCTCGTCGTACTAGCCGTGTCGCTTGGTTCTAAACTTCCAGCTCTCGGAGTCACATAACCACCACCTTCGACGGCAATTGGAATAATGTATTCTCTCGGCGATTTTCTAATCGGCTCTCCCGTACCGGAAACTGTTGTTTCTGAATCAGATTCTTGAGTTGATTGCCTCGATAAACTGCTAGACCTATAACAAAAGTAAATTTTTTTAAAGATAAAATAGATATACTTAGAACAGTTATTATATCGCGCGATCATAAGTAATGAACCAACGATAGAACGAATGATTGAACGACCAACATTTTAAGGTTATGCAAGTACTATTGTTCGATAGACGAATATCACTATGAAGAGATCATATTCAAGATCTGAACGTTAGACGTCTGAGTTTGGAACAAATCTTTTATAGTGATAATCGTCTATCAAATGATAGTACATAGCTTTAAGATTCATTACACGTAACCATTCCTAAGAGTTAAAAATCCAAAGAACCCAGTGGCGCACCCAGAAATTTTCCCTAGGGAGGGTTTTCGCTAAAAATTTTCTTGACTTATACTTTTAATGCAAATTTTTGTACAACCTAAAGTTAGAGTTGAGGACTGTATAAGTTTAAGTAGAAAGGTTTTTTTTCTATTCTATAACGAGTTCAAATTGTCTTAATGTCTTAACGAGCATTAACGGCAAAATTAAAAATTTATTTTTCGTCTGGGGTAGGTTTTAACCCCCAAAATCTCCCCTGGGTGCGCCACTGGCAGAACCACTAACGAATCTTTAGAATATTAACAACCTATTAACATTTTCTTGGTTCCTAAGTCAGAACCTTTTTTGGATGGCAGACAATTTTCAAAAAGAATATTTTTAAGTACACCGCATAGTCATGTGATTGACATAAAATTAGAAACCTCAAACAAAAACACAGTCTTGATAGCTAAACAGAAAATTTGGAAGTACGAAAGAATACGAACGAGAAAACTTGTTCGGAAAGGCCAAATGTTATAAGCAAGGAAGAACAGGAGCAGTTAATGGAGGATATTCCACAAAATCCATTTAAATCGGCAGTTATTGCTAAATGAGAAACAGATTTGTCTGCTAGCGTGACAAAAATGATTGAAATTTGAAATATAATTACTCCAGAATTCATAAAAAATGTAGTACGTTGACCATAAGATTACAAAATGTTATAGTAAACAATGGGGAGATGACAGAATATTAGATTTCCTTTTATTAGATTTATATTTTTTTATTAACATTAAAAATATTTCAATAAACGCTTTCATTTACCTATTTTCACTGTAACTTCATATTCTAACCTTTCTTAAAAAGCCCGATTTTAGTATAAATATGGTCATTTTTAACATTTTTTTAATTAACAGCTTGTGTCAAGATTTTTTTTGGACACTGATGGTACATTTGATAATCTAGTGACTTTTTTTAGACAGTTTTAGTAACTTTTTTGATAACTTACAAGCCCTACAAACACCCCGATTTACATAACGACTTGTCTGCGCAGTGGCAGTTTGCAAAGGTAAGTTTTAGATAAGTTCTTAGTGAATTTTCTGTCATGGTTTTTTAATAAATCTTGACGGATATTGCTAGAACGCTTAATAATAAAACATCATTAGTTCCATTCTAAAAAACTGAGCTAATACAGCACATCCAACTGTATGTGTGAATACAATTCTTTGTTCAAGCGGCCTGAGCAGTGTGGTCTATGCAGGCCTGCCCAAAAATAAATTGGAATGTCTATAGGGGTCTTTACAATTAGTAACTTTACTAATTTACAATTACTTTGATAATTTAATTAAAGATTCATTAAAAAATAACAGTCAAATTTTCTCTTACCTTTGTGATTGATAAGATTTTTGATTTTGTAATCCTTTATTTGCAACTCCCGTCACAACAGGCGGTTTAACAGTAGCAGTAGGTGAAGTAACAACACTCTGCTTCTTATCATCCTGTTTCTCAATGGAAATCGGAATAATCCTCTCCTTCGGTTTCGATTTACTTTCCGGCTCAACACTAGCCGACCGTTGAGTTAAATTCGGCGCCGCAGCCACCGGAAAAACAGCCTCACTCCTTTGCGTAGTTAATTTAGGCGGCGCTTCGATCCTATGAGCCATTTCAGTCTTAAACTCCATCGTAGCCGGTTTCGGTTGAGGATAATTTAAATGAATCTCGGCTTTTGTAGTCTTCCTACGCGGTAACGTCGCCGATTTTAACGTTATTTCCGCCGAAGAAGTTTTATTATCATCAATCAAAGATATTTTATCATCAATCAAAGATGTTTTATTATCACCCAAAGATACTTTATTTAAAGATATATTATTTTCCGGATCGTATTTTATATGTTCCGGAGTAGAAACTTGAACGGTAGCCATTCGAGTATCATTGTTAGGACTTATTTGAACTTTTAATTGCTTTTGTGTTTCTTCCGGAGATAAAGGAGTGATCATACCGATACTTCCGGAAGCCGATCTACCTCCAACTCCAAAAGGAACGGGGGGTTTTCGAATACAAGGCCGGGATTTTGATTTTCTAGCACCTTCCTTTTCCAATGCGTTTGAAATAACACTTACGGCATTTTTTAATTGATTTTTTCTCTCATCGGAGATATTTTCAGATTTTTCAAAGGGTTTTTCGGGGGATTTTTCGGGTGATTTTTCAGATTTAATCTCTTCTTTTTTCTTCTCTTCGGTTTGAATTTTTTCTGGTGATTTTTCTTTATCGGGGTTTTGTTTATCAATGCTTATACGTTTAGGTATGCTACATTTAGCTACTTTAGGCGGGGATGTTGATGTTAAACTACATTTTCGTTCAAATTGCTTTTTATAACCGTCTACATTAACTCCGGGTAAAACTACTTTTTTGGGTTTTTCTAAAATGTTTGTTTTACTTTCATTCGCTGCGATTAAACTTTGAAACTTTTCTGCTTGTTCGTAAATTCGCGATCTTCGTCGTTCTAAGGGTTTACTTTCATCATCTTTTTTACTTTCTTCTGATTTATCATCTTTTAATTCTTCGTTCTTTTTTAATATTTCATCTTTTTTATCATTTATGAGATTTTCATCTTTATCCGTTAAAACTTTCTTAATTTTTTTAACCGGTGTTTTTATTTCTTCCATTTTTTCTTCTTCATCTTTAATTTCTTTATTTTCTTTAATATCTTTACTTTCTTTAATATTATTTTCTTTAAAATTACTTTCTTTAATATTACTTTCTTTAACATTATTTTCTTTAATTTTACTTTCTTTATTATTATTTTCTTTAATTTCTTTAATATTTTCTTTAAACTTTTCTTTAAATTCTTTATTATCTTTAATTTCTTTATTTTCTTTAATATTTTTAACATTTTTATTTTCATTTTTACCTTTTTCCCCAATTATATTTTCTTTATCATTGCCGCATAAATTCTCCTGACTTGGATTTTCATTAATTTCTTCTAATTTCGGAACTAAAGAAGAATTCGTCTTTGTTGTTTTAATTAAAGGCTTTTTAACCTCTTTCTTAGCTTCTTCGGCAATAATTTCTGCACACGCAGCACCTTGCATTTCATCATTTTCAACATCCATCTCTTTCGAAAGCGTTTGAGTCCTACTTTTATCCAACGGAACGGGTTCAGACATACTAGCATCTTCTAAAGAAGCATTTTCATGAATCGTCGCATGAACTGAAATATCAGCAATCGTATTTTCTTTAATTATCTTGTCTTTTCTATTTGTATTTATCTGTTCAGTACTCGCCGTTGATTCTAATTTACGTTTGGGGGTTTTAACATCTTCCGAAAGAAGGTCTTTTATGCGTTTTTCAGCCGGGTGGGAGAGTTCCATTAAGCTTCCTACCGATTGGGATCTTGTTGGGGCTACGGTTTCCGATTTTAGAGTATCTTCAGCCACCTAAATAAAAAAATAATTAATTAATTTGTCTATTTATTAAAAAACTAATTAAAAAAAACTTATTAAAAGAAAAATTTATTAAAATACTAATAAAAAATACTTATTAAAAGAAAAATTTATTAAAATACTAATAAAAAAAATAAAAAAAATCAAACTAAATGAGACTTACATCTCCGGTAACGACCAATTTATCACTTTCTAGTTGAGGAGGTGGTGGCGCTAAAGATAATAAATAATCCAGTCTAACCGGCGTTTGATTAGCTAAATACTCGGATATTTCCAAAGCGGATTCATCATAACCAGTATTAACCCACCAGTGTGAGCAAATGTCAGTGATATCGGCACGGTATTTTGGGTTTACCGTTAACATGTCCTTGATGAGCGGTGAAGCAGCTGAAATTTGCAACAAAAGAAAAATTAAAATCTTAAATAATTCTATTTTCAACTAAATAAATCAAATTTATTCTAACTTTCATCAAAAAAATTAAAAAAAATCATAAAAACATAAACAATTTTTTAATCCTAACCTTAAAAATTTTAATCAACTTTAAAAATTTTTCCAGAATTTATTCATAAGATTTGAGAAAAGAAAATTTAACTAAAAATAGATTAAAATGTCTATTTTCAACTAAATAAATCAGATTTATTCTAAGTATAACCAAAAAAATTAAAAAAATTCATAAAGACATTGATAATTTTTTGGTCGACTTAACCTTAAAAATTTGGTAAATTTTAAAAATTCCTGCAGAGTTTATTTATAGAAATTGGGAAAAAAGTTTTTAACTAAAGATAGATTAAAATGTCTATTTTCAATTAAACAAATCAAATTTGTTCTAAGTATAACCAAAAAAATTAAAAAAAAAATCATAAAAACATAAACAATTTTTTGATTCTAACCTTAAAAATTTTGGTCAACTTTAAAAATTTTTCCAGAATTTATTTATAAGATTTGAGAAAAAAAAATTTAACTAAAAATAGATTAAAATGTCTATTTTCAACTAAATAAATTAGATTTGTTCTAAGTATAACCAAAAAAATTAAAAAAATTCATAAAGACATTGATAATTTTTTGGTCGACTTAACCTTAAAAATTTGGTAAATTTTAAAAATTCCTGCAGAGTTTATTTATAGAAATTTGGAAAAAAGTTTTTAACTAAAGATAGATTAAAATGTCTATTTTCAATTAAACAAATCAAATTTGTTCTAAGTATAACCAAAAAAATCAAAAAAAAATCATAAAAACATCAATGTTTTGACCGAACCTAACCTTAAAAATTTTGATCAACTTTAAAAAATTCCCCAGACTTTATTTATTAAGATTAAGAAATGATTTTTGTTTTAAATTAAACTTAAAAGATTCTATTTTCCATTAAAAAAAGTCAAATTTATTCTAATTATCACCAAAAAAATTAAAAAAATTCTTAAAATCAGTAAAAACATTTTTGACAGTTAACTAAACTAACTTTTGGTCTCTCTTAAAAGAGACCAAATTAATTATAAACTTACGACTTGGTTTTTTAGGTTCAAAATAATCCCCTTGAGAAATCTGTTTAACTAAACGCTTAAAATTGCTGCCATCAAACGGCATAGCGCCGTAAACCAGCGTGTAAAGTAGCACACCGAGCGACCAACAATCAACTTCCGGACCGTGATAAGGCGTCCCTTTCACGATCTCCGGGGAAGCGTACAGCGGTGATCCACAAAACGTTGACAACAATCGTGTATCATCAAACACATTTGATAAACCAAAATCGGCAATCTAATTAAAAAAATTAAAAAATAAATAAATATTTATGTAAAATGTTTGCGGCAAAGTATACTTTAGCATTTCCATTTTCATCTAGTAGGATATTTTCGAGCTTTAAATCTCGATGACAAATCTTGTGTTTGTGGCAGTAGTAACAGGCGATCGCTATTTGACGGAATATTCGTCGGGCTTCTTCTTCCGCAAGCACTTTTCTTTCCGATAAATAATCGTAAAGTTCACCTCCGGCGGCGTATTCCATTACGAGTACCATTTTTTCTCTATTTTCAAAAACTAAAAAGAAAAATACAAATATTAACATTAATAAAGTTAGGTAAGTAATATTATTTTATAAATTAATTTATAAAATTAGTAATAAATTACTCATAGGTAAGTTTTATAGATTTACCTTCATAAATATGTACGATATTTGGATGTCGAACGGAAGACATAATCTGTATTTCCCTCCGGATCCTAATTAAATCCGCTTCCGTTTCGATTTTAGACTTTTTAATAGTTTTTATTGCAACTTCTTGTCCCGTTTCCTTGTTTATACCTAACTGAACCTTTCCGTACGTTCCTTGTCCTAATTTTTTGATTATATCAAACCTAAAAAAGATAAATATTAATATTTGTACTTTAAAAAATAGTTAAAATTTAATATTTAATTAAATTAATCCATCAAAATCTATTCAAAACTCATTTAAAATAAATTATTTGAGGTTATATGTCAATTTGACATCTGTCAGATGACATTACTAACCTCACTTCTAACGTCACTTCTAAATGAATATAGTGTATTCAAAATAGACTGATTAAAAGCAAACGAACAAATTCATTTGAATTATTTAAATAAACATAATTTAAATTGAAAATTAAGTAATAATAAACTAAATTGTTTATATTTATGTACTTTTTAACGTTTATCAAAAAATTAGTACCTATAAACACATGTAAATTTGGTTTTTTATTCCTCACCTTCTTTCAGTTTAATTTAAATGTACCTTAAAAAATCCTAAAGATGAAAAAATATAAAGGAAAAAATTTTAAACTAAAAATTACACTAAAATACTTGTAAATATAATTAAAATTATACCTAGAAATAAATCTAAATCCATAAATTACATTAAAATAAATTGCGAGTTTTATATAACGTAAAAACGTCATTACTTTAGACCGCGATAAATTACCACGGTCGAATTTTCGAGTTAGGAAAGGAGTTTGCTTGTACGCATGCCAAACACTTTGCGTGCAACAAGTCGCATCGTACGCCGAAAACATTAAATATATATAAATTTACAAAATTACACGTTTGTAAAGAATGTAGTAGTACCAAAATTATATTGACTAACCTCTAAGTATAATTTTATTTTATTTATAACGTGAATTTCGGGGGAAAATTTAATTTAGTTTAGGTAAAAACTTTATTTAATTATTTTTTTTAATTTTTAAATTTTTATTGAAAATATAAATTCGAAATTATAATTTAAAAAGTTCATTAAAAAAAAATTCAAAGAAAGTATCTACACATAATTCCGGGACACCTGTATACATAACATTTTATGAAGTATCACCAGCATTATCAAGCTTCAGTAAAGAAATTATCGTATTTCTTGCTTAAAATTATCGGCTATTTTAAAATATATACACTTTTCGTCGAAATAAAAATTTCAAAAATAATTTTAGAAAAATTTTTTATTAAAAATCGATAGGAAATTAAATTTCCTTTAATTTGAGTACAAACACGACATATCTACGATCAAAAATAAAAAAGTTATCGAAATTTTTAATTTTAATGACAACCGGAAGTCGGCCATCTTGAAATTTTTTAAACTAACCTAACTTGTTTATTTTTTATCCGAATATAGTCGTGTTTGGTATCAAATTAAAGGATTTTTAATAAACTTTATGATTTTTTAATAAAAATTTTAAAATTAAAAAAAAAATCCAAATTTTTCAAAAATAATGTAAAATTAACAAAAAAATTGTCAATGTTTACAATGATATATAAAAAAAACTTCAAGAAATTTGTAAAAAAGACAAAAAATTACAAAGATTGCAAAAATTTCAAAAAGATGTTAAAAAATCCAAAGAAAGGTGACATTAAAAATAATTTTAGGACGAAATTTTTATTAAAAATCGATAGGAAATTAAATTTCCTTTAATTTGAGTACAAACACGACCTATCTAACTTTAATAGGTCGGAAGTTATCGAAATCTTTAATTTTAATAAAAACCGGAAGTCAGCCATCTTGAATTTTTTTAAACTAACCTAACTTTTTTGTTTTCTATCCGAATATGGTCGTGTTTGGTATTAAATTAAAGGATTTTAAATAAACTTTATGATTTTTTTAATAAAAATTTAAAATTTTTCAAAAAAAAATAAATTTTTCAAACAAAAATCAAAATTTTTCAAAAATAACGTTAAAATTAAAAGAAAAATTGTCAATGTTTACAACGATATGTAAGAAACTTCAAAAAATTTGTGAAAATGATAAAAATTTCAAAAAAATGTCAAAGAGTTCAAAGAATGGTAAAAGATTCAAAGAAAAGAGACATCAAAAGTAATTTTAGGACGAAATTTTTATCAAAAATCGATAGAAAATTAATTTTTTTTTAATTTGAGTACAAACACGACATATTTAACTTTTATAGATTAAAAGTGATTGAAAATTTTCATTTTAATGACAACCGGAAGTCGGCCATCTTGAAATTTTTTAAACTAACCTAACTTTTTTATTTTTTATCCGAATATGGTCATGCTTGGTATCAAATTAAAGGATTTTTAATAAACTTTATGATTTTTTTAATAAAAATTTTAAATTTTTCAAAAAAAAGTCCAAATGTTTCAAAAAAAGATCCAAATTTTTCAAAAATAACGTAAAATTAAAAAAAAAAATATCAATGTTTACCACGATATGTAAAAAAATTTCAAAAAATTTGTAAAAAAGACAAGAAAATCACAAAAAATTCAAAAACATGTAAAATAATTCAAAAAAATGTTAAAAAATTCAAAGAAAAGGGACATCAAAGATAATTTTAGGACGAAATTTTTATTAAAAATCGATAGGAAATTAAATTTTCTTTAATTTGAGTACAAACACGACATATCTACGATCAAAAATAAAAAAGTTATCGAAATTTTTAATTTTAATGACAACCGGAAGTCGGCCATCTTGAATTTCTTTAAACTAACCTAACCATTTTGTTTTTTATCAGAATATAGTCGTGTTTGGTATCAAATTAAAGGATTTTTAATAAACTTTAAGAATTCTTAATTACAATTTTAATTTTTTTAAGTTGTCATCTTGAAAATTAAAAAATAAATCTATTTTTGTTATTTTTAATCGTAGATAGGTCGTGCTTATACTCAAATTAAAGGATTTTTAATAAACTTTATGATTTCTTTAATCAAAATTTTAAATTATTCAAAAAAAATCAAAATTTTTCAAAAAAAAGATCCAAATTTTTCAAAAATAACGTAAAATTAAAAAAAAATTGTCAATGTTTACAACGATATGTAAAAAAAACTTCAAGAAATTTGTAAAAAAGACAAAAAAATGACAAAAATTTCAAAAAAATGTTAAAAAATTCAAAGAAAAGAAAATCAAAAATAATTTTAGAACGAAATTTTTATTAAAAATCGATAGAAAGTTAAATTTTCTTTGATTTGAATACAAACACGACATATCTACGATCAAAAATAAAAAAGTTATCGAAATTCTTAATTTTAATGACAACCGGAAGTCGGCCATCTTGAATTTTTTAAAACTAACCTAACTTTTTATTTTTTATCCAAATATGGTCATGTTTGGTATCAAATTAAAGGATTTTTAATAAACTTTATGATTTTTTTAATAAAAATTTAAAATTTTTCAAAAAAAAATGAAAATTTTTCAAAAAAAATCCAAATTTTTCAAAAACATCAAAATTTAAAAATATGTCAATGTTTACAACGATATGTCGAAAAACATCAAGAAATTTGTAAAAAAAAGCTAAAAAAAATGACAAAAATTTCAAAAAAACGTTAAAAAATTCAAAAAAATGTTAAGAAATTGAAGGAAAAGAAATATGAAAAATAATTTTAAGACGAAATTTTTATTAAAAATCGATAGGAAATTAAATTTCCTTTAATTTCAAGTTTTTCCTTTAAGTCCAAATTTTTCAAGAAGAGAACCAAATTTCTCAAAAATAACGTAAAAATTAAAAAAAATTGTCAATGTTTACAACGAAATGTAAAAAAACTTCAAGAAATTTGTAAAAAAGACGAAAAATGATAAAAAAATTCAAAAATTCTAAAAAAAATCGAAGAAAAGAAATATGAAAAATAATTTTAGAAAGAAATTTTTATTAAAAATCGATAGGAAATTAAATTTCCTTTTATTCGAGTACAAACACGACATATCTACCATCAAAAATAAAAAAGTTATCGAAATTTTTAATTTTAATGACAACCGGAAGTCGGCCATCTTGAATTTTTTTAAACTAACCTAACTTTTTTATTTTTTATCCGAATATAGTCGTGTTTGGTATCAAATTAAAGGATTTTTAATAAACATTAAGAATTCTTAATTAAAACTTTAATTTTTTTAAGTTGTCATCTTGAAAATTAAAAAAATAACCTAACTTTTTCATTTTTAATCGTAGATAGGTCGTGTTTGTACTCAAATTAAAGGATTTTTAATAAATTTTAAGAATATTTAAGAATTTTAAAAAAATATTTTTGTTGGAGATCAGTTTTAAGTTTTTTTTTATTGTAAACCGAACTTAGAGGTTATGATTTATTACGTGTGATATTTAATTAACAATTTGAATGTTAATTCATTACAGATTTCATATAGTAAATTCACATACCATCACAAAAAATTTCACTGTACTAGTTTATTTTTTTTCTCTAAAGTATGTATAAAAAATGCGCGTTTAAAAAAAAAATGTTGGGCGTAAAAATTTAAAAATACTTCTTTTACTTTGTCAGTTGGGTTGAACCATCGCGTCGGCGAAGCGGCGGGAATTAGATAAGTCAAAAAACGTTAGCGCGCCAAAAATATACCAAACCACTTGCCAAAAAACCTATACAAGTCTAAGTTTATACGATAAACTATTTCGAATTTATAATTCCTTTTTTGAATTGTCCTCAAATATCTCTCACAAAAAGCTAGTAAAATTAAAAAAAAAAATGGCTTAAAAAAATGATTTATAATCCTAAATAAACTGCGCATGCGTTTACTAAATCTTGCGCGAAGATTAAAACACTCCTTTCTTCTTCTAAATACTTCTTCGTTTTAAAACAAACTCTCAGTTCTTAATCTTAATCTTCAAACTTAAACTTTTTCTTAATTAATATAATGAAATACCTGATTTTTCTTAATTAGAATCTTGTTAACTCACCTCTGTTTTAATTTCCTCTTGTAACTGTGCAATCGAACGCCTGTATTGGCGATTCCGCCCATTATATTGTTGATATTTGCGTCGCCGACAACCATTTTGCTATAAAATAAAAATAAAAATCAAAATTTGAAATTAATGATTAATTAATTTTACAATAAGGTTTATTTTTACAAATTTTTTCTAGAATTTTTTGTTCCAACCGATCTTAATGGAAAACATCGGTCGTAGGGTTATTTTTAACCGCATGTGGGTGAACGGAGATACCGTGGCTATTGACACTTTGTTGTATTGGACGGGTTTCGGTTCGGAAATGCACCATGTATTTCTAAAGACCTGATAGTTGGTTGTAAAAATAGCGACTCTCGATAAGTCTTAGCCAATCGATGGTGCTTAAAATAAAATAGGCGTATTCTACCGTCCATTCAATCTATTTATTAGTTGTTTTTTTAATGTATTTGCTTTTTAATTATAGTTATATCAAGTAAAAAAAAATTTTTTTTTCAATTTAGGTTGGCAACACTTTCAATTGACATTAAAATGTCCAAATTTTGACGTTTACATATTAATTTTTATCAATAACCTGAAAATTTTTATTTAATACCATGATTTATCAATAAATAATTTGACACTTTTGACAGATGACACCAAACATTGCTAACTTCACTTCTTAAAAAGAATTAACTAAAATATCCAATTGAAAAATTTGTTTAGTAAAAAAAAATAATATGTTCAAAAAAAATTTGTTCAAAAAAAATTTCAATTTAGGTTGGCTACACTTTCAATTGACATTAAAATGTCAAAATTTTGACGTTTAAATATTAATTTTTATCAATAACCTGAAAATTTTTATTTAATACCATGATTTATCAATAAACAATTTGACACTTTTGACAGATGACACCAAACATTGCTAACTTCACTTCTTAAAAAGAATTAACTAAAATATCCAATTGAAAAATCTGTTTAGTAAAAAAAAATAATATGGGTAAATAATATGTTCAAAAAAAAATTTCAATTTAGGTTGGCTACACTTTCAATTGACATTAAAATGTCAAAATTTTGACGTTTACGCATTAATTTTTATCAATAACCTGAAAATTTTTATTTAATATCATGTTTTATCAATAAATAATTTGACACTTTTGACAGATGACACCAAACATTGCTAACTTCACTTCTTAAAAAAAATTAACTAAAATATCCAACTGAAAAATTTGTTTAGTAAAAAAAATAATATGAGAAAATAATATGTTAAAAAAAAATTCAATTTAGGTTGGCTACACTTTCAATTGACATTAAAATGTCAAAATTTTGACGTTTACATATTAATTTTTATCAATAACCTGAAAATTTTTATTTAATACCATGATTTATCAATAAATAATTTGACACTTTTGACAGATGACAACAAACATTGCTAACTTCACTTCTTAAAAAAAATAATTTGTTTTGTAAAAAAAATAATATGAGAAAATAATATGTTCAAAAAAAAAATTCAATTTAGGTTGGCTACACTTTCAACTGACATTAAAATGTCAAAATTTTGACGTTTACACATTAATTTTTATCAATAAACTGAAAATTTTTGTTTAACATCATGATCTATCTATAAATAATTTGACACTTTTGACAGATGACACCAAACATTGCTAACTTCACTTCTTAAAAAGAATTAACTAAAATATCCAATTGAAAAATCTATTTAGTAAAAAAAAATAATATGTTCAAAAAAAAATTTCAATTTAGGTTGGCTACACTTTCAATTGACATTAAAATGTCAAAATTTTGACGTTTACACATTAATTTCTATCAATAACCCGAAAATTATTGTTTAATATCATGATTTATTAAGAAATAATTTGACATTTTTGACAGATGACACCAAAAATTGCTAACTTCACTTCTTAAAAAAAATTAACTAAAATATCTGATTGAAAAATCTGTTTAGTAAAAAAAATAATATGGGTAAATAATATGTTCAAAAAAAATCTTCAATTTAGGTTGGCAACACTTTCAATTGACATTAAAATGTCAAAATTTTGACGTTTACACATTAATTTTTATCAATAACCTGAAAATTTTTATTTAATACCATGATTTATCAATAAATAATTTGACACTTTTGACAGATGACACCAAACATTGCTAACTTCACTTCTTAAAAAAAATTAACTAAAATATCCAATTGAAAAATTTGTTTTGTAAAAAAAATAATATGGGTAAATAATATGTTCAAAAAAATCTTTAATTTAGGTTGGTAATACTTTCAATTAACATCAAAATGTCAAAATTTTGACGTTTACATATTAATTTTTATCAATAACCTGAAAATCTTTATTTAATACTATGATTTATCAATAAATAATTTGACACTTTTGACAGATGACAACAAACATTGCTAAATTCACTTCTTAAAAAAAATTAACTAAAATATCAAACTGAAAAATTTGTTTAGTAAAAAAAATAATATGAGAAAATAATATGTTCAAAAAAAAATTTCAATTTAGGTTGGCTACACTTTCAATTGACATTAAAATGTCAAAATTTTGACGTTTACACATTAATTTCTATCAATAACCTGAATATTTTTGTTTAATATCATGATTTATCAATAAATAATTTGACACTTTTGACAGATGACAACAAACATTGCTAACTTCACTTCTTAAAAAGAATTAACTAAAATATCCAACTGAAAAATTTGTTTTGTAAAAAAAATAATATGAGAAAATAATATGTTCAAAAAAAAATTTCAATTTAGGTTGGCTACACTTTCAATTGACATCAAAATGTCAAAATTTTGACGTTTACACATTAATTTTTATTAATAACCTCAAAAATTTTTATTTAATACCATGATTTATCAATAAATAATTTGACACTTTTGACAGATGGCAACAAACATTGCTAACTTCACTTCTTAAAAAGAATTAACTAAAATATCCAATTGAAAAATTTGTTTAGTAAAAAAAAAATAATATGAGAAAATAATATGTTCAAGAAAAAATTTCAATTTAGGTTGGCTACACTTTCAATTGACATTAAAATATCAAAATTTTGACGTTTACACATTAATTTTTATCAATAACCTGAAAATTTTTATTTAATACCATGATTTATCAATAAATAATTTGACACTTTTGACAGATGACAACAAACATTGCTAACTTCACTTCTTAAAAAAAATTAACTAAAATATCCAATTGAAAAATCTGTTTAGTAAAAAAAAATAATATGGCTAAATAATATGTTCAAGAAAAAATTTCAATTTAGGTTGGCTACACTTTCAATTGACATTAAAATGTCAAAATTTTGACAGCAAAACGTCAAATTTTTGACGTTTATGTTGATTTGACATTTTTGACAGATGACAGTAAACATTGCAACGTCACATCTAAAATTATTAACAAAAATCTTGCGTTCAACAAAAAAAAATCTTTTATTTTTAGATTGGCTATACTTTCCATTAACATCGAAATGTCAAACGCCAAAATTTTGACGTTTACACATTAATTTTTATATCAGTAACCTGAAAATTTGTCTTTAATATCATGATTCAACAATAAATAATTTGACATTTTTTTTTTACTTTAGGTTGGCTACACTTTCACATCAAAAGTCAAACAAAACGTCAAAATTTTGACGTTTCCTCATTAATTCTAACAAATAACCTGAAAATTTTAAATTAATGTCATGATTTATCAATAATTTGACACTTTTGACGGATGACAGTAAACGTTGCTAACATCACTTTTAAAATAATTAATAAAAATGTTGTATTCAATAAAAAAATCTTTTAGTACACTTTAAACTGACATCAAAACGTCAAAATTTTGACGTTTATATTAATTTGATACTTTTGACAGATGACAGTAAACGTTGCTAACGTCATATCTAAAATTATTAACAAAAATCGTGCTTTCAACAAAAAAAAAATCTTTTATTTTTAGACTGGCTATACTTTCAATTGACATTGAAATGTCAAACGTCAAAATTTTGACGTTTACACATTAATTCTAACCAACAACCTAAATATTTTAAATTAGTATCATGATTTATGATCAACAAACGATTTGACACTTTTGACAAATGACAGTAAATATTGGTAACGTCACATCTAAAATTGTTAACAAAAATCTTGCGCTCAATAAAAAAAATCTTTTATTTTTTGGTTGGCTACACCTTAAATTGACATCAAGATGTCAAAATTTTGACGTTTACAGGTTAACTATAATCAATAACGGTTTGACAGTTTTGACAGATGATAGTAAATGTCAACGGCACTTTTAAAATAATTAACAAACATAAGTTCAATTAAAAAAATCTCTTTTTTAAGTTGGCTACAGTTTGAATTGATATCAAAACGTCAAACGTCAAAATTTTGACGTTTAAACGTTAACTCGAACCAACATCTAACCTAAAAAATCAAATTTTAAATCATTATTTATCAATAAATGATTTGATACTTTTGATAGATGACAGTAAACATTGCTAATACGCCACATTTAAAATAATTTTAAAAAAATTGTGTTCAATAAAAAAAAATCTTATTTTTAGGTTAGCTATACTTTGATTTAACATAAAAATGTTAAATAAACGTCAAAATTTTTACATTTACATATTAATTCGAACAACTAACGTAAAAAATCAAGTTTAAAATCACAATTTATTAATAAATAATTTGACACTTTTGACAGATGACAGTAAACGTTGCTAATAATTAAAATAATTAACAAAAATTTTGTCTTTAATAAAAAAAATTATTTTTAGGTTAACCACACTTTGATTTGACATAAAAATGTCAAACAAAACGTCAAAACTTTGACGTTAACCAATTAATTTTAAACAATAACCTAAAAATTTTAAATTAATATCATAATTTACGATCAACAAACGATTTGTCATTTTTGACAGATGACAGTAAACGTCGCATCTAAAATAATCAAAAAGAAATCTTGTATTCAATAAAAAAATGTTTTATTTTAAGGTTGGCTATACTTTCAATTGACATAGAAACGTCAAACGTCAAGAATTTGACGTTTACCCATTAATTCTAGCCAATAACCTCAACATTTTAAATTAGTATTATGATTTACCATCAACAAACGATTTGACACTTTTGACAAATGACAGTAAACATTGCAAACGTCACATCTAAAATTATTAACAAAAATCTTGTGTTCCATAAAAAAATATTTTATTTTTAGGTTGACTACACTTTCAACTGATATCGAAACGTCAAACGTCAAGATTTTGACATTTACACAACAATTCTAACCAACAACCTGAACATTTTAAATTAGTATCATGATTTATTATCAATAAACCATTTGACACTTTTGACAAATGGCAGTAAACATTGCTAACGTCACATCTAAAATTATTAACAAAAGTCTTGTATTTAATAAAAAAAAAAATCTTATTTTTAGGTTGGCTACAGTTTGAATTGTTATCAAAATGTCAAACAAAATGTAAAAATTTTGACGTTTATGCATTAATTCGACCAGCTAACCTAAAAAAACCAAATTTAAAATCGCAATTTAATAATAAATGATTTGATACTTTTGATAGTAAATGTCAACGTCACTTTTAAAATAATTAACAAACATGAGCTCAATTAAAAAATCTCTTTTTTTAAAGTTGGCTACAGTTTGAATTGATGTCAAATATCAAATGTCAAAATTTTGACGTTTAAACGTTAACTCGAACCAACATCCAACCTAAAAAATCTAATTTAAAATCATAATTTATCAATAAATGATATGGTACTTTTGACAGATGACAGTAAACGTTGCTAATGTCACATCTAAAATAATTAACAAAAATCTTGTGTTCAATAAAAAAAAATGTTTTATTTTTAGGTTGGCTATACTTTGAATTTATATTAAAATGTCAAATAAAACGTCAAAATTTTGACATTTACACATTAATTCGAACAACTAACCTAAAAAAAAATCACAATTTCTTAATAAATGATTTGACATTTTTGACAGATGACAGTAAACGTTATTAACATTTAAAATAACGAAAATTTTATCTTCAATAAAAAAAAATCTTATTTTTAGGTTAGCTATACTTTGATTTGACATAAAAATGTCAAATAAACGTCAAAATTTTGACGTTTACATATTAACTCGAACATCTAACCTAAAATCTTATTTCAAATTGAATCAAATTGAAAATCATAATTCATTAAACGATTTGACATTTTTGACAGATAAATGTTACTAACTTCACCTGCAAAAAAAAATAATTAAAATATTCTAATGAAAAATGTATTCAGTAAAAAAAATAGTGTTCTAAAAAAAAATTTTTTTTCGTTTAGGTTGGCTACACTTTAAATTAACATAAAAATGTCAAAGAAAACGTCAAAAATTTGACGTGTACTAACCTCTAAAACTTCCAAAGTAACAAAATCGAAAATTTTATTTTAATATCATGATTTATCGATGAATGACGTTTGCTGCCATCTGTCATTTGACACCGTTAACAGATGACAACAAACGTCACTTATAAACACACAGAAATTAACAAAAATTAACAAAAATATGACTCAAAAGTACCAATTTGCTTCAAATACCTAAAAAATAATACAACAGATGTCTCTTTATAAAAAGTTTTGTCGACGATAAAAAATCACTTTCACTTTCTTTCTTTCTTCGTATTTATATACAAAAAAAAAGTTTTATCTTGACATTTTATTGAATGAATAATTAATTAACATCCACGAACTTACTAGATTTAAATAATGTGGGTTTACAAAGATTTAGAATAACATGTGTTCAACAAATAGAAAATCTACAGTGCCTTGATTTAATATTTGTCATTATTTTAAGTTGGCTATACTTTCAATTCACGTAAAATGTCAAATAAAACGTCAAAAAATGTCAAAAAAAAATCAAAAATTTGACCTTTATACTCTAAAACTTAAAAAATGACAAAGTCAAATATCTCAATTGAAATAAAAAAAATCATTTTTTACATTATTAAATCTTTTATCACATAACCTTTAATAAAAAAAAATGTTATTAAGATACTACACACCCTGTATGTTATCATCAACCATCCATATAGTAAACACCTGACCAACCCAGCTGTCAAATAAACAGCTGGCACCTAAAAACACCGCCATCTACATTTCGAAACGTCAGAATAAGAAGTACAAAAAAAAGGAGAAGGAAGTTAGGGTCGCTTTTAGGTTATTTTTAATTCCATTCCATTACGAAAACATAAAATAATCGTTTTCTCAATTCTAAAAAAACGATATTTAACTTGAATCATATGAAAAAAGGTTAGATTTAAATGGGTGACATTTTAATGAATGAACGTCACAAACCTACTAAATCTAGCGTGGGAGGAAACGATTTCGCATACGAACAATATATTTCGGACCACCTCTACATACATAAATCACGAGATGATTGAACCCGAAATGACTCATACGTTTCTTATCAGAAATAAAATAACCTCCTTATCTCGGTATTTTATAAAAGATTAATTTGCATACATACGTTAAATAGCATTAAATGTTTAGACGTTGTAGCGTATCTTTATAAGAAAATTTCTAGTGAAACGATTCGGATGTGATTGGGCGATTCTCTCACCTTATCGTTTTGTAATCCTGAGGCTTTTTATTCACATGAAACGATTACGGCCGTCGTTTAGGTTATATAAGGGGGTCCGCGCGACACTTGAACTTCGGGCACGTCGTTTCCGCACAATTTTCACGCATTACGTCGCTTTTCCGCGATCTCTAGAGCGATTTTTTCGACATTTTTAACCGTGGCAAATGTAAGGCGGCAGCCATGTCACTTATGCGGTGTAAAAATAGTACGTCTACGTCGGAATGATCCTTTTCGAGTTTTAGCGCCAATTCGGACGACACTTCCAGAATTTTCAAACAACATTCTCCATCCGAATAATTCCCTTTTTAAATCTTCTATTTACCTATAGAAAAAAAATATAAATTAGTACATAAATGTAAACATAACCTTTTTACTGAAGTTTGTTATGATTTACAGGGTTTGATCAAAAAGTTAATTTAAACTTATTTATTTTTATAAAAAGTTTAAAATATCAAATTATTAATTTTAAATCGATTTATACCCACTAACTTAAAAAAATATAAATTAAACTGAAATATAATCCCTAAAATTTTTAACTTGAGAAATGTCAATTTTAAAATGACATTTGACATTTCGTTAGGTTACGTTCTAAAAATGCATTTTTAATTTTAATATTTTCACGAAAAAATTATTTACAAATTCAATTTATTAAAAATTATCAAAAAATCGTAAAATATAAATTTTAATTCAAAAATTAATTAATTCTTCAAATTAAATATCTCATTTAACGTTTTTAGAAATTAGGTTACGTTCTAAAAATGACATTTTATTTACATTAAAATTAATTTAAAAAAATCATTAATAAAATTAATTAAGAATTAACTTGAATTATATTAAAATCAAAAAATCGTAAATTTTAATCAATTTTAATTAAAACTTAATTAATTCTTTAATTTAAATGTTTCATTTAAATGTTTCTTTTGACGTTTTCAAAAATTAGGTTATGTTCTAAGAATGGAATTTTAATTTTAATATTTTCACAAAAAATTATTTACAAATTCAATTTATTAAAAATCATCAAAAAATCGTAAAATATAAATTTTAATCCAAAATTAATTAATTCTTCAAATTAAATATCTCATTTAACGTTTTTAGAAATTAGGTTGCGTTCTAAAAATGACATTTTATTTACATTAAAATTAATTTAAAAAAAAATCATTAATATTAATTACGAATTAACTTGAATTATATTAAAATCATCAAAAAAAATCGTAAATTTTAATCAATTTTTATTAAAACTTAATTAATTCTTTAATTTAAATGTTTCATTTGACGTTTTCAAAAGTTAGGTTATGTTCTAAGAGTGGAATTTTAATTTTAATATTTTCACGAAAAAATTATTTACAAATTCAATTTATTAAAAATCATCAAAAAATCGTAAAATATAAATTTTAATCCAATATAAATTAATTCTTCAAATTAAATATCTCATTTAACGTTTTTAGAAATTAGGTTGCGTTCTAAAAATGACATTTTATTTACATTAAAATTAATTAAAAAAAATCATTAAAATTAATTAAGAATTAACTTGAATTATATTAAAATCATCAAAAAAATCGTAAACTTTAATCAATTTTAATTAAAACTTAATTAATTCCTTAATTTAAATGTTTCATTTGACGTTTTGAAAAATTAGGTTATGTTCTAAGAATGGAATTTTATTTACAATAAAACTAGTCAATTTTTAAAAATTCATATCTCAGAAACTAATTGGTGTTAAGATTTAAAACTTTATGACGATTTGGATTAAAAATTGTAGTTTTAATTAAACAAATCCGTTTTATTCTAAGAGTTTTCAAAAAAATTAAAAAAAATTTTTAAAGTTGGTAAACAATTTTTTTGGTTAGAAAAGTAATCATTTTTTAAAAAATTCATTAAAAATTCATTTTTAAAGATTTCGATTTGATTTTTTTTCTAAATGAAACTTAAAACATTCCAATTTTATATAAAAAAGGACGATTTGTAGTACTGTCAAAAAAATTAAAAAAATTTTCAGTTGGAAAAAATTTTTGATACTTTTTAACTTACGAAAATTAATTTTAAAAATTCATCAAAAATTCATTTTTAAAGATTTTGATTTGATTTTTTTTCTAAATGAAACTTAAAACATTCTAGTTTTAATTAAAAAAGACCGTTTTATTCTAAATATTATCAAAAAAATGTAAAAAATTTTCAAAGAATTAAAAAAATTTTTTAGGTTAGAAAATGAGTGATGTTTTAAAAAATTCATAAAAAATTGAATTTTAAATATTTTGGTCTGATTTTTATTCTAAATAAAACTAAAAAGATTCTAGTTTTATACAAAAAAGACCGATTTGTTCTAAGTTTTGTCAAAAAAATTAAAAAAAATTTCAAAGTTGGAAAAAATTTTTTAGGTTAAACCATTTTCTAAAAATTCAATCATTCATTAAAAAATCATAAAAAATTGGATTTTAAATATTTTAAGCTGATTTTTCTTCTAAATGAAACTTAAAACATTCTAGTTTTATATAAAAAAGACCGATTTATTCTAAATATTGTCAAAAAAATTAAAAAAATTTTCAAAGTTGGAGAAAATATTTTAAGTTAGAAAAATAATCAGTTTTTAAAAAAATCATTAAAAATTCATTTTTTAAGATTTCGATTTGATTTTTGTTCTAAATAAAACTAAAAAGATTCTAGTTTTATATAAAAAAGACCGATTTGTTCTAAGTTTTGTTAAAAAAATTTAAAAAATTTTCAAAGTTGGCAAAAAAATTTTTTAGGTTAAACCATTTTCTAAAAATTCAATCATTCATTAAAAAATCATAAAAAATTGGATTTTAAATATTTTAAGCTGATTTTTCTTCTAAATGAAACTTAAAACATTCTAGTTTTATATAAAAACGACCGACTTATTCTAAATATTGTCAAAAAAATTAAAAAAAATTTCAAAGTTGGAGAAAATATTTTAGGTTAGAAAAAGATCAGTTTTTAAAGAAATCATTAAAATTTCATTTTTTAAGATTTCGATTTGATTTTTGTTCTAAATAAAACTAAAAAGATTCTAGTTTTATATAAAAAAGACCGATTTGTTCTAAGTTTTGTTAAAAAAATTTAAAAAATTTTCAAAGTTGGCAAAAAAATTTTTTAGGTTAAACCATTTTCTAAAAATTCAATCATTCTTTAAAAAATCATAAAAAATTGGATTTTAAATATTTTAAACTGTATTTTCTTCTAAATAAAACTTAAAACATTCTAATTTTATATCAAAAAGACCGTTTTATTCTAAATGTTGTCAAAAAATTTAAAAAAATTTCTAAAGTTGGTAAAAAGATTTTTAGGTTAGAAAAGTAAATATTTTTAAAAAATTCATTAAAAATTCATTTTTAAAGATTTTGATTTGATTTTTTTTCTAAACGAAACTCAAAACATTCTAATTTTAATTAGAGAAGACCGATTGTTTCTAAATTTTACCAAAAATATTAAAAAAATTTCAAATTTGGTAAAAAAATTTTTTTGGGTTAAAAAATCAATCTTTTTTTAAAAAAATCATAAAAAATCGAATTTTAAAGATTTCGATTTGATTTTTTTTCTAAATAAAACTAAAAAGATTCTAGTTTTATACAAAAAAGACCGATTTATTCCAAGTATTGTCAAAAAAATTAAAAAAAATTTCAATGTTTGAAAAAAATTTTTTAGGTTAAATCATTCTCTAAAAATTCAATCATTTTTTAAAAAATCATAAAAAATTGGATTTTAAATATTTTAATCTGATTTTTTTTTTCTAAATTTTACCAAAAAAATTAAAAAAATTTTCAAAGTTGGTAAAAATTTTTTTAGGTTAAAAAATTAACCATTTTTTAAAAAATTCACCAAAAATTCATTTTTAAACATTTTGATTAGATTTTTTTCTAAATGAAACTTAAAACATTCTAATTTTATATAAAAAAGACCGTTTTATTCCAAGTGTTGTCAAAAAAATTAAAAAAATTTTTAAAGTTGGAGAAAATTTTTGACACTTTTTTAACTTAAAAAAAATCAATCAACTTTAAAAATTCACCAAAAAGTCATTTTTAAAGATTTTGATTAGATTATTTTTCTAAATGAAACTTAAAACATCCTAATTTTAATTAAAAAAGATCGTTTTAGTCCAAGTGTTGTCAAAAAAATTAAAAAAATTTTCAAAGTTGGAAAAAATCTTTTAGATTAAAAAATTAATCTTTTTTTAAAAAAATCATAAAAAATCCAATTTTAAAGATTTTGATTTGATTCTTTTTCTAAATGAAACTTAAAACGTTCTAGTTTTTATTTAAAAAGACCGTTTTATTTTAAATTTTGTCAAAAAAATTAAAAAAATTTTCAAAGTTGGAAAAAATTTTTTAGGTTAAACCATTTTCTAAAAATTCAATCATTCATTAAAAAATCATAAAAAATTGGATTTTAAATATTTTAAGCTGATTTTTCTTCTAAATAAAACTTAAAACATTATAGTTATATATAAAAACGACCGACTTATTCTAAATATTGTCAAAAAAATTAAAAAAAATTTCAAAGTTGGAGAAAATATTTTAGGTTAGAAAAAGATCAGTTTTTAAAGAAATCATTAAAAATTCATTTTTTAAGATTTCGATTTGATTTTTTTTCTAAATAAAACTAAAAAGATTCTAGTTTTATATAAAAAAGAACGATTTGTTCTAAGTTTTGTTAAAAAAATTTAAAAAATATTCAAAGTTGGCAAAAAAATTTTCTAGGTTAAACCATTTTCTAAAAATTCAATCATTCTTTAAAAAATCATAAAAAATTGGATTTTAAATATTTTAAACTGTATTTTCTTCTAAATAAAAGTTAAAACATTCTAATTTTATATCAAAAAGACCGATTTATTTTAAATGTTGCCAAAAAATTTAAAAAAATTTCTAAAGGTGGTAAAAAGATTTTTAGGTTAGAAAAGTAAATATTTTTAAAAAATTCATTAAAAATTCATTTTTAAAGATTTTGATTTGATTTTTTTCCAAATGAAACTTAAAACATTCTAATTTTAATTAAAAAAGACGGTTTTGTTCTAAATTTTACCAAAAAAATTAAAAAAATTTTCAAAGTTGGTAAAAAAATTTTTAGGTTAAAAAATCAATCATTTTTTTAAAAAATCATAAAAAATTGAATTTTAAATATTTTAATCTGATTTTTCTTTTAAATGAAACTTAAAACATTCTAGTTTTATATAAAAAAGACCGATTTGTTCTAAGTGGTGTTAAAAAAATTTCAAAGTTGGCAAAAAATTTTTTAGGTTAAACCTTTTTCTAAAAATTCAATCTTTCATTAAAAAATCATAAAAAATTGAATTTTAAAGATTTTGATCTAATTCTTTTTCCAAATGAAACTTAAAACATTCTAGTTTTATATAAAAAAGACCGTTTTATTCCAAGTGTTGTCAAAAAAATTAAAAAAATTTTCAAAATTTGAAAAAATTTTTTAGGTTAGAAAATTAACAATTTTTTAAAAAATTCATTTTTAAAGATTTTGATTTCATTTTTTTTTCTAAATGAAACTCAAAACATTCTAATTTTAATTAAAAAAGACCGATTTATTCTAAATTTTACCAAAAAAATTAAAAAAAAATTCAAATTTGGTAAAAAAATTTTTAGGTTAAAAAATCAATCTTTTTTAAAAAAAATCATAAAAAATCGAATTTTAAAAATTTTGATTTGATTTTTTTTCTAAATGAAACTAAAAACATTCTAATTTTAATTAAAAAGGACCATTTTATTCCAAGTGTTATCAAAAAAATTAAAAAGAATTTCAAAGTTGGAAAAATTTTTTGACATTTTTTTTAACTTAAGAAAATTAATTTTAAAAATTCACCAAAAATTCATTTTTAAAGATTTTGATTAGATTTTTTTTCTAAATAAATCTTAAAACATTCTAGTTTTATATAAAAAAGGACGATTTGTTCTAAATGTTGTCAAAAAAATTAAAAAAATTTTCAAAGTTGGTAAAAATTTTTTTAGGTTAGAAAATTAACAATTTTTTAAGAAATTCATCAAAAATTCATTTTTAAAGATTTTGATTTGATTTTTTTTCTAAATGAAACTTAAATCATTCTAATTTTAATTAAAAAAGACCGATTTGTTCTAAATGTTATCAAAAAAATTAAAAAAATTTTCAAAGTTGGAGAAAATTTTTGACACTTTTTTAACTTAAGAAAATTAACTTTAAAAATTCACTAAAAATTCATTTTTAAAGATTTTGATTTGATTTTTTTTCTAAATGAAACTAAAAACATTCTAATTTTAATTAAAAAGGACCGTTTTATTCCAAGTGTTATCAAAAAAATTTAAAAAAATTTCAAAGTTGGCAAAAATTTTTTTAAGTTAAAAAATCAAACTTTTTTTAAAAGAATCATAAAAAATCGAATTTTAAAGATTTTGATTTATTTTTTTTTTAATGAAACTAAAAAGATTCTGGTTTTAATTTAAAAAGACCGTTTTGTTCTAAATTTTACCAAAAAAAATTTAAAAAATTTTCAAATTAGGTAAAAAATTTTTTAGGTTAAAAAATCAATCTCTTTTTAAAAAAATCATAAAAAATAGAATTTTAAAGATTTTGATTTGATTTTTTTTCTAAATGAAACTTAAAACATTCTAATTTTAATTAAAAAATACCGTTTTATTCTAAATGTTATCAAAAAATTTTAAAAAAATTTCAAAGTTGGAGAAATTTTTTTTAGGTTAGAAAATTAACCATTTTTTAAAAAATTCACCAAAAATTCATTTTTAAAGATTTTGATTTGATTCTTTTTCTAAATGAAACTAAAAACATTCTAGTTTTATATAAAAAAGACCGATTTATTCTAAGTACTGTCAAAAAAATTAAAAAAATTTTCAAAGTTGGTAAAAAATTTTTTAGGTTAAAAAATCAATCTCTTTTTAAAAAAATCATAAAAAATCGAATTTTAAAGATTTTGATTTAATTTTTTTTCTAAGTAAAACTTAAAACATTCTAGTTTTATACAAAAAAGACCGATTTGTTCTAAGTGTTGTTAAAAAATTAAAAAAAATTTCCAAAGTTGGTAAAAATTTTTGACATTTTTAACCCAACTTTAGAACAATTGATCAGCTTTAAAAATTCACCAAAAATTCATTTTTAAAGATTTTAATTTGAATTTTTTTATAAATAAAACTTAAAATATTCTAGTTTTTTATAAAAAAGACCGATTTGTTCTAAGTTTTGCCAAAAAATTAAAAAAATTTTCAAATTTGGTAAAAAATTTTTTAGGTTAAAAAATCAATCTTCTTTAAAAGAAATCATAAAAAATCGAATTTTAAAGATTTCGATTTGATATTTTTTTTCTTAAATGAAACTTAAAACATTTTAGTTTTATATAAAAAAGACCATTTTATTCTAAATGTTATCAAAAAATTAAAAAAAAATTCAAAGTTGGTAAAAAAATTTTTAGGTTAGAAAATTAACCATTTTTTAGGTTATAAAACCACCCATTTTTTAAAAAATTATCATTAAACACACTACTTTATTAACACAAACTTATAATTTATATAAGTTTAACATTAAATTATAAATCTTCTTTGGGAAAATACGGCCTCGGTTTCACATAAGTCGTTCTATATTCCTCCCGTACATGATACGGATTATACGGATCATCAACGTAATACTTCGGCTTCCTCCAAAAACTCCCAACCATTTTATCAAGTAACATAGATTGTTGCGCATTACACAAAACATGTTGCCTTAGTCTTCGCTTTCTTTGAGGCGACTTCTTCCATAATTTTTTATTCCTTCCGGCTTTTGTTCGAATCCAACCTCCCCAATTTAAGCGATAAAACCTTTTTAAAACCGCTTTAACTGATTTCCTTTTACCTTTTCTTAACGAATACTTAGTTACGGTTCTTTTTGTTATATTTTGAGAGATTTCTTGTATTTTTGGATTACTGGTTAATAAAGTTAACGGTTTGTTAGTTATCGTAATGAAATTTCTTAATTGCGGTAGAGAAAATCCATTTTTAATTGGGATCGGTGCTTTATTTAAGATGTATTTTGGGCAAATTCGTACAACTGAAATGAAATAAAATAATAAATTAGTAAAATATATTTAGAAAATTTATAAAATAATATATAAAATAAAATAAAATTAAATAAAATGATTTTGGGGAAATTTTAATTTATATGTTGACATATTGACAAGTTTAATATATCTATCTTTGTCTAACATATTGGTTTTGTATCAAGTGAAATTTGTTGTGAAGACATTATACCAACGTTTAGGAAATGTCACTAAAAAACTTAACCTAAAATTTTACAACGAGAAAAAATGATGTCGCGAATCCAAGATCGAATTTATTTACGCGTTGATAAGCGTATTAATTAACATGTCACCGTAATGCGCTTCACATCAAAATCCTCGTAATAATTGTCAAAATCAGTGGATCTGACTCACCTCCGACTCCTAGAGATCGTAACATCGTTCGTCCGCTCTTTGCATGCACTGTAGCGGATCGTAAAGGTGGTATAAGTTCCGGTGTGTGTTCTCCTTTGGAACCGTAACGGCTTTTCCCGCCGCCCCAACGGAAGGATGTTTAGAATTGTCAGTGTTTCGGCGACACGTTTTAATCAAGGGGTTAGTAATTTAATGTGTATCCGTGTATTTTTGTACCTTGAAATCACACTTAAAATCGCCGACATTAACCTGTTATGTCATCAAGTCACGAAGTGTTTTATGTAGTTTTTGATTGTCGATTGGATTTTATATTAAAATTTCATTCGATTTTGATTCGATTTTATTTCAATTTTGATCCAATTTTATTTCGATTTTATTTCAATTTTGATCCAATTTTAATTCGATTTTATTTCAATTTTGATCCAATTTTAATTCGATTTTTTTTCAATTTTAATTCGACTTTATTTCAATTTTGATCCAAATTTGATCCAATTAACTCATTTTTATTTCAATTTTTTAGAGGTGTAGTAATGGAGGAACATCCCGCATTTACAAAAACATGCGTTGCTACAGCAAAGAGCAACCCCAACAACAACGGAGTGAATTATGTCCCCCGCAACCACCCCCGAAAGGTACAAGCACCGGTATCGGGATGACAATCGGAGTGTTGGCGCTGGCAGGTGGGGCCGTGATCGGTTACGCCAAATACGACCCGGACTTCCGTGCCCTACTCACCGAATACGTCCCGTACAGCGATGACGTTATCAAGTTTGTTTTTCAAGAAGATAAATCTTTCATGGATAGCATTCGGGAGTTTATAAACGGTTTTACCGGCTCGGAGGAACATAAGAAACCCCGTCAGTCTCATTCCGGACAACCGATTAAAGAAGTTCCTAAGGATTACCACCGTAAGTTATATTCCGAGCTTAAATTTGGCTTTTTATTTTTTAATTCTTGATTTTTTAATTAATCGATAGAAGATGCGGATTGTAAATGTTCGGATGATTGTTGTGAAAAATGTAAATAATTTTAGTTGTGTTTAATAAATTATTTTTTGGTTTTTATGCATGATTTTTAAAGCATTTTTAAAACATTTTTAAAGCATTTTTAAAACATTTTTAAAGCATTTTTAAAGCATTTTTAAATTTTTAATTATTAATAATAAAAAAAAAATGTATAAAAGTAATTTACAAACTAAAATTCATCTCGCTTATTTACTAACCTAACTAACTTTTGGGTTTTTCATTTCATTAGCTCCTAGTCCATTATTTCCGGGTGTCGCTAAAGAAATAAAGGAGAAAGATGTGGTGTACAACGAGATTCGGTTGGAACATAAGGATAAAGACACTCCGGAGCCTGTCGTTGAAATAGGTATCTTTTAAAAACTAAACCTAACCTAACTTAATTTGACATTTGATTAAAATTTTTTTAAAATCACATCTAAAAAATTAATTTTGAGATTTGAAATTTTATCACGATTTAGATTAACATTTAATCTTTATTTTTACCAAAAATGAATTTTCCCCGACTTTTAGTTTTTCCCCCAAAAGAAAAATTCCAACCTAACCAAAATTTCCAACCTTAGGTTAAGAATTTACCATTTTGCTTGCTTAATATTACTATATTTGACGTAAAATTACCGTATAATTAAAAATATATGCGTTTTTCTCCGAATTTAAAACCAATTTTTCAAAAATAAAAATTAAAAAATTATTTTGGAAAAAATTTTTTATTAAAAATCGATAGGAAATTAAATTTCCTTTAATTTGAGTACAAACATGACCTATCTAACATCAATAGATCAAAAGTTATCCAAATATTTAATTTTAATGACAATCGGAAGTCGGCCATCTTGAAATTTTTTAAACTAACCTAACTTTTTTGGTTTTTATTCGAATATAGTCGTGTTTGGTATCAAATTAAAGGATTTTTAATAAGCTTTAAGGATTTTGAATCAAAATTAGAAATTTTCCAAAAAAAATTTCAAAAATAATGAAAATTTTCAGGAAAAAAAATGTCAGCATTTTCAAAGAAATATCAAAAAGTTCATGAAGTTTCTAAAAAAGATAAAAGGTTAAAAATTAAAAAAAAATTTTAAAAATTTCAAAAAAGAGAAATTCAAAAATAATTTTTAGAACAAAATTTTTATTAAAAATCGACAGGAAATTAAATTTCTTTTAATTTGAGTACAAACACGACCTATCTAACTTTAATAAATCAAAAGTTGTCAAAATTTTTGATTTTAATGACAACCGGAAGTCGGCCATCTTGAAATTTTTTATATTAACCTAACTTTTTTGTTTTTTATTCGAATATAGTGATGTTTGGTATCAAATTAAAGGATTTTTAATAAACTTTATGATTTTTTTAATAAAAATTTTAAATTTTTCAAAAAAAAGTCCAAATTTTTCAAAAAAAATGTCAAAACAACAAAATTTATAATATTTTATAAAAAAATGTCAATGTCTACAATATGTTAAAAAACTTCAAGAAATTTGTAAAAGACAAAAATTAAAAAGATAAAAATCAAAAAAATTTCAAAGAAATGTTAAAAAATTCAAAAAAGAAATTCAAAAATAATTTTAGAACGAAATTTTTATTGAAAATCGATAGGAAATTAAATTTCCTTTAATTTGAGTACAAACACAACCTATTTAACTTTAATAAATCAAAAGTTATCGAAATTTTTAATTTTAATGACAACCGGAAGTCGGCCATCTTGAATTTTTTTATATTAACCTAACTTTTTTATTTTTTATTCGAATATAGGCGTGTTTGGTATTAAATTAAAGGATTTTTAATAAACTTTATGATTTTTTTAATAAAAATTTTAGATTTTTCAAAAAAATCCAAATTTTTCAAAAAAAGATCCAAATTTTTCAAAAATATCGCCAAAACGACAAAACTTTATAAAAAAAATGTCAATGTTTACAACGATATGTAAAAAAATTTCAAGAAATTTGTAAAAAAGACAAAAAATTAAAAAAAAATCAAAAAAATGTTAAAAAATTCAAAAAAAAAAAAATCAAAAATAATTTTTAGAACGAAATTTTTATTAAAAATCGACAGGAAATTAAATTTCCTTTAATTTGAGTACAAACACGACCTATCTAACTTTAATAAATCAAAAGTTGTCGAAATTTTTGATTTTAATGACAACCGGAAGTCGGCCATCTTGAATTTTTTTAAACTAACCTAACTTTTTTGTTTTTTATTCGAATATAGTCGTGTTTGGTATCAAATTAAAGGATTTTTAATAAACTTTATGATTTTTACTAAAAACTGTAATTTTTTTAAAACGCCATCTTGAAAATTGAAAAATTATCCTAACTTTTTTATTTTTAATCGTAGATAGGTCGTGTTTGTACTCAAATTAAAAGATTTTTCATAAATTTTAAGATTTTTGAACAAAAATTTCAAATTTTTCAAAAAAAATTTCAAAAATTATAAATTTTTCAAAATAATGTCAAAATTTTCAAGGAAAAAAAATGTCAACATTTTCAAAGAAATATCAAAAAGTTCAAGAAATTTCTAAAAAAGGTAAAAGGTTAAAAATTTTTAAAAAATGTTAAAAATTTCAAAAAGAATTTAAAAAATTTCAAAAGAGAAATTCAAAAATAAATTTAGAACGAAATTTTTATTAAAAATCAATAGAAAATTAAATTTTCTTTAATTTGAGTACAAACACGACCTATTTAACTTTAATAAATCAAGAGTTGTCAAAATTTTTTATTTTAATGACAACCGGAAATCGGCCATCTTGAATTTTTTTAAACTAACCTAACTTTTTTGTTTTTGATTCGAATATAGGCGTGTTTGGTATCAAATTAAAGGATTTTTAATAAACTTTAAGAATTTTGAATAAAAATTTCAAATTTTTCAAAAAAAAATTTAAAAAATAATAAATTTTCCAAATTAATGTAAAATTTTCCAGGAAAAAAAATGGCAATATTTTCAAAGAAATATCAAAAAGTTCAAGAAATTTCTAAAAAAGATAAAAAGTTAAAAATTTAAAAAAATGTTAAAAATTTCAAAAAAATCTTAAAAATTTCAAAAAAAAAAGAAATTCAAAAATAATTTTAGAACGAAATTTTTATTAAAAATCGATAGGAAATTAAATTTCTTTTAATTTGAGTACAAACACGACCTATCTAACTTTAATAGATCGATAGTTATCGAAATTTTTAATTTTAATGACAACCGGAAGTCGGCCATCTTGAATTTTTTTAAACTAACCTAACTTTTTTGTTTTTTATCTGAATATAGTCGTGTTTGATATCAAATTAAAGGATTTTTAATAAACTTTAAGAATTTTTAATAAAAACTTTAATTTTTTTAAACCACCATTTTGAAAATTTAAATATTAACCTAACTTTTTTATTTTTAATTGTAGATAGGTTGTGTTTGTACTCAAATTAAAGGATTTTTGATGAATTTTAAGAATATTTAAGAATTTTAAAGAAATTTTTTTAGAACGAAATTAAACATAAAATAAACATAAAGTATCTAAAAAACTAATTGTTTTTGAGACTTGAAATTTTATGAGGATTTAGATTAATATTTAATCTTTATTTGTACCAAAGATGGAATTTTTCCGACTTTTAGTTTTCCCCTTAAAAGAGAAAAATTAACTTAATGTCTTTAATTGACATTTTTAAACATTAAAAATTAAACTACGTTCTCAAATTATTTTCTTTTTATTGCATTAGAAATTTAATATTTACCAGTTATATAATTTTATTATATTTCATTCATTATTTTTATTTATTTAGTTGATCCGAAACCACCAGAAGTTCCCCTTCCGGAAGAACATCCTAAAAACTTAGCCGACATCGAAAGAGACATAAATAACGCTGCGGCAGAAGCTGTAAAAGCATATAACAGTGCGATTTACGCTTTGAGAAATTATATGATGGATGTAGATGATTTCGTGGAGAATTCCGTGGATAAAGTCGATCAATCCATTTGGAATTCGTTAAAAGTAAAGGCTAAAGCTAAAGAAGACGCGATTACCAAAGCGGAAGAAGAAGCATCATCTGCAATGCAAAACTTAAGAAAATTAAAAGATTTAATTAATAAAAACGCCGGTTTATCAGACGATGTAAAAGAACAAGCGATTAGAAACTTGACGAAAGTTTCTGGGGATATCGCGGAAGCTAAACGAGAACTTGAACACGAGAAGAAATTGGCAAACATTGCGGATAAATATTGGAATAAGGTTTCGGACGCGCGACAAGCTTTCAGCGACGAAATAAAAATCTTATTTCCCAATATGGATATCGAACAGAAAAAATGGAATATTGGCGAAGGAGATTTAGATTTGTTTGTGATTCAAGCAATGTCTAAAGTGCTTTTTTATCAGAAGGAATTGTATCGATTAGAAACTTTAGGAGATGAGCGACTTTCCAGGGCTTTAGAAGCCGCTAAAAGAGGTGGTGTTGAGGTTTTAACAACCGAACAAGTTTGTAAAGAATTAGATAAGGAACGGAGAAGGATTGAAGATGAATTCCAAAAGAAGGTATATTAAAAAAAAAATAAATAAATTTATTAACTTATTAAAACCTATCTATTTTTTTTCAGTGTTTAAAATTACGACAAGACAGCGAGAAAGAATTACGAACACAACTTAAATTACAATCGGAAGCTTTTGCTGATCATTTAAATGATGCTGTAAAAACGAAAGAATTGGAATTGGAGCGTAAATTAACCAGAACTTTTGATGAGCAGTTAACCGAAGAACGGTGCAAGTTTAAGATGCAAGTTGCTAGTATGGTTGGACGGTTGCGAGGATTAGACGGAGCTATTCGAGGTAGAAAATGAAGTTTAGTTTATATGAGCAAGTAAAATTTGTGAAATGAGAGTAAAAACTTTCTACGGAAGGAAATTTTTTGACACTAAAGTATACCAAAATTTCTGTTTATAGAGTATTTAGTGAAGAAAATTACTAGTAATGTGTAAATGAGTCCGTAATGACTCGTTTGCAATGGTTGCAAATTTATTTATATGTAATTGACTGGAATTTTGATCTTTAAACGTCAGGTAATTTTTAAAGGGAATTTTGAGTTGTAAATGGCAAAAATGACATATTAAAGATGAAAATGACGTTTAAACGTCAAAATTGACATTTCCAAAACGGATTTAGACTTTTCAACTTTAGGATTAACAATGTGAAAGAGAATTCTAATCTTTAAACATCAAAAGTGACACTTTAAAGGTAAAAAGTGACGTTTAAACGTCAAAAGTGACATTTTAAAAATGAATTTAGACATTTAAACGTTAATATTGACATTTTGAAAAAGAATTTTGATCTGTAACTGTCAAAAATGACACATTAAAGATGAAAAGTGACGTTTAAATATCAAGATTAACATTTCGAAAGAGAATTTTGATCTTTAAACGTCAAAAGTGACATTTTAAAAATGGATTCAGACATTTAAACGTCAACATTGACATTTTGAAAGGAAGTTTTGATTTGTAAATGTCAAAAATGACACATTAAAGATGAAACGTAACGTTTAAACGTCAAGATTGACATTTTGAAAGAGAATGTTAACCCGTGCCGGCTGACCTGGAGTCTCACAGACTCCGACCGTTCTATTTTCGGGAATTCCCAGTCCTACAGTTGGTTTCTTTACGTGTCCTTCTATCTACCTTCCTAAATACACTTTTTATTATCTATGGAAAACCCCCCTATTACTACTTAACCCTTGCCACTCCGCACATTTTTGCACGTTATGACGAAAGGCTCCGTAGCGGAGCCTGCGGAGTGAGAAGGGTTAAAGAAATCCCCGTAATTGGTGTATGTCGGTTTTGACAGAGTCTGCTAGACTTTCTAGACGTTCCGGATGGAGTCTCTGAGACTCTAGATCAGCCTCACTGAACTAAGTCTTTACGTCAGTGGTTAGGAGTTAACCTTTAAACGTCAAAAGTGACACTTTAAAGTTAAAAAGTGACGTTTAAACATCAAAATTAACATTTCCAAAACGGATTTAGACATTTCAACGTCAAGATTAACATTTTGAAAAAGAATTTTGATCTTTAAACGTCAAAAGTGACATTTAAAAAATGGATTTAGATATTTAAACGTCAACATTGACAAATATCAATGTTCCTTTCAAAATTGAAAAGGATTTTTGATTTGTAAATGTCAAAAATAACACATTAAAGATGAAAAGTGACGTTTAAACGTCAAGATTAACATTTCGGAAAAAAAATTTCATCTTTAAACGTCAAAAATGACATTTTAAAAATTTATTTAGACATTTAAACGTCAAAATTGACATTTTGAAAGAGAATTTTGATCTGTAAATGTCAAAAATGACACATTAAAGATGAAAAGTAACGTATAAACGTCAAAATTGACATTTTGAAAGAGAATTTTGATTTTTAAACGTCAAAAGTGACACTTTAAAGTTAAAAAGTGACGTTTAAACGCCAAAATTGACATTTTAAAGGGAAATTTTGATCTTCAAATGTCAAAAATGACACATTGAAGATGAAAAGTAACGTTTAAACGTTAAGATTGACATTTCGAAAGAGAATTTTGATTTTTAAACGTCAAAAGTGACATTTCGAAAGGGAATGTTAATCTTTAAACGTCAAAAGTAACACTTTAATGTTAAAAAGTGACGTTTAAACGTCAAAATTGACATTTGCAAAACGGATTTAGACATTTCAACGTCAAGATTAACATTTTGAAAGAGAATTTTGATCTTTAAACGTCAAAAGTGACATTTTAAAAATGGATTTAGATATTTAAATGTCAACATTGACAAATGTCAAAGTTCCTTTCAAAATTGAAAAGGATTTTTGATTTGTAAATGTCAAAAATAACACATTAAAGATGAAAAGTGACGTTTAAACGTCAAGATTAACATTTTGAAAAAAAAATTTCATCTTTAAACGTCAAAAATGACATTTTAAAAATTTATTTAGACATTTAAACGTCAAAATTGATATTTTGAAAGAGAATTTTGATCTGTAAATATGAAAAATGACACATTAAAGATGAAAAGTAACGTTTAAACGTCAAGATTGACATTTTGAAAGGGAATTTTGATCTTTAAACGTCAAAAGTGACACTTTAAAGTTAAAAAGTGACGTTTAAACGTAAAAATTGACATTTTGAAAGGAAATTTTGATCTGTAAACGTCAAAAATGACACATTGAAGATGAAAAGTACCGTTTAAACGTCAAAATTGACATTTTGAAAGAGAATTTTGATTTTTAAACGTCAAAAGTGACATTTCGAAAGGACATGTTAATCTTTAAACGTCAAAAGTAACACTTTAATGTTAAAAATTGACGTTTAAACGTCAAAATTGACATTTCCAAAATGGATTAAGACATTTCAACGTCAAAATTGACATTTCGAAAGAGAATTTTGATCTGTAAATATGAAAAATAACACATTAAAGATGAAAAGTAACGTTTAAACGTCAAGATTGACATTTTGAAAGAGAATTTTGATTTTTAAACGTCAAAACTGACACTTTAAAGTTAAAAAGTGACATTTAAACGTCAAAATTGACATTTTAAAAGGAAATTTTGATCTGTAAATGTCACAAATGACACATTGAAGATGAAAAGTAACGTTTAAAGTGACATTTTGAAAGGGAATGTTAATCTGTAAACGTCAAAAGTAACACTTTAATGTTAAAAAGTGACGTTTAAACGTCAAAATTGACATTTCCAAAACAGCTTTAGACATTTCAACGTCAAGATTAACATTTTGCAAAAGAATTTTGATTTTTATACGTCAATAGTGACATTTTAAAAATGGATTTAGACATTTCTACGTCAAAATTGACATTTCCAAAGAGAATTTTGATCTGTAAATATAAAAAATGACACATTAAAGATGAAAATGCAGTTTAGACATCAAGATTAACATTCCGAAAGAAAATTTTGATCTTTAAACGTCAAAAGTGACATTTTAAAAATGGATTTAGACATTTAAACGTCAACATTGACATTTTGAAAGAGAAATTTGATCGGTAAACGTCAAAAATGACACATTAAAGGTGAAAAGTTACTTTTAAATGTCAAAAGTGACACTTTAAAGTTAAAAAGTGACGTTAAAATGTCAAAAGTGACACTTTAAAGGAAAATTTTGATTTTTAAACGTTAAAACTATGATTTTAAAACTATCATTTACAAAGTTGAGTGCCATATCAGTGATCCATGACTAACACCGAGCTTTCCGTTCAGGCTGCGTTAGTCATATTGGTGGTTGATAGTCACTGGACTGATACAACTTTTCATTCAGGCCGCGACAATCACCAAAGACCTGATGGGAAAGTCGTTGTAAAATCGTATGGCACTCAACGTGTTAATAATACAAGTTACTCTTAAACCCATTATTGCAAGTTCATCGATTGTGACTAACAAAGATAATAATCATAAAATGTTTATATCGGGTGTTCATTTAAATTCATGCTCAAGTGAACTAAGGATTTTACCTGCATTTATGAAGTATGTCCAATAAAACTTAATTGAAGCAATGTCATAACACCAAAATGTTCAATAGGTTATAAATAACAAGACAGAAAATGAAAGGAAATTGGCTAATGACCTGTTTTTGGCTAAAACCTACCTAAACTCTAATCTTTTTACTAATTGGCCATCCAAAATTTTATAGGGATGTTCAAGTGATGAATAAAATTATACAGCAAATATTTCCAAACTTCATCTACTTTCGAAACAGCTTAAACGTAAGATTTATCATCAATTTTTTTGTCACTAATTAAAAACATTATCGATAAATAGCCATTGCAAGCCGTTCAGTGTATTTTGACCAGATTTTACGTTTGTCAAAATTGAAATTTAATTGATTAGTGTGCACTAATAATGCGACATACATTTTTCTCTCTATCGTCGTCTAACAAAATTTTAAAGCATACTTGAGCACGAATTGAAATGAACATCCGATATTTTATTGTTGACGTTATGACAAGTAAAAGTCAAATGTTAAAAAAACGTCAAATTCTAACCTCAATTTATTTGAATTGAATATCAAAAATATTTTTTTACTTTATTTTTAATGGAATATGGGTATTATTTACTCGGATTTAAAACTAACAGATTCCTTACCGTCTAATAATAAACCGTACGAAGTGATTTGGCTAGGTTGAGTTTTGAATTATTATTTTTTAAAATCTATTATTTGAAACTTATTTGTTTTATGCTTCCGGATTATTAACAAGGAATATCAGGTATTCAAGTTTTCTTTTTAAAATTTGCATAAAACAAATAAGATTTTTTTTTCTAATTTTATCTTTAATTGGTTGGATTAATTATTAAATATTTTTTTTATGTAGCTCGAGCTGAAGCAGATAAATCAGCACATCAAGCTCAAGTACTTTGGAGTGCGTGTCAAGCACTCTACAAATCCATCAAAGTTGGCTGTCCTGGTTTACCGTGGACCGATCAATTAAGACCTTTAGAACCGGAAATAATAGCTGTTGAAAGTGCAGCCGGTAAATACTATTTTAATTTTTAATTTTATCATTAACACTTTCCCGTTCACACTTTTTGTAAATATTTCATTACTTGATGCCGGCAGCACTAATTAATTTACTATCTTTTACTACTGTCGAGCCATACTTTGCTAACGACACCACTGTGGTGTCGCCGGACGGCATAGTGTTATGAATTATGATTTTATATTAAAATTTTATCTAATTTTATGTAATTTTTTATTTTTAGCGGATAATGATGAATTAGTAAAAGTAGTAATCAAAGGTATTCCGGAGGTGGCGAAAAATCGCGGCGTTTACCCGGAAGACGCTCTTCGCGAGCGATTTATTAAAGTGGAAAAAATGGCTAGTCGATTATCTTTGGTTCCGGAAACAGGCGCTCGTCTTCATATGTACTTCTTGTCGTTTTTGCAGTCCTTGTTATTGGTAAAAGCAGCCAATCCGATTCCTCAGTCGGAATTAAATGATGAACAGACGGATTTCACTGATCTTAGTACTAATGAAATTTTACAAAGAGCCAGGTAAAATACAAATATACAAGGTGTAACAAAATTAAATGGTCGTACGCTAAAAAAAGAAAAAAAAGCACATTCTATGTTCAAAAATAATGTCACGAATCACTCTTTTCTGGTTACGGGATTAAATAAGCGAGAGGTATACCTATATTTTTGTTGGGGGGCTTCCTCCGAGCTGTACTAACACTCGCAGGGGAGAGGGACGTACAAGTAACATCCCAGCCGACGGCCCCTTACTTGCCTTTATTGACCTCACAGCTAGAGCACTTAGAGCCTCTTCGAACAAGCTGACGGTGGGGCTGATGACCAAGAACCAAGAAGTAGTCCCTTTTATTGAATTCCTTGCCTTTTTATACTCGTTCGATTAGGCGTTTGTGCTAACTCCGCAATATACAATGATCCCCTTTTTGGGGCTTTGCCCTGATTATGGTAATAAAAATAAAAATTCAAATAAATATTAGTCGAAAAATACTTTCTAAGGAAAATGTGAAAATTAATTGTTAAAACTGACATTTTAAATTGACAATTATTAATAAAATAGACGTTTCATACAGAAAAAGTGACATTTAAACGTGAAAACTACCATTTCAAATATGATAACTGACATTTAAACGTCAAAACTGACATTTCGAAAATATTTCTTAATCGAAGGTTAAGATTTATTTTAGAGAAGCGTTACAACCGAAATTTTAAAAATCAATTTTTACTTTTAAACGTCAAAAATGACATTTTCAACACGAAAAGTAATGTTTAAATGTCAAATTTGACATTTTAAACGTCAAAGTTGATATTTTAACTATGGAAAGTGACGTTTAAAGGTTAAAACTAACATTTCAGATATGAAAATTGACGTTTAAACGTCAAAATTGACATTTCGAAAATAAATCTTAACCTGCTAGCGTCACAACCGAAATTTTAAAAATCAATTTTGGCTTTTAAATGTCAAAAATGACATTTTCAATATGAAAAGTAATGTTTAAATGAAAAATTTGACATTTTAAACGTCAAAGTTGATATTTTAACTATGAAAAGTGACGTTTAAAGGTTAAAATCAACATTTCAAATATGAAAATTGACGTTTAAACGTCAAAATTGACATTTCGAAAATAAATCTTAACCTGCTAGCGTCACAACCGAAATTTTAAAAATCAATTTTGGCTTTTAAATGTCAAAAATGACATTTTCAATATGAAAAGTAATGTTTAAATGTCAAATTTGACATTTTAAACGTCAAAGTTGACATTTCAACTATGAAATGTGACGTTTAAAGGTTAAAATCAACATTTCAAATATGAAAATTGACGTTTAAACGTCAAAATTGACATTTCGAAAATAAATCTTAACCTGCTAGCGTCACAACCGAAATTTTAAAAATCAATTTTGGCTTTTAAACGTCAAAAATGACATTTTCAATATGAAAAGTAATGTTTAAATGTCAAATTTGACATTTTAAACATCAAAGTTGACATTTCAACTATGAAAAGTGACGTTTAAAGGTTAAAATCAACATTTCAAATATGAAAATTGACGTTTAAACGTCAAAATTGACATTTCGAAAATAAATCTTAACCTGCTAGCGTCACAACCGAAATTTTAAAAATCAATTTTGGCTTTTAAATGTCAAAAATGACATTTTCAACACGAAAAGTAATGTTTAAATGTCAAATTTGACATTTTAAACGTCAAAGTTGACATTTCAACTATGAAATGTGACATTTAAAGGTTAAAATCAACATTTCAAATATGAAAATTGACGTTTAAACGTCAAAATTGACATTTCGAAAATAAATCTTAACCTGCTAGCGTCACAACCGAAATTTTAAAAATCAATTTTGGCTTTTAAACGTCAAAAATGACATTTTCAATATGAAAAGTAATGTTTAAATGTCAAATTTGACATTTTAAACATCAAAGTTGACATTTCAACTATGAAATGTGACATTTAAAGGTTAAAACTAACATTTCAAATATGAAAATTGACGTTTAAACGTCAAAATTGACATTTCGAAAATAAATCTTAACCTGCTAGCGTCACAACCGAAATTTTTAAAATCAATTTTTACTTTTAAACGTCAAAAATGACATTTTCAACACGAAAAGTAATGTTTAAATGTCAAATTTGACATTTCAAACATGCCAAGTGACATTGAAACGTCAAACTTGAAATTTCGATAACGAATTTTGAGTGTTAAATGTGAAAAATAACATTTTTAATATTAAAACTGACGTTTCAAACATGAAAACTGGTATTTAAACGTCAAAATTGAAATTTTATAAACGTATTTTGACTTTTAAACGTAAACAATGACATATTAAATACTAAAAATGACGTTTAAATATCAAAACTGACATTTTAAACGTAAAAATTGATATTTTAAATATGAAGTTTGAATTTAAAGCACATCAAAATTTACATTTGTAACGTGTAAACTTATTTTAGATAGATTCTGATATATTTAGACAGATAGAATCTATTGGGTAGCATATGACCATCTAATTTTGAAACATCTGTATATATTTTTTTGATATTTGGAAACACTAGAAACTTTTTTAAAGATTTTTAGTGTTATAAGTATAGAAAATTTTCCGTAAGAAAAAAATTATTGATTAAAATTTCTTTTTTTTTATTATTTAGGTATTGGTTAGATAGAGGAGATTTTGCGCAAACGTTAAGATACATGAATTTATTAAAAGGAGCACCGCGAGTCGTAGCGAAACAATGGATGGAAGAGGCGCGAATTCTGCTGGAAACGCAACAGGCGGCTAATACATTAATGGCACACGCGGCCGCAAGCGGATTAATTTACTTGTAGGCGAAACACTTCGATCAATTCATTTGTAAAAATTTTTTTTTAAAGTTTTTGTCTCTTAAATGCAATCGGAACGGTTGTAGATCGGTTCGAGTAAATAAATCCGAGCGAAGAAACCGGCAGGAAATTAATAAACAGTTAATTTCTCTTTCACTTCGACAGTATATTACGACTATAAATAATAATATAAAATAAATATAATTTAATTGAAAATCGGTTAAGAGGAATCTACAAATTGGTATCTACTGCTGCCTTAATAAACATTTATCTATTTTTTATTTTATTTTTATTATTATTATTATTTTTTTTTTTTCAGAAGGAAAACAAACTTACATTAATTGTAATTATTTTGTGGATTTCTTTTAACGTTGTTATTGTTATTTTCATTTTTGTTTCTGTCATACGCTATGTACTCGTATGGTAATAATAATAAATAATATTTGGTTGTCAAAATGTTCAAAGAAATTGAAATAAAATTTTATCAATTATATCATGTGTATATTAAATTATTTAAATTAGAGACAAATTTCCATTTTTTGATTGATTATAAATTTTACTAACTAAAATTTTATTGGTAAAACCGAGGATTGAAATTCGGCTACTTTTAGTTAAAAATATGAATTGAATTTAAGCATAATCGTTAAAAATGTTATTAATTTTGGTGAAAATGTAGGAAATTTGATAAATTAAAAGTTACAATTTTCAAATTTTAACACTTTATCGATTGATAATGATTTGAGAATTCTATATCCTTCTCACCGGCCACTCAACTGTAAATCGTCCAAAGCACCAGCTCGGTTTTGGTTTATAATTAAACTGTCGTGTGAGAATATATGCGCTTTTCTTAAAATTATACGTTTTGTGTTAGTATACCATATAATAAAACAAAAGTCGATTACCGATGACCGATCGGTAAGTGCTGTGGAATAAAAGTTTAATAATCGACGGTCGGTTGTTAAATGTAAAGACTAAAACGTCGATTAATCGATGGTTAATCGGTAAAGTGTTAAATGTTAGATTACTTTCTAAAAACGATGGCTTTTAATTCTTAAATTCCAAAGTATTACAAAATAATTTGTAAAAATATTGAAAAAAATAAGTTTATCTCTTTAAAAATGTACTCACAAATATAACGCTTCTTTTTCTTTGTAGTAAAAATCGTATTGCAATCAGATTTTCGGTTATTTTTTAGTAGATTAATAACTTAAAAACGAAATTTGTATACTTTTTAGGTTAGGAACTTTGTTTTGACATTTAAATCATTTCGTGACCTTTATTACCAACATAATTTTAGTGTATTTTCTCTGACATCTATCAACATTTTTTTAATCCAACAATAAACCTTTTATAATTTTAAGAAATTAAAAATCAGTTTCAATAATCTTTAATACCTTTTTTAAGATTAGAAAATTAATTTCATTAAAGATTTTAAAAGATTTTTTTTTAATTAAAATTAAAATCTATAAAAATTACTAAATCAAACAACGCCATCTATGAACACTTTCATAAATTTCACACTTTTAAAATTATTTTTTAGGTTAGTTAATTTCAAGACTGATATTATTTATTAAATTTCGTAAAAATTAACAATTAAAAAATCAAATTTAGCAAAAAAAAAAACTTTTACTTGATAGTTTAAACATTAAAATTGACGTTTAAAACGTCAAAATTGAAATTTTGAAAACGAATTTTGACATTTAAACGTCAAAACTGACATTTTAAATATCAAAGGTATCAATTAAACGTTAAAATTGAAATTTTGAAAACGAATTTTAACATTTAAACGTCAAAATTGACATGTTGTAAATGATTTTTGACATTTAAACGTCAAAATTGAAATTTTAAACATCAAGGGTATCAATTAAACGTCAAAACTGACATTTTGTAAACGAATTTTGACATTTAAACGTCAAAATTGACATGTTGTAAACGAATTTTGACATTTAAATGTCAAAACTAACATTTTAAACATCAAGGGTATCAATTAAACGTCAAAATTGAAATTTTGTAAACGAATTTTAACATGTAAACGTCAAAACTGACATTTTAAACATCAAGGGTATCAATTAAACGTCAAAATTGAAATTTTGTAAACAAATTTTGACATTTAAACATCAAAATTGAAATTTAATAAACAAACTTTGACATTTAAACTAGGGATGGGACCGAAGCCGAATAATTATTCGGTATTCGGCTTATTCGGCTTCATTTTCAAATATTCGGTATTCGGCCGAATATTGACTTTATTTACCGAATATTCGGTTGTCTATGTGATTGTTCTAAGTTTTAATAAATTCGAAATATATATTAAATGAGCATACAATCGATTGTTACATAATTGTCAATTAGCTCAATTATGAAAACAGAAGTACGAGATTAAATTCTACAAACTTTAGATGATACAAATTAAGCAGATTTACGAAATAAAACAGTATTTTATTGATGAAAGTATTTTATTTATTGATGAAAAATTATTGATGAAATAGTATTTTATTGTATTTTAAAAATACAAGATGGCTAAGAATAGATTTGTTTAAAAATTAGTTTTAACAAAAAAAATTAATATTCATAATTAATTAATTCCAGATTTTCGTGCAAAAATGCTAATTGGCCGGCTCTTTCTGGAAGTAAGCGGTTTCTTTTTTTTTCATATATGTTTGCTGCTTCAGAGAACAGCCGCTCACTAAAAACTGTACTTGATGGGGCTGATAAGTACACTTTTGCCAGTTTACTCATGTTTGGGTATTTTAAACTGTTTTGATTCCACCAAACAAACGGATCTTGATCTCTTTTTAATAATTCCTCAGATAAATAACCGTCAAGTTCAATAGCTATTCTGTTCCTAGGACTGGAGTCACTAACGGCCTTATTAGACGTGGCTATGGCTTTATAGCAGTCCCATAACGCAAAATGACTTCCGGTAAAATTTATGTCTGTTGTAGAGGACAATTGCTGAATATTTGTATTTATATTAATGTTATTACTTCCATCGCTCTCTGAATCATCGCTACTACTGCTTCCGGAGTTTAAGTCTCTTCGAAGCGCCTCCAAAAAAAAAGTATTCTTTATGATGGTTATGTTTTCAGATGAAAAAAAGTTTAACCTATATCGGGGATCCAACAATGTTGCCATAAAATAATTTTTGTCACTCTCTATTTGTTTAAACCTTATTTTTATGCCATTCAACAAACTAAGTCTCATTTGAGTTATATTTTCTAAAACGAGATCCTTTTGTGATAAATATTTTATCAAAATGTTTACATTGGGAATCACTTCAGAAATAGTTGCCGAAAAAGAACTTGCCAACTTAGTGATTTCTTCAAACGACTTAAGAAGCAGTATGCAACCTTCCAACATTTGCCATTCTGCCACAGACAGGTTATTAAATTTCACGTCATTTTCAGAAATGTACAATGTAACTGCCCTCTTTTGTTCTTCCAATCGAGTAAGCATGTAGAATGTGCTGTTCCACCTCGTGCGAACATCTTGGATTAGTTGGTGTGGAGGTAAACCAAGTTGGCGTTGATGTTCCTTTAACTTTTCTTGAGCAATTTCAGAATGGTGAAAATGGGTAACTATGCGTCTTGACGTTGCTATCATTTCACTCACATTTTCCTGAACATATATCGCATCATTTATCACTTGTAATGTGTGAATAAAACATGGTATCGGAATATAGGGGGAGTCATTAAGGGCTTTGACTATGTTCGCGCCATTATCTCGCAAAATTACGTGCACTTTTTCTGGAAGTATTTCCCAAATTCTTAATATTTCACCTATTACAGTTCGAATATTGTTCGATGTGTGTTGACCAGGAAAATATTTCATTTCCAGGACACAATGTTTCCGTGTAAAATCTTCTCCTATCCAATGAATGGTTAAACTTAAAAAACTTTGCAAGTTGTTGTCATCATTCCACATATCCGTTGTTGCTGAAATTACTGGAGCCTGCGTAATTTGTTTTTTTAATACATTTTTCGTTCTATGATAGATGTCGGGAATTATGACATCAGTTAAATGTTTTCGACTAGGAAGTTTATATTTTGGCTTCATTTTTTTTAATAATCTTACAAAGCCACAATTTTCTACAATTGATATTGGTTGATTGTCCACAGCAATCATTTCCCCAATGGCGTAGTGCAATTCTTTTGATCGGTTGTCATTATCATCCCATTGAGAAAAACTTTCTATAATGTTTTGTTGAATTTTCGTTTTTTTCGATGGATTTTGATAATCTACTTCTATTATATCTTCTTCTTGTGATTTATCAATTGGACCATTTAATTCTTTAAAGGAAATTGGGTGCTTTCCTGGAATTAAAATAAATATGCTGCAATGTTCAGTTTGCAATGTTTTACAGTACATTAGGGTACTGTAACGTAGCAACAGTTACAATATTATATATATTTTTTATACAACTAAGGACCGGTTTATTCACCTTTGGGTAAATTAACCTAGCGTGTGTATACTATATTTTTTGAGACGCGGTGTGTATACTGGGTCTTTTAGGGAACAGGCATGTTTTCAAAGTTTTCTAGGCTTTCAAAAATTCCAGAAAAATTCTGAGTTACTTATTGAAGCGTCTACTACATGACCGAACAGTTACCAAATTCAAAAGTTTAAAACTGTTGTCAATAAAAATGAAACAATCGTCTGAACCGTCTGAAAAATCAGAAAAACGGAAATTTTGACTGTTCCTTCAAAGACCCAGTGTACACACGGAGGGTTAATCTGGCCGATAATTTCTATGGTTATTGTAATTTCACGTAGTAAGATTGGCTATTTTGCCTGTAACCATAGTAAATATCATACAGATTAATTTATCCAATGGTGAATAAATTAATTTATCCAATATTTTCCATAGTTACTGCAATATCACTTGCTATGATTGGTTATTTAGCCAATAACCATGGTAAATATCAGATAGATTAATTTATCCAAAGGTGAATAAACCGGCCCTAAAGTGTAGAAATATTTTAATTTGATATAATTTAATATTTTTAAATTTATTTAATATCAAATCTATTAATCACCAAATGTTAGTGAAAACGTAATAAAAAATATTATAACCTCACATCTCCAGCAATAACTAAAATAACTAACTATAACACTACCGTAAAATGATTTATAGTTAACGAAATTTCGTGGTAACATGATTTTTGTATTTAACAAAAAGAGTATAGTTGAGTAAATATACAAATAAATATTCTGAATTAATTACACCTACGTTACCTACCTTTTATGTGATTCATAAGCGAGCTGGTTGTAGCCAATTTTCCTTTGCCACCTCTTGAAATCAAAGCATTGCAAAGAATACATTCAGCTTTATGTTGCTCCTCAGAATCTTTGAAAAACATCCACACTTTTGATTTTTTTGATCTGTTCATGTTTATTTTTCTACGTAACTTGTATTTCTCACGTACCGACTAGCCGTTACAAAATTTTAAGACAGACTAACAAGTTCACACATGTACGGAGAATAACGCGAATGTGACTGAGAAAGAACTCTGGGAAGTCCCGATTCAAGGTTGCGGTTGAAATAACGGTTTATTAAGATTCGTAAACTATTTGGTAAGGCCGAATATTCGGCCGAATATTCGGTTCAAATTTAGCCGAATATTCGGTATTCGGTTATTCGGTTGAACTACTATTCGTCACATCACTAATTTAAACGTCAAATTGACATTGCAAACATCAAAGATATCAAATAAACGTAAAAATTGACATTTTAAACGTCAAACTTTTTGTTTAAATGTCAAAACTAATATTTTAGCTCTGATATCTGAACTTTTAGACATGAAATCTAACATTTAACCTCAAAATGAACAATACAAACATCAAAGTTGTCAGTTAAACGTCAAAATTGACATTTTAAACGTCAAATTTGTTATTAAAATGACAAAACTAAAAGATGGGGGGCTCTGGGGGGAATTTTAGCTCTGATATCTGAAGTTTTAGACATGAAATTTAACATTTAATCTCAAAATGACCATTTCAAATTCAAAGCTATGAACAATATGTCAAAATTGATATTTCAAACGTCAAAACTTATATTTAAACCTTAAAATCAGAAGTTTTAGACATGAAATCTAACATTTAACCTCAAAACTAACAATTCAAACATCAAAGTTGTTAATTAAACGTCAAAATTGACATCTTGAACGTCAAATTTGTACAATAAATTATCATAATTTGAAACACAAGTTTTTTTTTCAATTTTTAGAAAAATTTAACATAAAATAGTCTGCTTTTTAGGTGACAATCTATTAGTAAAATTAATATTATTGACCTCTTTACCACCAAAGTTGGTAAACAAAATTCGTACCTTGCAGTACTTGGTACGAACCTTGATACTACCTTGACATTAACAAACCCCAACAAACCATCGATTATAACACGATGCAGTCGTTTTCGTACAAATTCCAAGCATGGGACAAAAGTGTTTCAAATGTTGCACGAAGCGAAAGCGAAAAATCCCTCAAGGAGGATCCATTTTAGACCGAGTTATCAGCCAAGCAAGTAATAAAGATCAATGTTTATTATACAAATTAGCTAATTATAAAAAAGGTATTTATAAAAATTTATTATTATTAAAAAAAAATTAAATTATTTTGCTTAATTTACTTTTAAGTTAATTTATTAACCATTTTTTACTTAAAAAAAGGTGGTGAATTAATCGACGCTTATACAGTTGGAGGTCAAACCGAAATCGAAAAATTATTAAAAGAACAATTCGGTCAGTTTATGTATCAAGAAGGAAAAGGACAAATAATAAACCGAGCCGAGTATTTAAGATGGAAATTTAGAGACAACGATCAGGTTGTTTTACCAATCGAAGCGTCTTTAAGTCCTCACGATCCTTTAGCTAAATGGGAAGATCACGAAGCTTGCTGGCAAATGCAATTTCGAGGATCTTTAGGTGAAACCCTTCTCCACGTTTTAATTATTTGCGATACGAAAATTCATACTCGCTTAGCGAGGACTTTAATTAAGTGTTTTCCAAAACTTGCTTTGGATATCGTTGAAGGTGAAGAATATTTAGGTTTGTTTAATAAAATAAATTCCTTACCAAACTTTTAAATTTAATTGTAAGCTTAAATTTAATTTTTTTCGTAGGTGCTAGCGCTTTACATTTAGCCATCGCTTACAACAACAATGAATTAGTACAAGATTTAATCGATGCCGGAGCGAATGTCAATCAACGAGCAATTGGAAGTTTCTTTTTACCGAGAGATCAACAAAAACCCAAACCGGCTAAACACACAGACTACGAAGGCTTAGCTTATTTAGGGGAATATCCCCTAGCTTGGGCTGCTTGTTGTGCCAATGAAAGTGTTTATAATTTACTATTAGATGTCGGAGCTAATCCCGATTACCAGGATAATTTTGGTAATATGATATTACATATGGTTGTTGTTTGCGATAAATTGGTAAGTTATTTAATATTTTACTAACCGATAAATAAGTTAAGATTACTTACCTTGACACTTACAAAATAAGCCGATGACATGGCAAAGTTTCTACATAAATTTCCTATTTAACAAAGTGTTAAGATTACCTACGGTAAATAATCATAATAATTCTTATTTTTTATTTAAGGATATGTTTGGATATGCTTTAAGACATCCAAAGTTACCGGCAAGTAATGGAATTAGTAATAAAGCTGGATTGACTCCTTTAACTCTCGCTTGTAAACTTGGTTTGTATAAATATAAAAACTTTCACAGTTGTTATTAACTAAATTAAAACTAACATTACTACTATCACTAATTCTAACACTAGATTTAAAACTAGGAGTTTTTAAGTTTAGTTGTGGGACTTTTGAAAATACATTTGACGTTTCAAGACAATATGACATTTAAAACGTCAAACGCCTTTTCAAAAGACCTAATTTTCAAATCACCTAAAATTCTAAATTTAATGTTAAAATTAGATTTAAACTTAATTTTTAATTTTAATTCTGTTAATTTGTAGATTTTGTAATTTTGTTTGTTCGTGAATTTAATTAAAAAAAAAATAAATTAATTTTAATTTTTAAGGTCGTGCTGAAGTATTTAGAGAAATGTTGGAACTATCCGCAAAAGAATTTTGGAGATACAGCAATATTACCTGCTCGGCTTACTCGCTCAACGCTTTAGATACCCTCCTTCCAAATGGGATGACAAGTACGTGAACGAATAATAAATAAAATAACAAATTTAAAAAAATTAGTCATGAATGTCATAATAACTAAAAATGATTGTAAAAGTTTGAATTTTGGACATTAAAAGTAAATTTTTTAAGAATTTTGGTTTTCAACGATTCCTAATAAAAAATCTTCTTTAAAATTCTTAAATATTCTTAAAATTCATTAAAAATCCTTTAATTTGAGTACAAACACGACCTATCTACGATTAAAAATAAAAAAGTTAGGTTAATTTTTCAATTTTCAAGATGGCGGTTAAAAAAAATTAAAGTTTTTATTAAAAATTCTTAAAGTTTATTAAAAATCCTTTAATTTGATACCAAACACAACTATATTCGGAGAAAAAATAAAAAAGTTAGGTTAGTTTAAAAAAATTCAAGATGGCCGACTTCCGGTTGTCATTAAAATTAAAAATTTTGATAACTTTCGATCTATTAAAGTTAGATATATCGTGTTTGTACTCAAACTAAAGGAAATTTAATTTGCCATTGATTCTTAATACAAATTTCGTTCTAAAATTATTTTTGCCAATCCCTTTTTTTCAGATTTTAACATTTATTTGAAATTTTTAATATTTTTGGGTTTTTTAAAAATTTTCAAGTTTTTGATATTTCCTTGAACATTTTTTTCTTAAAAATTTTAATATTATTTTGAAAAATTTGACATTTTTTTGAAAATTGTAATATATCTTGGGAAAATTTTAAAATTTTTGTTGAAAATTCTTAAAGTTTATTAAAAAACCTTTAATTTGATACCAAACATGACTATATTCGGAGAAAAAATAAAAAAGTTAGGTTAGTTTTAAAAAAATTCAAGATGGCCGACTTCCGGTTGTCATTAAAATTAAAAATTTCGATAACTTTCGATCTATTAAAGTTAGATATATCGTGTTTGTACTCAAACTAAAGGAAATTTAATTTGCCATTGATTCTTAATACAAATTTCGTTCTAAAATTATTTTTGCCAATCCCTTTTTTTCAGATTTTAACATTTATTTGAAATTTTTAATATTTTTGTGTTTTTTTAAAATTTTGAAGTTTTTGATATTTCCTTGAAAATTTTTTTCTGAAAAATTTTAACACTATTTTGAAAAATTCGACATTTCTTTGAAAATTGTAATATTTCTTGGGAAAATTTTAAAATTTTTGTTGAAAATTCTTAAAGTTTATTAAAAAACCTTTAATTTGATACCAAACACAACTATATTCGGAGAAAAAATAAAAAAGTTAGGTTAATTTAAAAAAATTCAAGATGGCCGACTTCCGGTTGTCATTAAAATTAAAAATTTTGATAACTTTCGATCTGTTGAAGTTAGATAGGTCATGTTTATACTCAAATTAAAGGAAATTAAATTTCCCATTGATTTTTGATAAAAATTTCGTTCTAAAATGATTTGACATTTTTTTTTTTTAATTTTTTTTTGGAGTTTTTAACATTTTTATCTTTTTTTAGAAGTTTCTTGAAGTTTTTGATATTCTTTTGAAAATTTTGATATTTTTTTCTTGAAAATTTTAACATTATTTTGATAAATTTAACATTTTTTGAAAATTTTTATTTTTTTTGAAAAATTTGAAATTTTTATTAAAAATTCTTAAATTTTTATTAAAAATTCTTAAATTTTTATTAAAAATTCTTAAAGCTTATTAAAAAACCTTTAATTTGATACCAAATACGACTATATTCGGATAAAAAACAAAAAAGTTATCATGACTTAAAAAAATTCAAGATGGCCGACTTCCGGTTGTCATTAAAATTAAAAATTTCGACAACTTTTTTATTTTTAATCGTAGATAGGTCCTGTTTGTACTCAAATTAAAGGAAATTTGATTTTCTAACGATTTATGATAAAATTTCAAGATGGCCGACTTTCGTTTGTTTAAAAAATTAAAAATTTCGATAACTTTCGATCTATTAAAGTTAGATATGTCGTGTTTGTACTCAAATTAAAGGAAATTTAATTTCCCATCGATTTTTAATAAAAGTTTCATTCTAAAATTATTTAAAAAAATTTTATTTTTGAGAAATTGAGAAACGAATTTTGAGAAACATTTTTAAACGTAAAATTTATCTTTAATACGTTTAAATTTCTCTTTATTTTAGATTGGAATTCCGCATTATTTATAATATTAAACGGAACGAAACAAGAACATTTAGACATGTTAGATGGAGGAATTATTCAAAGATTATTAGAAGAGAAATGGAAAACTTTTGCTAGAGTAAGAAAAAATCTTTTTTTATTTGAATTCATTCTATTATTAACTTTCTTTTTCTAGAATCAATTTTTAAAAAGACTCTTAATCTTAATGATTCACCTCCTTTTCCTCTCTTTAGCAATCTATTTACGTCCAGACGATCCAGACATAGATTTATTGTCAGAACCAAACGATCCAGAAGATTACGCGAGATACATTTGCGAAATATGCACGGTTTTATGCGTTTTAAGCTATTTAATCTTTCAACAAGGTGATGAAATACGAAATCAGGGATTTTTAGCATTTTTAAAACAACAAGTTAATAAAATTAATAACCACATTAATAATTTTACTAATAATTAATAATAAATTCTAGTCTAATTCACCTCCAAAAACAATATTTTTAATCTCAAACATATTAATATTAGCGTGCATTCCGTTCAGATTAATTGGTGATAGACAAACGGAAGAAGCTATTTTATGTTTCGCACTTCCGGGATCTTGGTTTTTATTAATGTTTTTTGCGGGGTAATTATTTTTATAACGAAACTAAAATCGATGAATATTTCTATTTTTTAATTTTAGAGCTGTTCGTTTAACAGGACCTTTTGTAACGATGATTTACAGCATGATAACCGGTGATATGTTAACTTTTGGGATTATTTATACTATTGTGTTGTTTGGATTTTCACAGTCCTTCTATTTTCTATACAAAGGGTTTCCGAATGTACAAGGAAGCTTGTATAATAGTTATATTACAACTTGGATGGCTTTGTTTCAAATTACTTTGGGAAATTACGATGTAATAAAAAATATTAAACCTTACAAATATATAAAAAGTGGAATTAAAGAGGTTTATTGACGTTTTTCAAGTTTACACTAAAAAAAATCGCCCAGACTTTTTTTATAAAAATTAAGAAATGATTTTTGTTTTATATTAAACTTAAAAGATTCTATTTTTAATTAAAAAAGTCAAATTTTTTCTAATTATTACCAAAAAATTAAAAAAAAAATCTTAAAGTTGGAAAAAATTTTTTACGGTTTAACCTAACTTTTTTAAAAAGTCACCAATTTTAAAAAATCACCCAGTCTTTATTTATTAAGATTAAGAAATGATTTTTAGATTAAAATGAACTTAAAAGATTCTATTTTGAATTAAAAAAGTCAGATTTGTTCTAATTATTACCCAAAAATTAAAAAAAATTTTTAAAGTTGATAAAAATTTTTGACAGTTAACTAACCCAACTTTTTTAAAAATTTGACCAACTTTAAAAAATCGCCCAGACTTTATTTATTAAGATTAAGAAATGATTTTTGTTTTAAATTGAAGTTAAAAGATTCTATTTTTAATTAAAAAAGTCAGATTTGTTCTAATTATTACCCAAAAAATTAAAAAAATTCTTAAAGTTGATAAAAATTTTTGACAGTTAACTAACCTAACTTTTATAAAAAATTGACCAACTTTTAAAAAATCGCCCAGACTTTATTTATGAACATTAAGAAATGATTTTTGGTTTAAAATGAACTTAAAAGATTCTATTTTGAATTAAAAAAGTCAGATTTGTTCTAATTATTACCCAAAAAATTAAAAAAAAAATTAAAATTGATAACAATTTTTGACAGTTAACTAACCCAACTTTTTTAAAAATTTGACCAACTTTAAAAAATCGCCCAGACTTTATTTATTAAGATTAAGAAATGATTTTTGTTTTAAATTGAAGTTAAAAGATTCTATTTTTAATTAAAAAAGTCAGATTTGTTCTAATTATTACCCAAAAAATTAAAAAAATTCTTAAAGTTGATAAAAATTTTTGACAGTTAACTAACCTAACTTTTATAAAAAATTGACCAACTTTTAAAAAATCGTCCAGACTTTATTTATGAACATTAAGAAATGATTTTTGGTTTAAAATGAACTTAAAAGATTCTATTTTGAATTAAAAAAGTCAGATTTGCTCTAATTATTACCCAAAAAATTAAAAAAATTCTTAAAGTTGATAAAAATTTTTGACAGTTAACTAACCTAACTTTTTAAAAAATTTAACCAACTTTAAAAAATCGCCCAGACTTTATTTATGAAAATTAAGAAATAATTTTTAGATTAAAATGAACTTAAAAGATTCTATTTTGAATTAAAAAAGTCAGATTTGTTCGAATTAGTACCAAAAAATTAAAAAAAAAATCTTAAAGTTAATAATAATTTTTGACAGTTAATTAACTTAACTTTTTAAAAAATTTGACCAACTTTAAAAAATCGCCCAGACTTTATTTATTAAGATTAAGAAATGATTTTTACTTTAAATTGAAGCCAAAAGACTCTATTTTAAATTAAAAAAGTCAGATTTATTCTAATTATTACCCAAAAAATTAAAAAAATTCTTAAAGTTGGAAAAAAATTTTGACAGTTAACTAACCTAACTTTTATAAAAATTTTACCAACTTTAAAAAATCGCCCAGACTTTATTTATGAAAATTAAGAAATGATTTTTACTTTAAATTAAACTTAAAATATTCTATTTTTAATTATAAAAGTCAAATTTATTCTAAATATAACCAAAAAAATTAAAAAAAATCTTAAAGAAAAAATTGTAAAAATACCAATAAACCTCTTTTATTCCCATACCTTTTATATAAAACAACATTTTAATTAAAGATAATTATTTTTTAGTATCAAGAATTATCATTAACAACTTATCCGGGTTTAAGCAAAGCCGTTTTTGGTTTATTTATGGTTTTCGTCCCAATTTTACTGTTAAATATGTTAATAGCGATGATGGGAAATACTTACGCTCATGTAATCGAACAAAGTGAAAAAGAATGGATGAAACAAGTAAATATTTAAACTGTTCTAACATCAATCCAACTCTTAAATAAAATAAATTATATATATTATTATATTTACACTTATTTATTTTATTAGTGGGCAAAAATAGTGATTACTTTAGAACGTGCAATCCCTCAAAGCGACGCTCAACAATATCTACAAGAATATAGTATTTCCTTGGGACCAAGTGATGATCCAAGTACGGAACAAAGAGGTGTCATGGTTATTAAATCTAAGAGTAAAACGAGGGCTAAACAACGTAAAGGAGCCGTGGCTAACTGGAAAAGAGTCGGTAAAGTCACTATAAACGCCTTGAAGAAGAGAAATATGACCGGGGAAGAAATGAGAGGGTTAATGTGGGGGAGAGAATCTTTAAATACACCAATTAAGAAAAAAGGGTAATGTATAAAACATAAAATTTACTTTAGAGATTTCAAAAATGAAAATATTTCTTTAAAATCCTTAAATATTCTTAAAATTCATTAAATTTCCTTTAATTTGAGTACAAACACGACCTATCTACCATTAAAAATAAAAAAGTTAGGTTACTTTTTATAATTTTCAAGATGGTGGATTAAACAAATTAACGTTTTTATTAAAAATTGTTAAAGTCTTTTAAAAATCCTTTAATTTGATACCAAACACGACTATATTCGGAGAAAAAATAAAAAGGTTAGGTTCGTTTAAAAAAATTCAAGATGGCCGACTTTCGGTTGTCATTAAAATTAAAAATTTTTATAACTTTTTTATTTTTAATCGTAGATATATCGTGTTTGTACTGTAATTAAAGGAAATTTAATTTTCTATTGATTTTTAATAAAAATTTCGTTCCAAAATTACTTTTGATATCTTTTTTCTTAATTCTTTTAATATTTTGATTGAAATTTTTTACATTCTTGTCTTTTTTATAAATTTCTCGAAGTTTTTGATACTTCCTTGAAAATTTTGACATTTTTTTCTTGAAAATTTTAACATTATTTTAAAAAATTTGATTGCCTTTGAAAATGTTGGTAATTTTTTTGAAAAATTTAAAATTTGTATTAAAAAGTCTTGAAGTTTATTAAAAATCCTTTAACTTGATACCAAACACGACTATATTCGGAGAAAAAATAAAAAAAGTTAGGTTAGTTTTAAAAAAGTCAAGATGGCCGACTTCCGGTTTCATTAAAATGAAAATTTTCGATAACTTTCTTATTTTTGATCGTAGATATACCGTGTTTGTACTCAAATAAAGAGAAATTTAATTTCCTATCGATTTTTAATAAAAAATTTCGTTCCAAAATTATTTATGATATTTATTTCTTTAAATTTTTTAAATATTTTGGTTAAAATTTTTAACATTCTTGTCTTTTTTATAAATTTCTCGAAGTTTTCGATACTTCCTTGAAAATTTTGACATTTTTTTCTTTGAAATTTTAACATTATTTTGAAAAATTTGATTTATTTTTGAAAAATTTGAAATTTTTATTACATATTCTTAAAGTTTATTAAAAATCCTTTAATTCGATACCAAACACGACTATATTCGGAGAAAAAATAAAAAAAGTTAGGTTAATTTAAAAAAATTCAAGATGGCCGACTTTCGGTTGTCATTAAAATGAAAAATTTTGATATTTTTTTTATTTTTGATCATAGATATATCGTGTTTGTACTCAAATAAAAGGAAATTTAATTTCCTATCAATTTTTAATTAAAATTACGTTCTAAATTTACATTTGACACTTCATCTTTTGAAATTTGGAATTTTTACAATTTTTGTCTTTTTTTTAGAAATTTTTATAATTTTTTGATATTACTTTGAAAATTTTGACATTTTCTTTTTAATTTTAACATTATTTTCTAAAATTTGACATTTTTTTGAAAATTTTGAAATTTTTTTGAAAAATTAGACATTTTTTTTGAGAAATTTGAAGGTTTTATCAAAAATTCTTAAAGCTTATCAAAAATCCTTTAATTTTATACCAAACACGACTATATTCGAAAAAAAAATAAAAAAAATTAGGTTAGTTTAAAAAAATTCAAGATGGCCGACTTCCAGTTGTTATTAAAATCAAAATTCTTAATAACTTCGTTATTTTTAATCGTAGACATGTCGTGTTTGTACTCAAATTAAAAGAAATTTGATGTTATAACGATTTATGATAAAATTTCAAGATGGCCGACTTCCGGTTGTCATTAAAATTAAAAATTTCTATAACTTTTTTATTTTTGATCATAGATATATCGTGTTTGTACTCAAATTAAAGGAAATTTGATTTTATAACGATTTATGATAAAATTTCAAGATGGCCGACTTCCGGTTGTCATTAAAATTAAAAATTTCTATAACTATTTTATTTTTCATCATAGATATATCATGTTTGTACTCAAATTAAAGGAAATTTAATTTTCTAACGATTTACGATAAAATTTTTAAGATGGCCGACTTCCGGTTGTTTAAAAAATTAAAAATTTCGATAACTTTCGATCTATTAAAGTTAGATACGTCGTGTTTGTACTCAAATTAAAGGAAATTTAATTTCCCATCGATTTTTAATAAAAATTTCATACTAAAATTATTTTTGACATTTTTTCTTTTAAAATTTTAAAAATTTTTAACATTTTTGTCTTTTTTTTAAGAAATTTCTTTAAATTTTTGATATTTATTAAAAAAATAAAAATTTATTTGAAAAAATTTATTAAATTAACTAAATATTTTTTATTAAAATCCCAATTTTTTATTTTTCAGAACTAGAAATCCCGATCCAACCCAAACTAACCATCCGGGTGCTTTTAGCGGAGCTTTAACAGCCGCTTTAGACGTTATGGCTTTCACTCAAGAAATAGATTTAACCCAATCACACGAACAACCAAAAATAACTCCCCCAACAAACGTATCTATTAATCAAACCCAAGGAAAAGTTTGTTTAAACAATCAGATTAACGCTGCGTTAAATAGTTTTCAAAAACAGCCTTCAATTACATCTCATTCAGTCTTTGCGACTTTTACACCCCTACAAAAAGAAAATGATGAAAGAGTGAACAGTGAAGAAGTGGATCCTTTAAGAGAATTAGTTTTGTGTTCAAAACGTAAATGCGAACAGGAAAAATTACAAGAATTAGCTAGCAAAGCCGCGAATATAACGAACGTTGAAGAAATAACTTTAAAAAATCCTACAACCGTTAAAAATGTAGCCGGGATTTTTGCTGGAACGGAAGCTTTTGTGAAAAAAGTCGAAGCTACGATTAAACAGAAATATTCTACATTAGATCCAAGCGATAGTGAGGGATTTGGAGGTTGGGAAAAAAATTTCATTTTAAAATACATAAAACATGAAATAAAAACAAAAAATGAAATACCTTGACTTATTTTTTAATTTTTAGAAATTCCATTATTAGGAAGAATCTCTAGAACGCGTCGTGCTAAATCAGCAAGTACAAGAAACTCATCTAGCAAATCAAAATCATCAGATAAACGTTTGTTGGTTCAATCGGAGTCGAGCTCATCGGAAACGATGACCAACTCTCCGGAAAAAGAGGAGGAAAAATCGGGGAAAAGTTTAGATTATGCGGAAGAACGTATGAAACAAGTAAAGGAATCGTTGAGGGAATGTGAAAACGTAAACGTTGAAAGTTTAAGACCTTACAACATCGACGTGGCGTTAGGAACGGATAAATTGTAATAAAACGCTTGTTTTATTAACTTTTTTTAAGTCTGTATAAAAATCTTATTAATTTAGATGTTAATTAATTAATGTTGTAGAATTGTAGCGCTTACCGAACAAAATGATGATGGAAAGAGATCCGGGAAGAGGCATAAAAGAAAAAAACGACCAAAAACAGCTGGACATGCAAATAGGTAGGTTAATTGAAGTTTATTTTAAGATTTTTTTTTTAATTTTTTGTTAATAATTAGAATAAATTAGACTTTTTTAATTAAAAATAGAATCTTTTAACTTCAATTTAAAACAAGAATCATTTCTTAATCTTAATAAATAAAGTCTGGGCGATTTTTTAAAATTGGACAAATTTTTTAAAAAGTTAGGTTAGTTAACTGTCAAAAATTTTACCCAACTTTAAAATTTTTTTTAATTTTTTTAAATTAAAAAAAATTTGACTTTTCTAATTAAAAATAGAATCTTTTAATTTCAATTTAAAACAAAAATCATTTCTTAATCTTTATAAATAAAGTCTGGGCGATTTTTTAAAGTTGGTCAAATTTTTAAAAAAGTTGGGTTAGTTAACTGTCAAAAATTTTACCCAACTTTAAGAATTTTTTTAATTTTTTGGGTAATAATTAGAAAAAGTCTGACTTTTTTAATTAAAAATAGAATCTTTTAACTTCAATTTAAAACAAAAATCATTTCTTAATCTTAATAAATAAAGTCTGGGCGATTTTTTAAAGTTGGACATTTTTTTTTTAAAGTTAGGTTAAACTGTCAAAATTTTTTTCCAACTTTAAGAATTGTTTTAAATTTTTTGGTAATAATTAGAAAAAATTTGACTTTTTTAATTAAAAATACAATATTTTAACTTTAATTTTAAACAAAAATCATTTCTTAATCTTAATAAATAAAGTCTGGGCGATTTTTTAAACTTGGACAGATTTTTTAAAAAGTTAGGTTAGTTAACTGTCAAAAATTTTACCCAACTTTAAAAATTTTTTTAATTTTTTTGGTAATAATTAGAAAAAATTTGACTTTTTTAATTAAAAATAGAATCTTTTAACTTCAATTTAAAACAAAAATCATTTCTTAATCTTAATAAATAAAGTCTGGGCGATTTTTTAAAGTTGGTCAAATTTTTTAAAAAAGTTAGGTTAAAACTGTCAAAAATTTTACCCAACTTTAAGAATTTTTTTAATTTTTTTGTCAATAATTAGGAAAAATTTGACTTTTTTAATTAAAAATAAAATCTTTTAACTTTAATTTAAAACAACAATCATTTCTTAATCTTAATAAACAAAGTCTGGGTGATTTTTTAAAATTGGTCAATTTTTTTTAAAAAGTTAGGTTAAACCGTCAAAAATCTTTCCAACTTTAGGAATTTTTTTAAATTTTTTGACAATAATTAGAAACAATTTGACTTTTTTAATTAAAAATACAATATTTTAACTATATTTTAAACAAAAATCATTTCTTAATCTTAATAAATAAAGCCTGAGGGATTTTTTAAAATTGGACAATTTTTTTATAAAAGTTAGGTTAGTTAACTGTCAAAAATTTTAATCCACTTTAAGAATTTTTTTAATTAATCACCTTCCAAATTAATTATTAACTAATTAATATAATGAAAATTTAGGGTTGCACCGATGGTAGAAGTGATACCAAGAGGTTGCGAATCAGCAAATAATAAAGTATATTCCGATGAACCGGATTCACCACCGGATCCGTTAGAACCGTGGAGTACCCGAGGAATTGCAAACATGAACAAGATTTTAGCTTGGGAAAACGAACAGGATAGCATGTAAAATCAATTGTTAATCAATAGAAAAACCCTAAAATCCAGGTGATAAAATATATTTTTCCATTAAAAAAAGAAAAATAAAATGCACTCGCACCTTAATTCATTTAAAAATATATATACGCTAGAAAAAAAGCAGCAGCTAAGTTCTTTTTACCTTCCTCTTAATAAGTAATTATAAATAAATACTTTTATTTTACGTCCACGACAACTAGTCACCTCGAAAAATCGAAAAATTTCCTTTATGAGCAATGATTTCCATTCACGACTTTGCATAACATACCTAATAAACATACATTTCCATAAAAATACCTTTTTAAAAAATAAAGTTGAGAACTTGGCGAAGGCAAGTAATAAACGCAGTTTGATCAACACACATTGAGCACGTTTAATTTTCCGATTGAGTCTTCGTCATACGTTTAGGACCTCTTCCGGGTGGACCTTTTGGTTTTGCAAACTTAGGACGATGGAGATTTTTAGTTGGATGGATTTCTTCGTAAAGAAATTGTTCGGTTAATTCTGAACCTGAATCAACTTCCAACTAAACAAAAAAGAAATAATATATTTTAGAACTAGGATTAAGCATATTATTAATTACGACTAAATTAAATTATCAAATTGTTACCATTTTTTAGCGAAAATAAGTAAAACAAGGTTTCTAAAAATTTTAGGTTAGAACATTTTTGTTGACATTTAAAGCATGGTGATTTTTCTTAGTGACTTTTATTGCCAACATAATTTTAATTTATCTTAGGGACTTTTATTCTCTAATCTAATTAATCAATCTAATTAAAATTTAATTTCTTTTTTAAAATTTAACTTTTGTATAACTTTATAATAAAATAAAAAATCGTCAATTTTAAATGAGACGATTTTAATTAAAATTTTATTACTTGTAAATAAATTCGATTAATTTTTTGGTAAAAAAGAACCCATCAAAAATTAATAAATAAAACTGCACCATCTATGAACATAAACTCAATTTTTAATTTGACTTTGCTTTTGAGATATTTGAGGTTATGTTAAAAAAAATTAACATTTTTAATTATACCTTGATTAATATTAAAAATAGAAAAAATATTTCTAATAAAAATTGTTTAAAATTAAATAAACTACAAGTTTTATTTGAAAAACTTTTTTCTATCTAACTTATTTTTTGAAATATTTGAGGTTATGTTAAAAAATTTATCATTTTTAATTATAATTTGATAAATATTAAAAATAGAAAAAAATGTATTTAATAAAACTTGTTTAACATTAAATAAACTACAATTTTTATTTGAAAAACTTTTTTCTATTTAACTTATTTTTTGAAATATTTGAGGTTATGTTCAAAAATTTGTCATTTTAGATTATAATTTGATTAATATAACAAATAGAAAAAAAAATTTCTAATAAAAATTGTTAAAAATTAAATAAACTACAAGTTTTATTCAAAAGTTTTTCTTCCATCTAACTTATTTTTTGAAATATTTGAGGTTATGTTAAAAAATTTGTCATTTTTAATTATAATTTGATTAGAATTAAAAATAGAAAAAAATATTTCTAATAAAAATTGTTTAAAATTAAATAAACTACAAGTTTTATTTGAAAAAGTTTTTTCTATTTAGCTTATGTTTTGAAATATTTGAGGTTATGTTAAAAAATTTAACATTTTCGATTATAATTTGATTAAAATTAAAAATAGAAAAAAATATTTCTAATAAAAACTGTTTAAAATTAAATAAACTTCAAGTTTTATTTGAAAATTTTTTTTCTATTTAGTTTGGGATTTGAAATATTTGAGGTTATGTTAAAAAAATTGCCATTTTTAATTATAATTTGATAAATATTAAAAATAGAAAAAAAAGTTTCGAATTAAAATTGTTCAGAATTAAACAAGCTATAATTTTTATTTGAAAGAGTTTTTTATATTTAGCTTGGGTTTTGAAATATTTGAGGTTATGTTAAAAAATTTAACATTTTCGATTATAATTTGATTAAAATTAAAGATAGACAAAATATTTCTAATAAAAATTGTTTAAAATTAAATAAATTTCAAGTTTTATTTAAAAAACTTTTTTCTATTTAACTTATTTTTTTTTTAATATTTGAGGTTATGTTAAAAAATTTAACATTTTTTATTATAATTTAATAAATATAACAAATAGAAAAAAAAATTCTGTTAAAAATTGTCAAAAATTAAATAAATTTCAAGTTTTATTTGAAAAAGTTTTTTCTATTTAACTTATTTTTTGAGATATTTGAGGTTATGTTAAAAAAATTATCATTTTTGATTATAATTTGAAAAGTATTAAAAATAGAAAAAAATATTTTTAATAAAAATTGTTTAAAATTAAATAAACTACAAGTTTTATTTGAAAAGATTCTTTCTATTTAACTTACTTTTTGAGATATTTTAGGTTATGTTCTAAAATTTGTCATTTTTAATTACAATTTGATAAATATTAAAAATAGATAAAAATGTATCGAATAAAAATTGTTTAAAATTAAATAAACTACAAATTTTATTTGAAAAAGTTTTTTCTATTTAACTTATTTTTTGAAATATTTGAGGTTATGTTAAAAAATTTTACATTTTTGATTATAATTTGATAAATATTAAAAATAAAAAAATATATTTCTTATAAAAATTGCTTAAAATTAAATAAGCTTCAAGTTTTATTCAAAAGTTTTTTTTTCTATCTAACTTATTTTTTGAAATATTTGAGGTTATCTTCAAAAATTTAACATTTTTAATGATAATTTGAAAAATATTAAAAATAGAAAAGAATATTTCTAATAAAAATCGTTTAAAATTAAATAAATTACAACTTTTATATGAAAAATTTTTTTCTATACAACTTATTTTTTGAGATATTTGAGGTTAAGTTAGAAAATAATAAAATTAATAAACAACTTTTACCTTTTTAGTAATTTCCACACCCCAACTACTTATCGTATCAGTAAACGGAGCCTTACAGCTAGAATACAACATCCGCTCTTTAATCGAACAACTATATCCGGGCATCGAATAAATAAAAACTGTAATTATTCGAAAATCTATTAATTTCTAACCTACAAATTTATAAATCATATCAATTTATCATCTTACCTATACTTTCCATGTAATCACCTTCGTGCGTATGTTTAAACTTAAATAAATGATACCGTGCGTTTGATTCCGGAACTTTCGATGGCAATTTATCTACGTTTAAATTTTCTGCGGTTACTAAATGAATTTTTTCTTCATCCACATCTTAAAATACAATAAAAAATAGAAATAGATTAAAAATAAATCAATAAAAAAGAATATGAATTATCGATGATTATTAATTTAAATATTAATAGCTTAAATTATTACAAAATTAGTTGCGAAAAGGTATAATCTATTTATCTTTATATCAACAGTGATTATTTTGAATGTAAGCCTTTATTCTTATTCAAATAAAGTCTGACACATTATTACGATAAAATACCTACCGATTTTAAACTGTAAATAATCATAGGAACCTCTTGCCATATCTTTTATAGCCTGTTGAGCGCTTTCAGCGATAGGAAATTGAACCCCACCCAACGTTTGCTGTTTCGATACTGCTGATATATCAGTATTAATTTCTGTGCGTTTAATTTCTTGTAATTCCTCCTCTCGAGTCGTTAAAGGTGCCGGAGCTAAAGTGGAATTTTTATAGGATTTGTATCCTTCCAAAGTGATATCACTCTATAAATTAAATTAAAAAAAAAATCCAATTTAGTATGTATTACTATTAATCGGATAAAAAAAAAATTTATTTACAAAATTATTATGTATCGGATAAAAAAAATTAAATTTTTACTTGAACGGTACAATGAACTTCCTCTTTAATTTGAGCGCTACCAAATTCTTGTTTTAACGTAGCTTTCGTAGAAGCGTACAACATCTTTTGACGGATAGGAGCCGTATCCGGCGACCAACTAAGCAAAAGCCAATCGTAACCCGAAGAATTCTTACTATCCAAGCGAAATAAAATATAACAAGGTTGATTTTCTTCGATTAAAGGTAAAATCATCTTATCGTAATCCGCCTCCCAACCGTGTTTAACTTTTTTATCTTCCGCTAACTTTAATACCTCTACGACAACATTTACATTAACTCGAATTCTCTTTTTATATACTTCTTTCTTACCGTTTTCAATAGAGATCTTTAAAACCCGTATTTTACCTTCTTTACATTTCGCAAAAGCCTTTTTTAATTGTTCGTTAGCTTTAAAAGGGTTAATTCGATATAGTTTAAGTATGAAAATTTTATGAAGCGGTTTTACCTTGAATTCCGGTTTGATGCGACATCGCGTCGATTTATTTTAAGAAATTTAGAAGCCGTTTAATGCAGGTAAAATAATATTTAGCGGTGTATACACCCACGTAAAATTTATCAATCCAAGTTTTTCATTCTAGTGATTTTTGGTTATCATTTAGGGATTTATTTTTCCACTAAAATAATTTTTTGTAATAAATATATTTAATTTTAAAATTAACTTACATAAGTTTTAAAATGTATTTAATAAAACGCCATAAAGAACTTAAATAATTACAAAATTAAAACTTAACTTAACCTAATTTGATTAATTGTCATTTTTGACGTTTATTTAGGGATTTTATTTTTCCACTAAATAAAATTATTTATTTTATAAAATACATTTTATTTTATTTTAAATTTATTTCTTAATATAATTTTTTAAATACATTTAATAAAACATATCTAAAAATTTAAAGTAATTAAATTAAAATTTTACTTTTCAACATCTGGTAGATTATTAAGATCCAATTTGTAACTAAATTCATTCTGTCAAGTAAACAGAAAATACGAATATTTACAACAAATTTTATAAATGTTTATCAATAATAAACTTATTAAACACACAATACACGATGTAATAACAATAACATGGGTATAATACAAAAATAACTTTTTAAAAAACTTCTTCAACCCAACTTTTTTAGGTTATAATAATTATACCTTAAAAACCACCTGAAAGAATGGAAGAATCGAAATCGATGAATTTCGTCTGCCAAGAAATGGCATCCAGCATGTTCCAAAAACTATTTGAGCAAAAAAAATCCAACCGGTTTTGCGATTTAACCTTATACGTGAACAACAGAATTATTAAAGCGCACCGAAGCGTTTTAGCCTGCGGAAGCCCTTATTTCGATTCAATTCTAAAGCACCACAAAATAGTTAGAGAAGAATTAACCGTAAATTGCTTAGATGTCGATATTTTAGACACAATCATCAATTTTATGTACACCGGACAGATTTCGATCGAGTACTCAAACGTAGAAGAATTATTAAAATTAGCCGATTATTTCATAATGACTAAAGTTATAGAATATTGTATAGAATTTTTGGGTACAAAATTAAGTCTTTACAATTGTTTATTTACCTACAATTTAACGCAAAGTTTTAAATTAAAACAATTAGGTCATTTAGTCGAAAATTGGATCGTTACTCATCTTAATGAGGTTTGTGACGGAGGAGAAATACTTAATTTAAGTTGTTACGAGTTACAGGATTTCTTAAGAAATAAGGTTATTACATTTTTTTTTTTTAATTAAAAGAGAATTTAACCCTCAAAACTGACATTTGTCAAATTTGACATTTAACTGTCAAATTTGACATTAACATTTAACCCTCAAATTTTACGTTTAATTGTCAAATTTGACATTTAACCGTCAGATTTAATATTTAACCGTCGGATTTAATATTTAACCGTCGGATTTAGCATATAACCATTAAATTAGATGTTTAAATACCGAATTTAATGTTTGAAAATTAAACAAACGATAAAAATTAACAATAATTAAATAAAAAAAATAAAATTATTATTTTTTTTTAGGTATTTGTGATTCCAGTTTATAAGGCGTTAAGAATAATATCCGATTGGGTATTAAAAAATCAAGAAGTTCGGGAAAAGGACTTTTTAAAACTTTTATACTGTATTCAATGGAATATAGCGGATCAAAACGATATTTTTAAACACGTTGAAACGTGTCCGTTGTACGGAAAAAGCGAGCTGTGTTTTTTCTTCTTTCTAACGGCCTTAGCTCAAAATAATATTTTAACGCCGAATTTTAAAAATAGATACGATGTGCTTAGTGTTAAATACGAACATGTATTTAAATTACTTTTTTTGTAATGCTTTTTTTATTCTCTAATTATATTTTAGGCGTTAAAAATAGATGATAGAAACGATAATTATAAACAAGAATGTCGAATAAGCGTAATGGAGAAAGATTCGAGCTTGTGTAATTCTTCCATCGTAAAAGCTAAGCAAAAAAATCGTAAACAACAGTTACTAAAGAGGTTAATGTTCGGTTTAAAGCCGAGTTTGAGAATGGCCGCTTTAAAATTGTTTACGAACAAGAAGAAAAGTATTTCGGATAGTATTATTGAAAATGGGAAAGGTAAAAAATATTTATAAAAGCATACTTACTGATTTCTTTTTTTGACAGTTAACTAACCTCACTTTAAAAAAAAATTTTTTTCAGCTTTAAAAAATCGCCCAGACTTTATGAAGATTAAGAAATGAGTTTTGTTTTAAATTGAAGTTAAAAAGTTGTATTTTTAATTAAAACAGTCAGATTTGTTCTAATTATTACCAAAAAATTTAAAAAAATTCTTAAAGTTGGAAAAAATTTCTGACAGTTTAACCTAATTTTTTTAAAATTTTGACCAATTTTAAAAAATCGCCCAGACTTTATTTATTAAGATTAAGAAATGATTTTTATTTTAAATTGAACTTAAAAGATTCTATTTTGAACTAAAAAAGTCAGATTTGTTCTAATTATTACCAAAAAATTAAAAAAAATTCTTAAAGTTGGGTAAAATTTTTGACGGATAACTAACCTAACTTTTTTAAAAAAATTAACCAATTTTAAAAAATCGCCCAGACTTTATTTATTAAAATTAAGAAATGATTTTTATTTTAAATTGAACTTAAAAGATTCTATTTTGAACTAAAAAAGTCAGATTTGTTCTAATTATTACCAAAAAATTAAAAAAAATTTTTAAAGTTGGGTAAAATTTTTGACACTTAACTAACCTAATTTTTTAGAAATTTTGACCGACTTAAAAAAATCGCCCAGACTTTACTTATGAAAATTAAGAAATGATTTTTGTTTTAAATCTTAAAATTGTCGAAGTTCATTTGAAAACTAACATAATTTAGCTAAAAATTGTGAAATTTTATCTCAAATTTCTTAAAATTGTCGAATTTCGTTTGAAATTTCACTAAATTTCGTTTAAAATTGTCGAGTTTCATTGAAAAGAACTTTATTTATCTTAAAATTCTGCAATTTCATCTAAAATTTTCTAAAATTCGATTTTTTTTCCAAAACTTCACGAAATTTGGTGTAAAATTATCTAAAATTGTTGAATTTTGTTTAATTTCACCTAAACATTTTCGAATTTCATTGAAAGATAACTTAATTTAGCTTGAAATTGTGAAATTTCGACAAAAATTTTCAAAATTCGTCCAATTTCGTTTGAAATGTTACTAAATTTCGTCTAGAATTGTTGAATTTTATTGAAAAATAACTTTATTTAGATTAAAATTGTGAAATTTCATCTAATATTTCTTAAAATTGTCAAATTTCTTCTAAAATTTCGCCAAATTTTGTATAAAATTGCCTAAAATGATTGAATTTCGTCTAATTTCATCTAAAATTTCCTTAAGTTATCGAATTTCGTCTGAAATTTCACCAGATTTCGACAAAAGTTGTCAAATATAATTGAAAAATAACTTTATTTAGATAAAAATTGTAAAATTTTATCTAAAATTTGCTAAAATCGTCAAATTTGGTGATGAAAATTTTGACCAATTTTAAAAAATCGCGGAGACTTTATTTTTTTAAATTAAGAAATGAAATTTGTATAAATTGAAAGCTAAAATATTCTATTTTGAATTAAAAAAGTCAGATTTGTTCTAATTATTACCAAAAAAATTTAAAAAATTCTTAAAGTCGACTAAAATTTTTGACAGTTTAACCTAACTTTTTTAAAAATTTAACCAATTTTTAAAAAATCGCCCAGATTTTATTTATTAAGATTAAGAAATGATTTTTGTTTTAAATTGAAGCTAAAAGATTCTATTTTTAAATAAAAAAATCAAATTTTTCCTAATTATTGTCAAAAAAATTTAAAAAATTCTTAAAGTTGACTAAGATTTTTGACGGATAACTAACCTAACTTTTTTAAAAAAATTAACCAATTTTAAAAAATCGCCCAGACTTTATTTATTAAGATTAAGAAATGATTTTTATTTTAAATTGAAGCTAAAACATTCTATTTTCGATTAATAAAGTCAAATTTTTCCTAATTATTTTTTTTTTTAGAATCGGAGACTGATGAAAAGGTCGGAGTAAAATGTCCGGTTTGTTTCACCAACATAAACGACAGCCTTTTACTCGAACAACATCTGGCTTTGAGTCATGCAAAAGATGTAACTTATAAGTGTGGAATTTGTAATTTTGTGTGTCAATATCACGGAGATTATTTAAATCATATGAAAACTCATTTTTCCGGACCACCATTTAAATGCGATTATTGTAAGTTTTTATATTTATTATTTAATATAATCTTTATTTATACAAAATTTTAAATTAAAATTAAAATATATTTATTGTTTTATTAATAGGTGATTTTAGTAACGATCAAATAGCAAAGTTGATCTCTCATCGAGCGAAGCATCTCCAAGAATCCTTTTACCAGTGTACTTTTTGCTCGTTTAAGTGTCGACAGAAGCAGAATTTTGTGGCTCATTTAAAGATTCACACTCCGGAAAAAACGCACAAGTGCGACACGTGCTCGAAATCGTTCAAGTACAAACACAACTTGGAGAATCACCTTCAGTCGCATAATAACGTTGAAAAATCTCTCAGTTGCGATTCTTGCGGTTTTCACACTAAATATATGAGTCATATGATTGCTCATAAACGAATTCACGCAGGTAATTAATTCGCTTAAACTTTTTAAGGTTAGTTATCTGTCAAGAAATTCTTAAAGTTGATAAAAAATTTTGACAGTTAACTAACCTAACTTTTTTTAAAAAATTTCACCAAGTTTAAAAAATCGCCCAGAGTTTATTTATTAAGATTAAGGAATGATTTTTACTTTAAATTGAAGTTAAAAGATTCTATTTTTAATTAAAAAAGTCAAATTTTTCCTAATTATTATCAAAAAAATTAAAAAAATTCTTAAAGTTGGAAAAAATTTTTGACGGTTTAACCTAACTTTTTTAAAAAATTAACCAACTTTAAAAAATCACCCAGACTTTATTTATTAAGATTAAGGAATGATTTTTACTTTAAATTGAAGTTAAAAGATTCTATTTTTAATTAAAAAAATCAAATTTTTCCTAATTATTGTGAAAAAAATTAAAAAAATTCTTAAAGTTGACTAAAATTTTTGATGGATAACTAACCTAACTTTAAAAAAAAATTAACCAATTTTAAAAAATCACCCAGACTTTATTTATTAAGATTAAGAAATGATTTTTGTTTTAAATTGAAGCTAAAAGATTCTATTTTCAACAAAAAAAGTCAGTTTTATTCTAATTATTACCAAAAAATTTAAAAAAATTCTTAAAGTTCACTAAAATTTGTGACGGATAACTAACCTAACTTTTTTAAAAATTTGACCAACTTTAAAAAATCCCCCAGACTTTATTTATTAAGATTAAGAAATGATTTTTATTTTAAATTTAAGTTAAAAGATTCTATTTTTAATTAAAAAAGTCAGATTTATTCTAATTATCACCAAAAAAATTAAAAAAAAATTTTTTTTAGGTGATATCTATAGGTGTTCATACCCTCATTGTAAGTATTCAACATCGAAAAAGAATCAATTAGCGACCCATGCGAAAACCCATAATGGTGTGAGACCACATTCGTGTACAATATGCGGACGGGGTTTTATGGAAAAATCGCATTTGGTTCGACACGAAAGGATTCATTTAGAAGAGAAGCCGTTTAAGTGTTCTAGTTGCGATTATGCAAGTTCCAGAAGAGATAAACTTAAAGAACATTTTACGAGACATCACGGTGAGAATGCTTCCGCTAAAGTACCTTATAAAGCAAGGCCTATGAGGAATAATCCGAGACCTAAATCACAGGTAGTCATTTTACAATTACTAATTTACAATTTTACAAATTTTTTTTACTAAGTTTACAATTTTTTTTATTAATTTTTAACTAATTTTTTAAATTAAATTTAATGTAGCCTCCGCAAGAAAACACAACCAACAATGGAAACGTCTCATTTCCAACCGCAAACAACAACTCTTCATCTACGGTAACTCAACCTATCGGAAGTGAAATCCAAGAGTTAATAATGCACCATCAAAACCACCCGATATCTTCATCAACCGGAAACATCCCCTCGATAAACCCCAACTATCACCATTTTGGAGATCCGGCTGATTTCCATCATCACTCCCACGCTCACAATATCCAACATCAAATCTTAGCTTCCGGTCATAACCAAAGAATCTCCCAACATTCTAATAACGTTGTTAATCATCACATGCTTGGAAGAGGTAATCATTCCACTGCTACGTCAACAGCTGCGGCAGTTGCCGCTGCTATGATGTTAGATCCGAGGTTTCATCATAATTCTTCCGTAAGTAAAGTAAAATATTTATCAAGAGGTTATTAAAATCTTAAACAGTATAATAAGATGGAGTCGATGACTCAATTTAGTGTCCTTAGTTCAATCCCCGATAGTGTTGCCAACCTTGAATAAAGAAATTATCATATTATTTATCGTATACCATCAAAATGACCGTATTTAACATAAAATTATTTAAAAATATATACATTTTTCATCGATTGTCTTAAAATAAAGTTAGTTTTTCAAAAATAAAAATTTTAGAAATAATTTTAGAATTAAATTTTTATTAAAAATCGATAGGAAATTAAATTTCCTTTAATTTGAGTACAAACACGACCTATCTAACTTTAATAGATCGAAAGTTATCGAAATTTTTAATTTTTTAAATAATCGGAAATCGGCCATCTTTAAAATTTTATCATAAGTCGGTAGGAAATCTAATTTCCTTTAATTTGAGTACAAACACGACTATATTTAGATAAAAAATAAAAAAGTTATCTAAATTTTTAATTTTAATGACAACCGGAAGTCGGCCATCTTGAAATTTTTTAAGTTAACCTAACTTTTTTGTTTTTTATCGGAATATAGTCATGTTTGGTATCAAATTAAAGGATTTTTAATAAACTTTAAGAATATCTAATAAAAATTTTAGATTTTTCAAAAAAAGTACCAAAATTTTCAGAAACATTCAAATTTTTCTAAATAATGTTAGAATTTTCAAAAAAAAAAATGTCGAAATTTTCAAGGTAATATCAAAAACTTCTATAAATTTCTAAAAATTTCAAGTTTTTCAAAAAAATTTTCAAATTTTTCAAAAAATTATAAAATTTTTCAAAAATATCAAAATTTAAAAAAAAAATCAAAGTTTTTAAAGAAATAACAAAAATTTCAAGAAATTTCTAATAAAAGACAAAAATGTTAAAAATTTCAAAAAAAAATTAAAAGTTTCAAAAAAACAAATGTCAAAAATAATTTTAGAACGAAATTTTTATTAAAAATCGATAGAAAATTAAATTTCCTTTAATTTGATACCAAACACGACTATATTCGGATAAAAAATAAGAAAGTTATTAAAATTTTAAGTTTTAATGACAACCGGAAGTCGGCCATCTTGAAATTTTTTAAGTTAACCTAACTTTTTTGTTTTTTATCGGAATATAGTCATGTTTGGTGTCAAATTAAAGGATTTTTAATAAACTTTAAGAATATCTAATAAAAATTTTAAATTTTTCAAAAAAAGTACCAAAATTTTCAGAAACATTCAAATTTTTCTAAATAATGTTAGAATTTTCAAAAAAAAAAGTCGAAATTTTCAAAGTAATATCAAAAACTTCTATAAATTTCTAAAAATTTCAAGTTTTTCAAAAAAAATTTCAAATTTTTCAAAAAATTATAAAATTTTTCAAAAATAACATCAAAATTTAAAAAAAATCAAAGTTTTTAAAGAAATATCAAAAACTTCAAGAAATTTCTAATAAAAGACAAAAATGTTAAAAATTTCAAAAAAAAATTAAAAATTTCAAAAAAACAAATGTTAAAAATAATTTTAGAACGAAATTTTTATTAAAAATCGATAGAAAATTAAATTTCCTTTAATTTGATACCAAACACGACTATATTTGGATACAAAATAAAAAAGTTATTAAAATTTTAAGTTTTAATGACAACCGGAAGTCGGCCATCTTGAAAATTAAAAAAAAATAACCTTAATAACTTTTTTATTTTTTCACCGAATATAGTCGTGTTTGGTATCAAATTAAAGGATTTTTAATAAATTTTAAGAATTTTTAATTATAATTTAAAATTTTTTAAGTTGTCATCTTGAAAATTTTTAAACTAACCTAACTTTTTTATTTTTTATCCGAATATAGTCGTGTTTGGTATCAAATTAAAGGATTTTTAATAAATTTTAAGAATTTTTAATTATAATTTAAAATTTTTTAAGTTGTCATCTTGAAAATTTTTAAACTAACCTAACTTTTTTATTTTTTATCCGAATATAGTCGTGTTTGGTATCAAATTAAAGGATTTTTAATGAATTTTAAGAATTTCTAATTATTATTTTTATTTAGGTACCTTATCATCCGACAACAACCCCAGTTTCAATGGCTATGGCTGCCGTTCAAAGCTCTCAGCAAATTCAAGGTTCCAGTCAACACGCAGAGTACCCACCATCTTTACAAAACTGTATGACATTATTTTAAGTAAGATGAGGTTTTATTCGTATTTCTCTAGTCAATCTAGTCATTTTTAAATCGTCTAAAAACGATTAATAGAAAGTTTTTGCATTTAAACCGGTAATAGCTATACTATATTGATTGATATATTTGTAACGATAGGTATTGTAATATTTGATAAAGTTCTAGCGAGCAGCCGAGTTGTAATATACCTAACGATAAGTGATTTTATTATAGGAGTTTTTTTATTAGGTGTATATAAAAATTATTTCGTTACGTTTTATTAATTAATTAAATTTTATGTTATAATTATTGTGATATTACTCATATTTTTTATCATTTTTATTTGGTTTATAATTATAAGTGTTTATTTATTATTGCATAAAAAAATTGGAGATAGTTTTTATATGTAACTGATACTGTTTTGTGAAAAATAAAAAAAAAACTATTTTAGAAAAATTAATTTATTTTTTAAGCTTGTAAAGCCGGTCTTTCGCACTTTCCTTGAAGATTTTCATTAGTTTCTGCGTATCCAGTTCCACCCTAAAAATAAAATAAAGTATATTCACATTTTTAATTTCCGATTAAAATTAAAAAATTTAATAAATAATTTAAACTGTCAAAATAAGATCATAGATGTTTTAAGTGATAATGGACAAGTTTATTAGTTAAAAAAATGATCTCGATATGTTATTAAAAACCAATTAAAAGATTTTAAAAACAATTTTTTTAATAAATTAAAAATAAAAAACTTTAAATCTTGAAAAAAATCTTTTAAAATATCATATTTAAGTCATATAATGTAAATAAACCTCAATTTCAACGTCAAATTTTCATCAACAAATTACTATAGTAAACAACTCAAACCGTAAGATGGCGTTATAATGACATCTTGTTATCGGATATAAAAACTTACTCTTTGAACAATAATAATATCCTTTTCGGTTAATTTCTGATTAGTTAACGGATGAATCCAATCTTTTTTAATAATTTTTTCAACACACTCCAAAGTAACAACATCACCACTAAAAAAATTCAAATTAGTTTGTTTATAACCTCACTTTTATAACTTACGTAGGTTTTAAAACAGCACACGGAACGGAATTACTTAAAATATCATGAGTGACGGCACACATATACCTGTTTTGTTTAGCTATTAATGATTTTTTATCACTCGGATCTTTAACGGGAGTAAATTTAACGTCTATTAGGTCTTTTGATTTTAACGGTTTTCCAGATATCGGACAAAAAACAATATTTTTCTATAAATAAAACATTTATATAATAATTAATCAAGATTTTTAATTTTAAAAACCTTACTGGCTTTTCTAATTTGCTTTTTTTAGCATTAGGAGTTTCGGAAGGAACCCAAAAACTCGGTAAAACCTTATCTCGACCTTCGGTCATGTTTGAAATAGACGTTGAAGGTGCTTCATCTAAATATAAATAAAATATAAATATTAATAAATAAACATTAATAAATATTATTTAAAAACAACTAATTATTATTAACCTGGTTTAAAAGGATCGATCGGTTTACTAACAATATTAGTTTCCGTTTTCATAAATTTATTAACTTTATTCGTCGTTTCGGCAAGATTTTTCTCTTCGTTTTCTTCCTCCTCTTTTTTACTTAATCTCTCATACTCTTTTAATTTACGACAATAGTCTACTTTCTTTGTTACCATATATTGTAAAATAACCTCTTTATCGAACAATATTCCGTCTTTCCTATTAAAATTTTTTAATTAATTACTTCAATTTCTATATAAATAAAATATTTATTTCTTTATTAAATTAATAATTACGTTATAACAGGATTTCGACACGGTTGTAAAGACAACGAACAACAATCAAAATCCTTTACGGAATCTTTCCCCAATCTTTGCTTATTTGTACCATAACCGGATGCAGCAGCATCTTTTTTCTTCTCATGGTATGTATAAACAGCCCCCGCTGTACAATTCCTAGCATGTCTCGTCATTTTTAACCAATTTTTTTATGTGAATTTTTGATTAATTTTTTGATGTAAATTATTGGTTAACCTTAAATGCCATATTTTGACATTTAACTGTCAAGTCAACAAGAAGAAACATATTTTACTGCCATCTATTGAGTTAATAATTAATTTCTTTTTAATCTAATTGTAAGTAATAAAAATAATCTCTTATTTAAATATACATATAAAATTTAACTATTTTAATTACAAAGTGAAATAACATATTTATTATTTAATATAAATTTAAAAAATTATTTTATTATAAAACTATTTAGTTTAAAAACTTCCATCAATAACTTATAGATGTCACCACTTTTTCTTTTATTAATTTTTAATTTTAATAAAAAAAAAATCATATTTATTTTTAATTAACATCAATTTAATTCAAAACAGTTAAGAGAAATTTAAAACTAAAGAGATTTAAAATTATTATAAAGAATTAAAGTTGAAATTATAAAAATTTAATTAAAAAAGAAAACTTCCATGAAAAATTAATAGATGTCGCTAGTTTAAATGAAATTGACAATTATTTTTTTGACATTATTACAAAATTTCAAGTTAATTTTTTAAGCTAATAAATTGTAAAAAAATGGATTCTTGTCCACCTGCAGACTGTTCGCAATGTTGCGGTTGCTGTTGTGGCCCCCCAATGTGTCCAGTTTTGTACCAAGCATGGTGTATCCGAGAAATAAATGTGTACATTCCCAAACCGGCTAAGGTTTTCAATCCTTGTCCGTGGATTCCTTGCTCGAATTGTTGTCCATCAGTAAATTAATTATTTATGATCGATAAATCAATTAATTAAGATTGTTTTTAATTTCAGAAACCTGGACCTTGTTAATTGTAATTTATATCTATATTTAATAAATAAAAATAAAATTTTATTTTGAATTTATTTATTTATTTAACTAATAATTAATAAAATTACAAGCCATATTTAAAATATCCTTCCCTTTATCATATTTTTCCCCTCCGGGTAAAAAAGTAGGTGTAAACTCTCTATATGCAAGACAAATTCTCAAAGATTTAATATCATCTCTCAATATCCGATGTTCCCAATTGTATCGAGCCGCACCAAACATCACTAATAAAGACCTTCGTGGCATAGGAATCCTTACGATAGGATATAAATCACCATCCGAACATTTTTCAACTTTAAAAGCTTCATCGCTTTTATTATAATCCCCATTTTCTAATAAAACCGATGGATAATTTCCAACATCGTCTAAATTATACCTTTCCGGTTTTGAATTATACGTCATAGTTAACACAGAATCAGCCGATAAATTAACCGTAACAATTCTTTCACCCCACACCCAACAATCATCAATATGCGGATCGATCGAAGCCCCTCGTTCCGGATTATATTCTAAAGAACATTGTTCGATAGTTTTAAAATCTTTTAATATTTCAACATCTTTAAATTTATCTTGAACGAACTTGGAAAATTTCGGAAAACCTTTAAAATCACCCAATTGTAGTTTTCTTTTTTTAAAATTACATTTCGGACCATAGTTTTGTTTCCTTCTTCCGCTTTGCGAACAATCCCACGGAACATCATTTATACCCTTTAATAACATCTCTTCTTCATCGACAGATAAAAAATCTAACTTAATAAATATCCCTGGGAAATCGTACGACTTTCCTTCATGATTTGGGTGATTTTCATATTCACCGATGTCCCAACCTTCATAAGATTTATTACAAAAAGGACAGTAGACATAACTACCATTTTTTATATCTAGATTTGTGTCTTTTTGTATTTTATATTGTTTTTCGCATAAAAGACACGTTCTTATACCTTTACAACCGCAAGGTCTACACGTTTCCATTTTAATATAAATTTGAGGTTATGTTTTTATTTGTGGTTATGATTTTATTTGAGGTTATGTTTCATTTTATTATGTTTTTTTTAATTTTAAACGATTTGAGATAATTATATGCAATAAAATTGTATAATAAACGTTAAATTTTAATTTAATTTAAAAATAGAATTTAATTTGGGATCGTAGCTTAATTTTTAATGCTTAAAAATGTTAAATTAAAGTCATTTATATTTTCTCTTCTAAGAGAAAAATTAAAAATTGTAGACAATTCATTTTTGGTAAAAATAAAGATTAAGTTTTAATTGAAATCTTTGTTAAATTTTAAGTCTTAATAATGATTAGTTTTTTAGATGGAAATTTTTAAAGATTGTCTAATTTTAACCGATATTAGGGTACGTTTTCTCATCTGAGAAGAAAACTAAAAATTGTAGAGAGTTCATTGGTGGTAAAAATAAAGATTATATTTCCATCTAAATCGTGATAAAATTTCAAGTCTCGATAACAATTACTTTTTTAGATATGAATGTTTAAAAATTGATAAGTTGTAATCGACTTGTTTTTTTAGGTTAGGTTAGAATTTCATATCTGTGAAAAAATCTAAAAGTCGTAGAAAATTCATTTTGGGTAGAAATAAAGATTAAGCTTTAATCTAAATCATGATAAAATTTCAAGCCTTTAAAAGAAATAGTTTTTTAAATATGAATTTTTAAAAATTGTGTAATTTTACTCGATATTAAGTCACATTTTTTCATCTGATAAAAAAACTAAAAAACTTAGAAAGTTCATTTTTGGTAAAAATAAAGATTAAGTTTCCATCTAAATCGTGATAAAATTTCAAGTCTCGATAATAATTAGTTTTTTAGATATGAATGTTTAAAAATTGACAAATTAAAAACCGACATTTTTATTAGATTAGGTTAGAATTTCGTTTTTCAAGAAAGAACTAAAAGAGTTAGAAAGTTCATTTTTGGTAAAAATAAAGATTAAACTTCAAGCTAAATCATGATAAAATCTCAAGTCTTTAAAACAAATGGTTTTTTAAATATGAATTTTTAAAAATTGTCTAATTTTAATCGATATTTAGTCACATTTTCTCATCTGAGAAAAAAACTAAAAGATGTAGAAAGTCTATTTTTGGTAAAAAATAAAGATTAAGTTTCCATCTAAATCGTGATAATGTTTCAAGTCTCGATAATAATTAGTTTTTGAGATATGAATGTTTAAAAATTGATAAGTTTTAATCGACTTGTCTTTTTTAGGTTAGGTTAGAATTTCGTATCTGTGAAAAAATCTAAAAGTGTTAGAAAATTTATTTTGGGTAAAAGTGAAGATTAAATATTAATCTAAATCCTTCTAAAATTTCACATTTCTAAAACAATTAGTCTTTGAGATATGAAGTTTTTAAAATTGACAAATTTTGTAAATTAAGTTAGGTTAGAATTTCGCTTCTGTAGAAAAAACTAAAAGACTTAGAAAGTTCATTTTTGGTAAAAATAAAGATTAAACTTTAATCTAAGTCGTGATAAAATTTCAAATCTTTAAAACAGTTAATTTTTTAGATATAATTTTTTTTTTTAATTGACATTTTTGTTAGGTTAGGTTAGAATTTTGTTTCTGTATAAAAAACTAAAAATGGTAGAAAGCTCATTTTTGATACAAAATAAAGATTATATTTCAATCTAAAACGTGATAAAATCTCAAGTCTTTAAAACAATTAGTTTTTTAGATATGAGTTTTTAAAGATTGAGAAATTAAAAACCGACATTTTTATTAGGTTAGGTTAGAATTTCATTTCTCAAGAAAAAACTAAAAGATTTAGAAAGTTCATTCTTGGTAAAAATAAAGATTAAACCTCAATCTAAATCGTGATAAAATTTCAAATCTTTAAAACAATTAGTTTTTTTCAATTTTTAAAAATTGGGAAATTAAAAATCGACATTTTTGTTAGGTTAGGTTAAAATTTCATTTCTGGAGAAAAAACTAAAAGACTTAGAAAGTTCATTTTTGGTAAAAATAAAGATTAAATTTTAATCTAAAACGTGATAAAATTTCAAGTCTTTAAAAGAATTAGTTTTTTAGATATGAATTTTTTTTTTAATAGAAATTTTTGTTAAGTTAGGTTAGAATTCCGCTTCTCAAGAAAAGACTAAAAGACTTAGAAAGTTCATTTTCGGTAAAAATAAAGATTAAACTTTAATCTAAATCGTAATAAAATTTCAAATCTTTAAAAGAATTAATTTTTCAGATATGAATTTTTAAAAATTGAAAAATTAAAAACTGACATTTTTGTTAGGTTAGGTTAGAATTTCATTTCTGGAGAAAAAACTAAAAGACTTAGAAAGTTCATTTTTGGTAAAAATAAAGATTATATTTTAATCTAAACCATGATAAAATTTCAAGTCCTTAAAACAATTAGTTTTTTAGATATGAATTTTTTTTAATTGACATTTTTATTAGGTTAGGTTACATATAAAAAAAAAATTCAAATTGTTTCAATAATTTATTTATTTAGCATTTTTTTTATTATTATTTTTATTATATTAAAGCACAAGGGTGAATTTAATCCTCGTAAACCCAAGTATTAGTAGCCGGAGTCCATCCGACAACTTCCTTTTCCGTAAACCACAAAGAAATTTCTTTTTGAGCCGATTCGACGGAATCCGATCCGTGAATAATATTCCTTCCAACTTGGATACAAAGGTCGCCTCTAATAGTCCCCGGAGCGCTATCAGCCGGGTTGGTAGCACCTAACATAACCCTCCCCGTCTTCACCGCATTTAAACCTTCCCAAACCATCGGAACAACCGGTCCGCTACTCATGTATTTCACTAAACCGGGGAAAAACGGCCTTCCGGATAAATCAGCATAATGTTTTTTGAGTAATTCTTCAGAAGGCTTTAATTTAATTAAAAAAATAAAGAAAAAAAAATTAGTTTTTATTTTATTTTTTAAAATTAAAAGAAAATATTTATACCTACCCACATAAATTTAAGAGCAACTAATTTAAAACCTTTATCTTCAAACCGTTTAATGATTTTCCCAACAAGGCCCCTTTGAACACCATCAGGTTTAATCATAATGAAAGTTCTTTCGCGTGCTTCCGCCATTGCTTTTGAAAATAAAGAGAAAATGGCCAATAAGGTACAGATCATACAACCGCTGACGAACAAATGACCGAGTCGACGTGGTTATGCGGCCCGCAAAGCCTCAACGTAATCGAATTTATTTAAAAATAACCTTTCTATCTTTCTCTTACTTAAAACACGTTTACACGCGATACCCGTTCAAAAGATTAAACACGAAAGGCTTCTTTATGGCTTCTTTCATTTCATTTCATTTCCAGTTATCGACAATTTTAGGTTATTTAATTTTATTAAGTTTGTACCCCTGCATGATGTCAAATAACGGGGGTTTTAATACATCCCCCGATAGATGGGGTAAGTTGTATTTTAAATTATTTTAAATTTATTTCAATAATTTACTTAAAAATATTAATAAATTTTATAAAAAAATTTATAATACATAAATTTAATTTATTTATTTAATTATAAAGTATATTTTATAATAAATAAAAAAATATTTTATAATGAAAATATTCAAAGTAGATGGCGTTAATTTCCCCCACCACCAAAAATCAAGTACATGTCCATACGCACAATTGATTATTTCATTGCGTTCGTTCGTTACATATTACGTATTTCCTTATCGTACACTAATTAAATCGAAAGACGGTAAGTTTTTATTAAAAATTTCACGCGGAAATTGTTCGTTTTCGCGCGAATTTCGTCGATTTCCGCCCTGGAATTTTCCTATCCCGTTTTGACCAATCAGCGTCGAGCGTAGTTTCGACGCCGTTGTGATGGCTTTTTTGCACCGCTTCGTCTGACATCTTGTGTACGGTGCTTTCGCGAATCGATCGAAATAATAGAAAAACTAACGTAGAAAGGTGTCAAAAACCGTTTTAATTTAACGGAAAAAACCGGATCGTTCGGTTTTATATCGTTAAAATTCGATATGCAGGGCCAACAAGTCGGCGTGAATGCACAGAATCACACATCGGTTGGATCCGGTGGAAACCAAGTGATCGTGAAGATGAGCGAACTTCCGCAACTCTCTTCTGTGGGTAAGTATACAATAAATACGTTTAATTTATTAAGAAAATTAAAAAAAAAATTGTCGATTCTTTAAAGGTAAGAGATGGTATAATATTTTTATGTGTGAAATAGAATCGAAATAGAATGGGAATAGAATGGAAAAGTGTTGAGGTCAAAATGTCCGCAGAGACGTATAAAAGAAATTTCCGCGTTTCCCCAACCAAATATGCGCATAAAAATCGATCAGTTAATAAATTACTTTGTAAATAATAAAATTCTCACCGATTTGTGGGCATTTACACGATTCGTAGGTTATTATCTTTATTCATCGGAGATTTATAAGGTTTTTTATTGATTTACTGATTTTACAATCGCATAATTCCATCATTTAGATTAATTAATAATGAGAATTAATCATCATTAATCATTATGTTGATTGATTTATATTAATTTTCATTTCAAACTGTCAAATTTGACTTAAAATTAATTTTTACTAATCCTATATACAGGATGATTCTTAAAAAATCTATACAGTGAAATCTCCTTTGTGCGGACACCAACCGGACCCAGCAAAAATATCCGTTTAAGAGGAGTGTCTGCTTAAGAGAAATGCAAAGTAATTATATGAGAATCGGATGGTTCTATGAGAAACTGTCCGTTCAAGGGGGGTGTCCATTCAAGAAGGGGTGTCCGTTCACATTCCCCATTGTAGACAAAGGGGAATTTCACTAGTTTTCGTTTCAAAATATCACATTTGATTTAAAATTCTTAAAATTTACTTTTACCAACCTTACATACAGGGTGACCTTAAAAAAAAAAACTCTAATTTTCGTTTTAAAATGTCACTTTTGACTTTAAATTAATTTTTAACAACCTTATATACAAGATGAGTCTTTAAAAATTGAGAATTTTCGTTTTAAAATGTTGAATTTGACTTCAAAATTATTAAAATTCATTTTTATCAATTTTATATACAGGATGAAATTTAAAAAAATTGTAATTTTTATATTAAAAAAAATATTTTACTTAAAATTCATTTTTATCGATTTGATATACAGGGTGAGTCTTTAAGAAATCATGATTTTCATGTTTAAACGTTGTATTTTGCTTGAAAATTCTTAAAATTCATTTTTGCCAACATTATATACAAGGTGAATCTTTAAAAAATGATTATTTTCATTTTAAAATGTAGATTTTGACTTGAAAATTATTAAAATTCATTTTTGCCAACATTATATACAAGGTGAATCTTTAAAAAATGATCATTTTCGTTTTGAAATGTTGATTTTGACTTGAAAATTATTAAAATTCATTTTTGCCAACATTATATACAAGGTGAATCTTTAAAAAATGATCATTTTCGTTTTAAAATGTAGATTTTGACTTAAAAATTATTAAAATTCATTTTTTCCAACATTATATACAAGGTGATTCTTTAAAAAATGATCATTTTCATTTTGAAATGTAGATTTTTACTTGAAAATTATTAAAATTCATTTTTGCCAACATTATATACAAGGTGAATCTTTAAAAAATGATCATTTTCGTTTTGAAATGTTGATTTTGACTTGAAAATTATTAAAATTCATTTTTGCCAACATTATATACAAGGTGAATCTTTAAAAAATGATCATTTTCGTTTTAAAATGTAGATTTTGACTTAAAAATTATTAAAATTCATTTTTTCCAACATTATATACAAGGTGATTCTTTAAAAAATGATCATTTTCATTTTGAAATGTAGATTTTTACTTGAAAATTATTAAAATTCATTTTTGCCAACATTATATACAAGGTGAATCTTTAAAAAATGATCATTTTCATTTTGAAATGTTGATTTTTGACTTGAAAATTATTAAAATTCCTTTTCAGCAATCTTATATACAGAAATATTCTTAAAAAAATTGTAATTTTTATTTAAAGATATCATATTTGACTTAAAATTCTTAAAATTTATTTTTGCCCACTTTATATAAAGGGTGAACTTGAAAAAAAAACTAATTTTCGTTTTAAAATGTTACATTTTACTTAAAATTCATTTTACTAATCTTATATACAAGGTGAAACTTAAAACAATTGTAATTTTTATTTTAAAACATCATATTTCACTTAAAAATCATTTTTACCAATCTTATATATAGGGTGAATCTTAAAAAATGTATAATTCGTGTTTTAAAATAACACATTTAACTTAAAATTCATTTTTATCGACTTGATATACAGGGTGAATCTTTAAGAAATGATGATTTTCATATTTAAATATCGTATTTTGCTTGAAAATTCTTAAAATTTTTACCAACCTTATATACAGTATGAATCTTTAAAGAAATTGTCATTTTTATTTTAAAATATCGTATTTGAGTTGAAAATTCTTGAAATTAATTTTTACCAACCTCATATACAGCATGAGTTTAAAAAAAAGTTCTAATTTTCGTTTTAAAATGTCACAACATTTGACTTAATATTTATTTTTACCGACTTTATATACAATGTGAGTCTTTAAAAAATGATAATTTTCGTTTTAAAATGCCGAATTTGATTTAAAAATTCATTTTTACTAATCTTCTTTACAGGGTGAGTCTTAAAAAATCTAATTTTCGTTTAAAAATGTCACATTTAACTTAAAATTAATTTTTACTGACCTTATATACAAGGTGAGCCTTTAAAAAATGGCAATTTTCATTTTAAAATATCGAATTTCACTTAAAATTTACTTTTACGAATCTTGTATACAAGGTGAGTCTTTAAAAATTGAAAATTTGCGTTGTAAAATGTCGAATTTGACTTAAAAAATATTAAAATTCATTTTTACTAATCTTCTATATAGGGTGAACCTTGAAAAAAGTCTAATTTTCATTTTAAAACGTCATACATGACTTGAAAATTCTTGAAATTAATTTTTACCGATCTTATATACAGAGTGAGTTAAAAAAATGTTCTAATTTTTGTTTAAAAATATCACATTTGACTTAAAATTAATTTTTAGCAACGTTATATACAAGTTGGATTTTTAAAAAATGATGATTTTCGCTTTAAAATGTCGAATTTGACTTGAAAATTATTAAATTTCATTTTTCCAATCTTCTATACAGGGTGAGTTTTAATAAAATCTAATTTCCATTTTAAAATATCGTATATAACTTAAAAATTCTTGAAATTCACTTTTACCTACCTTTTATACAGAGTGAATCTTAAAAAATATATAATTTTCATTTTTACCCATTTTTTTTATATAGAGTGAGTCATAAAAAATGTAATTTTATTTTGAAAGTATCACATTAAACTTGAAAATTCATTTTTACCAAGTTTCTATACAGAGTGACTCTTCAAAAAATTGTAATTTTAATTTTTACCAGTTTTTTTTATACAGGGTGTCTCTAGAAAATTGTAATTTTTATTTTAAAATATCATATTCCACTTAAAATTTATTTTTACTAACCTTGTATACAGGGTGATTCTTAAAAAAATTCTAATTTTCGTTTCAAAATACCACCTTTGACTTAAAATTCATTTTTGCTAATTTTATATACAGGGTGAGTTAAAAAAAATATTTTAAAATGTATTTGACTTAAAATTAATTTTTTACCAATTTTATATACAGTGTGAGTCTTACAAAAAATTTAATTTTCGTTCTAATTGTGGTATTTTACATAAAAATTTTTGAAATTCATTTTTGCCAACTTTTTATACAGAGTGAGTCTTAAAAAACTGTTAGAAATTTGATAAAAATTATTATAGGATGTTAAAGCCTTACTTTTTTCTGTCTTTATTTTCTTCTAAATTTTTTAACTACAAATTGAACTTTTCCCAGAATGAATAAAATGTCTGAAAAAAGATGTAATGTTACCGTAAGTTCTCTTTAAGGTTATAACAGGTTGAAGGATTTAGAAGTTAGAGATAAGATAATATTAGGTTTATTTATATTCACCCTGTACAATGACAGGAAATCGTTTGAAATTAACCACTTCGGTACGGCGTCTATCGGCCGCGAAACGTTTCCCTCAGCCGGCATACATATGTGGGGTCATCTGTTGGCGTCGACTATAGTCGACGTTCGGCTGAGTGAGGTCGTCTGCGGCCGTCGACTATAGTCGACGTCCGTACCGAAGTGGTTAATTTCATTTTGAATGAAAATTTTCCTACACTTTAAGAAGGAGGTATTTGATTTTGGTAAAAAGTTTGATAATTATAATATGGCTTATGAACTTTTAATATTCACGTTGCTCCTAAAAAATCTCCAAAGGAAAAGTTACAGAAGGGAAAATTTTGGAACAAAATAAATTTTTCTTCTTTAGATTTGAAATTATTACAACACTGTTTATTATTAATTATTAAATCGGAGATAAAAAAAAATAATGGAAGTTTTTTTATTATTATTTAGAGCCAAGGTTATTTTCGTACTTGTTATCTTGTGGTCACGAGTATTTTTCCAATCTTATTTATCGCGCTCATACTTTTCATTTTTATTCAAGTATTGCGGTTCGTTTGCGGTTAACATTAACAATCATGCCGCAGATAACTAAAAGACAAGTTACTCAAAGTGAGTGTTCTTCTTAAATATTTCGAAAAAAATTAAATTTAAAAAAATATTATCTTGACAAGTTATTTTTTTTGTGTAAGATTATTCACATTTAAACGAAATTTTTTTTCTTTTTTTCCTCAGGTTTATTGGAATTAGCCCATAGAGAATACCAAGCGGGCGACTATGAAAACGGCGAAAGGCACTGCATGCAATTATGGAGACAAGACCAAAGCAATACGGGCGTTTTACTGCTCCTTTCCAGCATCCACTTTCAGTGTAGACGATTGGATAAATCCGCGCACTTCAGCACTTTAGCTATCAAACAAAATCCGCTTTTAGCCGAAGCTTATAGGTAAATGTTTTACCTAGTTTTTTTAGTCTTTTTTCATTTTTTACAAGATATTTCGTGTTAAATAGTAAGAATAGAATTAATATTAACACACAACACTAACAATTCCACTACACATGATCTGTGAAGGAGTTTGCTTATCCAAAATATAAACCGAGTCAATTGTCAGTTGAATCCTTGTATGATACTCTATCAATCAGCTCAAGGACAGATTTTTTTAAACTTTAGCCCTTTGTATTTTGACATGCAAAGTTACCAGGTTGATTATTTTCGATGGTCTCTCTTTAACTGTTATTTGATGATTCATTGGATGTATTTTAAACTATAGCTGTTCTTTTGGAGGGTATTTAAAAAAAAAATACTCCTCATTCTTCAGATTTCTATCATCACATATCCCTCTTCTTCTCTAGAAAAGAGTGTGAATCATTAACTTCTATTGTAGATGGTGATGTGAAGATGTCTGTTAGTATCTGATTTTTTATCCCAATTTACACCAAATTCCATATTCATAGTTGTTGTATTAGAATCACGATGCACGACTAAACCTAAAAGTTCCTAATTCTAGTTTTAATATAAATACCGAGGCTTTCACGACCAGTGTTAACTGAACTTGAATTACATTTGTGCTAATTATAATATATTAAAGTAGTAAACGAGCAGCGCCTCTTTAAAAGAGGGCGCCGCAGGCGCCTCGCTCTTTTCTTAATAGTTTTTTTGGAAAGAGTTTTCCGGGCGAACAAACGGTTTTACGCGATTCTGCCGGCCATTATTTTCACCTCCCCCGACGATTTTGGGGGGTCCGATGGCGATTTCGAAAAAACGGCCCCGAAAATCAATTGAAAAAAAAGTGGCCCTAATTGAAACTAAAACACGATCGTTGGTCGACCGAGATCCGTCTGTCATTTTCGCCAATTTTTGAACGCAATTTTTGCCCAAAAGGCCACCGGCTCCGCGACTCTGCTTCCGGCTAACTTTCTGAACGGCTTTACACTGCAACTTTACATACGAATCGGGGCTCCTTTGAACCCGAAACGGCCGATTTTAGTCCTAAACGAAATCGCCGTTTTCTGTCATTTTCGATTTGGGCCGATAAAACAGTTGGCTCGATTTTCATAAACGTTATTATTTATAAAAACTGTAAATTTTGACATTTTCAATGTCAATTTTTTACTAAACTTTCAACTTTGATATCTTAAATGTCAATTTTTAACTAAAATTGTCTGTTTTTACAGTTTAAATGTTAAATTTTATTCAAAATCATCGATTTTGATATTTCAAATGTGAAATTTTAGTTAAAACTGTCAATGTTGACATTTGAAACTTAAAATTTTATTAAAATCTGGATTTGTTTACATTTTAAACGTCAAATTTTGATTAGAATTGTCAATTTTGACATTTTAAACGAAAAATTTTATTAAAAATCTGTGTTTGTTTACATTTTAAACGTCAAATTTTGATTAAAATTGCCAATTTTAACATTTTAAACGTTAATTTTGAACTAAAATTGTCAATTGTTACAATTTAAATGTTAAATTTTATTCAGAATAATCGATTTTGTTACTTAAAATGTTAAACTTTACTTAAAAGTGTCAATTTTGACATTTAAAACGTTAAATTTTACCAAGACCTAGAATTGTTTACGTTTTAAACGTCAACTTTTGATTAGAACTGTCAATTTTGGCAGTTTAAATGTAAATTTTTAACTACAATTGTTAACTTTTACCGTTTGAATGTTAAATTTTATTCAAAATCGTTGATTTTGGTATTCCAAATGTCAAATTTTACTTAAAAGTGTCAATTTTGACATTTGAAAGGTTAAATTTGGTTAAAATCTGGAATTGTTTACATTTTAAACGTCAAATTTTGATTAGAATTGTTAATTTTGACAGTTTAAACGTCAAATTTTGATTACAATTATCAATTTTGACATTTTAAACGTCAATTTTTAACAAAAATTGTCAAAATTGGCAACTTTTGTCGAAATCTGGTGAAATTTCAGACGAAATTCGATAACTTTAAGAAATTTTAGATGAAATTAGACGAAATTCAATCATTTTAGGCAATATTATACAAAATTTGGGAAAATTTTAGAAGAAATTTGAAATTTTTTGTCGAAGTTTCACAATTTTAAGCTAAATTAAGTTATCTTTCAATGAAATTCGAAAAAATTTAAATGAAATTAAACGATATTCAACAATTTTAGATAATTTTACACCAAATTTCGTAAAATTTCGGAATAAAAAAACGGATTTTAGAAAATTTTAGATGAAATTGCACAATTTTAAGATAAATTAAGTTATTTTTCAATGAAATTCGAGAATTTTAAGCAAAATTTCGTGAAATTTCAAACGAAATTCGACAATTTTAAGAAATTTAGGATAAAATTTCACCATTTTTAGCTAAATTAAGTTATTTTTCAATGAAATTCGACAATTTTGGACGAAATTTCGTGAATTTTCAAACGAAATTGGACGAATTTTGAAAATTTTGGTCGAAATTTCACAATTTCAAGCTAAATTAAGGTATTTTTTAATGGAATTCGAATAAATTTTGATGAAATTAAACGAAATTCAACCATTTTGCACCAAATTTCGTGGAATTTTGGAAAAAAATCGATGATTTTAAAAAATTTTAAGTGAAATATTACAATTTTAGACTAAATTAAGTCATTTTTTAACAATTTTAATATAAATTAAGTTACATTAACTTTAATTTTTTAATAATTTTCTATTTTTTTCAACTTTTTTAAGATTATAAAAAATTTTAGTCAACTTTATGAATTTTTTTAATTTTTTGGGTAATAATTAGAACAAAATTGACTTTTTTATTATAAAATAGAATATTTTAGCTTTCAACTAGTTCTAGCACTAAACCTAGAACTAGAAGCTTTCGGGTTTAGGTATTTTTTAAAAAAGCGTTTGACGTTTCGGATGCCATCTTGCAACCTTCTTCAGAAACGAGTTTGAAGTTCTAGCTTTAATATTAGACTTAGTGCGATTATCCCTAATCTTAGCTCGGTATTTAATATTAATTTTACAAATTTTTTTTTGTTGTAGTAATCTTGGAAATGTATATAAAGAACGTGGACAACTGCCGGAGGCTCTGGACAACTACAGACACGCAGTAAGATTGAAACCAGACTTCATTGACGGTTACATAAACTTAGCGGCTGCTTTGGTAGCCGCCGGAGACATGGAACAAGCGGTTCAAGCTTATATTACAGCCTTACAATATAATCCGGTAGGTTTACATCATTGTAATGAAACCAAATTAAGATTAAAATAAATTTTACCAATTTATACAATGATTAGGAAATTTTAAAAAGATTTTATATACCTTTATTGGTATTTATTAATTAAAAATCTAACTAGCTATGATTTTCAATCATCATAAAATACTTAAAGCTTGTTTTTTTTTTTTTGGCGAGAGACTGTTTCATACCATTCGATCAATAAGTTGTCTTTTAATCCATACTTTTTTTTATTTAATAATGCTACTCGTAAAAATAAATCAATCAAATTGACATTTCATTCGATATTTATATGCATTATTTACTAACCATAGAAAAAGAAAGATATAGAAGGTGAACTCCCACTAGATTTTTGAAATGCGTCAAATTTAGTACGTAAACCGAAAACTCACAGCGCTGATGTGCAACTATTCAAAAAAACCGCGAAATTTGAAATAAAATATTTTTTTATTTAATTTTATTTCTTTATTCGTACTACAATAAGTGAGCCATAAGTGACTCACTTATTGTGTACGAAAAATAAGTGGCAATGATGAAAGAAAAAACATTTTTTAAATTTCATTTATGAAGCTAATACAAGAATGCGTAATTTATTAAACTAAACGAATATACCTACTACACTAATAATAATACTAGTTTACAAATTTGAACTTTTTATGCCCCGTAAGGACTTTTATATAACAGTATGTTACAGTACCTTCCATAAACCTAAATGTGTTAGCAAAAACATCATCACATGTCATATTTTTTTAACACGTATCCACTTAGCCCAAATCCACTTATTAAATCTCTCCGGATCCTTACTGCAATTTGGAAATCGAAAGCGGGGGGACTCCTTATCATTACAAATAGAAACCGTACACGCTATATATATCTGAAAAGGAAACATAATGTAACGATAGGTTGTAAAAATGTTAAAGTTAGTCAACACTTACCGGTAATGGAAGTAAAAAGAATACTACGGAACACAATTGTAGTCACTGTAAACGTTATGTTTCACGTTTAAGCTCGAAATGATCAAGAATCAATTACAATAACTCCGAATGCCCTTACATGAAGTTAAAATATGTTTTGAACGTGTTGTCATGGAAACGTTGTTGTATTTTCGTATTTGTTTAAAGTGAATATCCCTAGATTTATAAATCTAGGGACTTCACTAAAAAATTATACATCAGCGCTAAAGGTGTTTCGGTTTACGCACTAAAAATCGATTTTAAATATTTTACATTGAGTTCGCCCACCCTGTTACTAACAAATAACATAACCTCAAAACGTTTGCGATGAATTTTGTGCTGTGTGAATATTCTCTAAAAAATATCCCTAACCTTCAAATTACCATTTGACAGTTTTGACAGTTCAATCGATTAGCTACACCACCTTTAATCGTGTTCACAATTGGTTCGATTTGATTGATACACTTCTCGCAATAAATTTTATAAACATATTTCGCAATATCGAAGTGATTCAAACTAAATTTGAAACATTCAATCTAAAAGAAAAGTATTAAATTATAAAAAAAAGCGTTTTATTAACTTGCAAGATGTCATACAAGTGGTGCCATCTAACGGTTGAGTTGTTAATTTGTTTTAAATTTGACATTTCAAACGTTTATTTTGTATAAAATAACTTAAACATAACCTTTAAAAAGATTTTTTTTAATTTAACGATGGTTTTATTCTTAATTTATAAAAGAAAAATCCAAAATATTAACATTAAATTGGTTTTTTAAGTTGTTTAGATTCTATTATTAGAAATAAAATAGTAAATTTTAATTTGCAGGACTTGTATTGTGTAAGAAGCGATTTGGGTAATCTTCTTAAAGCATTAGGTCGTTTAGACGAAGCAAAGGTAAGTCATACGTTTAGCGTAAGATGTGACCTATGAATCCTGTTTCCATCTCGTCTAAACGATTGTCCTGTTTCAAAGGCAATCCCCGTGCAAGAGACTATTTCTAATAGTAAATTAATAAATTAAATTAATTTAAATAATTTACGGGATATTTCCACGCGTAAAGCGCTTAAGCGTAGATTTACACTTGCGTAGAAACTGCCTACACTTAGTTATTTGGGTTCATTTTGCGAAAAAAATGCGTTTTCTGAGTTCTTCCCGAAAGTATAGGCATGTTTAAGAAATCGGAATTTAGGCGAATGCGGATGATTTTTATCATTAGTTTTAAACGTGGCAAATTGGCGATTTATAACCTTCGCTACCCTGAGTTTTCATTACAAAGTTTAACGTCTTAAATTAAATTCTTTCTAATTGGAAAGTTTTATCTTTGATTCATTAAATTGTAAAGTTTTATCTTTAATAATTGTAAAATTTTATCTTTGATTCATTAAATCGAAAAGTTTTATTTTTAATTAATTTGAATGAACGTACTTTGTTAGACTCAAGGAAGCAAATTTCGAATTAGTTACCGAAAATGATTCTTTTGTACAAAGAAATATTAGCGCTGAGCAAAAAAATTAGAGCACAGAAGATTTACCGAACTGTTTAATTATAAATATTGGAATTTTTTCCAATTTGGTTTTCAATAACGGTGAAATTTTCTGTGTTTGATTAATTTCTAATAACACTTTTAAACTTTTCAGCTTGTTACATCCCGTAGGACGGCGTCCAGGTAATTTTTTATGGTCGACTATAATAATATAAGTAACCGATATGTGCGTATGCGTAAATTTTCTTTACCATTTCGTTTGGTGGAAATATCCCGTAAATTTTTTTCTAGGTCTCTTGCTTTCACTTGCTTATATTATTATTATTTATGTGGATTTCACAAGTTTTTTTTTATTCTATATGTGAGAAATTATTACATGTTATTGTGCTTAAAAGTTGATCGATTTTCTTAATTAAGTAAAAAAGTGTCAAAAATTTTTTACCAACTTTGAAAATTTTTTTAATTTTTTTGACAACACTTGTAATAAAACAGTCTTTTTTAATTCAAATTATAATGTTTTAAGTTTCATTTAGAAAAAAATCAAATCAAAATCTTTAAAAATGAATTTTTGATGAATTTTTTCAAAAATGGTTAATTTTCTAACCTAAAAAAAATTTTACCAACTTTGAAATTTTTTTTAATTTTTTTGACAACATTTGGAATAAAACGGTCTTTTTTAATTAAAATTAAAATGTTTTAAGTTTCATTTAGAAAAAAAATCAAATCAAAATCTTTAAAAATGAATTTTTGATGAATTTTTAAAAAAATAGTTAATTTTCTAACCTAAAAAATTTTTACCAACTTTGAAAATTTTTTTAATTTTTTTGACAACACTTGGAATAAAACGTCCTTTTTTATATAAAATTAGAATGTTTTAAGTTTCATTTAGAAAAAAAATCAAATCAAAATCTTTAAAAATGAATTTTTGATGAATTTTTAAAAAAATGGTTAATTTTCTAACCTAAAAAATTTTTACCAACTTTGAAAATTTTTTTAATTTTTTTGACAACACTTGGAATTAAACGGTCTTCTTTAATTAAAACTAGAATGTTTTAAGTTTCATTTAGAGAAAGAATCAAATCAAGATCTTTAAAAATGAATTTTTGATGAATTTTTAAAAAAAATGGTTAATTTTCTAACCTAAAAAAATTTTTACCAACTTTGAAAATTTTTTTATTTTTTTTTTGACAACATTTGGAATAAAACGGTCTTTTTTAATTAAAATTAGAAAGTTTTAAGTTTCATTTAGAAAAAAAATCAAATCAAAATCTTTAAAAATAAATTTTTGATGAATTTTTAAAATTGATCGATTTTTTTAAGTTAGGTTAAGAAGTGTCAAAATTTTTTTGCCAACTTTGAAATTTTTTTTAATTTTTTTGACAACACTTGAAATAAAACGGTCTTTTTTAATTAAAATTAGAATGTTTTAAGTTTCATTTAGAAAAAAAAAAATCTAATCAAAATCTTTAAAACTGAATTTTTGATGAATTTTTAAAAAAATTGTTAATTTTCTAACCTAAAAAAATTTTTATCAACTTTGAACATTTTTTTAATTTTGTTGACAACATTTGTAATAAAACGGTCTTTTTTAATTAAAATTAGAATGTTTTAAGTTTCATTTAGAGAAAAAATTAAATCAAAATCTTTAAAAATGAATTTTTGATGAATTTTTAAAGTTTGTTTTCTTAAGTTAAAAAAGTATCAAAAATTTTTACCAACTTTAAAAATTTTTTTAATTTTTTTGACAACACTTGGAATAAAACGGTCTTTTTTAATTAAAATTAGAATGTTTTAAGTTTGATTTAAAACAAAAATCGAATCAAAATCTTTAAAAATGAATTTTTGATGAATTTTTAAAATTGATCGATTTTCTTAAGTTAGGTTAGAGATGTCAAGAATTTTTAATTTCATGTAATATAGGCAACCGAATATACTAAAGTAATGAAATATGAAAATTTTAAGTGAAATTAGATGAAATTTAATAATTTTAGAGAAGTTTATATAAAATTGAACGAAATTTTAGATGAAATTCTATGCTTTTAGACCAAATTTCACAATTTTAAGCAAAATTTAGTTAATTTTTTTTAATGAAATTTGGAGATTTTGGATAAAATTAAACGACATTCAATAATTTTAGTCGTTTTTATAAAACTGGATGAAATTTTAGACGAAATTTGGCAGTTTTAGAAAATTTTGGATGAAATTTTACAATTTTAACTTAAATTTAGTTAATTTTTCAATGAAATTCGAAAATTTTAAATGAAATTTATTAATTTTAGAGAATTTTATATGAAATTCGAAAAAATTTTAGGAGAAATTCGAAAATTTGAGATAAAATTCGAGGTTTTTTGAACATTTTAGATGATATTCAATAATTTTAAACAAGTTTATATAAAACTGGACGAAATTTTGGGCGAAAATCGACAATTTTAGATGAAATTGGAACAAATTTAGTAATTTTAGACAATTTTATATGAAATTTCGTGAAATTTTTAACGAAATTTGAGGATTTTAGAACATTTTAGACGAAATTTTACAATTTTAAGCTAAGTTTAGTTAATTTTTTAATGAAACTCGAAAGCTTTAGATGAAATTAGACGAAATTCAGTAATTTTAGACAATTTTATATGAAATTTCGTGAAATTTTTGATTAAATTTCAGGATTTTAGAACATTTTAGATGAAATTTTACAATTTTAAGCTAAGTTTAGTTAATTTTTTAATGAAATTCGAAAGCTTTAGATGAAATTAGACGGAATTCAGTAATTTTAGACAATTTTATATGAAATTTCGTGAAATTTTTGATTAGATTTGAGGATTTTAAAACATTTTAGACGAAATTTTACAATTTTAAGCTGAATTTAGTTAATTTTTTAAGGAAACTCGAAAGCTTTAGATGAAATTAGACGAAATTCAGTAACTTTAGACAATTTTATATGAAATTTCGTGAAATTTTTGATTAAATTTGAGGATTTTAGAACATTTTAGACGAAATTTTACAATTTTAACCTAAATTTAGTTAATTTTTTTAATGAAATTCGAAAGCTTTAGATGAAATTAAACAAAATTCAGTAATTTTAGACAGTTTTATATGAAATTTCGTGAAATTTTTGACGAAATTCGATGATTTTTGAACATTAAAATTTAATTTCATGTAACATAGGCAACCAAATATACATTTAAGATTTATTTGAAAAAAATCATTAAAATTTTAATAATTTTGTACTTGTAATTAAATAAATTTTAAAAAATCAAGCATTTTTCAATTATATTGTATGTTAGAAATAAATCTGCAAGAATAATAAGAAATAAATTATAAGAAAATAAAAAAAAATTAATTTTATTCAATGTAGACAACCAAATATACACTTAAAAAATCAATCAAGAAAATTAAAAATTATTTTTTAATAAATTTTCAATATTTACATTTAAATACACCAAAAATCGGTTAATAAGAGGATAATTGTAAAATATATCCATATAATAAGAAAAAAACTTGTGAAATTTTCACTGTGGTAATTCCTGGCATCCAAAATAATCCATTTTTTTTATTTTTTATTTTTATTTATTTGATACTGTTTGTTTATCGTGTTTACCCCAAAAGGGATTTTCACCAAAATTTTTCACTTAAAATAAATTTTAATATATGAACATCAGACCAGCTAATTAAATTTCCATCGGCTTAACTTTTTTTAACCCAAAAAATAAAAAAATAAAAAGAAATTAAAAGCGGGTAAGTTTTATTTTATTTAAAATAACTTACTAAATGGGTGAGTTAAAGTCTCAAAAGGTAAAAAAGAAAGATTTTAAGTGAAAAGTTTTATTCTTTCTATTTAGTATTTTATATACATACGTAAGAAAGATAAAATATACATATGCTAGGCTAGGTCTGAATTGCTCATATCTGATAAAACTTGATTGATGAACGCAGGTACGAACAGCCAAGTTTCTCTAATTATTAAATAAAACACGTACACGTTTTGGTGAGTTTCCGTTTGTGTGGCCCGACGATACGATGAAGTGATAGCTATACTAATGGTATTACTATTGCTGTATAAAAACACAGGTATGTGGCAACCGTTGTGACGCGCGCTCCGAGCCGGATTCAGGCGGGTAAAACAATTGGGCTTTTTCAGTCAGGTAATGTACGCAAGCGAGTTTAGCGGGAACGTTTCTTTGTTTTTAGGTTGGTAATGTGGAGTCTCGGGGCCTCTCGCGCGCGACCCCCATCTCACCATCGTCCTCTATTCCTTTCATATTTTGTCTTTAAACCGGCGCTTGCGTTTCTTTTATATATTCTAAGGCATTCCAAATCAATTCTAAAATCATCCCAAATCAATTCTAAAATCATTCCAAATCAATTCTAAAATCATTCCAAATCCATTCTAAAATCATTCCAAATCAATTCTAAAATCATTCCAAATCCTTTCTGAATCAATTCTAAAATCATTCTAAATCCATTCCTAATCCTTGAAACAATTCGCATAAATTGTTCTCTTGCAGAATTATTGCATCGAATTATTTACAGAATTACTTGCAGAATAATTAGCAGCGCTTCGCGTCGAAATAATTAAATCGTAACGCCGCAATCTGCGTCTCCATCATTTTTCCTTGTTGATCGCATCGGTGCGATCCGCGCGATGGCGCTAGCTCCTATATTTCGCTTCCTTCTGCCTGCTTTTTGGAGAGAGGTTCCCCGATGTATGGATATAAAGCGTTTGCGAATCGAAAACGTTTGTCTATCGTACACGGAATCACCTTTTTTGTGTTTTTTTCATAGGCTTGTTACCTGAAAGCAATCGAGACGAGACCGGACTTTGCGGTCGCTTGGAGTAACTTGGGGTGCGTTTTCAACGCCCAGGGCGAGATTTGGCTCGCCATTCACCACTTTGAAAAAGCTGTCGGACTCGATCCTAATTTTCTGGACGCTTACATTAATCTTGGGAACGTTTTAAAGGAGGCTCGTATCTTTGATAGGTGAGTGATTTATAGAAAAGTATGTCGAATTTTTTATAAACATTTTTATAAGAATCAAACAAAAAATATTCTTTAAATTAAATATATGTTTTTAAATCAAATGTACGACTTCCAACATAGACGTTAAAAGATAAATGTATAAAATATATTGTCGGTATTTAATGAAAACTAATTGGGTTAATGTGTTTTGATGGTCTCTAAAGAATTTTATTATACGGATTAACAGCTAAATAAAAATGAAAAATCTAGGTTGAAAAATCTAATTAATAAAAGTAATTGAGGATAAAAGGATTTATTTATAGCGAGAGCTTCGTTTTTGTGCTAATGTGAGCGTTAAAAAAGTCGGTCAACGTTCAAATAACGCCGAAATTGACTTTGAATGGGTTATATTTAAAGCTGTGTACAAATAGTACAAAAGATTTTTTTTTAATGAAACCAAACGGGACGGTCACATCACCGGACAAAGACCATACGGCCGGGGACGAAAATATACGAAAATAAACTTACAGGAAACGCGATGAGTCGAAACCGATGGAATATAGGAGATGAGAACGCATACGACCCAAATACCAAGAGACGTTCGCGACGATGAACGCGATTGGGGATTTTTTTAAATTTTTATACTAAAACTACTTAAAGAATTAAAGAAGATAGTTGAACATGTAATTATTTAGATAGAGGTCGTAAAGTGCACGTGCTGCGGATTGTTGGCAAGCCTAGGACGTGCGGTCACGTTATACAACGAAAATATTTTGGAAATGATACAAAAACTGATTTGGGACGTGAATTTATTAAAGTTTGTGACGTATATAGGTCGTAAATTTTTTAATCTGGTGGATATTTTTGATTTTAATTCTTTGAAAAATTAGAAATTTTGTATTATTAATTTGTATTAATTTAAGGTATTTTTCGTGTGTTACTAAAGATTTTTTTACAATATTTTTGGGATTGTATTTATTACATTTTGTTCATTATTAGGTAATTTTGAAGTAGGATAAACTTACTAAATATCTGCTATGTGTCTAAAGTTGACCTTCGAGTTTTTCTATATTATTATAGAAAGATTTTTATAGAAAGGCCGATTTTAGGATGCGTTGTTTGGGGAACCGACATTTGGACAGTTTGTCCTATAATTCTCTAAATAAAATTCTCTAAATTCTAAATAAAAAAGTCAATGGAATAAAATTTCAGGTTTTTCTGAAAACTTTGTTATAGTTCTTGATTCATTTAGAAAAAATTCGATGAAAAAAATTTCGGCTTCTTTTTAAAAATGTATTTGTTAAAGTTTTACACTCGTTTAGAAAAAAAAAAAAAAATGGTGTAGTAAAATATCGATTTCTTCTGGAAACTTTATTTGTTAAACTCGCTTAAAAAAATTGATTAATCCTTTGAGGATAGAATTAAAAAAAAAAATACGTAACATACACAATATTATTTCTGTTATTTAAGCAAAACACATACTGCTATGGTTTTTACAAGAAAATTGTAGATGCTTAGAGAAGTACAGTGAAGTTCCGTTAATCCGGATCAATGAAAACCGAGGCAATCCGGATTATGGAGTCACAATTAATCCGGATTATGATAATACATAATGTAAATAACATATTTCAATTTCGTCCGGATTACTGAAGAATTCGGATTATTGGAGGTTCGGATTAGCGGAACTTTACTGTAATTTTAAATTTGTGATTAGTGCTAGTAACCAATTTTCTTGAAAGGGTTCAATAAAATTTAGATTTTCGTGAAGAGTTCTACATTTATCGAGAACTCTTAATAAAAGCCTTTTATTAATAGATTTACATTTTAGTATAATATACTAAAATGTAAATCTAGTCATACTAGTGTCATACTATACCTTTTCAAGTTCAAATTGGCACTAATCAATTTCAAATTGGGAATAATCAAATTCAAATTGGGACTTATCAATTTCAAATTGGGACTAATGAAATCAAATTTGAAATTCAATTAATTTCAAATTACCGACCAAGTGGGAAGTATTCTTTACATTATCTGTCACCAGTACCACAGTTTCTTGGTATATACGTTGGGCATTGCAAAGGTGTATATGAGATCAATTTAAATCTTTTTATTTCACTGGCGATGAAAGAATCAAATATTCATTTAATTGATTGTATTGGCACTACGGGCCTGATACATCATGAAATTCAAAAAGATGGTTTTAAAAAGCCTGAAACCAACGTCTTCGCAATGCCAAACGTATACAGGGTTTCTCACGCAACTGGTTCGTTAGAACTTTATTGGGTTCCACTATTAGAAGATTTTTGAGATTTTGCCAGTAGGGGTTGTTCATCCGGATCTTTCGATTTAAAATATTTTCAAGATGGCTGCCACTTCCGGTTGACCGGAAGTAAGATACAACTTCGTTATTTTAAATGGAATGGTATAATTTTTATTGCATGTTTTAATTCTACGTACAAAAACAGGTAAACTTTGATAAGGGTTGTTGGTACTTATCGCTTTTTGTTTTCGAGTTATTTTGATTTTAAAATTTTTTTAACAATTTTTAACTTGCTGTTTAAAACCGCATTTCTCAGTCACTGTTCAAGCAAGAAAGTTAATAATTGGTACGTTTACTCTCCAGACATTGCCAAATAGAACCCCACTGCCACTACCCCGCTTTCACATACAGAGTGGTCACAAAGAGAATTACCGCTCTTCCATATTCAATTGCAAAAAAGTCGAAAATCTTAAATGGAACACCCTATATTTTATTAGCCTATCCGATAGAGAATTTAATTCTCTACAAATTTGCAATACATGTCCCTATACCTATCGGTTAAGGTTTCCAAGATATAATGGAATTTGTCAAAATCGCATGTAAAATGTCAGAAGAAGTCTTGTTTTTATTAGTAGGCTATGAAACTTGAACAGTTTTTTCGCTTGATACGGTAGAAAATTTAATTCTTTACCAATCTGAAATACATTTCCCTATACCTGTTAGTTAAAGTTTTGAAGATATAAGCGAATTTATAAAACTTGCGCGTAATATCTCAAATAAAGTTTTTCTTTATTAGTAGGCCTCGACATTAGAACAGTTTTTTGATAAATTCCCTTATATCTTCAAAACTTTAATCGATAGGTATAGGGAAGTGTATTGAAGGTTGGTAGAGAATTAAATTCCCTATCGCATCAAGCAAAAAAATCGATCAAGTTCCATAGCCTATTAATAAAAAAGAGAAAAACTTCTGAAATTTTATACGCAATTTTGACAAATTCCCTTATATCTTGGAAATCTTAACCGATGGGTATAGGGATATGTATTGCAAATTTGTAGAGAATTAAATTCCCTATCGGATAGGCTAATAAAATATAGGGTGTTCCATTTAAAATTATCGACTTTTTTGCAATTGAATATGGAAGAATGTTAACTCTCTTTGTGACCAGCGTGTATATTAAAGAGTGGTGGAGGTAGTGGCGTTCTATTTGGTAATGTCTGGAGAGTAATCGTACCAGTTATCAACTTCCTTGCTTGAACAGTGACTGAGAAATGTGGTTTTAAAGAACAGATTGAAAATTGTCAAAAAAATCTTAAAATCAAAATAACTCGAAAACGAAAAGCGATAAGTACCAACAACCCTTATCAAAGTTTACCTGCTTTTGTACGTAGAATTAAAACATGCAATAAAAATTATACCATTCCATTTAAAATAACGAAGTTGTATCCTACTTCCGGTCGACCGGAAGTGGCAGCCATCTTGAAAATATTTTAAATCGAAAGATCCGGATGAACAACCCCTACTGACAAAATCTCAAAAGTCTACTAATAATGGAACCTAATAAAGTGCTAACGAACCAGTTGCGTGAGAAACCCTGTATACGAAGAACCTGCGGTTTTGGTACCAGATAATGCTCCATACCACGATTCCATTGAGGTCTTCATAGAAGTAGTACGGACAGTTTTTAAAGCTGGAGGCAAGAGTGGTCTGGCTGACGACATTCAGACAATTCTTTTTTAGTGAGGAAAACAGAGTGATATCTATCGCTACATGTACGAAATTTACACTGTGTACACAAAAGTACTATAAGCCGAAATGGAGCTGCACGGCAATATTATGGAGAGCAGGCTTACCTTTTCATCTTTCTCTTCATTGTGCAGATCTATGTCTGGTTATAGTACATGCCACTGCCCCTTTATATTTTTTATAATTTTAATTTTTTATAATTATATTTTTTATAGCTAAATAAAAAAAATAGTTCATTAATATTAAGTAACTACCAAAACTTAGGTATTTTTTATATAAATATAACATTCCCAATTTGAAATTGATTAGTCTCAATTTAAAATTGATTAGTCCCAATTTGAAATTGATTAATCTCAATTTGGCATTGATTAGTCCCAATTTGAACTTGAAAAGGTATAGTGTAAGATTTTGGCTGTGTCTACAGGTTAATTTTTGGTAATAAGGCCCGCATGTTTGGTAAAATAATAAACGAATATATTCAACAAAAATAAAATACAATTGTCCGTTTTCTACGTCTTCACTACTTCGCATCTCTACAACTTATCCGTCCAACGTCGTCCTTTACAACTCTCGTCTTTGCTCAACTCACGTCTGCACCTTATTCTCGTCTTTAGTCAACTGACTCCTCTCGCCTCGCGTTTTTCAAACTACCCAAACCTATTTACTTCTTTACTTACATCCGCGTTCTTACCCTATCTACCTAACCTATGCTTAAGCTCAACTTATAACAATAAAAAAATCAATTTCTACGCTAGTTTAGTGCAAAAAGAGTACAAGTTGTATAGAATACGATGAAAGCAAACATAACTACAACTGCTAATCTAATCATAACATATTGTACTTCGTTTTTCGAAAGATGTCTCATACATCACCAATTAATTGTGTTATTCTAGACTAGTATTTTCAGTTCTTTTCTTTTTCTATCATGTATATAATTAGATAAAAGAAATATATTTGAAAGAAAACTGATAAGTAATGATACCAAGTTTTGCAAGATCAAAATCAGAGATCGCGCTGTTCAGGTTTTATGTTGAAAAAATTCAGTACATATCGAACATTGCGGACAACTCACGGTTCGAAGACTCATCGATTATCGAAGTCGCACGCTCGGATTTACTGAAGCAAGTACATCATACAACTCTCATAGTACGTTTTACAATAAGTAGAATAATATTATAAAAGCGCTATCGCGCTGCTTGGGTATTTTCGTACATATTTAGCGAAAGCGCGATCGCGCTGTTTGGGATTCTTCAATAGTATTTTTTCAATACCCCCTTGGACTCAAACGGTTAAATAAGTCAAAATATACTTCAAAGTACGTCAATAGTTAAAATGCGCGTCTTATGAGATTGCAGCGATGTATTTATAAGAAGCGCCATCCTCATGAAAGAGTTAATTTAACAAAAAGAATGTGTCAAAACGTCCAAGAGCAACAAAATTAACTAACACTTAATTTAAAAATGAAAATTTCATACTCCTTGTGTTCACCCGCCTATGATTAAGTGAATAATGAATATTTGGATTTTCTGTGGTACCAATTTTTGGACACACTACAAAAATGAGTCACTGGCTTTGGCCTTAGAATATTGTGTACATGAGGCATCTTTCACCGAACGGAGATTAACTTAGAAATGTGTTTAAAGTGCAAAGTCGATGCATTTTTTTACAAGTAGAATGCAAAACAATAATTTGATGCAATCAATAAAACACTAATAGCTTTTTTTAGAAACGATTGTAGAAGTAGAAGCGATTTCCGACAATTTCTGATTTTTTAACCAATCATATTGTTTAATTTTGATCACATGTACAAAATCCTAAATTTGGATTTATTGAAAAATAAATAAATAAATAAATAATAAAACAAAAAATAAAAACCGTTGAAAATCACTTCTTAGAATAAAGTTATTATAAACTAGGGTGACCAGACGTACGGAATTTTGCTGTATTCTACAACAATATGATACAAAATACAGCATAAGCGCGTGTACAGCAAATGTACAGTATTCGCAATTTATTATTGAATTTGTGATTGGCTAGTGACTTTTTGCAATAAGTAACATAGTAACAGTGATATTCATGTTATAGATTTTACTATTATCGACAGAAAAAAACCTGAATTAACTAACATTCAGAGCGAAAGCATTTCTTTATAACATATTTGATTTGAGCAAAATATCATGTGTAATGTGAAAATGAAATTTTAACCTCTCATCGAATATGTATACAGGGTGTCTCAGACCATCCGTACCACCTGATTTACTCGAAAACTATAAGTCCTAGGAACTTGAAATAAAAAAATTGATACATAAATAGGGTATAAACTTTCTTATGAGTGGAAAAGGAACATCTGATATCAACCGGAAGTATGAATAATTGAAGGTCACTTTATAATTTGATATATCAGGGGGGGTTAAATTTGATATTTTTGGAAAGAGCTTTGCAAAATAAATAACTTTTATAGGAAACATTTTTTGATATTATTTACTGTTTTTGTTCAAAATCGCTTTCAAAATTTCGATTTTTTTAACGAGTGTTTTCTAATATCACCACTAGATGTCGCTGTCGGCCATTTAAAAAAATCAAATTGCTTTATGTTATTGGGCTTAAGTGTATTAAGTTATGAAGTTTAGTTAAGGGTATTACATTATTTTGTCGTGTTGTTAATAAAATTATTTCTTGTGACTTACTATCACTCGTCATTTCTAAATGTCATAATTTTTTAAATGGCCGACAGCGACATCTAGTGGTGACATCAGGAAACAAACTTTAAAAGTCGAGATTTTGAAAGCGATTTTGGATAAAAATTGTAAATGATATTAAAAAATGCTTCCTATAAAAGTTATTTCTTTTGAAAAGCTCTTTCCAACAATACCAAAATTAACCAACCTTTATATGAAGCGTATAAATGCAAAAGCAGACATTCGACATTTTCTTCAAAAATTAGTTAGACACAGATCTGTATTGTAAATTTAGCAAGAAATCAATTTTTGTGGCTCCCAGGAGCATAACAACACATTTAAGCGAGTTATTGCAATAATAAATTCCGCTTTAAATGCAAAAGCAGACATTTGCGCTAAGTAGTTAGGTGCAAAAGCAGACGTTTGTGTTTGAACCTATCCAGATCTCGCATTACCTCACGTAATAGCCGTGACATTGAAGTAGCTGTTAGTTTTGCTCGCTTCTGCATGATTAGTTTAAACGAGAGCGTGGTAACGAATGTATTACGGAGTTTTGATTACCTTCAACAACATTACCATTGAATCAAGTCATTGTGGCAAAGGGCGAAAGAGAATAGCAAATAAGCAAGAGTGCAATCGTGAAAAAGCTAAGACAAAGAGGCAGAGGTTTAAGGCAGAAGGCTTAAACCTGACAAGATAAAAGAAGCATTTCCTCCTTGCTAGCCAAACACTATGGTGCAGAATGGGAAAACGATGAACGTTTGGAGTTTTACAAAAACGCCTTTCAAGACAATCCAGCCAACGCTTCGGAAACTCAGGCGGATGTGAATGACACACTAGTGTTTTCTGATAATGAATCTGATACTGACTTACGAATTTAAATTTGTATATAAGAAACTAATTTTGTACTTTTTTTCAATAAAATCAGCTTCTTTAAAATCTCTTTTATCGCAATTCTAAATTTTATTAGTGCAGATACTGCTAGTTTTTGTACAGAAACCCCAAATCCAGAACTTTGCAGTTCACGAAGCAGAGATTTGCAAGCCTTTGAGAGGTTCCAAGACAATGAGAGGTTTTTGGCGCTTTACTCAAAACTATTTGAATGTCAAATGTCTGGTTTTGCATTTATACGCTTCATATATCAAATTATAAAGTGACCTTCAATTATTCATACTTCCGGTTGATATTAGATGTTCCTTTCCCATTCGTAAGAAAGTGTATACCCTATTTATGCATCAAATTTTTTGTTTCAAGTTCCTAGGACTTATAGTTTTCGAGTAAATCAGGTGGTACGGGTGGTCTGGGACATCCTGTATAGTGTTTCATTTGAAAAAAAAAAATCATTTTTATGTCTATAACCATTCAATTATTGTTTATAGAAAATTCTAATCTACACCGTCAAAATTTTCATAATGAATCAAAAATTCAAAAATGATTTTTCAAAGAACAGCCTGTATCTCTGGAATAGTAAGAGATATTATGTGGTTTGGATCATTCAATTTCTTATAAAAATCAAACATCAGACATCGATATCAATTTTCCTCTGTCTCTTTTAGAAATAGGAGTCCTCATTTAAAGGTGTTTAATTTGACCCACCCTGTACATACGTTGCATGTGTACAGTATTAAAAGTTGAGAGATCTGGTCATCCTATATAAATTAGTGCACTCCAATTTTACCAAAAGAAAACGCTATAATTGTTTAAAAAAATTTTTTTGAAAACATGGAGAATTTCATTATTTTTAAAATCTCAATTAGAAATACCCTTATTTGAGTTGCTTTAAATTTTTATAATTATTTTACTGTTAAATAAAGTTATCATATTTGGTATCTTTAATATTTAGTTAGAACTTTCTTTATTTTTTAAGTCTTTTTTTTATAATTTTTCATTTCAACAGTCTTGGAATTTTTTTCATTTTATTTTTTTCATTTTATTTTTTTTTTTAATTTATTTTTTTTTTTATTTATAGATTTATAAGTAAACAGTAAACAGTTGTGTAACTTACAAAGTTTCCGTTTGTTTTAAGTTAGGTTGAAAAACCACTCCTTTACTAATCGATACGATATCCTTTGACCAATGTTTTCCAAGTACCGATCGTGCCCAGTTAAACCCGTCCTTGACTAGTACGCAGCAGTTCTCGTAACGGGTTGGTTGGCCAGAGCACCACCTTCGGGCGTAGTTCGCGCAATTTTCTCCACATTTCGCAATTGATCCCGTTCCGAATAAAACTTACAATTTGGATGAAGGTGAGTTCGACTTGCTATTTAGGATTGCGTGGCCGTGCGGTCGGTTGGGTTTTGCGTGAGGAGGTGATCGCGCAGCCTCTGGTGGCCATGGAAACCGACGGGACACCCCCAGAACGTCCCGTTGGGTCGGAGCGAAGGCCCTTCAGTCGCCGCGAGCCGTCCCCGTAGAACGGTTTTCCGCCCCCGTCGTCTCTTTCTTCCGTGTGTTTTCTGTCCCGACGCCACGATGCGGCGTCCGAAAATAGATAGTTTTTCTTCGATTTTCCCCCTTCTTTAACTCAAGTAGAAATAGCTTTTTTAAAATAATTTTCGATAATTTAAAAAACCGTCCTTTTTATAAAATCAAAAAAGGATTTAAACAATAAATAAGTAAAGAAACTAAAATCAAACGAAACGCACACGACAATAACACCAGGGATCATCCGAATTATTTTGTATCGCAATTTTTTTGTATGTATCGTAACGTTAAGTTTTGTTCGAGTAATTAATTCTAATCACGTGAGTATTTTTGAGTTTTTTTTTTTAGTTACAGGATGTGATGGGAAAAGTTTTCTATTTATTTGTTGAATTAAGAGCGCATCGTTGACATACGTTAAGCGCTTTGAACCGCACACAAAAATAACCCGTTCGTTCGTTTTCCTACGGTACAAATTTAATGCCGATTGAAATATGTAAATGTGGGAAGACTGCCAGAAGCTTACGGAAGACGAACCGAGTCTTCCAGTTATTCGGGAAAATTTCTCAACGTTGCCAATGTGTACTTTTAATTTTTTTTAAGTCTCATAAAAATCTTTTTAAGTTTTATAAAAATTTTTTTAAGTTTTATAAAAATCTTTTTAACTTTTATAAAAATCTTTTTGTTTTATAAAAATCTTTTTAAGTTTCATAAAAAATTTTTTAAGTTTTACAAAAATCTTTTTTAAGTTTCATAAAATTCTATATTTATATTTGTTTAAAATCGAGTTTTATTAACAAAATTTTTAATGTATTAAATTTTTGTTATTTATGGGATGAATATAACAAAACCTTTTTGCATGAATTATGAATTATTCACCGTTTATTACACCGTGGGTTTTGAAATTTTAAGTTATTTGAATATTGGGTATTATTATTCATGAATCTACAGCGTATTTGAAAAGTTTGTTGAGGTGGAAAATTTATTGTCTTCATTTCCATCTCATTTCGTTCAATTTTCTTCGTCAAAAATTTTAACTTTTATTTCTTGATTTTTCTTTTATATTATCTTTATTTCCATCTTTTGTCCAATTTTCTTTGTCAAAAATTTTAACTTTATTTTTAAATTTTTCTTTTAGGCATTCATTCTTATTTCTTATTTTTTATTAGAATTTCATTTCCTATTTTTTTTTTTTTTTATTAAATTTTCATTTCCTATTTTTTTTTTATTATATTTTAATTTCTTTTTTTTTAATAGACAATTTTTTATAAAAAAAAATTTATAATGAATTCAAATCTTTGAAATTTTACTGTCTTGTCTCTCTTTGAATAAAATACGACGGTTTATTTTGGTGTGCGTGCGTAACACAGTAAATTTCACGTGTTCCCGTCTCATCCTGTAATTCCCCTCCTCCGATTCAATCGTAAATTGACGGGACTCGTCGTCGTCATTCCCCAAGGATACGCGGGACGACCGGAAGGAGTCCGTCCCTCGGATCGCGACGGCAGTCGTTCGCGCGTCTCCGTGCCAGCACTCGTCGTGATGATGATGATGATGGGAAAGAGGGGCAGGTAGTCGTCGTCGACGTGGATCTGGTTGACGTGGTGGCGATGCGTGCGCGATGGAGCTACAGTGCGTTGTCGTGTACACGGTCATCGATATTCCGGAGCCGAAACCTCCGCCGGGATGGTGTCCTGGGGAATCCAAGGAGGTTGGATGTCTCGGGTGGATCAAGGGGCAAATCAAAAGGTCTCTTAGAGTAAACAAATTAAATAAAGGGATAAACCAAAAGGTCTCTTAAAGTAAATAAATTAAATAAAGGGATAAACTAGAAAGTCTTTTAGAGTAAATAAATTAAATAAAAAGGCTTTAAAAGGAATTTAATATAATGAGAATTAAAGAAAAACAGAAAATGAAATAAAAGAAAAAAAGGAAATGAAATGAAGGAAAAAAGAAAATAAAAGAGGAAAGGAAAAGGTACAAGAAGAAAAAAAGATTGGTTACTGTGGTAACTGTAAAGGGAGGGTTTCTTTTTCCTTGTATTGAAAGCGACTTGTCGTCGGTTAAGTTTTGTAAAGTTCGTGAATGTTCGCTAAGGGTGTGACCTGTTGCAACTAAGTGCCCCACCTTTTGATGGGTGATGAACGTTTTAAAATCTTCCTTTTTTAATCGGGAAAAGCTTGATTATAATCTCCATTCATCTATTTTTTATAATCTATCTTTTTTAATCCATTTTTTATCAGTGTGTATTAAGAGTTTTGTTCGTAGAAGAGATTTCCCATCAGTTTCTGATTTTTTCCAATCAATCAAGATTTACTATTTTTTGCATGTGCTGAAAATTGAACAATTTGATTGATGAAAAAGTCAGAACTTGTTGGAAATCACCTGCACGAACAAATTTAAAGGTGCGTTCAGACTTGTGACAAAATTCCATGACGTAATAGCAACGCAAATTTCATCACGTATATTCTAGATCAGTGGTGCCCACTAATTTTTGACCAAGATCGACTTTTCATGTAAATGCGTTACCAAGATCGACCAAAGCAGGGCCGGATTAGTTGTCTCCTCCCGGAAACGTACTGATGACAAATAAAAAAAGATCCCTGATCTATAGTAAAATACTACCAGTACCAGCCTCAGACTCGCAAATTTGCTGGCGATCGACTGAAAATCGCTTCGCGATCGACTTTATGGACACCACTGTTCTAGATTAACGGTTCTAGATAACCTCCAACCCGCGGGTCAAAAAATAGTCTCTACTAAGATACGAACCCAAATCTCCTGCTTTTTGAACAGTTGTTCTACCGATCGAAAACAGAAGATCTGAGAGATCTAATATTAGCTTTGTTTTTTATATTTGAAGAGCACTTTTCCAAAATTAACTAATGGCGAATTCGATTGGGTGCACTGGTGCGCACCAGTGCATAACAGCGTGTTCTATTGGTTGTTTCGTTGTATTCTATTACATTTTATTATTGTAGTTTATAAAACATTTTAAACATCATCAAGCCTTGAACACACTTACAAGTGATGTTATGATTATGTTTGATTTCATCGCGTTCTGTCGAATTTGCCCTTTTTTGCACTAAACTAGTGTGACATATGTCACATTTTGCACTCAACGAGTGCGCACCAGTGCACACTAGTTTTGCCAATCGAATTCGCCATAAGTCCAAAATAAGTATTTATAGATATAACTGAATTTCTGTAAAAAGTTGTATACAACACATTCAGTAGAAATGTGTTAATATATAAATGATTTTATATTTTCTAGAGAAGGAGTCACATGAATATTTAGGATTAATTTATTTTTTTTCTTGCAGACAATAGGTTTCTTGCAAACAAGAGGAACTTTTCTGTTCTTTTTTACGTTTTCCTCTTAAGCAAAGTTGCACTTCTATATTATCATCATCCGATATTTTAAATAGTTTATTACAGGCACACAGAAATAAACCGAAATAACCAAATGAGCGTGACTTATTGTTAGTCAGTTTTAGAATAAAATCTTTTTGGACTTGAATTAGGTTTGGAATAAATCTTTTCGAGGTTTATCAAAATAAACTAAGATGTATATGATGTTTATGAAACATAAACCTACAGATCAAATGCAACTTTTTTTGTACTTATTTTAAACACAAGAACACGATTTTTGATTTTTTGGACTTAGTTAGTTTTGAAAAATACCTCTTCATTAAAAAAAAACTTGTATCAAACATTTGTCAATTTTCTACTCCAACCCGCGAACGGAAGGTAAACCATAATTTGGCCCCCACTATACAAAAGGTTGTCCACCCCTGTTCTAGATAGTACCTTCTAACCACAACGCGTTACATCTTTGCATTCGCTGCTTGTCATCAGCCCGTTCCATATGTTTTGTTGGTTTTTCTGTGTCACATCAAAGGGATGATACGCAGCGTGTTATTGCTAAAGTTTTCTCTTTTTTATTACGTATTAACTGATTAATAGTAATATACACGACTGCTGCAATATCCATGATGACATTTCGTCGCTTGAATGCAGAACCAGCGTAAGTCCATATTTTCTTAAAATCGGTTTTGATCAGAAATGCTAGTGTAATAGCTAATAGTACGTTTCGTTGCATGCAAAAGTATTATGAATTCCAACGCTCAATTTCCCCTCCATTTCAATTAAAGTTTTGTAGTTTAAAATACTTAAATATAATAAGCCTAAAAAAGAAAAAATCGTCTTCTGAAAAATTTAGTTTTTGGACATAGTATAGGTCTGCATTCAGGCGACGATTTATGTACTGACGTTAGCTTTTGTAGATGCCATTTCCAACTTTATCATAATTCCGAGTGAAGAAGTTTTACGATTTATTGATCGGAACTCTTAGTGAAGGCAATTGACGATTATTATTCATGGTAATGCCAGAAGGGGAGTGATTATTAATTAATCGTCAATCACTACTACGATTAATGTTTATCCAACACTATGTCCTAATACGTCAAATGTAGCTAAAGGGTTAAAATTCGTGAAAAATTTTGAGACATATGCGGCACATATAATAAAGTAGTAAACCAGCAGGGCCGTCTTTTTTGCCCTCAGTTTGCATCGAACTAACGAAAATTGACCAATCACGGCGCGAAATTGCCGGCAAGTGAATTTCTGACGTTTCCAAACGTCAAGCTAACCGTTCTTTTGCGTTATTTCCCAGCTTTTTCCGAACTCGACGCTTTAGGTGCTATTCATGTTGACAAACAAACCGTTAAAATACAACTTAATTCATAAGCATGATGCCATTTCTAAGCCTAAATCGGTTAAATAGTGCCTTTTAGAACGTCTTTTTCCGGGTGCGATTTTAGGACGTTAGCGCGGGTACGATTTCTATAGACCGTTTTTCGAACAACCAATTTTTCAACGAAAGCGCATAAAATCCAATTTGCTTATGTAAAAAATTGTTCAAAATCATTAAAATTGAGTCAAACGAACACGTTGTTGTCTCTGTCTTTCGAAAAAAACAATTTGGAAAATTTTTTCGACGGTTTGTTTCTCGGCTATTATTCGTCGACGGTACGTTTCTCGGCTAAACGTTAAAATATGCCCCTTTTGAAACGCTGTTTGCCCGAAAAGCGGCCAGCTCAGCGACCCTCCTTTGGGCTAGTCTTCTTAAAATTAATAAAATTATCAAAAAAAGACTTAAATAGCAATAACTTCAACATTGAATACAAAACTATTCAGATATTAGAATATAAGAAATCAGATAATCACAATATATTTAAAATTACCTAACCTACTGTATCTTAATTATTTGTCGGTAAAATTTTAGGACAATTTGTATAATAAACACCTTCTTGAACATAAACTTCATAAGAACAATTTTACAAGTACAGAAACATTATTAATTGTTATATTTGATTCTACGTTTTTCTTTTTTATTAATGAAAAAATTCCACGTATTAAACAATCTCGAAAGTTGAGATAATTATAACGTACTAGGCTATAAAAAAAATTTCCATTGTGTTATTTATAGGTTGGGTCGTGAAAAAATATTTTACGTTTTTATTTATAATAGAATGTATCAACAAAGTTGTTGATGTAACATTTATGTATTGAAATTTTTAACGTAGCGAAGAGTTGGTTTACGAAATTTGGTTTTACAATGTTTATCTAAAATATTTGTTGGTTTTCTTAATTGTCTATTAGTTAAATTGATGGGAAATACATTTACGGAGATATTAAAACTTAAGAGATTGATAATAAATAACCTGATTTATTCTACATTCTGAACTAAAACTAGAACAAACGTTAAATTAATCTAAACTCTAATTCTAGATCTAGAACTACGAGTTTCGAGTTTAGTCGTACATCATTTAGAAAAGTTTGAAGTAACTTTAAATTTGTTTCTGAAGAAGGCTTCAATATGGAATTTGAAACGTACTTTTTCAAACACGTACACTGTACGTCGTACAGTTAAACCTGAAAGCTTTTAAGTCGTTTAGTGAGTTAGCGTTAATGTTATTTCTACTTTTAGTTCAGTTAACACCAACCTTCAGAGCTTTTGTAATCACATTAACCTACATAATATTCTATGCTATGAAATCTCCCTTGGGCGGACACGAATGAGAATTCGGTTATTTAAAGTGTATATGTGAAAGTTTTTAAAATAAACAAAAAACTAAGATTCATTAAGTAGAATTCAGAGTATTCTTTTCCTCTGTACTAAATAATAATAATAATAACAGACGTCCAGAAAACGTATTTCTAATTTGGAAAGTAACTCCAAAGACCCTACATCTCCGTGATTTTCGGCAAAACGTTTAAGCTGATTGGTTAGGGTAATAGCTCCACCATAATTTTTGTTATCCTCCGCTGGAACTGGTACCTCATCGACGTCAGAATCTTCGGACAGTTGTTCGACTTCTAGATTTTCAATTTCTTGTCCTGAATCTGGATCTTCACCATATAAATTTTCATCCATTTCCAAAAAATTGTTAAGGTTTTCGTTTTCAATCAATTCCAACATTTTTTTATTTTTGAGAGTATCTGTAAGTTTATTAAGCGGTAAGTCATTTTCTGGATCAGATGTCAAAGCCTCATTTAGCTGGTCTTCACTTCGCATATTGTGCTTAAATCCTGCTTTAGGGAGCTATTTTTAACTGTTTCCTTGGTTACTTGGGCCCAAGCGGTTTTTGCAAAGTATAATACATTCGCATATTTTTTTCTGCATAGACGTCATACTAGTATTGAACCCCGTATATATCGAAAAAATGAGAATGTTTAAATTTCAGTGTATTCGAAGAAGTTCCTCATTCAAGCTCAGTAGAAAGGCACAACATGGGTTGCGGTTGTACCTTCCAAATATTGAAGTCGCCAAATACCGGTTAAAGGAAAAATCTTTTATTAAAGGGAGGCAGCCAAGTCGGCGCGTGGCGCGATTGTCCGTTTAAGAGAACATCTTGTAGTGTCCTCGCCCGTTCAAGAGAATGCCCACCCAAAAGAGAGTTAACGCAATGCAAATTATATGAGAGTCAATCCGTTCCATGAGAAACTGTTCGCGAAGGGGAATTTCACTGTATTCCAATTAAAAAAGTCGGTATTTTTTCAAAAACAGCAAACAATTTTCCAGAAAATTATTTTTAAAAACTTAAATTGCCAAATTATATCGAAATTATGAATCTAAAATCGACGGCTGTTTATATGTTTAATTGTGAATTAAAAAAATGAGTTTGTAAATTATAAAAAAGGGTCATTTTATGACCACGGTTTGTATTATCTCATGATAATACAAGATACTAACTCTTCCCATGACTTAAACTCCGTCCCGTTAAACCTAAACACTTAGTATTCCGCACACAACCAAATCTGACTCATGAAATCATTTCGGTACGTGATCACAATTTTGTAAACAAATTTTGACATTTAAACGTCAAAATTGAAACTTTGGGAACGAATTTTGACATTTAAACATCAAAATTGAAATTTTTGTAAATGAATTTAGACATTTAAACGTCAAAATTGAAATTTTGTAAACGAATTTTGACATTTAAACGTAAGAATTGAAATTTTAAACATCAAGGATATCAATTAAACGTCAAAATTGAAATTTTGTAAACGAATTTTGACATTTAAACGTAAGAATTGAAATTTTAAACATCAAGGGTATCAATTAAACGTCAAAATTGACATTTTGTAAACGAATTTTGACATTTAAACGTAAGAATTGAAATTTTAAACATCAAGGGTATCAATTAAACGTCAAAATTGACATTTTGTAAACGAATTTTGACATTTAAACGTAAGAATTGAAATTTTAAACATCAAGGGTATCAATTAAACGTCAAAATTGACATTTTGTAAACGAATTTTAACATTTAAACGTCAAAATTGATCTTTTGTAAACAAATTTTGACATTTAAACGTCAAAATTGAAATTTTAAACATCAAGGGTATCAATTAAACATCAAAATTGATATTTTGTAAACGAGTTTTGACATTTAAACGTCAGAATTGAAATTTTAAACATCAAGGGTATCAATTAAACGTCAAAATTGACATTTTGTAAACGAATTTTGACACTTAAACGTCAAAATTGAAACTTTGGGAACGAATTTTGACATTTAAACGTCAAAATTGAAATTTTGTAAACGAATTTTAACATTTAAACGTCAAAATTGAAATTTTAAACATCAAGGGTATCAATTAAACGTCAAAATTGACATTTTGTAAACGAATTTTGACATTTAAACGTCAGAATTGAAATTTTAAACATCAAGGGTATCAATTAAACGTCAAAATTGACATTTTGTAAACGAATTTTAACATTTAAACGTCAAAATTGAAATTTTGAAACGAATTTTGACATTTAAACGTCAAAACTGACATTTTAAACATCAATTTTTGAATCTTATTGTAAATTGAAAAAATGAGTTTGTAACTTAAAAAAATAATTATTTTATGACAACAGTTTGTATTATCTCATGATAATACAAGATACTAACTCTTCCCATGAGTTAAATTATGTCCCGTTAAACCTAAACACTTAGTATTCCGCACACAACCAAATCTGACTCATGAAATCGTTTCAGTACGTGATCACAATGCCGTTTACGTACCGAGTAGCCTTGTGTTTACTGTATTTTATACAATAAACAAAGCAGTTGTATACAAATCTTACTTACGTTTATACTTACTTACATTTATATTTACTTACTTTTACGTTTACTTATATTTACGTTTATTTACATTTACATACAATTAAATGCCATGTATATTTCAAATTTTTCCAACAAATTGCGACTTTTTAAGGTACATTTTAAAACACATAAATCGACCCTTTTTATTAACTAAATGCACTAAATTAAAGTTATTTTCGTAGCAAGTGTAAGTTTGTTTTTTGATCGCGTGTTTAAATAATAAAATATATGGGTGCTAAATACCTTCAATAGTTACTTTAATACTTACTAGCTTTTCTTATTTATTAACCTTGAACGAATCTCACATTAATAGGAAATTTTAGGAGTTGTAAATTTTATAAATTGTAAATTTTATAAGATGTAAATTTTATTAGTTGTATATTTTAAGGATTATCACATCGCATTTTCTGCTTGTTTGTTTCAGAGCGGTAGCAGCATACTTAAGGGCGTTAAACTTATCTCCTAACAATGCCGTCGTCCACGGAAACCTCGCTTGCGTTTATTACGAACAAGGACTCATCGACCTCGCCATCGATACGTATCGTCGCGCCATCGAACTCCAACCTAATTTCCCGGACGCTTATTGTAATTTGGCTAATGCTCTTAAGGAGAAAGGGCAGGTAGCGGAAGCCGAGGAATGTTACAACACCGCTTTACGTCTATCTCCATCTCACGCCGATTCATTAAACAATTTGGCTAACATTAAGAGGGAACAAGGTTACATCGAAGAAGCCACGCGACTCTATTTAAAAGCTTTAGAAGTCTTTCCGGAATTTGCCGCCGCTCATAGTAACTTAGCTTCGGTTTTACAACAGCAAGGGAAACTTACGGAAGCGTTGATGCATTATAAAGATGCTATACGTATCCAACCGACGTTTGCGGATGCATATTCCAACATGGGGAATACACTTAAGGAGATGCAAGACGTTTCGGGAGCTCTTCAATGTTACACGCGAGCTATCCAGATCAATCCGGCTTTTGCAGATGCGCATAGCAACTTGGCTAGTATTCATAAAGATTCTGGAAACATTCCCGAAGCCATTCAATCGTATCGCACGGCTTTAAAGCTCAAACCGGATTTCCCCGACGCATATTGTAATTTAGCTCACTGCTTACAAATCGTTTGCGATTGGACGGATTACGACACAAGGATGAAAAAATTAGTCACTATTGTTGCGGATCAATTGGAGAAAAATCGATTACCGTCGGTACATCCCCATCATTCCATGCTTTATCCTTTATCTCACGAATTTCGCAAAGCTATTGCAACGCGTCATGCGAATTTATGTTTAGAAAAGATCAACGTTTTACATAAACCGCCTTATAAGTTCGGTTACGAGATTAAAGGTCGATTGAAAATCGGTTATGTCAGCAGCGATTTTGGAAATCACCCAACTTCACATCTCATGCAATCGGTTCCCGGTTTACACGATCGCGGTCAGGTTGAAATTTTCTGTTACGCTTTAAGCCCCGATGACGGGACCACTTTCCGCAGTAAAGTCGCTAGAGAAGCGGAACATTTTATCGATTTATCTCAAATACCGTGTAACGGAAAAGCGGCTGATAAAATCTATTCGGACGGGATTCAAATCCTCGTTAACATGAACGGTTATACCAAAGGAGCTAGAAACGAAATTTTCGCATTAAGACCGGCGCCGATTCAAGTAATGTGGTTGGGTTATCCGGGAACGAGCGGAGCGAGTTTTATGGATTATTTAATAACAGACGCTGTAACATCCCCTTTGGAATTTAGCCATCAATACAGTGAAAAATTAGCGTATATGCCACACACATATTTCGTCGGAGACCACAAACAAATGTTTCCTCATTTAAAAGAACGATTAATCGTTAGCGACAAAAGCAGTAATAGCGTTGCCGATAACGTTGCGATTATAAACGCAACCGATTTATCCCCCCTTGTTGAAAACACCGACGTAAAAGAAATTAAAGAAGTCGTCCAAGCGGTTAAGCCGGTCGAAATCAGTCTTAAAGTCGCTGAACTCCCAACAACAACCCCAATTGAAACAATGATCGCTCACGGACAAGTACAAACATCCCTTAATGGGGTAGTCGTTCAAAACGGTTTAGCAACAACCCAAACTAATAACAAAGCTGCAACCGGAGAAGAAGTACCTCAGAATATCGTCATCACCACCAGACAACAATACGGACTTCCAGACGAAGCGATAGTTTATTGTAATTTCAATCAGTTGTATAAAATCGATCCCCTAACGTTACAAATGTGGGTGAATATATTGAAAAGCGTACCAAATTCTGTATTGTGGTTGTTGAGATTCCCCGCTGTTGGTGAACCTAATTTACAAGCGACCGCTCAACAATTGGGGCTTCCAGCCGGGAGGATTTTATTCAGTAACGTTGCCGCTAAGGAGGAACACGTACGAAGGGGACAATTGGCTGATGTTTGTTTGGATACTCCTCTTTGTAACGGACACACGACTAGTATGGATGTTCTTTGGACGGGGACTCCGGTCGTTACGCTTCCCGGAGAGACGTTAGCTTCGAGAGTTGCTGCTTCTCAATTGGCTACTTTGGGTTGTCCGGAATTAATCGCAAGATCGAGGCAGGAATATCAAGAAATTGCGATTAAGTTGGGAACGGATAAAGAATAGTAAGTGATTTTTTTCTTTGTATTATAATAGAAATTTGTTATTTCAATCTTGGTTAATCATTTTAATTATTTGGATTATTTTTGAGATTAAATTCGGAAAAACTACATTTTATTTGGGATTTTTTTTAAATTTTTTAAAAATAATTAGAACAAATCTGATGAATTTATTAAAAAAATAGACATTTTAATCTATTTTTTTTAAATTTCTTTTTCTAAATTCTTATAAATAAATTCAGTATGATTTTTTTTTTTTTGACTAAATATTTGGGGTCGTTTAAAAATTATCGACGGTCTAAAAAAATTTTTCTAATTTTTCAGTAATAATTCAAATAAATTTGATTATTTCATTAAAAAATAGACATTTTAATCTATCTTTTTTGAAATTCTCTTTTCTTAAATCTTATAAATAAATCCAGTATGATTTTTTTAAAATTTGACAAAAAATTTGGGGTTATGTTTGGTTTAAAAATCATTGACGTTCTTAATTTTTTTTTCTAATTTTTCAGTAATATTTATAATCAATCTGATTGTTTTATTAAAAATTAGACATTTTAATTTATCATTTTTTAAAGTTTCTATTTTTTCATTCTTACAAATAAATTCAGAGCGATTTTTTAAAGTTGATCAAAATTTTATAAGGTTATGTTAGGTTCGATAAAAAAATTTCGACATTTTTAGGATTTTTTTTTAATTTTTTGAGAATAAATAGAACAAATATGTTTAATTTACTAAAAAATAGACATTTTAATCTATCTTTTTTAAAATTCCCTTTTCTTAAATCTTATAAATAAATCCAGTATGATTTTTTAAAATTTGACAAAAAATTTGGGGTTATGTTTGGTTTAAAAATCATCGACGTTTTTAATTTTTTTTTCTAATTTTTCAGTAATAGTTAGAATAAATCTGATTGTTTTACTAAAAAATAGACATTTTAATCTATCTTTTTTAAAATTCCCTTTTCTTAAATCCTATAAATAAATCCAGTATGATTTTTTAAATTTGATTAAAAATTTGGGGTTATGTTTGGTTTAAAAATCATCGACTTTTTAATTTTTTTTTCTAATTTTTCAGTAATATTTACAATAAATCTGATTGTTTTACTAAAAAATAGACATTTTAATCTATCTTTTTTAAAATTCCCTTTTCTTAAATCTTATAAATAAATCCAGTATGATTTTTTAAATTTGACAAAAAATTTGGGGTTATGTTTGGTTTAAAAATCATCGACGTTTTTAATTTTTTTTTTCTAATTTTTTAGTAATATTTATAATAAATCTGATTGTTTTATTAAAAATTAGACATTTTAACTTATCATTTTTTTAAGTTTTTATTTTTCTATTATTACAAATAAATTCAATATGATTTTTTAAAGTTGACCAAAAATTTGTAGGTTAAGTTTGCTTAAAAATCATCGGCGGTTTTTGGATTTTTTTTTTAATTCTTTTGGTAATAATTAGAACAAATTTGCTAATTCTAATAAAAAATAGATATTTTAATCTATCTATAGTTATATTTTCTTTCTTTGATTTCTATAAATAAAGTCTCCAAGATTTTTTTAAGTTGACTAAAAATTTGGGGTTATGTTTGGTTCAAAAATCATTGATGTTTTTAATTTTTTTTTCTAATTTTTCAGTAATAGTTAGAATAAATCTGATTGCTTTACTAAAAAATAGACATTTTAATTTATCATTTCTTAAAGATTTCTTTCTTCAATTTTCATAAATAAGTTCAGTTTGATATTTTAAAGTTGATCAAAATTTTATAAGGTTATGTTAGGTTCGATGAAAAAATTTCGACACTTTTGGGAATTTTTTTAAATTTTTTGAGAATATTTACAACAAAAACGATTAATTTAGTAAAAAGTAGACATTTTAATTTATCATTTCTTAAAATTTTCTTTCTTTAATTTTCATAAATAACTTCAGTATGATTTTTTAAAATTGACCAAAAATTTTTAGGTTAAATTCGCTCAAAAATCATCGGCAACTTTTGGAATTTTTTAATTTTTTTGATAATAGTTAGGAAAAATTTGCTGGTTTTAGTAAAAAGTACACATTTTAATACTTTCATTTCTACATTTTCCTTTCTTGATCTCTATAAATAAAATCTACAAGATTTTTTAAATGTTGACTAAAAATTTGGGGTTATGTTCAAAAATCATCGGTATTCTAAAAATTTTTTTTTTATTTTTCCGTAACAGTAAAAACAAATTTGATGCTTTTACTAAAAAAATAGACATTTTAATTCATCTTTTCTTTAAAATTTCTTTCTTCAATTCTCACAAATAAATTCAGTATGATTTTTTAAAGTTGATAAAAAGTTTTTAAAAGTTAGGTTCGATGAAAAAATTTCGACACTTTTGGGAATTTTTTAAAATTTTTTGGAAAAAATTAGAATAAAAACGATTAATTTACTAAAAAATTGACATTTTAATTCATCATTTCGTACAAGTTTTTTCCTTCAATTTTCATAAATTAATTCAGTATGATTTTTTTAAGTTGCTAAACAAATTCAGGTTAAGTGAAAAATCGTTGTGTTAAAAAATTTTTTATTTTAATTTTTGAGTAAGAGTTGAAACAAATTTGATGGTTTTATTAAAAAAATAGACATTTTAATCTATCATTTCTTAAAGATTTATTTTTTCAATTCTTATAAATAAATTCAGTATGATTTTTTAAAATTGGTCTAAATTTTACAAGGTTAGGTTTGAACAAAAACTTCGCTTCTTTTGGGAATATTTTTAAATTTTTTGGAAAAAATTAGAATAAAAACGATTGATTTATTTAAAAATAGACATTTTAATCTATCATTTTTTAAAGATTTCTTTTTTCAATTTTTATAAATAAATTCACTATGATTTTTTAAAATTGGTCTAAATTTTACAAGGTTAGGTTTGAACAAAAACTTCGCTTCTTTTGGGAATTTTTTTAAATTTTTTGGAAAAAATTAGAATAAAAACGATTGATTTATTAAAAAATAGACATTTTAGTTTATCATTTCTTAAAATTTCCTTTCTTTAATTTCCATAAATAAATTCAATATGATTTTTTAAAGTTGGTCAAAATTTTTTAAGGTTATGTTAGATTCGTTGAGAAAATTTCAATGTTTTTAGGAATTTTTTTAAATTTTTTGGGAATAATTAGAACAAATTTGCTAATTCTAATAAAAAATAGATATTTTAATCTATCTATAGTTACATTTTCTTTCCTTGATTTCTATAAATAAAGTCTACAAGATTCTTTTAAATTGACTAAAAATTTGGGGTTATGTTCAAAAATCATCGGTCTTCTAAAAAATTTTTTTTAATTTTTCAGTAATAATCAAAACAAATTTGATGGTTTTACTAAAAAATAGATATTTTAATTTATCATTTCTTAAAATTTCCTTTCTTCAATTTTCATAAATAAATTCAGTATGATTTTTTAAAGTTGGTCAAAATTTTTTAAGGTTATTTCCGATGGAAAAATTTCAATATTTTTGGAAATTTTTTTTAATTTTTTAAGAATAATTAGAACAAATATGATTAATTTACTAAAAAATAGACATTTTAATTTATCATTTCTTACAAATTTTTTCTTTAATTTTCATAAATAAGTTCAGTATGATTTTTTAAAGTTGACTAAAATTTTGTGGTTATGTTTAAAAAATCATCGGTGTTTTAAAATTTTTTTTTTGATTTTTTAGTAATTATTGAAATAAATTTAATGTTTTAACTAAAAAATAGATATTTTAATCTATCATTTTTTTAAATTTCTTTGAAATCGAATAAATAAATTCAATATGATTTTTTATTTATTTTATTTTATTTTTTCTCTTTAGTTTAAAAGCAATGAGACATAAAGTATGGACAGCAAGAACAAGTTCACCACTATTCGACTGTAAACAATACGCACAAGGATTAGAAATGCTGTATCACAAGATGTGGCAGAGATGCGCCAAAGGACTAAAGCCCGATCACGTGGCAGCTATCGAAAAGTAAACCAGAAGGAATAAAAAAAGTACGGAAGAAAGAGAACTGTTTCCCGAAAGGATCACAGTATTTATTCATTTTCTTTTCTTAGCGTATACACAACATATATATTTTTATTATCTCTGTTATTAGCTAGGATAGCGACAACTTTTTTTTTTTTTAATTACTTAGATTTATTTTTTCTTTTTTGAAAGGAGATCCTCGGATCTTTTAGAATTGTATAAAAAAAGGATAAAAAAGTGTATAGTTGCGATGTGTTGAAAGTCTACGTTTTTATGGAAACGTAAGACTTAATTAGAGTGTGTGACAATTTCTCAAAATCGTATTCGATCGCTGTGCTGTAATTATTTATAAAAAAAAATATGAAACGTATGTTAAGTGTTTTTAAAGTGTTTAATTTAATTGCCTTGTCTTTCCTTTTAAAATAACATTGAGGTAAGTATTATTTCTTATTGAAACGTTAACTTTAGTAATTTCAGTTTGAAAGCGGAAGTTTTATTGTGGTAAATAGATGACTTAATTAGGTAAAATTTGATTGTATTTACCTTTTAAATATTTGATCGGTTTAATGGTCAATTAAAAGTGATGAGGTTCATTTTACCCGGGTTAAAGCTCGTAAAACGGTTTACTGACGGAAGCGAAGTGAAGTAGATTAGCTTTAAAACTGGAGGGTGCAGTAACTATGAGGTTTTAAGTGGAGGAGCGTTTAGTAAAACGATCGATAATGTTTACGTAAAGGGAGGGTTGTAAACATGTTTTTTTTAGCTTTGATTGAAAGTCATGTAACAATTTTCATTTGTAGTTCAAAGAAAATTCCGTTACAAAGCTTATACATTCTGCAAATTTACCTTTGAAGAACGTTTTATGGAGATAACGGTAAAATGCAGTTTAGAAATTTACAACTTGACTGTTTTATTAACATCTTTTTTACTTAACAATGGGATTTCTTGGTAAAAATAAAGATTCAGTTTTAATCTAAATCGTGATAAAATTTCAAGCCTCAACAATCGCCACGATTTTTAAATTTGGTCCAAATTTTCAAAAAAAACCGGTTAATTGTCAAAAATTTTAGTCACTTTTATGAATTTTTTTAATTTTTTGAGTAATAATTAGAACAAAAATGACTTTTTTATTACAAAATAGAATGTTTTGGCTCTCAATTAATACAAATTTCATTTCTTAATCTCTATAAATAAAGTCTGGGCGATTTTTTGAAGTTGGTTGAATTTTTTTAAAAGTGAGGTTAGTTAACTGTCAAAAAATTTTTCCAACTTTAAGAATTTTTTTTAATTTTTTTGGCAATAATTAGGAAAAATTTGACGATGTTAATCGAAAATAGAATCTTTTAGCTTCAATTTAAAACAAAAATCATTTCTTAATCTTAATAAATAAAGTCTGGGCGATTTTTTAAAGTCGATCAAATTTAAAAAAAAATTAAATTAATTAACTGTCAAAAATTTTTCTCAACTTTAAGAATTATTTTAATTTTTTTGACAATAATTAGGAAAAAATTGACTTTTTTATTACAAAATAGAATATTTTAACTTTCAATTAATACAAATTCAATTTCTTAATTAAAAAAAAATAAAGTTTCCTCGATTTTTTAAAATTGACCAATTTTTTACAGGTTAGAAATGTTAAATTTTTTAGAGGTTTAGAAAAAAATTTCTAACTCAAAATTTTTATTATCTAACACCTAAATTTTTATTTATTATTTGAAAATAGACATTTTAATCTATCTTTAGTATAAATTTTCTTTTCTTAATTTTCATAAATAAAGTCTTGGGGATTTTTTAAAGTTGACCAATTTTTTAAAGTTGTCCAATTTTTTTAGAGGTTAGAAACGTCAAAATTTTTTAGAGGTTTAGAAAAAAAATCCTAACTCAAAACTTTTATTATTTAACACCTAAATTTTTATTTATTATTTGAAAATAGACATTTTAATCTGTCTTTAGTATAAATTTTTTTTTCTTAATTTTAATAAATAAAGTCTTGGGGATTTTTTAAAGTTGACCAATTTTTTAAAGTTGTCCAATTTTTTTTGGAGGTTAAAAACGTCAAATTTTTTAGAGGTTTAGAAAAAAATTCCTAACTCAAAATTTTTATTATCTAACACCTAAATTTTTATTTATTATTTGAAAATAGACATTTTAATCTGTCTTTAGTATAAATTTTTTTTTTCTTAATTTTCATAAATAAAGTGTTGGGGATTTTTTAAAGTTGACCAATTTTTTAAAGTTGACTAATTTTTTTAGAGGTTAAAAACGTCAAAATTTTTTAGAGGTTTAGAAAAAAAAATCCTAACTCAAAATTTTTATTATCTAACACCTAAATTTTTATTTATTATTTGAAAATAGACATTTTAATCTGTCTTTAGTATAAATTTTTTTTCTTAATATTCATAAATAAAGTCGTGGGGATTTTTTAAAGCTGACCAATCTTTTAGAGGTTAGAAGCGTCAAATTTTTTGAAGGTTTAAGTGTTAAAAATTTTAGTCATCTTTATGAATTTTTTTAATTTTTTGGGTAATAATTAGAACAAGATTGACTTTTTTATTACAAAATAGAATATTTTAGCTTTCGATTAATACAAATTTCTCTTAATTTAAAAAAATAAAGTCTCCACGATTTTTAAAATTTGGTAAAAATTTTTAAGGTTAGGAAAAATTTTAGTCAACTTTATGAATTTTTTTTAATTTTTTGGGTAATAATTAGAATAAAATTGACTTTTTTATTACAAAATAGAATATTTTAACTTTCAATTAATACAAATTTCATTTCTTAATTTAAAAAAATAAAGTCTCCACGATTTTTAAAATTTGGTCAAAATTTTTAAGGTTAGGAAAAATTTTAGTCAACTTTATGAATTTTTTTAATTTTTTGGGTAATAATTAGAACAAAATTGACTTTTTTATTACAAAATAGAATATTTTAACTTTCAATTAATACAAATTCTATTTCTTAATTTAAAAAAATAAAGTCTTCACGATTTTTTAAATTTGGTCAAAATTTTTAAGGTTAGGAAAAATTTTAGTCAACTTTATGAATTTTTTTAATTTTTTTAATTTTTTGGGTAATAATTAGAACAAAATTGACTTTTTTATTACAAAATAGAATGTTTTAGCTTTCAATTAATATAAATTCCATTTCTTAATTAAAAAAAATAAAGTCTCCACGATTTTTTAAATTTGGTCAAAATTTTTAAGGTTAGGAAAAATTTTAGTCAACTTTATGAATTTTTTAAATTTTTTGGGTAATAATTAAAACAAAATTGACTTTTTTATTGTAAAATAGAATATTTTAACTTTCAACTAATACAAGTTTCATTTCTTAATTTAAAAAAATTAAGTCTCCACGATTTTTTAAATTTGGTGAATATTTTTCAGTTTTAGTGTATGTAATAAAGTTGTAATTTTCAAACGTCAAATTTAAAATTAAATTTTCAATTAGATCATTAATAAAAATCCCTAAAAAGATTACTTTAACGTTTAAAATCTTTAACAAAACTTTAATAATTTATTAAATCTTTAAGAAAAATTAGGTATTAAAAATTTTAGATTAAAAAAAATTTTTTATGTTAAATTAGAATTATGTTGGCAATAGAAATCGCCATGATTTAAATGTCAAAATTTTTTAACCTAAAAATTGAAAGAAAGTACCTTTTTTTACATCTTTTCTTTAAAAGAAGTTACAAAGAGAAGGAAACTTGCATTTGTAAGTAATTTTTTAAATATATTAACTGTGTTTCTTTTTTGATATTTAAAAAAAATATATTTTTTAATACTTTCAACAGGTTTATTTGATAACTTACTCGTCAATGATAATATTTATGAGCGGTCACCATAATATGAAGAGTATAACAATTTGGCTTTGGAATCATTTAATAAGAATCAAAATAATAAATTCTAAGGTATTTAGAGATTGAAGAAATGAAGATTTATGTTTACAAAAAAGGAAGAAGAAAGCACAGATAGACCAACAACAAGACCAATTGTAATTAATCAAAGACTGACGTGCATCGGGTGGATCTAAAAATAAAACGATCCGCTCGGCAGACCGAAACCTCTTCGGATGCATCCACTATGACCGCAACTACACGACCGTTCCGTTTTATTGTTATCAGAAATGGTCGGTGTTTTAGTAAGCGAAGCAAACGGACGGCAAACGGAGGCAGCACCGGCGTTCGCCCCAGTCGGTCGGTCGCACCGGTGTAAACCTGGCTTCAATGGAACTCGTTCCTAACGGACTCTCGTCCGCACCTCGCGTTCTCCGCTCTTGAACTCGACTCCGACTCGCATTACTCTTTACTTAACAAGTTTGGGCGGCGGTAATGTTCCGTTCGATGTCGCCTCGGAGGTTCGTTCGGCCGCGGTGCGCGCTCTTCCACGCCGATACCCATTGAAAAACTGTTCGATCCTCGGTCGGAGGTAAATCACCGCCGCTCCACTTTCGCCGGGCGCAAAGTAGCCCCCTTCCCGCTTCGCTCAGGTAAGTTATAATATTGTCGAATGGCCCCCTTCCACCTTCCGCGGTTAGCGTAATTCGAACACCGAACACCTGTTTTAGGCCGCTTTTTCTTCCCTCCCGATCATCAACAGGTGTTCGTCGTTTCGTTATTGCACCATCGCTACACTCTACCTATCGGCTATCGGTGGGGTTTACACATTTTATATTTTTAAATTCAAACCTTATAAAACTGCTTGTACATACACCTCAATAATCAATTTGAAATGTTAAAGCAGGTTAAACCATTAAAGGTCATATTTGAACCACAAAAATCCATTAAAGGTGATGGTTGTTTTTCTTTTAAAGGTTATGTGATTGTAAATGACAGCTAAACTTACTTGACAGTTAACTAATGTTTTAGAAAAATGAACCAACTTTAAAAAATCACCCAGACTTTATTTATTAAGATTAAGAAATGATTTTTGTTTTAAATTAAACTTAAAAGATTATATTTTTAATTAAAAAAATCAAATTTTTCCTAATTATTATCAAAAAAATTAAAAAAACTCTTAAAGTTGGGTAAAATTTTGGACTGTTTTAACCTAACTTTTTAAAAAAATTTAACTAACTTAAAAAAATTTAACCAACTTAAAAAAATTTAACGAACTTTAAAAATCACCCAGACTTTATTTATTAAGATTAAGGAATAGTTTTTGTTTTAAATTAAACTTAAAAGATTATATTTTCAATTAAAATCGTCAAATTTTTCCTAATTATTACCAAAAAAATTAAAAAAATTCTTAAAGTTGGAAAAAATTTTTGACAGTTTTAACCTTACTTTTTTAAAAATTTGACCTTTTTTAAAAACTCACCCAGATTTTATTTATTAAGATTAAGAAATGATTTTTATTTTAAATTGAAAATAAAAGATTCTATTTTAATCTAAAAAAGGTAGATTTTTTATAAATTTTATCAAAAAAATTAAAAAAAATTTTAAGGTTAGTAAAAATTTTCGACACTAAACTTATTTAAAAAATTCGATCATCTTTAAAAAATCACCCAGAGTTTATTTTTAAAGATAGAGATTTTTATGTTAAATGAAAGTTAAAATATTCTATTTTAATCCAAGAAAGGTAGATTTTTTATAAATTTTATCACAAAATTAAAAAAAAAATTTAAAGTTGGGTAAAATTTTTGACAGTTTTAACCTAACTTTTTTTTAAAAAAATTCACCAACTTTAAAAAATCACCCAGACTTTATTTATTGAGATTAAGAAATGATTTTTGTTTTAAATTAAACTTAAAAGATTCTATTTTCGATTGAAATCGTCAAATTTTTTCTAATTATTATCAAAAAAATTAAAAAAATTCTTAAAGTTGGTTAAAATTTTTTGACAGTTTTAACCTAACTTTTTAAAAAATTTGACCAACTTTAAAAAATCACCCAGACTTTATTTATTAAGATTAAGGAATGATTTTTGTTTTAAATAAAACTTAAAAGATTGTATTTTTAATTAAAAAAGTTAAATTTTTCCTAATTATTATCAAAAAAATTAAAAAAATTTTTAAAGTTGGGTAAAATTTTTTGACAGTTTTAACCTAACTTTTTTAATAAATTTGACCATCTTTAAAAAATCGCCCAGAGTTTATTTATTAAGATTAAGAAATGATTTTTGTTTTAAATTAAACTTAAAAGATTCTATTTTTAATTAAAAAAGTCAAATTTTCTCTAATTATTGTCAAAAAAATTAAAAAAATTCTTAAAGTTGACTAAATTTTTTGACAGTTAACTAACCTAATTTTTTAAGAAATTTCACCAACTTTAAAAAATCGCCTATAGTTTATTTTTTAAGATTAAGAAATGATTTTTGTTTTAAATTAAACTTAAAAAATTCTATTTTCGATTGAAATCGTCAAATTTTCCCTAATTATTGTCAAAAAAATTAAAAAAATTCTCAAAATTGGGTAAAATTTTTTGACAGTTTTAATCTTACTTTTTTAAAAATTTGACCTTTTTTAAAAAATCGTCCAAGCTTTATTTATTAAGATTAAAAAATGATTTTTGTTTTAAATTGAAGCTAAAAGATTCTATTTTGAACTAAAAAAGGTAGATTTTTTATAAATTTTATCTAAAAAAATAAAAAAAAATTTAAAGTTAGTAAAAATTTTCGACACTAAATTTATTTAAAAAATTCGATCAACTTTAAGAAATCACCCAGACTTTAAAAATAAAGATAGAGAGTATATTTTTATGTTAAATGAAAGTTAAATCATTCTATTTTAATCTAAGAAAGGTAAATTTTTTATAAATTTTATCAAAAAAATTTAAAAAATTCTTAAAGTTGGTAAAAAATTTTTAACACTAACCTAACTTTTTTAAAAATTTCACCAATTTTAAAAAATCACCCACACTTTATCTTTCAAGATAGAAAGATGATTTTTATTTTAAATGAAAGCTAAAACATTCTATTTTAATCTAAGAAAGGTAATTTTTTTTTAAATTTTATCACAAAATTAAAAAAAAAATTAAAGTTGGGTTAAATTTTTGACAGTTTTAACCTAGCTTTTTTAAGAAAATTTGGCCAAGTTTAAAAAATCACCCAGATTTTATTTATTAAGATTAAGAAATAATTTTTGTTTTAAATTAAACTTAAAACATTCTATTTTCAACTAAAGAAGTCAATTTATTCCCAATTATTACCAAAAAAATTAAAAAAAATTTTAAAGTTGGGTAAAATTATTGACAGTTAACTAACCTAACTTTAAAAAAAAAATAACCAACTTTAAAAAATCACCCAGAGTTTATTTATAAAGATTAAGAAATAATTTTTGTTTTAAATAAAACTTAAAAGATTGTATTTTTAATTAAAAAAGTTAAATTTTTCCTAATTATTATCAAAAAAATTAAAAAAATTCTTAAAGTTGGAAAAAATTTTTGACAGTTTTAACCTAACTTTTTTAAAAAATTTCATCAACTTTAAAAACTCACCCAGACTTTATTTATTAAGATTAAGAAATGATTTTTCTTTTAAATTAAACTCCAAACATGCTATTTTTGCTTAAAAAAGTCAAATTTTTCCTAATTATTATCAAAAAAATTAAAAAAAATCTTAAAGTTGGGTAAAATTTTTGACAGTTAATTAACCTAATTTTTTACAAAAATTCGACCAACTTTAAAAAATCACCCAGACTTTATTTATTAATATTAAGAAATGATTTTTGTTTTAAATTAAACTTAAAAGATTCTATTTTCGATTAAAAAAGTCAAATTTTTCCTAATTATTGTCAAAAAAATTAAAAAAATTCTTAAAGTTGGGTAAAATTTTTAAGGTTGGTTAAAATTTTTGACAGTTAACTAACCTAACTTTTTTAAAAAATTTCACCAACTTTAAAAAATCACCCAGACTTTATTTATTAAGATTAAGAAATGATTTTTGTTTTAAATTAAACTTAAAAGATTCTATTTTTAATTAAAATAGTCAAATTTTTCATAATTATTGTCAAAAAAATTAAAAAAATTCTTGAAGTTCGGTAAAATTTATTGAATATCTCTAAATTGCAATTAAAACCGTAAACTGTAAATTGATTCGTTTACACCTTCGACCTTGGTTCGAAACAGTGCGTGAACAAGGCTACGAGTATCATATAACTCATTCTTCAATCTAAATAGGTAACTAAACTAAAATCCTTTAAAGCAACTGCGCGAATAATAATAATAAACTTACAATTAGAAATCTGGGTGTGTTTTTTAGAGTTGTTTCACCTTAACTTACCTTTCTTTTCACCATTCTCAATACCTCCTCACCTTCTATTTTGATTAATCATTTGGCTTTAAGCTATAATACACATTTAATCGAATGGTACAATTTACAAAGTCCTTACATAACAAAATCTTTACATAACAAAGTCTTTATGAAACAAGATCTTTATGAAACAAAGTATTTACGCAACAAATTTTAAAAGAAAAATAATGCTTAATCATTTTAGATTTAATTTTTTGATTACATTTTATACCTATAACCAATATTTAAAATTTTAACGCTGTTGATGAAGTAATCTTTAATTGGAATTCATTTTTCCTGTAATTTTTTTCTCTGCGGTGATTATTTTGTATTCTATTTGTGTTTTTTAAAACGTAGAAGTATTTACTCATCGATAAGCAAAACAGTTCAAGGAATTTTAAACACATCGGTTGAAAGAATTTACGGTATTCTAAATGATAATAATTCTATTTTCTCTATTTTAAAAATATTTATTTTAAGGTAAATTAGTTACAATTTTTAAAAATATAATCTTTTAACTTCAATTTAAAACAAAAATCGTTTCTTAATCTTAATAAATAAAGTCTGGGTGATTTTTTAAAGTTGGTCAAATTTTTAAAAAAGTTAGGTTAAAACTATCAAAAATTTTTACCCAACTTTAAAAATTTTTTTAATTTTTTTGACAATAATTAGGAAAAATTTAACTTTTTTAATTAAAAATAGAATCTTTTAGCTTCAATTTAGTTTAAAAATCATTTCCTAATCTTAATAAATAAAGTCTGGGTGATTTTTTAAACTTGGTTAAATTTTTTAAAAAAGTTAGGTTAAAACTGTCAAAAATTTTACCCAACTTTAAAAATTTTTTTAATTTTTTTGGTAATAATTAGGAAAAATTTGACTTTCTTAATTAAAAATAGAATCTTTTAACTTCAATTTAAAATAAAAATCATTTCTTAATCTTAAAAAATAAAGTCTGGGTGATTTTTTAAAGTTGGTTAAATTTTTTAAAAAAGTTAGGTTAAAACTGTCAAAAAATTTTACCCAAGTTTAAAAATTTTTTTAATTTTTTTGACATTAATTAGGAAAAATTTGACTTTTTTAATTAAAAATAGAAACTTTTAACTTCAATTTAAAACAAAAATCATTTCTTAATCTTAATAAATAAAGTCTGGGTGATTTTTTAAAGTTGGTTAAATTTTTTAAAAAAGTTAGGTTAAAACTGTCAAAAAATTTTACCCAACTTTAAAAATTTTTTTAATTTTTTTGACATTAATTAGGAAAAATTTGACTTTTTTAATTAAAATTAGAAACTTTTAACTTCAATTTAAAATAAAAATCATTTCTTAATCTTAATAAATAAAGTCTGGGTGATTTTTTAAAGTTGGTCGAATTTTTTAAAAAATTAGGTTAGTTAACTGTCAAAATTTTTTTCCATCTTTGGGAATTTTTTTAATTTTTTTGGTAATAATTAGAAAAAATTTGACTTTTTTAATTAAAAATAGAATCTTTTAAGTTCAATTTAAAACAAAAATCATTTCTTAATCTTAATAAATAAACTCTGGGTGATTTTTTAAACTTGGTTAAATTTTTTAAAAAAGTTAGGTTAAAACTGTCAAAAATTTTTCTCATCTTTAAAAATTTTTTTAATTTTTTTAACAATAATTAGGAAAAATTTGACTTTTTTAATTAAAAATAGAATCTTTTAGCTTCAATTTAAAATAAAAATCATTTCTTAATCTTAATAAATAAAGTCTGGGTGATTTTTTAAAGTTGGTAAAATTTTTTAAAAAAGTTAGGTTAAAACTGTCAAAAATTTTTACCCAACTTTAAAAATTTTTTTAATTTTTTTGACATTATTTAGGAAAAATTTGACTTTTTTAATTAAAAATAGAATCTTTTAGCTTCAATTTAGTATAAAAATCATTTCTTAATCTTAATAAATAAAGTCTGGGTGATTTTTTAAAGTTGGTGAATTTTTTTTAAAAGTTAGGTTAAAACTGTCAAAAATTTTACCCAATTTTAAGAATTTTTTTAATTTTTTTAACAATAATTAGGAAAAATTTGACTTTTTTAATTAAAAATAGAATCTTTTAGCTTCAATTTAAAATAAAAATCATTTCTTAATCTTAATAAATAAAGTCTGGGTGATTTTTTAAAGTTGGTGAATTTTTTTAAAAAGTTAGGTTAAAACTGTCAAAAATTTTACCCAACTTTGGGAATTTTTTAAATTTTTTTGGTAATAATTAGGAAAAATTTGACATTTTTAATTAAAAATAGAATCTTTTAAGTTCAATTTAAAACAAAAATCATTTCTTAATCTTAATAAATAAACTCTGGGTGATTTTTTAAACTTGGTTAAATTTTTTAAAAAAGTTAGGTTAAAACTGTCAAAAATTTTTCTCATCTTTAAAAATTTTTTTAATTTTTTTAACAATAATTAGGAAAAATTTGACTTTTTTAATTAAAAATAGAATCTTTTAGCTTCAATTTAAAATAAAAATCATTTCTTAATCTTAATAAATAAAGTCTGGGTGATTTTTTAAAGTTGGTTAAATTTTTTAAAAAAGTTAGGTTAAAACTGTCAAAAAATTTTACCCAACTTTAAAAATTTTTTTAATTTTTTTGACATTAATTAGGAAAAATTTGACTTTTTTAATTAAAAATAGAATCTTTTAGCTTCAATTTAGTATAAAAATCATTTCTTAATCTTAATAAATAAAGTCTGGGTGATTTTTTAAAGTTGGTAATTTTTTTTTAAGTGAGGTTAGTTAACTGTCAAAAATTTTACCCATCTTTAAAAATTTTTTTAATTTTTTTAACAATAATTAGGAAAAATTTGACTTTTTTAATTAAAAATAGAATCTTTTTTCTTCAATTTAAAACAAAAATCATTCCTTAATCTTAATAAATAAAGTCTGGGTGATTTTTTAAACTTGGTTAAATTTTTTAAAAAAGTTAGCTTAAAACTGTCAAAAATTTTTACCCAATTTTAAGAATTTTTTAAAATTTTTTGGTAATAATTAGAAAAAAATTGACTTTTTTAATGAAAAATAGAATCTTTTAGCTTCAATTTAGTTTAAAAATCATTTCTTAATCTTAATAAATAAAGTCTGGGTGATTTTTTAAACTTGGTTAAATTTTTTAAAAAAGTTAGGTTAAAACTGTCAAAAATTTTTACCCAACTTTAAATTTTTTTGACAATAATTAGCAAAAATCTGACTTTTTTAATTAAAAATAGAATCTTTTAAGTTTAATTTAAAACAAAAATCATTTCTTAATCTTAATAAATAAAGTCTGGGCGATTTTTTAAACTTGGTTAAATTTTTTAAAAAAGTTAGGTTAAAACTGTCAAAATTTTTTTCCAACTTTAAAAATTTTTTAAATTTTTTTGACAATAATTAGAAAAAATTTAACTTTTTTAATGAAAAATAGAATCTTTTAGCTTCAATTTAAAATAAAAATCATTTCTTAATCTTAATAAATAAAGTCTGGGTGATTTTTTAAAGTTGGTTAAATTTTTTAAAAATGAGGTTAAAACTATTAAATTTTTTTTCAAACTTTAAGAAGTTGGAAATCATATTGAAAACATAATCTTCTGCTTATTTACAAACTGCATCGTTCCGCTTAGTTCTTAGTCCTTGAAAATTACTAAACACATTGTGTTTTACCTCCAAACGTTAATCGCGAGCAATAAATCTCGCCGATATTACCTTGGTTTCGTTCGGATCGGTGCAAAATTTCCAAAAATTACGTACACACAGAACCCTAGCTAAAGATAGAACTCGTAAACAATGAACATATAATATACTATTTAAAACCATCGGTTTATTTTACGTACCTAGACCGACATTTTTGTCGCTTTTTTTTTCTCTAAATTTTATTCCTACCAAAAGCAATATTTTTAATAACCTCACTTTTGTAATGTAAAAAATCATTTTAAGATCATATAATAAAAAAATCAATCACAATACTAAATAATTAAGCACAAATGAATGAACTAATTTATTAATATAAACAAATTTAATCGTTTAAATCCAATCAATTGGTTTTTTATTGAGAAAAATCATAAAAGAAATCTAAAATAAGAACTTGGGTAAATTTGACAGATAAATGTCAACAAAGACTTTTAAAAAAAGTGATCTTTTTTACCGATAATAAAATGTCATTTTCTCATTAAAAATATTTATTTATTTTTAAAACTAAAAAGCATTAAAAACATCCCAATTAGTTTATTAATTAACAAATATGAATAAAAAATAAATATTTTTATTAATTTAAGTTATTAAATATTCGGAATGTGAAGATATAATTTTAAATTTATCAGAAGTGCCAACCCCAAAAAATTAAAATAACCTAGGATTTTAAAATAACCTCAAAAAATTTTAATAACGGTTCATCTTACTAATTAATTAGACTTTTTTTGGTATTAATTTAGTTTTTTGATGATATTTATTTAGTAAAATAATACTTTTATATACATTTCTTATCAAAAAGTACACAACAAATATTTTAATGGTAAGTACTAGGTATTATTTCATAATTTTCAACTGAATGTAATGCATCATCTTACAATTCCAATTTTAGGTTTATTGTTCCAATTTTTTAAATGAAGTAGGTATACAATCGATGTAAGATCGAGACATTAATTAATTGCTATCGTTTAATTCCAAACGCAGCAATGTATTCGTGTTAAAAATCACTCAATCTGTTAGATTAGATCGTTGATATAGAAAGCGAGTCATCAGAGTGGTATTAAATGGGTTCAATTTTAGAAAAGAAAAGGTACTTGTAATTACTAAACAATTAAAACGTTATTAAAATATATTTACTTAGTTGTTTGGTGTTGAAGAAGTTTTATTGCAATTTAGTTTGAATTGTGAGTTAGTTACAGTTATAGACATTAAAGATTTTGGGTTAAGTGGAATCGTATATTTGATAAGAATTTGATTTGTATTGGTTTTGATAAATTAGGTAAGCAGGAAATGTACTTATGTTTATTGACATAACCTAATTTTTCGAAAATTTTCTAATATTGTCGAATTTCTTCTAAAATTTCGTTCAATTTTATATAAACTTGTCTAAAATTGTTGAATTTTGTCTAATTTTACTTAAATTTTTCCAATTTCATCTAAAATTTTGAAATTTCTTTTAAAAAAATACCTTAATTTAACTTAAAATTTTGAATTTTGTCTAAAATTTTCTAAAATCGTCAAATTTCTTCTAAAATTTCGTTCAATTTTATATAAACTTGTCTAAAATTGTTAAATTTTGTCTAATTTTACTTAAGTTTATTAATTTCATCTAAAATTTTGGAATTTCTTTTAAAAAAAATACCTTAATTTAACTTAAAATTTTGAATTTTATCTAAAATTTTCTAAAGTTGTCGAATTTCTTCTAAAATTTCGTTCAATTTTATATAAACTTGTCTAAAATTGTTGAATTTTGTCTAATTTTACTTAAGTTTATCAATTTTATCAAAAATTTTGGAATTTCTTAAAAAAAAATACCTTAATTTAGCTTAAAATTTTGAAATTTTGTGTAAAATTTTCTAAAATCGTCAAATTTCATCTAAAACTTCGTTTAATTTTATATAAACTTGTCTAAAATTATAGATTTTTGTCTAATTTTACTTAAGTTTATCAATTTTATCTAAAATTTTGGAATTTCTTTTAAAAAAATACCTTAATTTAACTTAAAATTTTGAAATTTTGTCTAAAATTTTCTAAAGTTGTCAAATTTCTTCTAAAATTTCGTTCACTTTTATATAAACTTGTTTAAAATTGTTGAATTTTATCTAATTTTACTTAAGTTTATCAATTTTATCTAAAATTTTGGAATTTCTTTTAAAAAAATATCTTAATTTAGCTTAACATTTTGAATTTTTGTCTAAAATTTTCTAAAATCGTCAAATTTCTTCTAAAATTTCGTTCAATTTTATATAAACTTGTCTAAAATTGTTGATTTTTGTCTAATTTTACTTAAGTTTATCAATTTTATCTAAAATTTTGGAATTTCTTTAAAAAAAATACCTTAATTTAGTTTAAAATTTTGAATTTTGTCAAAAATTTTCTAAAGTTGTCAAATTTCTTCTAAAATTTCGTTCAATTTTATATAAACTTGTCTAAAATTATTGATTTTTGTCTAATTTTACTTAAGTTTATCAATTTTATCTAAAATTTTTTAAATTCTTTAAAAAAAAATACCTTAATTTAGCTAAAAATTTTGAAATTTTGTCTAAAATTTTCTAAAATCGTCACTTTTTTTCTAAAATTTCGTTCAATTTTATATAAACTTGTCTAAAATTGTTGAACTTTGTCTAATGTTAATTAAGTTTATCAATTTCATCTAAAATTTTGGAATTTCTTTAAAAAAATACCTTAAGTTAGCTTAAAATTTTGAATTTTTGTGAAAAATTTTCTAAAATCGTCGAATTTCTTCTAAAATTTCGTTCAATTTTATATAAACTTGTCTAAAATTGTTGAATTTTGTCTAATTTTACTTAAATTTTTCCAATTTCATCTAAAATTTTGAAATTTCTTTTAAAAAAATATCTTAATTTAGCTTAAAATTTTGAATTTTTGTCTAAAATTCCCTAAAATCGAATTTCATTCAAAACATCATCTAATTTCGTATAAAATCGTCTAAAATTGTTAAATTTCGTCTAATTTCATCTAAAACTTTAGAATTTCATTTAAAAATAACTTAATTTTGTATAAAATTGTGAAATTTTGTCTAAAATTTTCTAAAATCCTCGAATTTTATTTAAAATTTTTTCAAATTTCGTATAAAATCGTTTAAAATTATTGAATTTCGCTTAATTTCATTTAATTTTTTTAAATTTCATTAAAGAATAACTTAATTTAACATAAAGTTGTGAATTTTTGTCTAAAATTTTCTAAAATCATCGAATTTTGTCTAAAATTTCGTCCAATTTCATGTAAAATCTTCTAAAATTGTCGAATTTCGTCTAATTTTATCTAAAATTTTTGAATTTCATTTAAAAAATAACTTAATTTAACATAAGATTCTGAAATTTGGCTAAAATTTTTTAAAATCGTCGAATTTTATTCAAAATTTTTTCAAATTTCGTATAAAATCGTTTAAAAGTATCAATTATCGCTTAATTTCATTTAATTTTTTAAAATTTCATTAAAAAATAACTTAATTTAGCTTAAAATTGTGAAATTTTGTCAAAAATTTTCTAAAATCGTCGAATTTCGTTTAAAATTTCGCCCAATTTCATGTGAAATCGTCTAAAAATCTTGAATTTCGTCTAATTTTATCTAAAATTTTGGAATTTCATTAAAAAAAAACTTAATTTAGCATAAAATTGTGAATTTTTGTCTTAAATTTTCTAAAATCGTCAAATTTCGTCTAAAATTTCACCCAATTTCATGTGAAATCATTTAAAATTGTTGATTTTCGTCTCATTTTACCTAGAATTTTGGAATTTCATTAAAAAAATAACTTAATTTAGCATAAAATTGTGAATTTTTTTCTAAAATTTTCTAAAATTGTCGAATTTTATTTAAAATTTTTTCAAATTTCGTATAAAATCGTTTAAAATTATTGAATTTCGCTTAATTTCATTTAATTTTTTTAAATTTCATTAAAAAATAACTTAATTTAAGTTAAAATTGTGAAATTTTATCTAAAATTTTCTAAAATTGTTAAATTTCGTCTAAAATTTCACCCAATTTCATGTGAAATCATTTAAAATTGTTGATTTTTGTCTCATTTTACCTAGAATTTTGGAATTTCATTTAAAAAATAACTTAATTTAACATAAAATTCTGAATTTTTGTCTAAAATATTCTAAAATCGTCGAATTTCGTCTAAAATTTCGCCCAATTTCATGTAAAATCGTCTAAAAATCTTGAATTTCGTCTAATTTTATCTAAAATTTTGGAATTTCATTAAAAAATAACTTAATTTAGCTTAAAATTGTGAAATTTTTTCTAAAATTTTCTAAAATCGTCGAATTTTATTCAAAATTTTTTCAAATTTCGTATAAAATCGTTTAAAATTATTGAATTTCGCTTAATTTCATTTAATTTTTTAAAATTTCATTAAAAAATAACTTAATTTAGCTTAAAATTGTGAAATTTTATCTAAAATTTTCTAAAATCGTCAAATTTCGTCTAAAATTTCGCCTAATTTCATCTAAAATCGTCTAAAATTGTTGAATTTCGTCTAATTTTACCTAAAATATTGGAATTTGATTTAAAAAATACTTTAACTTTGTTTAAAATTGTGAAATTTCATCCAAAATTTTCTAAAATCGTCGAATTTCATTAAAATTTTTTTCAAATTTCGTATAAAATCGTCTAAAATTGTTAAATTTCGTCTAATTTTACCTAAAATTTTTGAATTTCATTAAAAAAATAACTTAATTTAGCATAAAATTGTGAATTTTTATCTAAAATTTTCTAAAATCGTCAAATTTCGTCTAAAATTTCGCCCAATTTCATGTAAAATCGTCTAAAATTGTCGAATTTCGCTTAATTTTATCTAAAACTTTGGAATTTGATTTAAAAAATACTTTAACTTTGTTTAAAATTGTGAAACTTCATCCAAAATTTTTTAAAATCGTCGAACTTCATTCAAAATGTCACCTAATTTCGTAGAAAATCGTCTAAAATTGTTAAATTTTGTCTAATTTTAACAAAAATTTTTGAATTTCACTTAAAAAATAACTTCTTTTAGCATAAAATTTTGAAATTTTATCTAAAATTTTTTTAAAATTGTCAAATTTCGTCTAAAATTTCGCCTAATTTCATGTAAAATCTAAAATTGTTGAATTCCGTTTAATTTTACCTAAAATTTTGGAATTTCATTAAAAAAAAATAACTTAATTTAGCAAAAAATTCTGAAATTTTGTCTAGAATTTTCTAAAATCGTCGAATTTTATTCAAAATTTTTTCAAATTTCGTATAAAATCGTTTAAAATTATTGAATTTCGCTTAAGTACCAAAAAAATTAAAAAAATTCTTAAAATTGACTAAAATTTTTCACAGTTCATTAACCTAACTTTTAAAAATTTTGACCAAATTTAAAAAATCGTGGGGACTTTATTTTTTTTAATTAAGAAATGAAATTTATATTAATTGAAAGCTAAAATATTCTATTTTGTAATAAAAAAGTCAATTTTGTTCTAATTATTACCCAAAAAATTAAAAAAAAAAAAAACATAAAGGTGACTAAAATTTTTCACACTTAACCTAACTTTTAAAAATTTTGTTCCAAAAGTGGAATTTTTTAGTAATCATATTTTTTTGTTATTTAATTTACCAATCTTACAATTGAATTAATACATTAAATTCATCACGATATCCATTTACCAAAACCCTCCACCTATTTACATAATAACTCCAATAATATATCAAATGTTGGTTTAGTCTATCGTCTAGTTATGTTTATATGACGTTTCTGATAAACACACGCTAACCAATTTGAATTTCTTGGGCCAATGTTTGAATAACAACGGTGTTATCGAAACCCCAACTGGTAACTTTGGCGTCATATAGATTTTAACATCGTATAGACTTTGCCGTCATATAGGCGCCAAACCAAGCCAGAAACAAACCCATTCGTAAATGTATTCAGTTTGTACATTCACTAAAACGTTTTGTTCCGCAGGTGGAACTAAAAACAATAGTCTTTCCGGCTTCTAATGGACGTGAACACAAAAAAGGAGTTCAAAAAAGAAACTGAACGATAAATACAAAACGATATAAAGGAAATTTAAAACTTTGTGGTGTGAGTTAAGTGAAAAATTGGATATTATGGCTGATTCGGAAAGAAATAATTCATCTTCGGTTGATCATAAGAACGGAAGGGAAGCGAAATCTTTGGAACCGTCCGAAGCGGATCCTTGCATTGAGGAGAAAACTCAAAGGAATAAACTATTTAATCAGGCCGAGGTGGTGTTGAGGCAAAAAACTGGTTTATCGAAAGAAGGAGTTAGGTACGCGGCCGGTTTAGTGATTTTAACGTTCGTTCTGTTGGTGATTGTTATCGCGTTGGCAATCGCGTGGCCTTCCGTGCCCCACCATTTCGAATTTCCTATTTGTAAGGATCCGGCTTGTCTTCGAGCATCGGCGCAGGTAAGTTTTTAAACATCTGAGAGTTTATGCAACCAACATTTCATTATTGCAAAAAGTCTCAAGAAAATTGTGTCAAAAAATAACTAATAAAATGATTTAATTTATCTGATTACTATCCAACTATCACATATTTTATCGAATTCTGATAGACTCTAATAGAACTAAAGATATACTAAAGATAGACTAAAGAATGAGTTCTAAAAGATTTGGAAAGTTTCCTAAAAAAACTAAAAATATCGACCGACGTCGCGTCGTATTTCTAGTAAAACGGTTTGTTTGAAATATCGCATATTGTTTCGTCTTTGGGTCCCTGTAAACAATCGGCGTTTGTAAATTTCGCCCCCTTTGGCGTGATTTACCGCTAGATTGGCGCCTTTTGTACTTTGTAAAGTGGCTAAAGCGGGGTTTTAAGTGCGGGGAATTTCCTGTTGCCGGCGTTGCCGCCGCTCTTGGTTTATTTAGATGGTAGTTGTGTACGCGACGAAAAAAGAAATACTCGGGATAACGTTGTTACAACTGGATGGTTTAATATTAGAAAGAGGTATGAAAAGATGTGTTTATATCTTTTCCCAACAGCTATAACTTCAAACTGATGATAGATTTATATATCGTCGTCTTAGAACCAAACTATTCTATATCCATTTTTTAAAATTCGAGATTTTAGTTTTTACATTCAATATTCACTCAGCAGCAGAAAGAAGTCTTCTACAAAGACTTTGGAATACTTCAACCGAGAAAAGAATAGTCATAATCTAAAACGATAAAATCGTATTTATTCTAATGTTAATAATACTAGTTGAAAGCTAAAATATTCTATTTTATAATAAAAAAGTCAATTTTGTTCTAATTATTACCCAAAAAATTTAAAAAATTCATAAAGTTGACTAAAATTTTTTATAATCTTAAAAAAGTTGAAAAAAATAGAAAATTATTTAAAAATTAAAGTTAATGTAACTTAATTTATATTAAAATTGTTAAAAAATGACTTAATTTAGTCTAAAATTGTAATATTTCACTTAAAATTTTTTAAAATCATCGATTTTTTTCCAAAATTTCACGAAATTTGGTGCAAAATGGTTGAATTTCGTTTAATTTCATCAAAATTTATTCGAATTCCATTAAAAAATACCTTAATTTAGCTTGAAATTGTGAAATTTCGACCAAAATTTTCAAAATTCGTCCAATTTCGTTTGAAAATTCACGAAATTTCGTCCAAAATTGTCGAATTTCATTGAAAAATAACTTAATTTAGCTAAAAATGGTGAAATTTTATCCTAAATTTCTTAAAATTGTCGAATTTCGTTTGAAATTTCACGAAATTTTGCTTAAAATTCTCGAATTTCATTGAAAAAAACTTTATTTATCTTAAAATTGTGCAATTTCATCTAAAATTTTCTAAAATCCGTTTTTTTATTCCGAAATTTTACGAAATTTGATGTAAAATTATCTAAAATTGTTGAATATCGTTTAATTTCATTTAATTTTTTTCAAATTTCATTGAAAGATAACTTAATTTAGCTTAAAATTGTGAAACTTCGACAAAAAATTTCAAATTTCTTCTAAAATTTTCCCAAATTTTGTATAATATTGCCTAAAATGATTGAATTTCGTCTAATTTCATCTAAAATTTCTTAAAGTTATCGAATTTCGTCTGAAATTTCACCAGATTTCGACAAAAGTTGTCAATTTTGACAATTTTTGTTAAAAATTGACGTTTAAAATGTCAAAATTGATAATTGTAATCAAAATTTGACGTTTAAACTGTCAAAATTAACAATTCTAATCAAAATTTGACGTTTAAAATGTAAACAATTCCAGATTTTAACCAAATTTAACCTTTCAAAAGTCAAAATTGACACTTTTAAGTAAAATTTGACATTTGGAATACCAAAATCAATGATTTTGAATAAAATTTAACATTCAAACGGTAAAAGTTGACAATTGTAGTTAAAAATTTACATTTAAACTGCCAAAATTGACAGTTCTAATCAAAAGTTGACGTTTAAAACGTAAACAATTCTAGGTCTTGGTAAAATTTAACGTTTTAAATGTCAAAATTGACACTTTTAAGTAAAGTTTAACATTTTAAGTAACAAAATCGATTATTCTGAATAAAATTTAACATTTAAATTGTAACAATTGACAATTTTAGTTCAAAATTAACGTTTAAAATGTCAAAATTGGCAATTTTAATCAAAATTTGACGTTTAAAATGTAAACAAACACAGATTTTTAATAAAATTTTTCGTTTAAAATGTTAAAATTGACAATTCTAATCAAAATTTGACGTTTAAAATGTAAACAAATCCAGATTTTAATAAAATTTTACGTTTCAAATGTCAACATTGACAGTTTTAACTAAAATTTCACATTTGAAATATCAAAATCGATGATTTTGAATAAAATTTAACATTTAAACTGTAAAAACAGACAATTTTAGTTAAAAATTGACATTTAAGATATCAAAGTTGAAAGGTTAGTAAAAAATTGACATTGAAAATGTCAAAATTTACAGTTTTTATAAATAATAACGTTTATAAAAATCGAGCCAACTGTTTTATCGGCCCAAATCGAAAATGACAGAAAACGGCGATTTCGTTTAGGACTAAAATCGGCCGCTTCGGGTTCAAAGGAGCCCCGATTCGTATGTAAAGTTGCAGTGTAAAGCCGTTCAGAAAGTTAGCCGGAAGCAGAGTCGCGGAGCCGGTGGCCTTTTGGGCAAAAATTGCGTTCAAAAATTGGCGAAAATGACAGACGGATCTCGGTCGACCAACGATCGCGTTTTAGTTTCAATTAGGGCCACTTTTTTTTCAATTGATTTTCGGGGCCGTTTTTCCGAAATCGCCCTCGGACCCCCCAAAATCGTCGGGGAGGTGAAGATAATGGCCGGCAGAATCGCGTAAAACCGTTTGTTCGCTCGAAAAACTCTTTCCAAAAAAACTATTAAGAAAAGAGCGAGACGCCTGCGGCGCCCTCTTTTAAAGGGGCGCTGCTCGTTTATTACTTTAATATATTATAAATAATAATATTGGGTTGTTCGGAAAGTAATTTCATTTTTTTTCCCAAAAAAAAAAAAGATTTAATTGTATTTTTTGGCATCCAACTTTTATCGCGTCTTATCAGCTTCAACCGACCTTTCCGAACGTGGTACATCTTCGACATCAAAATTGCCGGATCGAAATTTTTCGCTAGCTAAAGGTGCTTTGTCAATCACGCGACTGCAGCGGCGATCGTCGCGCGGCTCTGGCGACTTTGCGTCAGCCACTCTTTTAAATTGAATTATATGGATAATCCGAAAGAGAAAAAACCGAAGGCGACTATTGTCGCAGACCCTGTGTACGTACCCTAAATTGACATTTAGGGTACGTACACACCAAGCGGTTTTTGTCGACTCGACAGTCGCCTCGACAATCGCGCGAAACGTTTACACTAGAAGTGAAGTCGTACGACAGGATGACGTCCTCTAAACAGACCAACGCAGTGTTTCCCAACCTTTTTGTGCCATGTCCCACCTTTGCCTTTCTAAAATTCTTATGACCCCCTATGTAACATACATATTTTTAGGTTTTACAATAGTTTTCTTGCACATTTGGTTGAATTTGGGTATTTGATTTTTGTTTCCTCACAAAGCCATGCCATCGTTCTATTTATATTAAATAAGGTTTTAACTGAATAATCATAATGCAATTCTGCGAGTTCTTTTTGATACTCCATATTTGATATATCAGACAAATCCACTAACATTGACTGCATCATCCATGTTGGAAAATCAATTTGTTTTAAATCAGAAAATCTTTCACTTAAATCAGCCGATAGAACATTTAGATGATTGACAATAACAAGTAAAATGGTATTAGTTACTTCACATTTTTGAAGCCAATGAAACTGTTCAAAGTTTTTGTTCTTATGTTTCTGATATAACTCAATATGGGTGATGAAACCAAATATCTTTGCTTTTGCATTGAGTTTTATTTGTTCCTTGAACAAATGCTTTACCATCCATTTAGCAAATACTTTATTTCAGATTTGTCGATTAAAAAATCTCTGAGTATCAAACAGTTCCATAGATCTTTTCAAGCACTTCCATTAAGATAGCCATCTTACTTCAGTATGAAGTAAAAGTCTCACATGGTCTTCATTGTGTTCTTCACAAAATAACTTGAAGATACGCTCACATTTAGCATTAGCTGTAAAGCTGTTAGCTGCATTAACACACTTTATTACTGAATGTACCTCGTTTAGAAGAGGCGAAATGTTTTTAGTTACCAAATGCTCAGTTGATATTTTGGTATCGTCAAGCCGGATTATACCTAATAACTATTTACTGCAATTATTTAAGAATTTACTTTTTTCGTTAAATTTGGGTTAAATTTTGGAAATTTGAAAAGGGCTAAACTGACGTAGAGTTGATTTTCGAATTGTCCCCCTGTGGGGCGTGAGCCCCACGTTAGGAAACACTGGACCAACGCCTCATCAATCTAACTACCGTGTGAACACTTTCATTAAAAACGTGAGATGATATGTCGAGAGACTTGGTTTGTCGAATGGGCGCCATCGGTAAAATCTTAGGTCGAGTCGACACCATTCGACCATCGAACACTTTGGACGATTTCAAAGAAGCATTTGTCGATTCGACGGTCGAGTCGACTGTCGAGTCGACAAAAACCGCTTAGTGTGAACGTAGCCTTAATAAGGCGACTGTAGAAGCGCTAGAAAAGTCACGAATCTGCAGCCGCGCGACGATCGCCGCTGCAGTCGCGTGATTGACAATGCACCTTAAATGAGTTGATGCGAACCGGCGAATAACAATACATTAGATCGGATTCAGGTTACATTTATCAAATTTAGTTTATAACCACTTGAAACGCCTGGGATTATCCTCGAAACTCGATGTATGGGTTCCCCATGTTCTCTACTGTCATCAGCTGGACAAACTGATTGATACACTTCAACAGAAAAGGCCAAAACTAATCATTAGAAAAGGCGTAGTGTTTCACCAAGACAACGCGGGACCTCACACACGTTTGGTCACTCGCCAAATGCTTTTACAACTTGAATGGGATACAACGCCACACCCACCATATTCTCCAAACTTGGCACCATGAGATTATTATTTGTTCCGGTCACTCCAAAATTTTTTAGACGGTAAAATCTTCACCTTAAATGAGGAGGTTAAAAACTACCTCAATCAGTTTTTTTTTTCAGCAAAAACTAAAAATTTTATGAGCGTGGAATTGTGCTACCGCCAGAAAGATGGCAAAAGGTATTGAACCAGAACGGCTAATATACAGAGTGTCTTAGAACTTAGTTGCCAAACGCGAACCACGCATTCCAGAGCTGATTTTATGCCGATTCAATGAAAAAGTCCTTATCCGAAATTGCTTCCTAAGGGAACTAGAGCATCCTGAAGATGACGTGTCTGATCATATTCTTTTCGAAATATCTTAATAACGATTTAGCTATCACAATGAAATTTTGAGCTTTGTGAAATGCTTCATCGTTTGTTGACAAAACAATTTTTTTATTGCCATCGTAAAAGTGTTAAGCGCTACCAGGGTAAGTTCTCTTAGGAAGTAATTTCGACTAAGGACTTTTTCGTTGAATCGGCATGAAATCAGCTCTAGAATGCGTGGTTAGCGTTTAGCAACTGAGTTCTGGGTCACACTGTATAATTTAATAAAGTGTTTGTTTATTATACGAAAACTGTCCTTCATTTCTATAAGAAAAAAAAAAAAAACGAAATTACTTCTCGTACAATCCAATACAAATCTATTGACGAAATATAAATCAGTAGAACACAAGTGTAATTTAAAAGATAAAATCAAAACTAAAAATATTTCAAATAATGCGCACGCAAAAATCTGCGTACAGAACAAAGTAGCTTTTATAAAAAAATATATTAGTAAGAAGTCGAACAACCCTTACGCTTAATGACCAGTCCTTAACGTTTCGGCATGAATTGTATTGATTTCTTTGTCGCGTCTGAATTAATTTTGGTCCATTCATTACTTGTAAATTATTTTAGCACTTAGATATTATGTTATATTGACAAATTCTGCGTTCCAATTAATCCCATAAGTACTTAATGAGACTTAAGTCAGATTGTGGGGTTGTTTTCATTGTGTTGGAATGTTGTATAGGAGCCAAAGTTTGGTATTTTGAGTAGAATATTTCGGGTCGTTATCTTGTTGAAAAATGTATTCGGATCCCAAACCCAAGTTGTAGTGGCTTCAAATTTTCTTTTAAAATGTCTATGTACTATAACCCGAAATGGAGCTGCACTATGATGAGAGAATTGAAAAAGTAAACCACCTTTCCGTAACATTGCCGACTACTCTTTCATCTTTCTCTTCATGGTGCAGCTTAATTTCGGGTTGTTAGTCCATTGTGGGTGTTATAAAATCCAATTTTCCTACTTCTTTAGCACACATACACCCCTAAACCATCACTCCCTGTTTTACAGTAGCTTTTAACTTTTGCGAATTTAAGTACTAGGTTTTCTCCACATAAATTGTTTACCTTTAATACCGAAAGTGCAACATATGCTCTCATTTGTAAAAATAAACCTTCTTCCAGAATTGTATGGACTTGTTAAGGTGCTTCGATTAACGTCTGATACGAATAGCTTTTTTCGTCCAACGTAAGTGTGATGTTGGGCTTTTGATAATGTTCTTCTCGCCGTATCTTTACTAATAATTTTATGAAACTGTTGTTGCACATTATATGCTATTTTTGTTGCTGTTAACTTAGGTTCTTTTCGCACCTGCTGTACAATGCTTCGTTCATCTCGGTACGTTAGAAGAAATGGTCGACGAGATCATGGACATGAGATGTAATCTTCTCACTCAGATATTTTTTAAGTCACAGAATAAAAACGATTAGGACTTTGTCGTATTAGATTATGACTACTCTTTTCTCAGTTAAAATATTCCAAGTCCTTTGTACGCCGACTTCTGCAGCTGAGAGTAATGTAATGAGCGTCTACAAAACACGATTCGATAATACAATACCAACAGACCTAGATTTATTTGGTATAAACCGTCAGAAAGAGCTGAAAACGTATCATAGGTTGATGTTCAAAACTTAATTTTAGGAGAAATTGGAGATAAAATAGCCTGATTTTAAGGCGACGATATTTAAAAAAATGTTAATGAACCATTTTTATTCTTATACCAATCAATTAACTTACTTGATCTTTAAAAAAACGCTTTGTTGAGTAGTAAATTGGTTAGAATTGGTTGTAAAAACCTCCCAAAGGAATTAAAAAATCAAATCATGGTTCAAATGTGAGGGTGTAAGAGGTAAATGCACCCTAGAGTGTTTTATCGATTTTCCCAATCTAGCTCACATTCCGAGAAACTGAATGAGATGAGTCTCTCCCCAAATATTCGTATTTGGACTTGTTACAAAAACACAAAAATAAAATCAAAAAAATAAAATAAAATAGGTTTACTAAAGATTTTATTTTATAGAATATGACACATATACAAAATTTTATATGGTGATTAAAAAGGACACGATGGAGATTTTTGCTGATTCACAATCCTAAAAAAAAGTATTTATTGAAAATAAAAAAAAAGAAATGTAAATTATGTATTATTTCAGTCATAAAATTTTAGTCAAACAATTAATAGAGAACGTGTAAAACCAGCTTTAGAGTTTTTTTTAAATATAAGTTAAAAATATCTTTCAAATATTTTAAATAAATATCAATATTTCTAATAAATTATTTCATCAAATAATAAGTAAACGTGTAAAACAGGCTTTAAATTTTTCTAACAAATAGGTTAGAAACACCTGTCAAAAAATATTTTAAATGTCAATGAAATGTCATTTTTTGACAATAAAGAGATTTTAATCTGTCACTTTGACAGATTAATCTACATGATTTTTTAATATAAAAAAAAACAGATTTTTTAAGATACAAGTAAAATTTTATAACTTCAACATTAGTAAATTAAAAGATTCTTTTTAGCTTACTTTAAAGATATCACTCCGGGTAAAACGGGCATCCAAATCGGATGAACGGGTGGCATACATTCAATAATACGTTCGGAAGGTGGAAATAAAGGTTTTACAATCGGTATCCAAAGTCTATAATCGACTACTTCCAATCTACGTCTTCTCCATTTAATACAATGATTTTCCGGAACTAAAATTAATTTAAAAATTTAATCCTTCGACATAATTACAAATCAAACAAACAAGTTAAATTAAATATTTACGTGGAATCGTTTTATATTGTCTGTGAATTATTCCAAAGGTGAAAAATGGAAAGTGTTCTATTAAATTTCGATATTCTTCACAACGACACGGTTCCATTTTTTTAAACAATATTCACAAATAAATTAATAATAATTTGAATGAATTTTAATTAATTGAAAATTGACAGTTTGAAAAAATGATTGGTAATAACTTGATAACTAAATTTTAGATTTTTAGATTTTAAGTATTAATTTTTAATTTACAAGTGACTAACCTAACATTCTTAAAAAATCACCCAGACTACATTTATTGGAATTAAAGAATAATTTTTGGTTTAAATGAAAGATAAAAGATTCTGTTTTGAATTAAAAAGGACAGATCTTTCCTAATTCTTACCAAAAAAATTAAAAAAAAATTTTAAAGTTGGTGAAAATTTTTGACAGTTCTAACCAACTTTTTAAAAAAATCACCCAATTTTAAAAAATCACCCAGACTTTATTTATGAAGATTAAGGAAAGATTTTTGGTTTAAATGAAATTTCAAAGATTCTGCTTTGAATTAAAAAAGACAGGTTAGTTCTAATTATTATCAAAAAAATTAAAAAAATTCTTAAAGTTGGAAAAATTTTTTGACAGGTGACTAACCTAACTTTAAAAAAAAATCGACCAACTTTAAAAAATCGTCCAGACTTTATTTTTGAAGATTAAGGAATGATTTTTGGTTTACATGAAAGATAAAAGATTCTGTTTTGATTTAAAAACGGCAGATTTTTTTTATAATTGTTACCAAAAAAATTAAAAAAATTCCCAAAGTTGGTAAAAATTTTTAACGGTTTTAACCCAACTTTAAAAAAAAAATCCACCAACTTTAAAAAATCACTGAGACTTTATTTTTTGGAATTAGAGATTGATTTTTGGTTTAAATTAAAGCTAAAAGATTCTATTTTCAATTAAAAGAGATATTTTTTTTTCATTTTGTTACCAAAAAAATTAAAAAAAAATTTCAAAGTTTCTTCTGAAATCATCGAATTTTATTAAAATTTTTGTCAGATTTTGTAGAAAACTACCTAAATTGATTTAATTGAAGGGTGGAGTGCAAGAAGTACCTAAGTAGCATTTTTATAAAATCTGCCTAGGTTTAAAATCTAGGTTTATCATGTTTGATAAACCTAGATGTCGCGAAATGTCCCGAAATCTGACCAAGAAAAGGACGTTCGAAAAGGCGCTATTTAACCAATTTGGGCCTAGAAATGGCATCAAACTTATAAATCAAGTTGTATTTTAACGTTTTATTTGTCAACATGAACGACACCTAAGGCGTCGAGGTCGGAAAGAGCGGTTAGTTTGACGTTTAGAAACGTCAAAATTTGTCAGCAATTCTGCGCCAAAATTGGTCGATTTTCGTTAGTTCGGTGCAAACTGAGGGCAAAAAAAGACGGCGCTGCTCGTTTACTACTTTATTATATGTGCCGTATTATAATTTTTTATTATAATGAAAACATTTACAAGAAATAATTTAATAATTAATAATATTTAAAAATACAAAAAAAAAAAAATTTAAATTAATAGTGATTTATGTCAAAAATGATTATTAGATATAATAAAAATTAGATAAAATGAACGAAAAGATTAGATTTAAGATTTATCCGATAGATGTCGGAAGTGTCAATTTTACTCATCGTTTCAACAAACGTCAAAATTAATGATGTTTTTCGCTAAATATTTAAAAGTGAGGGTGATTTAGAGACTTTTTAAAAGAGAAAATTGATTAAATACGATCTTAGGTAGGTTTTTAAATATCCCAAAAAAAGTACCATTGAATTTATTTATGGATATTTTTTCTATTATTATGTTAAGAATTAGGTAGGTAAAATCTTATAACTTTAATGGTTAGTTTTTAAAAATTCATTTCTAATAAACTAATTAATATTGAGACTTAAAATTTTATGAGGATTTAAATTAAAATTTCATCTTTATTTTTACCAAAAATGAATTTTACCCCGACTTTTAGTTTTTCCCTCATATGAGAAAATCTAACCTCACTTAATTTCCATCTTGATTAAAATTTCTCAATTTTTAAAAGCTCATATCTCAAAAATTAATTATTATTGGGACTTGAAATAAAAAAGAAAATAACTTTTGCGTGTTTTTATTTATTAACTTTATAATAATCTCATAATAAATTTAATAGTAAAAGCTTATTTATTTCTTTTTAACGATCGCATCTCACGACAAACACCAACCTAATTGTTTCTGACCTCTGGCACGTATTAGTAAGTCCCCGTTTACGTGGGCGCTATTTCTGCACAACGCAGGGATTTCTTATCGGTTGTTTGCGACCTTTCTCGCATAATTATGTAAATACAAACGCAGTTGCTGTTGAATTGTACCTGTTATCGGATGATTTATCACCTTTATTATGTTCCAAACGTGGAATTATTAGCGTATAAACTGTGTTCTTACAAGAAAAAATATTATTTTCGGTCTATTTTGAGGTTTTATGATAAGTTTTTGATTAAAATCTTTGATAAAAGTTGATTTTCACCTTTAAAAAGGTTAAAATGTATATTATTACAATAATAAATTTTGATAGTTAATAGATATACGTGTAAAATAGACTTTAAAAACTTTGACACTTCCAATTTAAGAAAATCAACTTTAAAAATTCATTAAAAATTCATTTTTAAAGATTTTGATTAGATTTTTTCTCTAAATGAAACTTAAAACATTCTAATTTTAATTAAAAAAGACCGTTTTATTCCAAGTGTTGTCAAAAAAATTAAAAAAATTTTCAAAGTTGGTAAAAATTTTTTAGGTTAGAAAATTAACTATTTTTTAAAAATTCATCAAAAATTCATTTTTAAAGATTTTGATTTGATTTTTTTTCTAAATGAAACTTAAAACATTCTAATTTTAATTAAAAAAAACCATTTTATTCCAAGTGTTGTCAAAAAAATTAAAAGAAATTTCAAAGTTGGTAAAAATTTTTTTAGGTTAGAAAATTAACCATTTCTTAAAAAATTCATCAAAAATTCATTTTTAAAGATTTTGATTTGATTTTTTTTCTAAATGAAACTTAAAACATTCTAATTCTAATTAAAAAAGACCGTTTTATTCCAAGTGTTGTCAAAAAAATTAAAAAAATATTAAAGTTGGTAAAAGTTTTTTAGGTTAGAAAATTAGCCATTTTTAAAAAATTCATCAAAAATTCATTTTTAAAGATTTTGATTTGATTTTTTTTCTAAATGAAATTTAAAACATTCTAATTTTAATTAAAAAAGACCGTTTTATTCTAAGTGTTGTCAAAAAAATTAAAAAAATTTTTAAAGTTGGTAAACTTTTTTTAGGTTAGAAAATTACCCATTTTTAAAAAATTCATCAAAAATTCATTTTTAAAGATTTTGATTTGGTTTTTTTTTCTAAATGAAACTTAAAACATTCTAATTTTAATTAAAAAAGACCGTTTGATTCCAAGTGTTGTCAAAAAAATTTAAAAAATTTTCAAAGTTGGAAAAAATTTTTTAGGTTAGAAAATTAACCATTTTTGAAAAAATTCATCAAAAATTCATTTGTAAAGATTCTGATTTGATTTTTTTTCTAAATGAAACTTAAAACATTCTAATTTTAATTAAAAAAGACCGTTTTACTCCAAGTGTTGTCAAAAAAATTAAAAAAATTTTCAAAGTTGGTAAAAATTTTTTTAGGTTAGAAAATTAACAATTTTTTAAAAAATTCATCAAAAATTCATTTTTAATAATTTTGATTTGATTTTTTTTCTAAATGAAACCTAAAACATTCTAATTTTAATTAAAAAAGACAGTTTTATTCTAAGTTTTGTCAAAAAAATTAAAAAAATTTTCAAAGTTGGTAAACATTTTTGACACTTCTTAACCTAACTTAAAAAATACGATCAACTTTAAAAATTCATAAAAAATCGAATTTTAAAGATTTTGATTTGATTCTTTTTCTAAGTGAAACTTAAAACATTCTAATTTTAATTAAAAAAGATTGTTTTATTCCGAGTGTTGCCAAAAAAATTAGAAAAATTTTCAAAGTTGGTAAAAAATTTTTAGGTTAGAAAATTAACCATTTTTTTAAAAAATTTATCAAAAATTCATTTTTAAAGATTTTGATTTGATTTTTTTTTCTAAATGAAACTTAAAACATTGTAATTTTAATTAAAAAAACCGTTTTATTCCAAGTGTTGTCAAAAAAATTAAAAAAAAATTTAAAGTTGGTAAAAATTCTTTTAGGTTAGAAAATTACTCATTTTTAAAAAATTCATCATTTAAATTCATTTTTAAAGATTTGGATTTGGTTTTTTTTCTAAATGAAACTTAACACATTCTAATTTTAATTAAAAAAGACCGTTTTATTCCAAGTGTTGTCAAAAAAATTAAAAAAAAATTTCAAAGTTGGTAAAAATTTTTAAGGTTAGAAAATTAACCATTTTTAAAAAATTCATCAAAAATTCATTTTTAAAGATTTTGATTTGATTTTTTTTCTAAATGAAACTTAAAACATTCTAATTTTAATTAAAAAAGACCGTTTTATTTCAAGTGTTGTCAAAAAAATTAAAAAAAATTTTAAAGTTGGTAAAAATTTTTTTAGGTTAGAAAATTACCCATTTTAAAAAAATTCATCAAAAATTCATATTTAAAGATCTTGATTTGATTCTTTTTCTAAATGAAATTTAAAACATTCTAATTTTAATTAAAAAAGACCGTTTGATTCCAAGTGTTGTTAAAAAAATTAAAAAAATTTTCAAAGTTGGAAAAAAATTTTTAGGTTAGAAAATTAACCATTTTTGAAAAAATTCATTAAAAATTCATTTTTAAAGATTTTGAATTAATTTTTTCTTTAAATGAAACTTAAAACATTCTAATTTTAATTAAAAAAGACCGTTTTATTCCAAGTGTTGTCAAAAAGATTAAAAAAAATTTAAAGTTGGTAAAAATTTTTTTAGGTTAGAAAATTACCCATTTTTAAAAAATTCATCAAAAATTCATTTTTAAAGATTTTGATTTGATTTTTTTTCTAAATGAAACTCAAAACATTCTAATTTTAATTAAAAAAGACCGTTTTATTCTAAGTTTTGTCAAAAAAATTAAAAAAATTTTCAAAGTTGGAAAAAATTTTTTAGGTTAGAAAATTAAACATTTTTGAAAAAATTCATCAAAAATTCATTTTTAAAGATTTAGATTTGATTTTTTTTCTAAATCAAACTTAAAATATTCTAATTTGAATTAAAAAAGACCGTTTTATTCCAAGTGTTGTCAAAAAAATTAAAAAAATATTAAAGTTGGTAAAAATTTTTTAGGTTAGAAAATTAATCATTTTTAAAAAATTTATCAAAAATTCATTTTTAAAGATTTTGATTTGATTTTTTTTCTAAATGAAACTTAAAACATTCTAATTTTAATTAAAAAAGATTGTTTTATTCCAAGTGTTGTCAAAAAAATCAAAAAAAATTTTCAAAGTTGGTAAAAATTTTTGACACTTTTTTAACCTAAGAAATTAACTTTAAAAATTTATTTAAAAAAGGGAAAGATAAGAAAAGAAAATCCTTCCTATTTAGTAAGAAAGTCAATTTTTCCTCGTTACATTCTCTAAAAGTAAATCTTATACAATCCCTTTGTTTATCTTTCCAGCTTCAGCAAAGTTTGAACGCGTCGGCATCGCCCTGCGAAGACGTATGGACGTGGGCGTGCGGAAATTGGCTCGCGACGAACAGTTTGCCCGGCGAAAAGGGCATTTGGGACCAGAAGCAGCAGTTGAGCAAACGAGGTGAACATTTTTTATTATTTCCCTTTGTTTTTTCCCCCCGTCCGAATGTACTCCAGCTCATTCATCAAAGTTTTTGCTTAGTCGCGAGTTGTCCCGACAGCTCGTTTATCTCAATATTACGGTGTACACTTGAAACAAGCATAAATAATCTTGGTTTTATGAACTTAACCTCAAAATGTCCAAAAGTTACAATTTACAATTGAAATTTGAGTATGTTTTTTTAATTAAAACCACTCAAGCTTTAGACATTTACATCCTATTTAGTCAATGAGTTGTAGAGATCTTAACTCTATTTATACTGTCTTAATTTTTTTTTTTAACTGCTTAGTTTAATCTCTGACTCAATTCTATTTTATTTTCGTTTCACAAAGCGCCCTTTTGATTGCAACGGAAGCTCAAGTTAATCCCCGTTTTAACGTTCCATTCATTTTAACTCTAGTTTTAACTCTATTCATAACCTCTTTTGATTTATTACAGATGACGGAACGAGATACGTTTAATTAAAAACATACTTCTACCATTTAAACCTTACAATTAAAAAGAGTGTAATTGTCGCAATAATTCTGAATGAAACGCTTTCAATCTTTTTTACAATTGAGTTATCACGTTATTGCTTTGCGGCGAGATTTGAAAGACTTCACTGCCTCCGGTGTAATTGTATTATATGGTAGATATTGGTTTTCTGCTTTTCAGACTTTTTCTTTGTGCGTCTTTTACCTTTCCCGTCTTTTCCCGATCCCTAGATATTTTCTAGATTGAATTGTGTTGAAGCTCGGAACGTGGGAGGAATGTTTCTAGCGAAATTGAGTAATAAAATGTTGTTTTGAACTGACATATAAAGTATTTTTGGGGAGATTTTTGTATATTGTGTAATATTGTCTATAGTCATCCAGATCAAGGTTTAAAATTACGATAAAACTTTATTTTGTATTCAAATATAAAGTATTTATTGAGATTTTGTATATTTTGTGAGTATAGTCGTCCAGATCAAGGTTTAAAATTATGATAAAACATTTTTTTTGATTGACATTTAAAGTATTTATTAAGAAATTTTGTTTATTAAGTATAGTCGTCCACATTAAGGTTTAAAATTACAATAAAACTTTATTTTGTATTCACATATAAAGTATTTATTGAGATTTTGTATGTTTTCTAAGTATAGTCGTCCAGATCAAGGTTCAAAATTATGAAAAAACATTTTTCTAAATTGACATTTAAAAAATGTATTAAAAATTTTTGTATATTAAGTATAGTCATCCACTTCAAACTTCAAAATAATGAAAAAACATTTTTTTAAATTGACATTTAAAAAATTTATTAAAAAAATTTGTATATTAAGTATAGTCGTCCAAATCAAGGTTTAAAACTATGAAAAAACATTTTTTTGAATTGACATTTAAAGAATTTATTAAAAAAATTTGTATATTAAGTATAATCATCCACCTCAAAGTTCAAAATTATGATAAAACATTCTTTTGCATTCATATATAAAGTATTTATTGAGTTTTTGTATGTTTTCTAAGTATAGTCGTCCAGATCAAGGTTCAAAATTATGAAAAACATTTTTTTGAATTGACATTTAAAGAATTTATTAAAAAATTTTGTATATTAAGTATAGTCATCCACTTCAAAGTTCAAAATGATGAAAAAACATTTTTTTGAATTGACATTTAAAGAATTTATTAAAAAATTTTGTATATTAAGTATAGTCATCCACTTCAAAGTTCAAAATTATGAAAAAACATTTTTTTGAATTGACATTCAAAGTATTTAATAAAAAATTTTGTATATTAAGTATAATCATCCACTTCAAAGTTCAAAATTATGATAAAACATTCTTTTGCATTGATATATAAAGTATTTATTGAGTTTTTGTATGTTTTCTAAGTATAGTCGTCCAGATCAAGGTTCAAAATTATGAAACAACATTTTTTTTAATTGACATTTAAAAAATTTAATAAAAAATTTTGTATATTAAGTATAGTCATCCACCTCAAAGTTCAAAATTATGATAAAACATTCTTTTGCATTCATATATAAAGTATTTATTGAGTTTTTGTATGTTTTCTAAGTATAGTCGTCCAGATCAAGGTTCAAAATTATGAAAAACATTTTTTTGAATTGACATTTAAAGAATTTATTAAAAAATTTTGTATATTAAGTATAGTCATCCACTTCAAAGTTCAAAATGATGAAAAAACATTTTTTTGAATTGACATTTAAAGAATTTATTAAAAAATTTTGTATATTAAGTATAGTCATCCACTTCAAAGTTCAAAATGATGAAAAAACATTTTTTTGAATTGACATTTAAAAAATTTAATAAAAAATTTTGTATATTAAGTATAGTCATCCACCTCAAAGTTCAAAATTATGATAAAACATTCTTTTGCATTGATATATAAAGTATTTATTGAGTTTTTGTATGTTTTCTAAGTATAGTCGTCCAGATCAAGGTTCAAAATTATGAAACAACATTTTTTTTAATTGACATTTAAAAAATTTAATAAAAAATTTTGTATATTAAGTATAGTCATCCACCTCAAAGTTCAAAATTATGATAAAACATTCTTTTGCATTCATATATAAAGTATTTATTGAGTTTTTGTATGTTTTCTAAGTATAGTCGTCCAGATCAAGGTTTAAAATGATGAAAAAACATTTTTTTGAATTGACATTTAAAGAATTTATTAAAAAATTTTGTATATTAAGGATAGTCATCCACCTCAAAGTTCAAAATTATAATAAAACATTGTTTTGCATTGATATATAATGTATTTATTAAGTTTTTGTATGTTTTCTAAGTATAGTCGTCCAGATCAAGGTTCAAAATGATGAAAAAACATTTTTTTGAATTGACATTTAAAGAATTTATTAAAAAATTTTGTATATTAAGTATAGTCATCCACCTCAAAGTTCAAAATTATGATAAAACGTTTTTTTGCATTCATATATAAAGTATTTATTGAGTTTTTGTATGTTTTCTAAGTATAGTCGTCCAGATCAAGGTTCAAAATTATGATAAAACATGTTTTTGAATTAACATTCAAAGTATTTATTAAGAAACTAGAATATTTTGGGTTTCATTTAGAATAAAAATCAGATCGAAATGGTTAAAAATGAATTTTTGGTGAATTTTTAAAATTGATCGGCTTTTTAAAGTTTGGTTAGAGAAGTGTCAAAAATGTTTACTAACTTCGAAAATTTTTTAAATTTTTTTGACAACATTTAGAACTAAACGGTATTTTTTATATAAAACTAGAATGTTTTAAGTTTCAATTAGAAAAAAAATCAAATCAAAATCTTTAAAATTCTATTTTTCATGGATTTTTTAAAAAATAATTTTCTAACCTAAAAAAATTTTTACCAACTTTGAAATTTTTTTTAATTTTTTTGACAACGCTTGGAATAAAGTGGTCTTTTTTAATTAAAATTAGAATGTTTTAAGTTTCATTTAGAGAAAAAATCAAATCGAAATCTTTAAAAATGAATTTTTGATTAATTTTTAAAGTTAATTTTCTTAAATTAAAACTTGCAGCGATATTTTATCACCTTTTCAAATTTTTATTAGATTTTAGTTGGATTTACGGTTTGATTGATGATTTATATCAACTTCTTTATAAATTAGGAAGGATTTTTGATGACTTATGGACGGATAATGAAGGTTTTGGGGAATTTTTGGATTTGATTTGGATGATTTTAGTTAGATTTTAAGTTTGATTGATGATTTTTTTGATGAATTATTTGATTAATTTGATGAATTATGAGAGATTTTTGATGATTTATGAAAGACTATCAATAGTTTTAGATATTTTTTAAATATTCTTGATTCGATTGATGATTATAGTTACATATTAAGTTTGACAGATGATTTATAAAACATTCTTGATGAATTATGAGGGATTCCTGATGATTCATGAAAGATTGTTGGCAATTTTAATAAGATTCTTGGTTTGATTGATGGTTCTAGTCTGAATTTAGGTTTGATCGATGATTTTAGTCAGATTTGAAGATTGATTCGTGATTTATAGAAAATTCTTGATGATTTATAGAAAATTCTTGATGATTTATAGAAAATTCTTGATGATTTATGAGAAATTCTGGATGATTTATAAAAGGTTATCGATAGTTTTAGAGAAATTGTTGATTTGATCGATGATTTTAGTCAGATTTCAGGTTTGATTGATGATTTATAGAAAATTCTTGATAAATTATGAGAAATTCTTGATGCTTTATGAAAAATCATCGATAATTTTAGAGATATTCTTAATTTTATTAATGATTTTAGTCAGATTTTATGTTTGATTGATGATTTTAGTCAGATTTCAGGTTTGATTGATGATTTATAAAAAAATCTTGGTGATTTATGAAAGATCATCGGTAGTTTTAGAGATATTCTTGATTTGATTGATGATTTTAGTCGGATTTTATATTTGATTGATGATTTCAGTCAGATTTCAGGTTTGATTGATGATTTATAGAAAATTCTTGATAAATTATGAGATATTCTTGATGATTTATGAAAAATCATCGATAATTTTAGAGATATTCTTAATTTTATTAATGATTTTAGTCAGATTTTATGTTTGATTGATGATTTTAGTCAGATTTTATATTTGATTGATGATTTATAAAAAAATCTTGGTGATTTATGAAAGATCATCGGTAGTTTTACAGATATTCTTGATTTGATTGATGATTTTAGTCAGATTTTATGTTTGATTGATGATTTTAGTCAGATTTCAGGTTTGATTGATGATTTATAAAAAAGATCTTGGTGATTTATGAAAGATCATCGGTAGTTTTAGAGATATTCTTGATTTGATTGATGATTTTAGTCAGATTTTATATTTGATTGATGATTTTAGTCAGATTTCAGGTTTGATTGATGATTTATAGAGAATTCTTGGTGATTTATGAAAGATCATCGGTAGTTTTAGAGATATTCTTGATTTGATTGATGATTTTAGTCAGATTTTATGCTTGATTGATGATTTTAGTCAGATTTCAGGTTTGATTGATGATTTATAAAAAAATCTTGGTGATTTATGAATGATCATTGGTAGTTTTAGAGATATTCTTGATTTGATTGATGATTTTAGTCAGATTTTATATTTGATTGATGATTTTAGTCAAATTTCAGGTTTGATTGATGATTTATAAAAAAATCTTGGTGATTTATGAAAGATCATCGGTAGTTTTAGAGATATTCTTGATTTGATTGATGATTTTAGTCAGATTTTATATTTGATTGATGATTTTAGTCAGATTTCAGGTTTGATTGATGATTTATAGAAAATTCTTGGTGATTTATGAAAGATCATCGGTAGTTTTAGAGATATTCTTGATTTGATTGATGATTTTAGTCAGATTTTATATTTGATTGATGATTTTAGTCAGATTTTATATTTGATTGATGATTTTAGTCAGATTTTATATTTGATTGATGATTTTAGTCAGATTTCAGGTTTGATTGATGATTTATAAAAAAATCTTGGTGATTTATGAAAGATCATCGGTAGTTTTAGAGATATTCTTGATTTGATTGATGATTTTAGTCAGATTTTATGTTTAATTGACGGCTTTAGTCAGATTTCAGGTTTGATTGATGATTTACAGAAAATTCTTGGTGATTTATGAAAGATCATCGGTAGTTTTACAGATATTCTTGATTTGATTGATGATTTTAGTCAGATTTTATATTTGATTGATGATTTTAGTCAGATTTCAGGTTTGATTGATGATTTATAAAAAGATCTTGGTGATTTATGAACGATCATCGGTAGCTTTAGAGATATTCTTGATTTGATTGATGATTTTAGTCAGATTTTATATTTGATTGATGATTTTAGTCAAGTTTCAGGTTTGATTGATGATTTATAGAAAATTTTTGGTGATTTATGAAAGATCATCGGTAGTTTTAGAGATATTCTTGATTTGATTGATGATTTTAGTCTGATTTTATTTTTGATTGACGGCTTTAGTCAGATTTCAGGTTTGATTGATGATTTACAGAAAATTCTTGGTGATTTATGAAAGATCATTGGTAGTTTTACAGATATTCTTGATTTGATTGATGATTTTAGTCAAATTTTATATTTGATTGACGGCTTTAGTCAGATTTCAGGTTTGATTGATGATTTACAGAAAATTCTTGGTGATTTATGAAAGATCATCGGTAGTTTTACAGATATTCTTGATTTGATTGATGATTTTAGTCAGATTTTATATTTGATTGATGATTTTAGTCAGATTTCAGGTTTGATTGATGATTTATAGAAAATTCTTGGTGATTTATGAAAGATCATCGGTAGTTTTAGAGATATTCTTGATTTGATTGATGATTTTAGTCAGATTTTATGTTTGATTGACGATTTTAGTCAGATTTCAGGTTTGATTGATGATTTATATAAAATTCTTGATAAATTATGAGATATTCTTGATGATTTATGAAAAATCATCGATAATTTTAGAGATATTCTTAATTTTATTAATGATTTTAGTCAGATTTTATGTTTGATTGATGATTTTAGTCAGATTTCAGGTTTGATTGATGATTTATAAAAAAATCTTGGTGATTTATGAAAGGTCATCGGTAGTTTTAGAGATATTCTTGATTTGATTGATGATTTTAGTCAGATTTTATGTTTGATTGATGATTTTAGTCAGATTTCAGGTTTGATTGATGATTTATAGAAAATTCTTGATAAATTATGAGATATTCTTGATGATTTATGAAAAATAATTGATAATTTTAGAGATATTCTTAATTTGATTGATGATTTTAGTCAGATTTTATATTTGATTGATGATTTTAGTCAGATTTCAGGTTTGATTGATGATTTATAAAAAAATCTTGGTGATTTATGAAAGATCATTGGTAATTTTAGAGATATTCTTGATTTGATTGATGATTTTAGTCAGATTTTATATTTGATTGATGATTTTAGTCAGATTTCAGGTTTGATTGATGATTTATAAAAAAATCTTGGTGATTTATGAAAGATCATCGGTAGTTTTAGAGATATTCTTGATTTGATTGATGATTTTAGTCAGATTTTATATTTGATTGATGATTTTAGTCAGATTTCAGGTTTGATTGATGATTTATAAAAAAATCTTGGTGATTTATGAAGGATCATCGGTAGTTTTAGAGATATTCTTGATTTGATTGATGATTTTAGTCAGATTTTATGTTTGATTGATGATTTTAGTCAGATTTCAGGTTTGATTGATGATTTATAAAAAAATCTTGGTGATTTATGAAAGATCATCGGTAGTTTTAGAGATATTCTTGATTTGATTGATGATTTTAGTCAGATTTTATATTTGATCGATGATTTTAGTCAGATTTCAGGTTTGATTGATGATTTATAAAAAAGTCTTGGTGATTTATGAAAGATCATCGGTAGTTTTAGAGATATTCTTGATTTGATTGATGATTTTAGTCAGATTTTATGTTTGATTGATGATTTTAGTCAGATTTCAGGTTTGATTGATGATTTATAAAAAAATCTTGGTGATTTATGAAAGATCATCGGTAGTTTTAGAGATATTCTTGATTTGATTGATGATTTTAGTCAGATTTTATATTTGATTGACGATTTTAGTCAGATTTCAGGTTTGATTGATGATTTACAGAAAAATCTTGGTGATTTATGAAAGATCATCGGTAGTTTTACAGATATTCTTGATTTGATTGATGATTTTAGTCAGATTAGTCTCTAATTTTTTAAACTGAATGATTTTCTTGGTTATATTTTCCATAAAAATGCTTAATTACTTCGAATCGTACGTTAATCGTAATCTATGTTTTATGAGCATTGTAATTTCGAACTTTGGTTTGGATGACTATATATAATTTTTTGTAACTTTAATATTTCAAAAACTCGTCGATAAAATTTGATGATTTTTTCAAGTAATTTACAAAATAAACATTCTACTTTATAAAAATGAAGAAAAATTAAAAAATATCTTCTAATTTTGATTTTATAAGAAATTTTCAAAACTCAAAGATTTATCGAAAATGTTAGGTTAGGTTTAGATTTTTTTTTTCTTAAAAGCTCGTCGATGGATTTTAATTATTTTCAGTTAATTTAAAAAATAAATATTCTAGTTTATGAAAATGAAGAAAAAATAATATTTTTAATTTTATAACAATTTTTAAAACCCAGACGTTTATCTAAAATGTTAGGTTAAGTTTACAAATTTTTTTCTCATGAATTCGAAGATGGATTTGAATGATTTTCAATTAATTTAAGAAATAAATATTGTACTTTATAAAAATGAAGAGAAAATAAAAATATGTTTTATAGTTGATTTTATAAAAAAATTCTTTTCTTAAAACTTATCTTTGTCAATATTTTAACCACTTCGGTACGGCGCCTATCGGCCGCGAAACGTCGTTAAGAACCGTCCTTCATCGTCCGTACGCTGGCATAGCCGTCGACTTTAGTCGACGCTCGGCTGTGTGGGGTCATCTGTGGGCGTCGACTATAGTCGACGTCCGTACCGAAGTGGTTAAATTTCTATACAGGTTTTAAAATTAAACGATAATCAAAAGTTTACTTCTTTTAAGTATTTTTTTTAGGTATTTTTTCTAATGTATTTTTTGTCCTTTTTTTCAGAAAACATTGTCGTTCGTGACATAATTACAACATTACCTTTGCCGTTACAACTGGGAACGTTGGAATGGAAGCTGATGCACTTCTACGAATCCTGCATGGACGTAGATACGATCGAGATCGATAAACACAGACCTCTACTGAGCATAATTAACGAATTGGGTAAGTAAAACCTTTCTCTAGAATCCAATTTCGCGTTGAAAGGGCTTCCGAAATCCCAGAATCTCGGCTGCGATAACGAGTTTCATAATAGAATTGATTTAACAAGCCCTTAATGAGTTTTCAACCGGTTAAAACTCACCTTTTAATTTACTTTTACGTTTAATTTACAATTAAATATAAAATTCTAACAACAAAAAAAGAAAATTCCATCTTTCAATCGTTTAAACATTAATGATTATTTCGCGTGTTTTCTACTTTTTAATTCCATATAAATTTTTTTGTGCGGTTACTTTAAACGATTATCTCCAATAAAATCGTTCGTGGCGATTATTCCATTTCATGAAAATAGTATAAAACGGATGATGTAACATCAACTAATTGAATTAAATTTCCTATTTGGGATAACACGTAATGGGTTCGAAATGGAAAGCCAATCTCCGTATTCTGGCATATTCCACACATTGTTATCGATTTTGACACCAATTTGGAGCGCTATATTGCGTTCTATTCGAAGGTGCGGATAAATTATTTTATGCTAGGTCACGTTTTCGTAATCGCTGTATAATCGGTATAATTATTGATTAATTTTGCGGTTAGTTTCCCTAAAAGAGGATTTACATCTTATTATTAAAACAATGTTTAACTTCCCTAAAAGGGGATTTATATTTTATTATTAAAATTAAAACAGTGTCTTATTTTATCTTATTTTTTGGGTAGTTGGTAATAAATAATTTATTTTCGTGCACACGTTTCAAGTGGACGGACGTATTTACGTTCGTTCGTTGTCGATGAGCACTCATCTTTTGGATTGCGCCTCGAAAATAACTAATAACCGAGATGTGTTAGCCTTTGGGCTTCTAACGTTTTAAAGTGAGGAGTTATTTTAACCCCGCAGATGGGATTCATCATCGAATCTATACTTGGGAGGATTTTTTAGTGTTTAAAGTGCTTATTTTCCTAATCTATGATTGATTAGGAAAGGAGTTGAGGAGTTTTAATTGAGTTATTTACGGTACGGTAATCAACTAAAAGACATAAAGAGTACAAGATTGTATTTTAGTCTTTTGGATTGATTGACTCTCTTACTAATTAATACCAGTGAATTATTTACAATAAAAGTTTGAAATAGTTTGGAAAAATTCTGTTGAGTGTGAATTGTTGTGTGTTTGAGTGTTATGCTGAAAAAGTTAAACGAAAATTTTTGAAAAAAAGAACCAACCTGAAGAAAAAATTCAGAAGAAAAAAACAAGATGAAACTGTGATGAAAGATATTAAAACTAGATGTATTTTGAAAATATTAAAAATGAATAAAACTATATAAAAAAATATGTGTCATAACTTTAGAACTTTTCTAAGACTTTTTTTTATAGAAATAAGGGAATGATTTTTACTTTAAATTGAAGAGTAAAGATCATATTGTTCAGTATAACAATTAAATTTGTTCTAATTGTTATTAAAAAATTTAAAATATTAATAATAAGAATGAAAAATTTTAATCTAACCTTGCAATTTTTTGACCAACTTTGAAAAATCGTAACAGCTTTATTTATACAGATTAAGAAGTAATTCTTATATTAATTTGAACAAAAAAGATTCTATTTTGAATTAAAAAAGTCAGATTTTTTCTAATTACTATCAAAAAATTAAAAAAAAATCTTAAAGTTGGGTCAAACTTTTCGACATTTTTAACCTAACTTTTTTAATAAATTTGACCAACTTTAAAAAATCGCCCAGACTTTATTTATGAAGATTAAGAAATGGGTTTTGTTTTAATTTGAAGTTAAAAGGTTCTATTTTTAATTAAAAAAGTCAAATTTTTCCTAATTATTATCAAAAAAATCAAAAAAAATTCTTAAAGTTGGGTAAAATTTTTGACAGTTAACTAACCTCATTTTTTATAAAAATTTGACCAAGTTTAAAAAATCATCCAGATTTTATTTATAGAGATTAAGAAATGATTTTTGCTTTAAATTGAAGTTAAAAGACTCTATTTTTAATTAAAAAAGTCAGATTTGTTCTAATTGTTACCCAAAAATAAAAAAAAATCTTAAAATTGGGTAAAATTTTTGGCAGTTAACTAACCTCATTTTTTAGAAAATTTCACCAACTTTAAAAAATCGCCCAGACTTTATTTATTAAGATTAAGAAATGATTTTTGTTTTAAATTGAACTTAAAAGATTCTATTTTTGATTAAAAAAGTCAAATTATTTCTAATTATTTTGAAAAAATTAAAAAAAATTCTTAAAGTTGATGATTAAAAATTTTTGACAGAAAAATTGATCAATTTTTTAAAAAAAATTGATCAATTTTAAAAAATCACCCACACTTTATTTATTAAGATTAAGAAATGATTTTTGTTTTAAATTAAAGTTAAAAGATTCTATTTTTACTTAAAAAAGTAAAATTTTTTCCTAATTATTACCAAAAAAATTAAAAAAATTCTTAAAGTTTACAAAAATTTTGACAGTTTTAACCTCACTTTTTAAAAAGTTTTACCAACTTTAAAAAATCACCCAAACTTTATTTATTAAGATTAAGAAATGATTTTTGTTTTAAATTGAACTTAAAAGATTCTATTTTCAATTAACAAAGTTAGATTTTTCCTTATTATTACCAAAAAATTTAAAAAAAATCTTAAAGTTTGCAAAAATTTTAACAGGTAACGAACTTAATTTTTTAGAAAAATGAACCAATTTTAAAAAATCACCCAGACTTTATTTATGAAAATTAAAGAATGATTTTCATTTTAAATTAAAGTTAAAAGATTCTATTTTTAATTAAAAAAGTCAGATTTTTTATAAATATTACCAAAAAAATTAAAAAATTTTTTAAAATTGGGTAAAATTTTTGACAGTTAACTAACCTCATTTTTTAAAAAATTTCACCAAATTTAAAAAATCACCCAGACTTTATTTATTAAGATTAAGAAATGATTTTTGTTTTAAATTAAAGTTAAAAGATTCTAATTTTAATTAAAAAAGGCAAACTTTTCCTAATTATTACCGAAAAATTTAAAAAAATTCTTAAGGTTGGAAAAAATTTTTGACAGTTAACTAACCTAATTTTTTAGAAAAGTGAACCAACTTTAAAAAATCGTCCAGACTTTATTTATTAAGATTAAGAAATGATTCTTGTTTTAAATTAAAGTTAAAAGATTCTAATTTTAATTAAAAAAGGCAAACTTTTCCTAATTATTACCAAAAAATTTAAAAAAATTCTTAAAGTTGGAAAAAATTTTTGACAGTTAACTAACCTCATTTTTTTAAAAAATTGTCCAAATTTAAAAAATCACCCAGACTTTATTTATTAAGATTAAGAAATGATTTTTATTTTAAATTAAAGAGAAAACATTCTATTTTTAATTAAAAAAGTTAGATTTTCTATAAATATTACCAAAAAAATTAAAAAAAATCTTAAAAATGACTAAAATTTTTAACAGTTCATTAACCTAATTTTTTAAAAAAATTAGATCAACTTTAAAAAATCTCATTTAGTTTAAAAAATCTCATCTACTTTAAAAAATCCTTTATTAATAGAGATTTAATTAATTAATTTCTCCCAATTATCTTTAATTAAACGCACAAATTGACATTTTACTAGGATTATTAACTCGAAATGCAAACAGAATTCTATACAAACGATAAATTTTGATTAATGAACCAACACAAAATCAAATTTATTATTTCCCCCTTCGCTCAAAATCACACATCCCAATTTATAACTGATTGTAAACTCGTATATGTACGTATTGTATGTTACAAACCATACGTTACGTATGACAAAATGTATGATGGATTCACTCGTCTGAATCATCTCATCTCTTTCAACCGTAATTTATATTCTTCCGTTGACATGACATGAAATATGATGTACGGATGAAAATACCCGATTTATGAACGAGATTTTAGACTAAATTATATCATATAAGGTCAAGTGCAAGGATAAAACCTGTTTTGAGTGAAAGTCTTATTCGATTATTTTACCTGTTGTCTAAATTCAATTTTAAACCTTATAACAAGTTTAAAATAAAACTAAAGAATGAAGGAATTTAGATAGTTGATCTTTTACAATGTTTATATTCCGATTATAAACTAATCTGTATCCACCTGTTTAACTTTATTACAAAGATATCCATTTCGTATTAAATTTTTTAGAACCATTAATCTTTAAAGGTCACACTGACCAACATTTACCCAAAGTGATGATTTCCCAACGACACATACGCCTGACCAATTATCAAAATATTGCGAAAACCTCTGCTCTCCGGTATTCAAACAGACAGAAGACGTTCGTCCATTTCGCAAGACGTTTCAAATACGTTTCTCTTTATCTCATCGCTCGATTGGAACAGCACCAAAATTTAGTTTTTCCACCGTTGTAACGTCTTCACTTAATTATTCTTACTTCATCGGTGAGGTAACGACACGTAAGAGAAGGCGGTTATTTCAGATTTACTGTAGTCGTGGATTCCAATAGGATCTTCTTCTTACGGTGAAAGCTACAATTTGTGTTGTCTTATAAGTCCTTTCTTCTCTTAAAGCTTCCTTAAGTCCTCGCCACGAATTTATTACCGCTTTTCTCTCACATTTCGTGCGATGTGATGACCCGGAGAATAAAAGTGGTTGGGAGGAGTTAGCTCGTTGACCGGTGAAAGTTTTCTTTTCAAGGGCTCCCGAAAAAGAAGAGAAAGTGTTGTTTAAAAAAAAATTTTCATTGGGAATTTTTGTATGTACGAAGCATCTGGTCGTTTTCATTTAAATTGCTAATGTACATGGAATTTGTTTTTTGGGTTAATTTATACAATTTCTTATTTAAATCATTTTATTCCATTTCTTTTAATTTTTTAGTTATTTTTGTTTAAAAATGAAGTTGTCATTTTTAGGTTAGAAATTGACATATTGAAATATTTTCTTTTCTATCTCAATAAATATTAAAGTTAGCTAAAAATTTTTTATTACAAAAAAGATTCTTTATTAAATTTGGAATAAGTTTTATTAAAAACATTTTCTTCTATTTCTTTTAGTTTTTTTGTTATTTTTGTTTAAAAATGAAGTTGTAATTTTTAGGTTAGAAATTGACATGTTGAAATATTTTGTTTTCTATCTCAATAAATATTAAAGTTAGGTAAAAAATTTTTATTATAAAAAAGATTCTTTATTAAATTTGGAATAAGTTTTATTAAAAAAATTTTTTTCTATTTCTTTTAGTTTTTTAATTATTTTTATTTAAAAATGAAGTTGTAATTTTTAGGTTAGAAATTGACATGTTGAAATATTTTGTTTTCTATCTCAATAAATATTAAGGTTAGGTAAAAAATTTTTATTATAAAAAAGATTCTTTATTAAATTTGGAATAAGTTTTATTAAAAAAATTTTCTTCTATTTCTTTTAGTTTTTTAGTTATTTTTGTTTAAAAATGAAGTTTTCACTTTTAGGTTAAAATTTGACATGTTGAAATATTTTGTTTTCTATCTCAATAAATATTAAAGTTAGGTAAAATTTTTTATTACAAAAAAGATTATTTATTAAATTTGGAATAAGTTTTATTAAAAAAAAATTCTTCTATTTCTTTTAGTTTTTTAGTTATTTTTGTTTAAAAATGAAGTTGTAATTTTTAGGTTAGAAATTGACATGTTGAAATATTTTGTTTTCTATCTCAATAAATATTAAAGTTAGGTAAAAATTTTTTATTATAAACAGGAATTATTTATTAAATTTGGAATAAGTTTTATTAAAAAAGTTTTTTTCTATTTCTTTTAGTTTTTTAGTTATTTTTGTTTAAAAATGAAATTTTAATTTTTAGGTTAAAAATTGACATGTTGGAATATTTCGTTTTTTATTTCAATAAATATTAAAGTTAGGTAAAAATTATTTATTATGAAAAATATTCTTTATTAAATTTGGAATAAGTTTTATTTAAAAAACTTTCTTCTATTTTTTTTAGTTTTTTAGTTATTTTTGTTTAAAAATGAAGTTTTAATTTTTAGGTTAGAAATTGACATGTTGAAATATTTTGCCTTCTATCTCAATAAATATTAAAGTTACGTAAAAAATTTTTATTATAAAAAAGATTCTTTATTAAATTTGGAATAAGTTTTATTAAAAAATTTTTTTTCTATTTCTTTTAGTTTTTTAGTTATTTTTGTTTAAAAATGAAGTTGTAATTTTTAGGTTAGAAATTGACATGTTGAAATATTTTCTTTTATATCTCAATAAATATTAAAGTTAGGTAAAAATTTTTTATTATAAAAAAGATTCTTTATAAAATTTGGAAGAAGTTTTATTAAAATTTTTTTTTTCTATTTCTTGTAATTTTTTAGTTACTTTTGTGTAAAAATGAAGTTGTAATTTTTAGGTTAAAATTTGACACTTTGAAATATTTTCTTTTCTATCTCAATAAATATTAAGGTTAGGCAAAAATTTTCTATTATAAAAAAGATTTTTTATAAAATTTGGAATAAGTTTTATTAAAAAAAATTTTTTCTATTTCTTTTAGTTTTTTAGTTATTTTTGTTTAAAAATGAAGTTTTAATTTTTAGGTTAAAATTTGACAGTTTGAAATATTTTGTCTTCTATCTCAATAAATATTAAAGTTAGGTAAAAATTTTTTATTATAAAAAAGATTCTTTATTAAATTTGGAATAAGTTTTATTAAAATTTTTTTTTCTATTTCTAGTAGTTTTTTGGTTATTTTTATTTAAAAATGAAGTTGTAATTTTTAGGTTAGAAATTGACACTTTGAAATATTTTCTTTTCTATCTCAATAAATATTAAAGTTAGGTAAAAATTTTTTATTACAAAAAAGATTCTTTATTAAATTTGGAATAAGTTTTTTTTAAAAGATTTTTTTCTATTTCTTTTAGTTTTTTAGTTATTTTTGTTTAAAAATGAAGTTGACATTTTTAGGTTAAAATTTGACACTTTGAAATATTTCGTTTTCTATCGCAATAAATATTAAAGTTAGGAAAAAATTTTTTATTATAAAAAAGATTCTTTATTAAATTTGAAATAAGTTATATTAAAAAATTTTTTTTCTATCTATTTTAGTTTTTTAGTTATTTTTGTTTAAAAATGAAGTTGTAATTTTTAAGTTAGAAATTGAGATGTTGAAATATTTCGTTTTCTATCTCAATAAATATTAAAGTTAGGTAAAAATTTTTTATTATAAAAAAGATTCTTTATTAAATTTGGAATAAGTTTTATTAAAAAGTTTTCTTCTATTTCTTTTAATTTTTTAGTTATTTTTGTTTAAAAATGAAGTTGTAATTTTTAGGTTAGAAATTGACACTTTGGAATATTTCGTTTTCTATCTCAATAAATATTAAAGTTAGGTTAAAATTATTTATTATAAAAAAGATTCTTTATTAAATTTGGAATAAGTTTTATTAAAAAAGTTTTCTTCTATTTCTTTTAGTTTTTTTGTTATTTTTGTTTAAAAATGAAGTTTTAATTTGAGGTTAAAAATTGACATGTTGAAATATTTTCTTTTATATCTCAATAAATATTAAAGTTAGGTAAAAATTTTTTATTATAAAAAAGATTCTCTATTAAATTTGGAATAAGTTTTATTAAAAAATTTTTTTTCTATTTCTTTTAGTTTTTTAGTTATTTTTGTTTAAAAATGAAGTTTTAATTTTTAGGTTAGAAATTGACATGTTGAAATATTTTGTTTTCTATCTCAATAAATATTAAAGTTAGGTTAAAATTTTCTATTATAAAAAAGATTCTTTATTAAATTTGGAATAAGTTTTATTAAAAAATTTTCTTTTATTTCTTGTAGTCTTTTAGTTACTTTTGTTTAAAAATAAAGTTGTCATTTTTAGGTTAGAAATTGATACTTTGAAATTTTTTCTTTCTATCTCAATAAATATTAAAATTAGGTTTTTTAAAATGATTGATATTTAATTTGACAAATATTTCTAACCTAAGTACTCTAAACCCACTTTAAAGCCTGATTTACACGTACATCTTTTGATTGTCATAATCTAAAATTAAAATCTTTCAATTATAGACGAACCATTATCGAATTAGAAACAATAAATTAAGTATAGAAAGTACACAAACGCGGAAGACGTGTGAAGTAATCGCCTTCAACTTCTAGTTGTTAATTATTACCGGTATAAACAATAAAATTAATTCTCAGATCTTCCCAGATTGATACCAAATAATCTAATGGGTATATTGCATAAAGTGAATTAATTCCATATTAATTTCTATTTCTTAAATGAGTATTCTTGCAAAATTAAAATTTATTTTCTTAAATAAATAGATTTTCTTTAATGATAAAAAAAATTTCTCTTTCGCAATGACGCCGACGTTAAAATATTACGAAATACCGGTTCGATACCGATAAGTACAGTTAAAAGAAATCAGGTAGATGGTGGAAAACGCATCCAAGTTATCGATTGACGTTGCGTTAGAGATGCGACCCGGTCGTACGCAATCGGGGACGCATTCCGTATAAATTTTCGTTTAATGAACCCCGTATATACGCGGCACACATGCGTGTGCGTCGTCTCTGATCGAAAGTGGAAACTCGACCTGTCGGATTCTTCGGGTGACCGTTTGCGCAATCCGCCAGCTATGTAAATTTACGGTTCCTGGTCGATTATATCTTGTAAGTGGTCGCCGGGAAGAGACTCGACTAAATTGGAAATTACTAAAGAGTTCTAAGAATTTAATCTCTTGAGGATCTCTTTTTCAGGAGATGTTTAATAAGTTATCTCAGTCTGCTTTAAGATGTGCCAACCACTAATCAAAAATAGGTCATTTATCAAAGCTTTTAATCAAAAAAAGAATCCAGTTTAAATTTTAACTCGATGGTTAAAAATGTATAACGTGTAAAATAGACTTTAAAATTTTGTAATTATAAGTTGGCAACATTTGTTAAAAGAATGTTCAAATTTATTCTTAAATACTTTAATAATAAAGATTTTAATGTTCATCTTGATAAATAAAGACTAAATTACACGATTTTTTTTAATGTCAAGAACTTGATGGTCAAAATTTGATGATAATAGTACTTAAAGTGGTTAAAATGCGTTTGATATAAAAGTTTAAATGTGGTTATGTCATTATGATAATAATATTTCGTTAAATTTCTGTCAATCAATAAACGTTTACGTGTAAAACAGGCTTTAAAGTTTTTACTCGTGTTAGAAATACTTTTCAAAAGATGTCTTAAATGTCAATCATTTTGAGAATGAAGGGATTTTAATTTCAGTCATTTTGATAAATAAAGGATGGATTACACGATCTTTTTTAATGTCAAAAATATGATTTAAAAATTTTATAACCATAATAATAATGTAAAATTGTTCTAATTCGATAATATTTTGTTTATAATTAAAAGATTTTATTTTTAAATTATAACAATAAATAGATAACGTGTAAAATAGGCTTTAGAGGTTTTATATAGGTTAAAAATATTTATCAAAGAATATTTTAATTGTCAATTATTTTAAGAATGAAGGGATTTTAATTTCAATCATTTTGATAAATAAAGGATGAATTACACGATATTTTTTTAATGTCAAAAATATGATTTTGAAATTTTATAACCACAATAATAATGTAAAATAATTCTAATTCGATAATATTTTCTTTCTAATTGAAATATTTCGTTTTTAGATTGTGATAATTAATAAACATACGTGGAAAACAGGCTTTAGAGTTTTTAATCAGGTTAGAAATACCTTTCAAAGGATATTTTAAATGTTAATCATTTTTAGAATATGAAAATTTTAATTTCAATCATTTTGATAAATAAAGACTGAATTACACGATTTTTTTTAATGTCAAAAACTTAATTATCAAAATTTTTAATGTCAAAAATATGATTTTAAAAATTTATAACTACAATAAAAATGCAAAATAATCCTAATTCGATAATATTTTGTTTATAATTGCAAAATTTTAATTTTAGATTATGACATTCAATAGTTATACGTGTAAAATAGGCTTTAGAGGTTTAATATAGATTAGAAACATTTCTCAAAGATTATTTTAATTGTTAATTATTTTGAGAATGAAGGGGTTTTAATTTCAGTCATTTTGATAAATAAAGGATGGATTACACGATATTTTTTTAATGTCAAAAATATGATTGTAAAATTTTATAACTACAATAATAATGTAAAATAATTCTAATTCGATAATATTTTCTTTCTAATTGGAATATTTCGTTTTTAGATTGTGATAATTAATAAACATACGTGCAAAACAGGCTTTAGAGTTTTTAATCAGGTTAGAAATACCTTTCAAAGGATATTTTAAATGTTAATCATTTTGAGAATATGAAAATTTTAATTTCAATCATTTTGATAAATAAAGACTGAATTACACGATTTTTTTAAATGTAAAAATCTTAATTATCAAAATTTTTAATGTCAAAAATATGATTTTAAAAATTTATAATCACAATAATAGTGCAAAATAGTCCTAATTCGATAATATTTTGTTTATAATTGCAATATTTTAATTTTAGATTATGACATTCAATAGTTATACGTGTAAAATAGGCTTTAGAGGTTTAATATAGATTAGAAACATTTATCAAAGATTATTTTAATTGTTAATTATTTTGAGAATGAAGGGGTTTTAATTTCAGTCATTTTGATAAATAAGAGATGGATTACACGATCCTTTTTAATGTCAAAAATATGATTTTGAAATTTTATAATTACAATAATAATGTAAAGAAGTTCTAAGTCGATAATATTTTGATTCTAATTGAAATATTTCGTTTTTAGATTGTGATAATTAATAAACATACGTGGAAAACAGGCTTTAGAGTTTTTAATCAGGTTAGAAATACCTTTCAAAGGATATTTTAAATGTTAATCATTTTTAGAATATGAAAATTTTAATTTCAATCATTTTGATAAATAAAGACTGAATTACACAATTTTTTTTTAATGTAAAAAACTTAGTTGTTAAAATTTTATGATCACAATAGTACTTAAAATAGTTAAAATCTGTTTAATATATAAATTTAAATGTGGTTATATCATTGTAATAAAAATATTTTCTTAAATTTCTGTCATTTAATAAACGTACGTGTAAAACAGCCTTTAAAGTTTTTACTCAGGTTAGAAATACCTTTTAAAGGATATTCTAAATGTTAATCATTTTGAGAATATGAAAATTTTAATTTCAATCATTTTGATAAATAAAGACTGAATTACACAATTTTTTTTTAATGTAAAAAACTTAGTTGTTAAAATTTTATGATCACAATAGTACTTAAAATAGTTAAAATCTGTTTAATATATAAATTTAAATGTGGTTATATCATTGTAATAAAAATATTTTCTTAAATTTCTGTCATTTAATAAACGTACGTGTAAAACAGCCTTTAAAGTTTTTACTCAGGTTAGAAATACCTTTCAAAGGATATTTTAAATGTTAATCATTTTGAGAATATGAAAATTTTAATTTCAATCATTTTGATAAATAAAGACTGAATTACACGATTTTTTTTAATGTAAAAAACTTAATTATCAAAATTTTATGATCACAATAGTACTTAAAATAGTTAAAATTTGTTTAATATATAAATTTAAATGTGGTTGTATCATTGTGATAAAAATATTTTCTTAAATTTTTGTCATTTAATAAACGTACGTGTAAAACAGCCTTTAAAGTTTTTACTCAGGTTAGAAATACCTTTTAAAGGATATTTTAAATGTTAATCATTTTGAGAATATGAAAATTTTAATTTCAATCATTTTTATAAATAAAGACTGAATTACACGATTTTTTTTAATTTCAAGAACTTAGTTGTTAAATTTTTCTGACTATAATAGTTCTTAAAATAGTTAAAATGTGTTTAATAAAAGAACTTTAAGATCAAAATGTGGTTATTCTATTGCAATAATGATATTTTAGCCACTTTTTATCGAAAGAAAAAACACACGTGTAAACCGAGCTTTAGATTTTTTAAAAATTAAATTAGCAATATTTGCAAAAAAAATTTTTTTTAGTGTCAATCAGTTTTTTTAATAACAATAAAGGAATTTGTATCACTTTAAAATCTAAAGACTGAATTACACGATTTTTTTTTAATGTCAAAAACCTGTTGATCGGAATTTTATGGTCATAATTGTGTTTCTACCTAAAAAGAATGTTAGTTACTTAACAATAGACTCAAATCATCAAATTAAACTAATTGAAACAAGGAATGAAATCGATCCAGTAATTTTATGCAATAAAACAATTAGAATTTACCATCATTAGATCTGAGAATTCTTTTATTGTCTTTACTCAGATAATTACAACAAAGCAGTTGAAGAGATTGCTTCACTCATCTTTTTGATTGGATACTTTCTACAAATTTTTCTTCTTCTCATATAATTTGTAATTAATTCAATTTTTATCATAAATTAATTCAATTTTTATCATAAATTGATATCTATTTTCTATCAATAAATTGATAGAAGAATAGAAACCAAAAACACTAAAAATACCGAGAAATCAATTTTTTAATTTTACGACTTTGCAGAAAAAGAGAAAGCCCACAAACCCAATAACACGGATAAAAAGGAAACCGAAAGTTCCCAAAAAGTGCTAATTCGTCCTAAATATATTCTCCGACTACTTACAATTAGTCGATAATAAGTGACAAATAGAATTAACCGCTTCTCCGAATTCTTACGAGCGTTAACGTCCCAAAGATTTACGTTCACTTTCACACAATAACTTAATGAGCGAGAAAATGTGTATACGCGTGACATAACATTAACCGCCGCGCTGTTCATAAATCCTCTCGAAACAATGCATGCGATGCCGCATTTGGTAATTCTAAATAAAAAAGAAAAATCGTGGCGCAATTAGTCTCCTCGGCCGCAAGTAGTGCTTCTTACTTTATACTCATTTCGTAAAATCAGCACGCACGCGAATGTTTTAGTCGCGGTTTATTTGGGTTTCATCTCTCTTCTCTTTATTAGGTTTGAAAAATTGCAAAAGTAAATTCCAATAAAATGTACGCAAAGCGAATAGTGTTTTTTTTTTTAATTAGGTTGTTTTAGATTACTTCATTTAAAGAAATGTACTATTGCGTTCATAAAATTTCATCTCTTATGTTCTCAACATTAAAAAAATTCGTGCAATTCAGTCTTTATTTGTCAAAATGAATATTAAAATCTTAATAATAATTGTGATTGATATTTAATTGTGATAAACTAGCTAAAATTTTATTGATAAAGACGTGGTTTGACACTCGACTATCAGTGGTGGACAGACAGTCTTCGAAAAGGAAAAATGGGATTTTAGGGGTGGGCAAACCTCTTCGAGGGAGATTTTAGGGGTTAACAAACCTTGTTGAGAGAGATTTCAGAGGTTGTCAAACTTTTTAGAAATCAAATTCAAGGATAAGTAAACCCTCTATTTCTCAAATGGGCTTCAGGGGTGGGAAAACCTCGCCGAGAGACATTTCAAAGGTTTGCAAACTTCGTAGAAACCCGATTCAAGAAAATCTCAATTTTTCAAATGGGCTTAAGGGATTGACAAATCTCATCGAGAGACATTCTAAGGATTGACAAATTCGATTCAAGGATAAGTAAACCTTCGATTTTTCAAACGGACATTAAGGGTGGGCAAACCTTGTTGAGAGACATTTCAGAGATTGACAAACTTCATAGAAACCCGATTAAAGGATAAATTAACTCTCGATTTTTCGAACTGACTTCAGGGATGGGCAAAACTCATCGACAGACATTTTAAGGGTTGGCAAACCTTGTCGAGAGATATTTCAGGGATTTGGTAAACTTCGTAGAAACCCGATTCAAGGATATGTAAACCCTCGATTTTTTAAACTGACTTCAGAGGTGGACAAAACTCGTCGAAAGACATTTCAAGGGTTGGCAAATTTCGGAAAACTCCGATTCAAGGATAAGTAAACCCTCAATTTTTTAAAGGAACTTTAAGGGTGGGCAAACCTCATGAGAGACATTTCAGAGGTTGATAAACTTCGTAGAAACCCGATTAAAGGATAAATTAACTCTCGATTTTTCTAACTGACTTCAGGGATGGGCAAAACTCGTCGTGAGACATTTTAAGGGTTGGCAAACCTTGTCGAGAGACATTTTAGAGATTGACAAAGTTCAGAGAAACCCGATTCAAGGATAACTAAAACCTCGATTTTTCAAATAGACTTCAAGGGTGGGCAAATTTCATCGAGAGACATTTCAGGGGTTGACAAACTTTGTAGAGACATTTAAAAGTTACAACTTTATTATATATAATATTTCTCTTTATATTTAAAAAAAGTTAAAGCCTATTTTACACGTCTGTTTTGAAAAAAAAAAATTATAATTTAAAAGAAATTAAAAGGGGGGTAATATTATGTAGGTGGATGTGTCTTATTTAAGTCGTTTCAATGTCGCAGGTCTTAGAAAGTTTTGTTTTAAGTTTGCGTACGTGAGATCATCAAGGTGCTATTTGCATACTTTATAATAAGTGGATACGCTCACGGTTCGGCACAATAAAGGTTATTGTAATGTCTCACTCGGCCTGTCATGTTCGCACGTGAATGTTTAATGAGACGCGGCGAAGATTTCTGTCGCAATTATGTCTTCCTTACCAAGTTTATTGCTTGGGATCTTCCTGAAGACGATACTTAATTAAATTTCCCGAGAAATCAACCATAAATTTCTATGAATTTTAGAAATTTAATGTTTGAATTTGTAAAATGAAATTTATTATCAATAAAACAAAGTATATTTTAGTTTTTTGATCACAATTAAATGCCTAATGAAACTTCCTAGTTATTAAATAATTATTTAATTTGTATCACGTATGTCTATTGATTGTCTAATGGTGAAAATTTTATATCCGCAATTGTAAGTTAATCACTACTGTGAAAACTTTACTGATATGGAGACTTACAGTCAATTACAAAGAGTTATTTAAGAGTTTTTATAGTATAGAAACTTCTATGTCTTAAAGTTGTTTCTTCTATAAATGGTTAAGAACAAAAAAGATGTACTGTTCAATTCCAATTAAAGTAAACTTACCATTAATTAATTAATTAAATTTTTATAAAGAATAAATTCATTTTAAGTAAATTAGTATGTCAATAACAATAGTTAGACTTCTTAAATTTCAAAGTTTAAGTCATCATCATAATGGATGCTATTGTGATCAGTGATCACTTTCACAAAACCCCCCAAAACGAGGGCTAAGTGGGTCGACAAACGCACAAGATCTCGTCTTCCCCTCTCGAACCGTTAATTTGCGTCGTCTGTTGGTCGAAAATCGATTTGCCGTCACAGACACGGTTCGCAGAGGTTCTGTTTGCGTAGATATTGATCCAGTACAACGCCGTTCAACTATGTGTTCAATGAACCGTACGAAAGTCTTTCATATCATCCCATCCATATATTCTCCTTCATTTTATCCTCGAATAAATTCAGATTTATATCATTTTTTTAGCTTTATAGTTGATATACTATGCGTGAAATTTTTATGGTTTTAGTAAAATTGAATTTTTCGTTGTTGACTCATTATCTTCACCTCCCCGACGATTTTAAGGGGTCCGTGACCGATTTCGGAAAAATGGCCCTGAAAATCGAACGACGTTGCGGTAGCCCTAATTGAAACTAATGGCGAATTCGATTGGTAAAACTAGTGCGCACTGGTGCGCACTAGTGCACAGTAGAGTGTTCTATTGAACTGTCAGTTTTGTGTACTAACCTAATGTGATGTATGCACTAACATGCGCTCAAGGTCAAATTCTGGTGCACACGAGTGCAACCAATCGAATACGCCATAAAATTCTCGATCGTTCGTCTGTCATTTTCACCAATTTTCGAACGCACTTTTTGTCCAAAAAGCCACCGGCTCCGCGACTTTGCTTCCAGCTAACCTTCTGAACGGCTTTATAACGCAACGTTATATGCGAATCGGGGCTCCTTTTTAAACGGCCGATTTAAGCCCTAAACGAAGTCCCCCGTTTTCCGTTATTTTCGATTTGGGCTGATAAAACAAATGGTTCAATTTTCATAAACGTTATTTTTTATTCCAACCACGCTAATGCCACATGAAATGTCAAAACGATCGGTTTATTAATAATCATCAAATATTTAATTTATGCAGAGCAAAAATTCGAATAAATTTCACTAAAAACTAATTAAATTCTTGAAAATATCACCAAAAATTTAAGTTAATTTGTAAAAATTCAAAGTTACTAAAATTTTTAATAGTTCCACCAAAAACTTATAAAGTTTTGTAAAAATTCCACCAAAGCTATCAAAATTTTTAATAATTCCACCAAAAACAAAATTTTTAAAAAATATACTAAAATTAAGATTAATTTCGTCAAGAATTGATTAGATTCTTAAAAATTACACAAAAATAAAAAAGTAATGATAAAAATTCTACAAAAGTTAGTTAAATTGAATATAATTTCACCAAATATTATTAAATTTGGAGACAATTCTACTAAAAACTTAATGAATTTTTTAAAAATTCCACCCAAAATCAATAAAATTGGTAAAAATTCCATGAAAAACTTACTATATTCGTAAAAATTCCACCAAAGTTACCAACATTTTTAACAATTCCATCAAAAACGTACTAAATTTTTTCAATTTTCCACCAAAGCTACAAAAATGTTGAATAATTCCACCAAAAACTTACTGATTTTTAAAAAATACCACCAAAAACTTACCAAATTCATAAAAATTCTACTAAAATTACCAATATTTTTAACAATTTCACCAAAAATGATTAAAGGTAATAAGAATTCCACCAAAGTTATCAACTTTTTTAACAATTCTATCAAAAACATACTGAATTTTATAAAAATTCCACCAAAAATTAATAAAATTGGAAAAATTTTACTAAAAACTTACTAAATTCATAAGAATTTTACCAAAAACACTGATTTTTTTTTATTCCGCCAGAAATGAATAAAATTCGCAAAAATTCCACCAATGTTATCAAAATTTTTGATAGTTTCACCAAAAACATACTGAATTTTTTAAAAATTCCACCAGAAATGAATGAAATTCGCAAAAATTCCACCAAAGCTATTAAAATATTTAACAACAACATCCAAAACTTATTGAATTTTTTTTCATTCCACCAAAAACTTAGAAGAATCCTAAAAATTACACCGAAATTATCAAAGTTTTTAAAAATTCCACTAAAATGTCCAAATTTTTTTAAAATTCCACCAAAAATCAATTTCTTTAAAAATTAACTAAAACCTTGAAAATTCCATCAAAAACATAGTAAATTCATAAAAATTTCACCAAAGTTACTAAAATTTTTAATAATTCTACCAAAAATAATGAATTTTTTAAAAATTCCACCAAAAAACTTACAAAATTTGTAAAAATTCCACCAAAGTTACCAAAATTTTTAACAATTCCATCAAAAATTTACCAAATTTTTTAAAAATTCCACCAAAATGGCCAAATTCTTTTAAAATTCCACCAAAAATCAATCAAATTAGAAACAATATCACCAAAAATTAATTAAAACCTTGAAAATTTCATCAAAAACTTAGTAAATTCATAAAAATTCCACCAAAGTTACTAAAATTTTTAATAATTCTACCAAAAAGAATTAATTTTTTAAAAATTCCATCAAAAATTTACCAATTTTTTAAAAAATTCCACCAAAAACTTACTAAATTCGTAAAGCTTCCACCAAAGTTACCAAAATGTTGATCAATTCCACCAAAAATAATAAATTTTTTTAGAAAAATACTAAAAATAAAACTAAACTAGTAATATCAAAAAGAAGAATTCATCTTTTATTTATCAAAGTGATTGACATTTAAGATTTTCTTTGACGAGTCATTACAAAAGTTTAAAGCTTGTTTTACACGTATCTCTTTTAAATGATAATTTTATTGCCATAAATTTTTTTTTTTTTTTAAGCTAGAATTTATTTTATTGATTAAATTCTAAAGCTTTATTTTTAGTTTACACTCAATCTTTCGTTTCTATTTAAGCTATAAAATTTATAGCCAATGGTAAAATTCGATACGGTTTTAAGTATACTCCATTAAACTTTCGTGACTTCATCCGTGTCAATTCTTCGTGTGTGAGCAATAACTATTGTTAACATTAATGAAATTATTAACGTAAAATCCGATGTTTAGTAATATCCTTTTTTTAACATACACATTCAATTTGTGACGTAATAATTTCGTGAGAACATTCCGAAAAGTTTACTTTCGTACACACACACACATTTAAGTTTGAGTTTGGATTTGGATTTGAATTTGAGCTACCTGCTTTATTTACTTTGCGATGTGTACTTATATTTACTAAATAGATACGAACGTTAGTTGTTTACACTCTATGTAAATATAGATATAACGGGGAAAGTAATTTTGAAATTTTTTTTTCCTTCTTTTGTGAAATTGTATTTTGGTAATAAAGATAAAAAAGAAATGAAGTTTCTATTGAATAAAATCCAGAACTTTTATTTAGAACTTCATTTGATTGAAACTTAGAAAACGTGACTATGAAAACAAGATGAAACTTGATTTGTTTAACCCACTTGAGATGCATTAATTTTATTTAAATCCATTTGTATTAACGACGGGCGGTCGTGGTCATTCAGTTTCGCTATGGACGAGAAAGTAGGATACTTTTAATACCTCCAGATATAAATCTGACTCAGATTTGACCCAGGAAATTCCTACAACTTTTTTTTTATCGACTATTTTTATTCAAACATTTTTATGAATTTATACGATTTTCATTAATTACTTTAATTTTCTTTATATTACCTCTAACTATCTTTATTAATATTTTGGTTTAGTTTCGAAATTTATTGACAGGAGATTGATACAACATTTTGATTTCTATTTATTTATTATTTTATTTTTGCGAATTTTATTCATTTCTAGTGGAATAAAAAAAAATCAGTGTTTTTGGTAAAATTCTTATGAATTTAGTAACTTTTTGGTGGAATTTTTGCAAATTGTATTTATTTTTGGTGAAATTTTTAAAAAATTCAGTATATTTTTGATGGAATTCTTAAAAATATTGGTAATTTTAGTAAAATTTTTGTGAATTTGGTAAGTTTTTGGTGGAATTATGCAACATTTTTGTAGCTTTGGTGGAAAATTGAAAAAATTTAGTACGTTTATGGTGGAATTATAAAAAATTTTGATAACATTGGTGGAATTTTTGCGAATTTTGTTCATTTTTGATGGAATTTTTAAAAAATTTAGTGTTTTTTATGGAATTTTTACGAATTTAGTAAGTTTTTAGTGAAATTTTTCCAATTTTATTAATTTTTAGTGGAATTTTTATAAAATTCAATATGTTTTTGATGGAATTGTTAAAAAAGTTGATAATTTTGGTGGAATTTTTATTAACTTTAATCATTTTTGGTGGAATTGTTAAAAATATTGGTAATTTTAGTAGAATTTTTATGAATTTGGTAAGTTTTTGGTGGTATTTTTTAAAAATCAGTAAGTTTTTGGTGGAACTATTCAACATTTTTGTAGCTTTGATGGAAAATTGAAAAAATTTAGTATGTTTCTGGTGGAATTATAAAAAATTTTGATAACATTGGTGGAATTTTTGCGAATTTTGTTCATTTTTGATGGAATTTTTAAAAAATTTAGTGTTTTTTATGGAATTTTTACGAATTCAGTAAGTTTTTAGTGAAATTTTTCCAATTTTATTAATTTTTAGTGGAATTTTTATAAAATTCAATATGTTTTTGATGGAATTGTTAAAAAAGTTGATAATTTTGGTGGAATTTTTATTAACTTTAATCATTTTTGGTGGAATTGTTAAAAATATTGGTAATTTTAGTAGAATTTTTATGAATTTGGTAAGTTTTTGGTGGTATTTTTTAAAAATCAGTAAGTTTTTGGTGGAATTATTCAACATTTTTGTAGCTTTGGTGGAAAATTGAAAAAATTTAGTAAGTTTTTGGTGGAATTATCAAAAATTTTGATAACATTGGTGGAATTTTTGCGAATTTTATTCATTTTTGATGGAATTTTTAAAAAATTCAGTGTTTTTTTTATGGAATTTTTACGAATTTAGTAAGTTTTTAGTGAAATTTTTCCAATTTTATTAATTTTTGGTGGAATTTTTATAAAATTCAGTATGTTTTTGATGGAATTGTTAAAAAAGTTGATAACTTTGGTGGAATTTTTATTAACTTTAATTATTTTTGGTGGAATTGTTAAAAATATTGGTAATTTTAGTAGAATTTTTATGAATTTGGTAAGTTTTTGGTGGTATTTTTTAAAAATCAGTAAGTTTTTGGTGGAACTATTCAACATTTTTGTAGCTTTGGTGGAAAATTGAAAAAATTTAGTATGTTTCTGGTGGAATTATAAAAAATTTTGATAACATTGGTGGAATTTTTGCGAATTTTATTCATTTTTGATGGAATTTTTAAAAAATTCAGTGTTTTTTATGGAATTTTTACGAAGTTAGTAAGTTTTTAGTGAATTTTTTCCAATTTTATTAATTTTTAGTGGAATTTTTATAAAATTCAATATGTTTTTGATGGAATTGTTAAAAAAGTTGATAATTTTGGTGGAATTTTTATTAACTTTAATCATTTTTGGTGGAATTGTTAAAAATATTGGTAATTTTAGTAGAGTTTTTATGAATTTGGTAAGTTTTTGGTGGTATTTTTTAAAAATCAGTAAGTTTTTGGTGGAACTATTCAACATTTTTGTAGCTTTGGTGGAAAATTGAAAAAATTTAGTAAGTTTTTGGTGGAATTATAAAAAATTTTGATAATATTGGTGGAAGTTTTGCGAATTTTATTCATTTTTGATGGAATTTTTAAAAAATTCAGTGTTTTTTATGGAATTTTTACGAAGTTAGTAAGTTTTTAGTGAATTTTTTCCAATTTTATTAATTTTTGGTGGAATTTTTATAAAATTCAGTATGTTTTTGATGGAATTGTTAAAAAAGTTGATAACTTTGGTGGAATTTTTATTAACTTTAATCATTTTTGGTGGAATTGTTAAAAATATTGGTAATTTTAGTAGAATTTTTATGAATTTGGTAAGTTTTTGGTGGTATTTTTTAAAAATCAGTAAGTTTTTGGTGGAATTATCAAAAATTTTGATAACATTGGTGGAATTTTTGCGAATTTTATTCATTTTTGATGGAATTTTTAAAAAATTTAGTGTTTTTTTATGGAATTTTTACGAATTTAGTAAGTTTTTAGTGAAATTTTTCCAATTTTATTAATTTTTGGTGGAATTTTTATAAAATTCAGTATGTTTTTGATGGAATTGTTAAAAAAGTTGATAACTTTGGTGGAATTTTTATTAACTTTAATTATTTTTGGTGGAATTGTTAAAAATATTGGTAATTTTAGTAGAATTTTTATGAATTTGGTAAGTTTTTGGTGGTATTTTTTAAAAATCAGTAAGTTTTTGGTGGAATTGTTAAAAATGTTGGTAACTGGTGGAATTTTTACGAATATAGAAAGTTTTTCGTGGAATTTTTACCAATTTTATTGATTTTGGGTGGAGTTTTTAAAAAATTCACCAAGTTTTTAGTAGAATTGTCTCCAAATTTAATAATTTTTGGTGAAATTATATTCAATTTAACTAACTTTTGTGGAATTTTTATTGATACTATTTATTTTTGTGAAATTTTTAAGAATCTAATCAATTCTTGACGAAATTAATTTTAATTTTAGTATATTTTTAAAAAAATCAGTAAGTTTTTGGTGGAATTGTTAAAAATTTTGATAGCTTTGGTGGAATTTTTACAAATTTTATAAGTTTTTGGTGGAATTATTAAAAATGTTAGTAAGTTTGTAAGTAGTAAGCAAGCAGCGCCTCTTTTAAAGAGGCGCTGTATTAAAGTAGTAAGCAAGAGGCGCTGCTTGCTTACTATTTTAATATATTACAAGTTTAAAGGTAATTTTAAAATGAAATTTTTATAAAAAATCCTTAAAAAATTAATTTTTAATAATATTTAAGAATTTTAACTAATTTTTCATTTTTTTATTTCCAATTTTTCAAAAACGATTTTTTTCAAAATAATTTTATTACAAAAATTTTATGAAAAATCGTTAGAAAATTAAATTTGCTTTAATTTGAGTACAAATACGGCATATGTAACTTAAATATTTTTAAAATTATTAACATTTTTAATTTTATAAACAATTGAAGGTCGGCCATCTTGAATTCTTTTAAATTGATGTAACTTCCTTGTCTTTAATCAAAATATAGTCGTGTTTGGTATCAAATTAAAGGATTTTTAATCGTCTTTTAGAAAATTTAAGAATTTTACCAATTTTTGAACTTTTTGATTTTTAATTTTTTTTTAATGACAACTTTAAAGGTAATTTTAAAATGAAATTTTTATAAAAAATCCTTAAAAAATTAATTTTTGATAATATTTAAGAATTTTAATAAATTTTGAACTTTTTTATTTTCAATTTTTCAAAAATGATTTTTTTCAAAATAATTTTATTACAAAAATTTTATGAAGAATCGTTAGAAAATTAAATTTGCTTTAATTTGAGTACAAACACGGCATATCTAACTTAAATATTTTTAAAATTATTAACATTTTTAATTTTATAAACAATTGAAGGTCGGCCATTTTGAAATTTTTTAAATCGATATAACTTCCTTGTTTTTAATCGAAATATAGTTGTGTTTGGTATCAAATTAAAGGATTTTTAATCGTCTTTTAGAAAATTTAAGAATTTTACCAATTTTTGAACTTTTTGATTTAAATTTTTTTTAATGACAACTGTAATGGTAATTTTAAAATGAAATTTTTATAAGAAATCCTTAAAAAATTAATTTTTGATAATATTTAAGAATTTTTATTAATTTTTAATTTTTTTATAATGTAAAATGTTTATAGATTTTTATGAAAGTAAATTACGAAAGAATCAAAAATTGATAGTATGTAAAACGTATATAGTGTGCTTTCAAACACACGTAATATCGCATCACGCATAAATTTTCTTCTCGAATCCGTTGAGAAATACGACTTTACTACGCGATAACCGCCAGTCAACAAGGTACATGTAAAAATTTATTGAAAGTTCTAACTATACTTATAAGTGAGTTACATAACCCGGCGTATTTTTCTCTGGAAATAGTCGTAAATGAACTCATAAGGTACGAATTGACCGATTAACGCGTTAATAACGTAAACATACACTTTTATGGAAGCGATAACTTCGCCGAGTTACAAGAGGGAATCGTTTTCGGTTAACCGATTACCGTAAAAGGCAACCTCGGGTTAGTTATAACGGAAAATAAATCACTTTGACTGACTTGGGATGTTTTAATGCGATTAAGAGCTTGAAAAGCTTGATAAATAACCGGTGAAAATGAATGAAAGTGTCATTTTATTAATTAATAATTAAGGATTTGTGTTGGGAAATTTCTAAAAAAAAGAAGAAAAAATAATAAAATAAAAAAATAATAATAAAATAAAAAAAAATAATAAAATAATAAAATAAAAAAAATTAAATAAAAAAAATTAAATAGTAATTTTTAATAAGATAAATTTCACAATTTTTATAGGAGAAATCTAAAAAATGATAAATTAAACAAAGTGTATAAATCCTAAAACCATACAAATTAATAAATTTTAGTTATGTCATAAGAGAAAGTTACATTTTCTTTATGTGTAGGAACAAATAGGAGATTGTAAATTAATGCTATCGAGATTAAAATGATTAATATTAAGTTTAGGAGTTATTTTAGTGATTCATATGACTTGGATATATACAGGATGGTCAAATAAGTGTAGGCATTGTATCTTATAAAGAGACCTCACGAGTTTGGAATTGCCGATTTTAATGAAAGTTGTACCAATCGATAAATATTGGTACATAATATAAATGTGTAAAATATTAGGGAGCACTATTCAACGGTTCGCGCTGGTAAACATTTTTGACATTTCTAACCTAACTTTAGAAAATCGATCAACTGTAAAAACTCATCAAAAATTCATTTTTAAAGATTTCGATTTGATTTTTTTTCTAAATGAAAATTAAAACATTCTAATTTTAATTAAAAAAGACCGTTTTATTTCAAGTGTTGTCAAAAAAATTAAAAAAATTTTCAAAGTTGGTAAACATTTTTGACACTTTTTTAACTTGAGAAAACAAACTTTAAAAATTCATCAAAAATTCATTTTTAAAGATTTTGATTTGATTTTTTTTTAGATGAAACTTAAATCATTCTAATTTTAATTAAAAAATACCGTTTTATTTCAAGTGTTGTCAAAAAAATTAAAAAAATTTTCAAAGTTGGTAAAATTTTTTTTGTGTTAGAAAATTAACCATTTTTTAAAAAATTCATCAAAGATTCATTTTTAAACATTTTAATTTGATTTTTTTTCCAAACGAAACTTAAAACCTTCTAATTTTAATTAAAAAATACCGTTTTATTCCAACTGTTGTCAAAAAAATTTAAAAAAATTTCAAAGTTGGTAAACATTTTTGACACTTTTTTAACTTAAGAAAATTTATTTTAAAAATTCATCAAAAATTCATTTTTTAAGATTTTGATTTGATTTTTTTTCTAAATGAAACTTAAAACATTCTAATTTTAATTAAAAAAGACCGTTTTATTCCAAGTGTTGTCAAAAAAATTAAAAAAATTTTCAAAGTTGGTAAAAATTTTTTTAGGTTAGAAAATTAACAATTTTTTAAAAAATTCATCAAAAATTCATTTTTTAAGATTTTGATTTGATTTTTTTTCTAAATGAAAATTAAAACATTCTAATTTTAATTAAAAAAGACCGTTTTATTCCAAGTGTTGTCAAAAAAATTAAAAAAATTTTCAAAGTTGGTAAAATATTTTTTGTGTTAGAAAATTAACCATTTTTTAAAAAATTCATCAAAAATTCATTTTTAAAGATTTTGATTTCATTTTTTTTTCTAAATGAAACTTAAAACATTTTAATTTTTATTAAAAAGGATGATTTTATTCCAAGTGTTGTTAACAAAATTTAAAAAAATTTCAAAGTTGGTAAAAATTTTTTTAGGTTAGAAAATTAACAATTTTTTAAAAAATTCATCAAAAATTCATTTTTAAAGATTTTGATTTGATTTTTTTTCTAAATGAAACTTAAAACATTCTAATTTTTATTAAAAAAGATGATTTTATTCCAAGTGTTGTCAACAAAATTTAAAAAAATTTCAAAGTTGGTAAAAAATTTTTTAGGTTAGAAAATTAACAATTTTTTAAAAAATTCATCAAAAATTCGTTTTTAAAGATTTTGATTTCATTTTTTTTCTAAATGAAACTTAAAACATTCTAATTTCAATTAAAAAAGACCGTTTTATTCCAAGTGTTGTCAAAAAAATTAAAAAAGTTTTCAAAGTTGGTAAACATTTTTGACATTTTTTTAACTTGAGAAAACAAACTTTAAAAATTCATCAAAAATTCATTTTTTAAGATTTTGATTTGATTTTTTTTTCTAAATGAAATTTAAAACATTCTAATTTTAATTAAAAAAGTCCGTTTTATTCCAAGTGTTGTCAAAAAAATTAAAAAAATTTTCAAACTTAGTAAAAATTTTTTTGGGTTAGAAAATAAGCAATTTTTTAAAAAATTCATCAAAAATTCATTTTTAAAGATTTTGATTTGATTTTTAAATGAAACTTAAAACATTTTAATTTTTATTAAAAAAAAATATTTTAATCCAAGTGTTGTTAAAAAAATTAAAAAAAATTTTCAAAGTTGGTAAAAATTTTTTTAGGTTAGAAAATTAACAATTTTTTAAAAAATTCATCAAAAATTCATTTTTAAAGATTTTGATTTGATTTTTTTTCTAAATGAAACTTAAAACATTTTAATTTTTATTAAAAAGGATGATTTTATTCCAAGTGTTGTTAACAAAATTTAAAAAAATTTCAAAGTTGGTAATAATTTTTTTAGGTTAGAAAATTAACAATTTTTTAAAAAATTCATCAAAAATTCATTTTTAAAGATTTTGATTTCATTTTTTTTCTAAATGAAACTTAAAACATTCTAGTTTTATACAAAAAAGGCCGTTTTATTCTAAATGTTGTCAAAAAAATTTTTAAAAATTATCAAAATTGATAAATTAAAACATTCACAAAATCGAATAAATAATTCAAAAACACTCATACATCTAACCACAATAGATTGTAAAATGTACAAAGCTGATCTTTAATCCCAACCCAACTTCTTGACATTTACACATACGTTTACTACCATATGACATTTTTAAGTAAACCCGCTTGCGAAACTACAAGAAAACACTATTTACACAGTCTAATTGGAGCTGGGAGCTGGTAACCCTGCTCTAATCGCGTCCGCGGTAAGAGAAATGTTTGCTCGCTGATTCATTTGCATAATTGAGTCTCTAACAAACCGAATTCGACGGAAGAGTTAGAAATACCGATTGCGGTTAGAGGTGTTAATTAAAACGACCGAAGAAATGCCAAGTGCGCGCGCTCGGGGGGGCCAAACATTGTCCGATTACTATGCAAATCGTTTATAGAAACCTTCGTTTGCGGTTTTACGATTTTTAATTTATTAGAGTTGTCTGGGTAAAAGTTTGTTGAACGTGTTTTATTTACATAAAAATGTCAATATTGTCTCTAAAGCTTATTAGAAAGTTTATTTGGTTGTTTTATTGATACTTTATTTATTATTATTTTTTTTAATAAAAAGAGAAAATTTTTTAATATTCATATCATAATCTCTTATTAACTAGCTAAAATTTCATCGGTAAAGACGCGATTTGGACCTTTTAAAATCGTCCAAAAGAGCGTTATTTGATCGATTTATGCCGATAAAAGACTTGAAACTTAAAAAATAAACTTAATTCTAACGATTTTTATATCAACATGTAGACTAACAAAGATTATAAGGTAGAAAAATACTAAGAAAAAAGCGGTTCGTTTGACGTTTAGAAACGTCAAAAATGACATGTCGGTAATTCTGCACTCTGATTGATCGATTTTCGTTAAAGTTCATTTCTTACTTCTTTATAATAACAAGACTCATTAAAATCATCTGGAAGAGCGTTATTTGATCGATTTATTCCAATAAAAGACTTGAAACTTAAAAAATAGAGTCGATTTTAATGATTTTTGCATCAACATGTAGACTAACAAAGGTTGTAAGGTAGAAAAATGCGAGGAAAAAACCGGTTCGTTTGACGTTTCGAAACGTCAAAAATGACATGTCGGTAATTCTGCACTCTGATTAATCGATTTTTGTTAAAGTTCATTTCCTACTTGTTTATAAAAACGAGACCCCTTAAAATCATCCGAAAAAACGTTATTTGATCGATTTATGCCGATAAAAGACTTGAAATTTAAAAAATAGACTCGATTCTAAGGATTTTTTTTATCAACATGTAGACTAACAAAGGTTGTAAGGTAGAAAAATGCGAGGAAAAAACCGGTTCGTTTGACGTTTAGAAACGTCAAAAATGACATGTCGGTAATTCTGCACTCTGATTGATCGATTTTCGTTAAAGTTCATTTCCTACTTGTTTATAAAAACGAGACCCATTAAAATCGTCCGAAAGAGCGTTATTTGATCGATTTATCCCAATAAAAGACTTGAAACTTAAAAAGTAGACTTGATTCTAACGATTTTTTTATCAACATGTAGACTAACAAAGGTTGTAAGGTCGAAAAATGCGAGGAAAAAACCGGTTCGTTTGACGTTTAGAAACGTCAAAAATGACATGTCGGTAATTCTGCACTCTGATTGATCGATTTTCGTTAAAGTTCATTTCCTACTTCTTTATAATAACGAGATCCATTAAAATCGTCCGAAAGAGCGTTATTTGATCGATTTATTCCAACAAAAGATTTGAAACTTAAAAAATAGACTTGATTCTAACGATTTTTATATCAACACTAGTTTAGTTTTATTTTTAGTATTTTTCTAAAAAAAATTTATTATTCTTGGTTGAATTGATCAACATTTTGGTAACTTTGGTGGAAGCTTTACGAATTTAGTAAGTTTTTGGTGGAACTTAAAAGAAAATTGGTAAATTTTTGGTGGAATTTTTAAAAAAATTCATTATTTTTGGTAGAATTATTAAAAATTTTAGTAACTTTGGTGGAATTTTTATGAATTTACTAAGTTTTTGATGGAATTTTCAAGGTTTTAGTAAATTTTTAGTGAAATTGTTTTTGATTTAATTGATTTTTGGTGGAATTTTAAAACAATTTGGACATTTTAGTGAAATTTTTAAAAACTTTGATAATTTCGGTGTAATTTTTAGGATTTTTCTAAATTTTTGGCGGAATTTTTAAAAAATTCATTATTTTTGGTAGAATCATTAAAAATTTTAGTAACTTTGGTAAAATTCTTATGAATTTAGTAAGTTTTTGGTGGAATTTTTAAAAAATTCAGTATGTTTTTGGTGGAATTATCAAAAATTTTGATAACATTGGTGGAATTTTTGCGAATTTTATTCATTTCTGGTGGAATAAAAATAATCTGTGTTTTTGGTAAAATTCTTATAAATTTAATAAGTTTTTGGTGAAATTTTTACAAATTGTATTAATTTTTGGTGGAATTTTTAAAAAATTCAGTATATTTTTGGTGGAATTATCAAAAATTTTGATAACATTGCTGGAATTTTTGTGAATTTTATTCATTTTTGATGGAATTTAAAAAAAAAATCAGTGTTTTTTTATGGGTGGAATTTTTAAAAAATTCATTATTTGTGGTAGAATTATTAAAAATGTTAGTAACTTTGGTGAAATTTTTATGAATTTACTAAGTTTTTGATGGAATTTTCAAGGTTTTAGTTAATTTTTAAAGAAATTGTTTCTAATTTGATTGTTTTTTGGTGGAATTTTAAAAGAATTTGGACATTTTGGTGAAATTTTTAAAAAATTTGGTAAGTTTTTGGTAGAATTGTTAAAAATGTTGACAATTTCGGTTTAATTTTTAGGATTTTTATAAGTTTTTGGTGGAATAAAAAAAATTCAGTAAGTTTTCGGTGTAGTTGGTAAATATTTTAATAACTTTAGTGGAATTTTTGCGAATTTTATTCATTTCTGGTGGAATTTAAAAAAAGAATTCAGTGTTTTTGGTAAAATTCTTATGAATTTAGTAAGTTTCTGGTGGAATTTTTACAAATTTTATTAATTTTTGGTGGAATTTTTAAAAGATTCAGTATGTCTTTGGTGGAATTATCAAAAATTTTGATAACATTGGTGGAATTTTTGCGAATTTTATTCATTTTTGATAGAATTTTTAAAAAATTCAGTGTTTTTTTATGGAATTTTTACGAATTTAGTAATTTTTTAGTGAAATTTTTCCAATTTTATTAACTTTTGGTGGAATTTTTATAAAATTCAGTATGTTATTGATGGAATTGTTAAAAAAGTTGATAACTTTGGTAGAATTTTTATTAACTTTAATCATTTTTGGTGGAATCGTTAAAAATATTGGTAATTTTAGTAGAATTTTTATGAATTTGGTAAGTTTTTGGTGGTATTTTTTAAAAATTGGCAAGTTTTTGGTGGAATTATTCAACGTTTTTGTAGCTTTGGTGGAAAATTGAAAAAATTTAGTACTTCTTTGGTGGAATTGTTAAAAATGTTGGTAACTTTGAATTTTTACGAATGTAGTAAGTTTTTCGTGGAATTTTTACCAATTTTATTGATTTTGTGTGGAATTTTTAAAAAATTTATTAAGTTTTTAATAGAATTGTCCCCAAATTTAATAATTTTTGGTGAAATTATATTTAATTTAACTAACTTTTGTGGAATTTTTATTGTTACGTTCTTAATTTTGTGAAATTTTTATGAATTTAATCATTTCTTGACGAAATTAATGTTAATTTTAGTATATTTTTTAAAAATTTAGTTTTTGGTGAAGTTATTAAAAATTTTGATAGCTTTGGTGGAATTTTTACTAATTTTATAAGATTTTGGTGGAATTATTAAAAATTTTAGTAGTTTTGGTGGAATTTTTACAAATTTACTTAAATTTTTGGTGATATTTTCAGGAATTTAATTAGTTTTTAGTGAAATTTATTCGAATTTCTGCTCTGCATAAATTAAATATTTGATAATTATTAATAAACCGATCGTTTTGACATTTCATGTGGCATTAGCGTGGTTAGAATAATAAATAACGTTTATGAAAATTGAACCAACTGTTTTATCGGCCCAAATCGAAAATGACGGAAAACGGGGACTTCGTTTACGGCTTAAATCGGCCGTTTCGGCCGTTGCGTTATAAAGCCTTTCAGAAGGTTAGCCGAAAGCAGAGTCGCGGAGCCAGTGGCTTTTTGGACAAAAAGTGCGTTCGAAAATTAACGAAAATGACAGGCGGACGATCGAGAATTTTAATTTCAATTAGGGCTACCGCAACGTCGTTCGATTTTCAAGGCCGCTTTTCCGAAATCGGTCACGAACTCCCCAAAATCGTCGGGGAGGTGAAGATAATGGTCGGCAGAATGACGTAAAACCATTGAATCGTCCGGAAAGCGATTTCCAAAAAACTATTAAAAAAAGAGCTAGGCGCCCTCTTTTAAAGAGACGCTGCTTACTTACTACTTTAATATATCGTCGGCTTAATTAGTAAATCACATAAGCCTCAAATCACAGATAGTGTAGGAGAGCAAAAAAACCTCTTATTGCCGAATGAACTATATAAGGATATTGTTGGGTACTGTTGAAGAACAATTATCTTTGAATTGTTATTAATATTAAGGTACATGCGAACTTCTTAGAGTATAGTTTATTGTTTTCTGTAATAAATTGCACAAAAAACTCATTTTGAGTAAAAATGGACTTATGTGATTTACTAATTAAGCTGACGATATTATAATGTAGAGTAGTAAAAATTGTAAGGTCAAAAATGCGAGGATAAAAGCGGTTCGTTTGACATTTTAGAAACGTCAAATCTCATTAATTCCAACTTCATGTTAAAAAAAAATTAGGTTGGTTCACCTGTTTTGTAATTCTAACTATCTTCATAAATGTTTTGTTCTAATAGAATTTTTGACAAATGGATTTTTTTATTTAGAAAAATGGAAATTTAAAATCCAATTTTCACCTTCACTGCACGTTATGTAACGATATATTAAATTCTGTCATCATTGTGTTATTATAATAATCCATTTTTAAAATTTATAACCTCATAAAGTACGTTTGAAATATATGACAGTTTTAAGAATCACCAAATTGCCAAATCGGTAAAATTTATACTGAAAATAAAGGTTGACTTACTTTCATTTCACACTAACGATTCTAATAAAGAAACGATCATTTATCAAGTGTCACAGATAGCCTATTTTAGAATTTCATCTCTAAAATAACTCACTAACACATGAAAGCATTAAAAAGTGAAACTTTTGTTTGGCAAGTTTTCCTTACTTTTGCAACTTGTGTTAAACGAAAAAGCAAAGTTCGAAACGTCGACGATTTTATTTGGCAAAATGCCATCGTTACAAAAAAACATTACAAAGAAACATTACAAAGAAACATTACAAACAAACGTTGTAACAAAACTTGGAACAATATACTAATAAAATATTGAGAGAAGTTTTGTCAAGATGAGTATAATAAAAATGAGATAAGTTTTGTCCATTTTATAGGAGTTTTATACCCCATATTAGTAATCTATAATCATCGCGTAACAAAGAAGGATTCACAATCAACGATAACAACCATAAATAATCCCTTCTTGACGATGAACGACCAATATTCGACGTTTAGTAATCCAAAGGGGGTTATTCCTTCCGTAAATATTTACATAAAATCCAGTATTTCCCGCGTTTATAAATAAACCGATGGTGATAAATCTCCATTAGATAATATTGTCTTTACTCACTTTCTATAGAGATTACACAACGAATTGATCGTTATTTTCTCTAATTAAATGATTCCTTTTAACGTTTCAAATTAATCACCTAACTATAAATGTCCTTCATTTATGAAAACAAACCCATCTGATTAACATTAATCATCCGAGATGAACGAAGCTTCAAGGAAATTACATTTCCGACTAATCGCATTTAATCTCATTTAACTTCATTTAACGACAAATTCCAAGATGATAAATTCATAATGTGACATAAATGAGGTTTAGACGCAAACTATAATTAAAGTTGAATTGAAACAGATAGGTTTGATGTAATTAAATTTCGTAAGAAATACACAAAATTGCATCAGAGATGAGACCCCTTGAATCAGACCTTTCCGTAATAACCACAATTTAAATTGGAATACTTTCCCATTTAAAGTTACCATCGGATTACACCGAGTCGCGAATCACATAGTATTTTGCATAATAACGTTTCGGGACATCACGTCTTCATCTGTAATGACACGAAATCGTATTATCCTCTCTAAAAAAATGCCCTATAATAATCGCATTTTGGTACGACGCTTTCGTGACGGGTTTGAGACCGCTTCGAGAACGTTTTCTTTAAACGTTTTCCCCGGAGGCAAACGCCGTGGACTATTAATGCGAAAACTCGGTTTCCGGAAAGTCAACGTGATTGCTTTACTTGTGTACAGAGCGTAATTCAACTTCAAACTTCGAGAAAGGAATCTCGGAGGAATTCTGGTTCAAGTTTGCGAATGTTTATTAGTTTTGAATTTTCACGTTTGATTTAGATTAAATTTTGTGGGTAATTTACTAGATAAAAATGTAAAATTACTTCATTTCAATTTCATCAACTGATAAAATATTAAATAGACCCGTTTATCTTTTAATAACTCACGACTTTGGAATCGCCGATTTTAACGAAAGTGGTACCAATCGATAGATATTGGTACATAGTATAAATGTGTAAAATATTAGGGAGCACTATTCAACGGTTCGCGAATAAATCCACCCTTAAAATCGCCAAAAAAGTTCGAACAACTTACATGTCAGCATTAGGCCACTCCCCTTGAGACCGCCCGTAGTCAAAGGGCAATCGGCCGACTTTCAGATGCAAACGCCGATGGTTCGAAGACCGTATAAAATAATTATTTTTTTTCCTTACTTTATAAAAGATTATAAAAATAAAATGAAATATTGTATTAAAAATAGAATTTAAGGAAAAAAAAAAGTTCTTTTATTCGGGATTCGAAACATCGACGTTTGCATCTGGAAACCAGCCGATTGCCATTTAACTATAGACGCATTTTAAGTTTCATTTAGAAAAAAAAATCAAATCAAAATCTTTAAAAATGAATTTTTGATGAATTTTTAAAGCAAATTTTCTTAAATTAAAAAAGTGTCAAAAATTTTTATCAGCTTTGAAAATTCTTTTAATTCTTTTGACAACATTTGGAATAAAACGGTCTTTTTTAATTAAAATTAGAATGTTTTAAGTTTCATCTAGAAAAAAAATCAAATCAAAATCTTTAAAAATGAATTTTTGGTGAATTTTTTAAAAAATTGTTAATTTTCTAACCTAAAAAAATTTTTACCAACTTTGAAATTTTTTTAAATTTTGTTGACAACACTTGGAATAAAATGGTCTTTTTAAATAAAAATTTAAGTTTCATTTAAAAAAAAATCAAATCAAAATCTTTAAAAATGAATTTTTGATGAATTTTTAAAGTTGAATTTCTTAAGTTAGAGAAGTGTCAAAAATTTTTACCAACTTTGAAAATTTTTTTAATTTTTTTTACAACACTTGGAATAAAACGGTATTTTTTAATTAAAATTAGAATGTTTTAAGTTTAATTTAGAAAAAAAAATCAAATCAAAATCTTAAAAAATGAATTTTTGATGAATTTTTAAAGTTAAATTTCTTAAGTTAGAAAAGTGTCAAAAATTTTTATCAACTTTGAAAATTTTTTTAATTTTTTTGACAAAACTTGGAATAAAACGGTCTTTTTTAATTAAAATTAGAATCATTTAAGTTTCATTTAGAAAAAAAAATCAAATCAAAATCTTTAAAAAATAATTTTTGATGAATTTTTAAAGTTAATTTTCTTAAGTTAAAAAAGTGTCAAAAATGTTTACCAACTTTGAATTTTTTTTTAATTTTTTTGACAACACTTGGAATAAAACGCTATTTTTTAATTAAAATTAGAATGTTTTAAGTTTCATTTAGAAAAAAAATCAAATCAAAATCTTTAAAAATAAATTTTTGATGAATTTTTAAAGTTACTTTTCTTAAGTTAAAAAAGTGTCAAAAATTTTTACCAACTTTGGAAATTTTTTTAATTTTTTTGACAATACTTGGAATAAAACGATCCTTATTAATTAAAATTAAAATGTTTTAAGTTTCATTTAGAGAAAAAATCAAATCACAATCTTTAAAAATGAATTTTTGATGAATTTTTTTAAAAATTGTTAATTTTCTAACCTAAAAAAATTTTTACCAACTTTGAAAATTTTTTTAATTTTTTTGACAACACTTGGAATAAAACGGTCTTTTTTAATTAAAATTAGAATGTTTTAAGTTTCATTTAGAAAAAAAATCAAATCAAAATCTTTAAAAATTAAATTTTTAATGAATTTTTAAAGTTAATTTTCTTAAGTTAAAAAAGAGTCAAAAATTTTTACCAACTTTGAAAATTTTTTTAATTTTTTTGACAAAACTTGGAATAAAACGGTCTTTTTTAATTAAAATTAGAATGTTTTAAGTTTCATTTAGAAAAAAAATCAAATCAAAATCTTTAAAAATGAATTTTTGATGAATTTTTTTAAAAATCGTTAATTTTCTAACCTAAAAAATTTTTACCAACTTTGAAAATTTTTTTAATTTTTTTGACAACACTTGGAATAAAACGGTCTTTTTTGATTAAAATTAGAATGATTTAAGTTTCATTTAGAAAAAAAATCAAATCAAAATCTTTAAAAATGAATTTTTGATGATTTAAAAAAAAAATCGTTAATTTTCTAACCTAAAAAATTTTTACCAACTTTGAAAATTTTTTTAATTTTTTTGACAAAACTTGGAATAAAAGTCTTTTTTAATTAAAATTAGAATGTTTTAAGTTTCATTTAAAAAAAATATCAAATCAAAATCTTTAAGAATGAATTTTTGATGATTTTTTTAAAAAATGGTAAATTTTCTAACCTAAAAATTTTTTCCAACTTTGAAAATTTTTTTAATTTTTTTGACAACACTTGGAACAGACGATCTTTTTTATTTAAAATTAGAATGTTTTAGATTTCATCTAGAAAAAAAATCAAATCAAAATCTTTAAAATTGAATTTTTGATGAATTTTTAAAGTTGATCGATTTTCGTAAGTTAGAATTGTTTTTAATTAACATAGACACACATTTAGGAAGTTGGGAAATTAATTCAAATCACCGTTGAATACATTATTCATTCAATTATAGTTCACGTTAACGTCAATGAGGAAATGCAAATGTCTCGGTACAGCTTTTCTCGTAATTTCCGAAACTCGAGTTCTTCATTGAATTCGAATTAAGTTGATGACCAATTGTCGGATAGTTATCATGCTTTAAGCGTTCGTTTAGATCAGCGACAATTAAATAAATTCAAAAAACGTATTACATGTATTTTCCTATTTTCACCGTTGATGATGTTATTGACTTAAAAGAAAGTGTTTAATTTGAAGTTGTTTGTTGAATTGATAAAAGTATTTAAATAAATTAGAAAAATTTATTTAGAAAAATTAGAAAAGTTTATTTAAAAAAATTAGAAAAATTTATTTAGAAAAATTAGAAAAATTTATTTAGAAAAATTAGAAAAATTTATTTAGAAAAATTAGAAACAAATTCTAATCCTAAATCTAATAAAAATGAAAGATGGGAAATTTGAAAAGTTTACTTTCCATCCTTATAAAATAAATTGTAGAACTTGGTAACTTTGTAACTTTACCCGAAAGTGGGAAAATATGGTTAACCTCTCCACATTTAAGTTTGGCAACTTTTTAGACTTATTTTTTTGTCTTTTTAAACTTTATCATTTCCGAGTAATAAGTTCACTTTCTTTCACGAATGTTGCCATACCGAAAAGATTTACGTGCCGATGGTCTCTTCGCCGTGGACGTGACCGCGTAGCATGAATAATAAAAAAACCGAACCGGTACCGGTTTCGATGAAAGTGCGAGTTGGGTTCCTCGCCAAGAACTTTCGTTAACCCGCGTCCGGCCCCGAATGATATACATCCTCCGGTGAGAGGATGTGACCCGCTTTTTTACCACCAAAAATCTTCAGGTGGCCCGGTCCCAAAAAAAAAAAAATTACCCAAAGTGGGGACGAGGATGAGCTATAAATCCGGATGGAGAACGAACCATTGTCATTATTGAATTCGTGTGATCTCAAGTAACACAAAGTTACTTGGGTTAAGTTAAATATGAGGGTTTTTGTGGTAAGTAGATTTAAAAAAAAACTTAAAAAAAAAAATATATAATAATACGTTGAGTGCTGTTAGATTTTGATGTACTATGAGTTGAAATGGAGTTGCACCATGAAGAAAAAGTAAGTAACATGGTTAAATATTCTTTCATTTTTCTTTTCATGATGCAACTTAATTTCAAATTATAGTATAATGAAAGGGTTAGTATGATCATTTGATTCTCAAATTTCATTCAATTTTTGGAAAAGGAAAAATAGTTATAACCATAAGGATTGAGTGCCGTGAAAAGTAGATGTTGATGTACTATAAGTTGAAATGGAGTTGCACCATGAAGAGAGCTCCTCCATTTCGGGTTATAGTACAATCAAATGATTAGTATGATCATTTGATTCTCAAGCACAGCAAATTCCTTTGGTTATTATTTTCTATTTGATAATTTTATTTAATTTTTGATAAAGGAAGATTCCTTATGATTAGTGATAATCATAAAGAATGGACTTTTTTGCATAATAACGGCATTCAACGTGTTAAAAAAAGAGCTAAGTGGTGTAAGTGAAAAGCAGTGGAATGTACTGAAGCTTTTTTATTTTAGAATTTGATTACCTAAGTTTCGGCATCTATCTTCAGGTTGATCAGCGTCTCCATCGTCTTCAGTGACACAATCGACCTGAAGATAGACATTTTTGAGGGCTTGACTAAGTTTCGGTGTCTATCTTCAGGTCGATCGAGTCACTGAAGATGAAGAAGACACCGATTAACCTAAAAATAGACACCGAAACTTGGGTAGTATTTCTAAGTTTACTTAAGTAGTCTTCAGTGTCTATCTTCAGTTTGATCAGTGTCGCGTTAGTCTTCAGTTACATAATCGACCTGAAGATAGACACTAAAACTTAAGTAGTCATCCTAAGTCTACTTAGGTAGTCTACCTAAGTCTACTTAGATAGTCTTTAGTGTCTATCTTCAAGTTGATCGGTGTCTCTATTGCCTTCAGTGACACGATCGACCTGAAGATAGACAAGGAAGACTACCTAAGTAGACTTAGGATGACTATCTAAGTTTCAGTGTCTATCTTCACGTCGATCGTGTTACTAAAGACGAAGGAGACATCGATCAACCTGAATATAGGCACTGAAACTTAGGTCGTCATCGTAAATCTACTTAGGTACTCTTCCTAAGTCTACTTAGATAGTCTTCGGTGTCTATCTTCAGGTTGATCGGCGTCTCTATTGTCTTTAGTGACACGATCGACCTGAAGATAGACACGGAAGACTACCTAAGTAGACTTAGGATGACTACCTAAGCTTCAGTGTCTATCTTCACGTCGATCATGTCACTAAAGACGAAAGAGTCACCGGTCAACCTGAAGATAGACATTGAAACTTAGGTCGTCATCCTAAATCTACTTAGGTAGTCCTCCTAAGTCTACTTAGATAGTCTTCCGTGTCTATCTTCAGGTTGATCGGCGTCTCTATTGTCTTTAATGACACAATCGACCTGAAGATAGACACGGAAGACTACCTAAGTAGACTTAGGATGACTACCTAAGTTTCAATGTCTATCTTCACGTCGATCATGTCACTAAAGACGAAAAAGTCACCGATCAACCTGAATATAGACACTGAAACTTAGGTCGTCATCCTAAATCTACTTAGGTACTCTTCCTAAGTCTACTTAGATAGTCTTCGGTGTCTATCTTCAGGTTGATCGGCGTCTTCATTGTCTTCAGTGACATGTTCGACCTGAAGATAGACACAGAAGACTACCCAAGTAGATTTAGGAAGCCTACCTAAGTTTCAGTGTCTATCTTCAGGTCGATCGTGTCACTAAAGACGATGGAGACGCCGATCAACCTGAAGATAGACACTGAAACTTAGGTCGTCATCCTATTTCTACTTAGGTAGTCTTCCTAAGTCTACTTAGATAGTCTTCGGTGTCTATCTTCAGGTTGATTGGAGTCTTCATTGTCTTCAGTGATATGATCGACCTGAAGATAGACACAGAAGACTACCCAAGTAGATTTAGGAAGCCTACCTAAGTTTCAGTGTCCATCTTCAGGTCGATCGTGTCACTAAAGACGATGGAGACGCCGATCAACCTGAAGATAGACACTGAAACTTAGGTCGTCATCCTATTTCTACTTAGGTAGTCTTCCTAAGTCTACTTAGATAGTCTTCGGTGTCTATCTTCAGGTCGATCGGCGTCTCTATTGTCTTCAGTGACACGATCGACCCGAAGATAGACACGGAAGACTACCCAAGTAGACTTAGGATGACTACCTAAGTTTCAGTGTCTATCTTCAGGGCAATCGTGTCACTAAAGACGAAGGAGACACCAATCAACCTGAATTTAGACACCAAAACTTAGGTAGTCAAGCCCTCAAATAAAAAAAAATTCAATATACGTTCCATAGTTTTTCATTTACCATCCACTAAAAAATGGAGAAATATATAACCCAACTAAGTGAAGTGTTTAATGGATTTTTTTCTTTAATGACAATTATAGTTCGTCACAGTATTGGCTCTGGCTTCTGCCAGACCAGAACCTCCGGTAGGATACACTTATAATAAGCCAGGAATTTCGTTCACAAGTGGAAGTATTGGTGTTTCTGGAGGTGGAGGAGGAGTTGGTGTTGGTGTAATTCCATCCGGTGGAGGATTATTAACCCAAACTTTTGGACATGGAGACGCTGGATCGGTTCATAGTGGTTCATTTTCTTCCGGAGGAGGTTCCTTCCAATCCGGGGGTTCATCTTTCCAATCTGGCGGATCTTTCCAATCTGGAGGTTCATCCTTCCAATCTGGTGGATCATCCCTCCATTCTGGTGGATCATTCCAATCTGGAGGATCATCCTTCCAATCAGGGGGATCATCCCTCCAATCTGGTGGATCTTTCCAATCTGGGGGTTCATCATTCCAATCTGGTGGATCATCCTTCCAATCCGGAGGACTTTCTTCCTTCCAAACCGGAAGCACTTCCTTCACCGGAGGTCCTTCTTTCACCGGTGGTGACTCTTCCTTCGGTCAAGGTGGAACCACCCTAGTCCAAAAACACATCTACGTCCACGTACCACCCCCAGAACCAGAAGATCTCCACCCACAACGACCAATCTCAGTCGCTCCCGCTCAAAAACACTACAAAATCATCTTCATCAAAGCCCCAGCTCCACCAACCCCAACCGTTCCTGTAATTCCCCTCCAACCGCAAAACGAAGAAAAGACCCTCGTCTACGTTTTGGTTAAGAAACCCGACGACCAACCCGATATTCACATCCCAACTCCGGCTCCAACCCAACCCTCCAAACCAGAAGTATATTTCATCAAGTACAAAGCCCAAAAAGAAGTTTCAGCCGTTGGAGGTGGTCAACAAGTTATCGATCATGGTGTTACATCCGGAAGCGGAAGTACGGGAATTATTGCTAACGTACAAACGGGATCGACAGCTACAGGAACAGATTTTAATCTGTCCCAAAGCGGTCATAGTTCAAGCTCATCTTCGGGAAGTTTATCTACAAGTTACGGACCACCTGGTCATCAACCAGGACCGTATTAAATTTAATTGCGCGATGTTAGTTATTGTTACGGGTAAACGAAAACGCATCATCATGACCCGTGTGAATCATATCATTTTCTTGTAAATAGTTTCTCTCCTATCGTTGATAGTTATAAGGAGTATTTTATTTTTTTATAATTATTTTATTTTATTTTATTTTAATTAAATAGGTTAAGTAGCAAAAAAATCGTTACGGTGACAAATAAAATCGAGTTTTATAATAATTATTTTGTTTTATTTTAGTTCAAAGAGAGCAAAAATTTCTTCAATAATTTAACCATTATGCCAGAAATTTTAGTTACCTTTGAGAATTTTTTTAATTTTTTTGATGGTCGTTCGAATCAAAGTAATTATTTTATTAAGAATTATGGATTTTAATCTATCATTTTCTAAAAAATCCTTTCTTTATTTTCATAAATAAAGTCTGTACGATTTTTTAAAAAAGTATCAAATTTAACAGTTAGGTTATGTTAAAAATTTTAGTAATCTTTGAAAATTTTTTAAATTTTTTTGATGGACGTTTGAATCAAAGTAATTATTTTATTGAAAATTATAGATTTTAATCTATCATTTTGTAAAAAAATCTTTTCTTTGTTTTCATAAATAAAGTCTGTACGATTTTTTAAAAAAGTATCAAATTTAACAGTTAGGTTATGTTAGAAATTTTAGTTATCTTTGAGAATTTTTTTAATTTTTTTGATAATAATTCAAACCAAAGTAATTCTTTTATTGAAAATTATAGATTTTAATCTATCATTTTCTAAAAAATCTTTTCTTTATTTTCATAAATAAAGTCTGTACGATTTTTTAAAAAAGTATCAAATTTAACAGTTAGGTTATGTTAGAAATTTTAGTTATCTTTGAGAATTTTTTTAATTTCTTTGATGGACATTCGAATCAAAGTAATTATTTTATTAAAAATTATAGATTTTAATCTATCATTTTCTAAAAAATCTTTTCTTTATTTTCATAAATAAAGTCTGTACGATTTTTTAAAAAAGTATCAAATTTGACAGTTAGGTTATGTTAGAAATTTTAGTTATCTTTGAGAATTTTTTTAATTTTTTTGATGGACGTTCGAATCAAAGTAATTATTTTATTGAAAATTATAGATTTTAATCTATCATTTTTAAAAAAATCTTTTCTTTATTTTTAGAAATTAAATTTGTACGATTTTTTAAAAATATATCAAATTTGATGGTTAGGTTATGTTAGAAATTTTAGTTATCTTTGAGAATTTTTTTAATTTTTTTGGTGAGACTTCGAACCAAAATGATTATCTTATCGAAAATTTTAAATTTTAAACTATCATTTTATAAAATATCTTTTCTTTATTTTTGCAAATAAGATCTGTACGATTTTTTAAAAAAATATCAAATTTGACAGTTAAATTAGGTTAGAAATTTTAGTTATCTTTGAGAATTTTTTTAAATTTTTTGATGGACGTTCGAATCAAAGTAATTATTTTATTGAAAATTATAGATTTTAATCTATCATTTTTAAAAAAATCTTTCCTTTATTTTCATAAATAAAGTCTGTATGATTTTTTAAAAAATATCAAATTTGATGGTTAGATTAGGTTAGAAATTTTAGTTATCTTTGAGAATTTTTTTAAATTTTTTGATGGACGTTCGAATCAAAGTAATTATTTTATTGAAAATTATAGATTTTAATCTATCATTTTTAAAAAAATCTTTCCTTTATTTTCATAAATAAAGTCTGTATGATTTTTTAAAAAATATCAAATTTGATGGTTAGATTAGGTTAGAAATTTTAGTTATCTTTGAGAATTTTTTTAAATTTTTTGATGGACGTTCGAATCAAAGTAATTATTTTATTGAAAATTATAGATTTTAATCTATCATTTTGTAAAAAATCTTTTCTTTATTTTCACAAATAAGATCTGTACGATTTTTTAAAAAATATCAAATTTGACAGTTAGGTTATGTTAGAAATTTTAGTTATCTTTGAGAATTTTTTTGATAAGACTTCGAATCAAAGTAATTATTTTATTGAAAATTATAGATTTTAATCTATCATTTTGTAAAAAATCTTTTCTTTATTTTTACAAATAAAATCTGTACGATTTCTTAAAAAATATCAAATTTGACAGTTAAATTAGGTTAGAAATTTTAGTTATCTTTGAGAATTTTTTTAATTTTTTTGATGGACGTTGGAATCAAAGTAATTATTTTATTGAAAATTATAGATTTTAATCTATCATTTTCTAAAAAATCTTTTCTTTATTTTCATAAATAAAGTCTGTATGATTTTTTAAAAAAAGTATCAAATTTAACAGTTAAATTAGGTTAGAAATTTTAGTTATCTTTGAGAATTTTTTTAATTTTTTTGATAATAATTCAAACCAAAGTAATTCTTTTATTGAAAATTATAGATTTTAATCTATCATTTTGTAAAAAATCTTTTCTTTATTTTTACAAATAAAATCTGTACGATTTCTTAAAAAATATCAAATTTGACAGTTAAATTAGGTTAGAAATTTTAGTCATCTTTGAGAATTTTTTTAATTTTTTTGATGGACGTTCGAATCAAAGTAATTATTTTATTGAAAATTATAGATTTTAATCTATCATTTTCTAAAAATCTTTTCTTTATTTTCATAAATAAAGTCTGTACGATTTTTTTAAAAATATCAAATTTGACAGTTAGGTTATGTTAGAAATTTTAGTTATCTTTGAGAATTTTTTAAAATTTTTTGATGGACGTTCGAATCAAAGTAATTATTTTATTAAAAATTATAGATTTTAATCTACCATTTTGTAAAAAATCTTTTCTTTATTTTCAAAAATAAGATCTGTACGATTTTTTAAAAAATATCAAATTTGACAGTTAGGTTATGTCAGAAATTTTAGTCATCTTTGAGAATTTTTTTAATTTTTTTGATGAGACTTTGAATCAAAGTGATTGTTTTATCGAAAATTTTAAATTTTAAACTATCATTTTCCAAAAAAATCTTTTCTTTATTTTCTCAACTAAGATTTGTATGATTTTTAAAAAAATATAAAATTTGACACATACAATTAGGTTATGTTAGAAATTTTATCTTTGAGAATCTTTTAGAATATCTTTGAAAAAAAAAATCTTTTTTTATAAAAATTTTTATGTAATTCTTAAGTTTAATTTTTGAAAATAAATTGTAACAAAATCAAAGATTCACACATCCACTTACCAGAAGAGGTCTACGTTGCGAATAGCCGACAATACCGTACAGTGAGAGGTTATGACCCGAATTTCACTTATCTAAATGTTAAGGCGGACAATTGCGTTAAGGAAGATGTTGCCGCACTCTTCCATAGAGTCAGGAGGGGGTTGATGGCACCTCTTCGGCACTTCGTGCACCTATAAAAAGACGATTGGCCACCGCATTCGGTACACATCTCTCCAAACGATTGAGAGCCACCGTTTTGTGTAAAGATGAAGCCTCTTCTGGTGGTGAGTGTCTTTACCTTTTGGATTTTACACAACCCCTTTTTCAATTCCGTGCCAGACAGGTAGTTAATCTATTTAAACTTTTTAATTTTTTTTTTTTAATTTTTTTACTTTAACTTTTGAAATTATATCAATTTTAATTAAAATTGATATCATTTCATAGAAAACGGTGTTAAAATTAATCCGTATGTAGGTAAATCTCAAAGTTTACTCAGTGAAGGTAATTAGTAAGTTTGTAGAGTTTGTAGGGGCTTAGGTACGTCGTAAATTTTCGAGTTTGAGAGGATGTTAACTACTTAAAAAAAAATAAGCCATTAACCATATATCTTCCTTATATATTTCATGTGCAACGTAGAACGTTCCTTCTCTACATAAAATACCCATTTTCGGGTGTAATAGCGGAAGGGTTGGCCATTAACTCTCGAATAAATCTCCTGAAAGCAAATAAAATTTAATTAGGACTTACACTAGAAGCTATCTTTATTTATTTCGTAAATTTAAAATTTTAAACTGTACTAAGATAACTTAATTTTCATTAGATATATTAAAAGTTAAAAGCTTTCATTCCAAGAAAGTGTTTTAACTTAAATAACAGTATCTAAATTAAGTAGGTACACTCTAGTATTAAAATTACCATATTGCAAAATATTAAGCGAGAATCTTCGAAGACGTTTACATCTTGAAGTAATTGACGAAGCGAAGATATCATTAGACTCTCAACTCTCATATAATCTTATGCAACATTACACTCTTGAGTTAGCTTATATAACTTTATGATATTAATAGTGTTGTGATAACTTATTTCCTTTTTAATTTTCATAAATAGAATTTTTTTAATTTTGAATTAAGAGTTAAAAATCTTTGTTTCAATTTCATTTTTATATTTGTGTATTTACCAATCGTTCATAAATAATTGATGCGTAGTAGGATTTATTTGTAATTAATTCTTCTTAAGATACTTATTCAGTATTAACATTCATAATTATTGAAAATTGGATATCAATTACAATGGCATATCTCAATAAAGTGAATAAAAGTACAGTTCGACACGCGAGAACTTGCGGCTAAGTCACGCCTACAGTTGCGCAGTGGACAACACTAACTTCAAACCAGTTTACTTCATTTAAACGCAGTCGCTCTTCACTGTGAGCGACTGTAAGTTCTGAATATACCAGAGTCGTCTTAAGTATATTATAGATTTGTAATAATTCCATATATTCCAGGCTTTAGTTTAAACATTTTAGTTTATGTAGTTTAGTTTTATGTTTAAACATCAAAGTAATAAATTTGTATAATAAACATGTCATCGATGTCACGTTCCTCAAAGATCCCGGGACCCTTGAGACGGCCCTGGATAGCACACTGTAACTAAAAAGGCACACGTAATTTCATCTCCATCTACCCGAATACTCTCTCACTCTCGCTATCACGCATTTTTGTGAAATCTCATCCGCAAGTTTTAGCTTGTCGGACTATACATCTCTCTTATGGGTTTTTTAACAACTTTTGGTAGTTTTCAATATCTTCCATGATTATATAATTCATATTTTGAGTCTTTTTAAACATTTACTTGAATTTTATTTAACCCTTTGAACGCTATAAATCCATATATGGGTTCGCATACAATCATTCACTTTTGGTTATAGACTCATATATGCATTTTTGTACAATCATTCGATTTTACAATGAAACCCCACGACTTTAGAATCACCGATTTTAATGAAACTGGTACCACTCAATAGATATTGGTACATAGTATAAATGTATAAAATATTAGGGAACACTATTCAGTGGTTCGCAAATAAATCCACTCTTACGATCGTCAAAAAAGTCCGAGTAACTTACATGTCAACGCTAGGCCACTCCCCTTAAGATCCGCCTGTAGCCAAAGGGAAATCGGCCATCGTCAAACGTCAATGGTTCGAATCTCGAATATAATTATTATTTTTTTCCTTAATTTATAAAATATTATAAAAATAAAATGAAAAATGACGATAAATACGATCGTCAAAAAAGTCCGAGTGACTTACATATCAACGTTAGGCCACTCCCCTTAAGATCCGCCTGTAGCCAAAGGGAAATCGGCCATCGTCAAACGTCAATGGTTCGAATCTCGAATAAAATTATTTTTTTTTCCTTAATTTATAAAATATAATAAAAATACAATGAAATATTGTATTAAAAATAGAAATCAAGGGAAAAAAAATAGTTATTTTAATTCAGGATTTGAACCATCGACGTTTGTATCTGAAAGCTGGCCGATTGTCCTTTAACCACTTCGGACGTCGACTATAGTCGACAAAAACAGATGATCCCATACAGCCGAGCGTCGACTATAGTCGACAAAAACAGATGACCCCACACAGCCGAGCGTCGACTATAGTCGACGGCTGTGCCAGCGTACGGTCGATGAAAGCCGGTTCTTTACGACGTTTGGCGGCCGATAGGCGCCGAACCGAAGTGGTTAACTATGGGCGGATATCAAAAGGTGTGGTCCAACATTGACATGTAAGTCGCTCGAACTTTTCTGGCGATCATAAGGGTAGATTTATTCGGAAATTTTAGATTTTTTCATACGGAATAACTCTCAAAGAGTTGATTGAAAAATTTGAAAACCTGTCTTGCACTTAAACCATCAATCAATTGAAAAATTATTTATTATATGAACGAGGAATCAACGTTATTTAATTCTCCAGTTAACCGTCGCCTATTTGGCTGTTACTCAAGCCAAACCCCAATACAATTATAGTCCACCAAGTAGTACTTATGGAGCTCCTGGAGGAGGTGGTGGTTTTGGAGGAACCGGAATTGGAGGAGGAATCGGAGGAGGTGGAATTGGAGGGGGAGGAATTGGAGGAGGAATTGGAGGGGGTGGAATTGGTGGAGGAATCGGAGGGGGTGGAATTGGAGGAGGAATCGGAGGAGGAGGAATTGGAGGAGGAGTAATTGGTGGTGGAGGATTTGGAGGGGGTGGAATTGGCGGAATCGGAGGAGGGGGATTCGGCGGTGGTGGTATTGGAGGAGGTGGATTCGGAGGTGGTGGAATTGGAGGAGGTGGCACCCTCGTTCAGAGACACATCTACGTCCATGTTGCCCCTCCAGATGAAGAAGCACCAAGAGCCCAAGGACCAATCGCCGTAAGACAAGCGCAAAAACACTACAAAATCATCTTCATCAAAGCTCCAACTTCCGCAACCCCAACCGCTCCAACCATTCCGCTTCAACCACAAGACGAAGAAAAAACTTTGGTATACGTTTTGGTTAAACGTCCGGATGAAGCACCAGAAATAACCATCCCAACAGCAGCTCCAACTCAACCATCTAAACCAGAAGTTTACTTCATCAGATACAGAACTCAAACTGGAGCTGGTGGAGCTGGAGGCGGCGGTGCAGCCGGTGGAGGAGCTGGAGGAATTGGCGGAGGCGCCGGCGGAATTGGTGGTGGTGGAATTGGAGGAGGAATTGGCGGTGGTGGAATTGGAGGTGGAATCGGAGGAGGAATCGGAGGTGGAATCGGAGGAGGAATTGGAGGTGGAATCGGTGGTGGAATAACCGGAGGTGGAATTAGCGGTGGTGGAATTTCCGGAGGTGGTGCCGGCGGCGGTGTTTCAACCTCTTACGGAGTTCCAGCCAAAACAGGAGGACCGTACTAAGACTTTTGTGATGCGTAAAAACGCAACCACCCAAAATTTCATATGTATATAGCGTTCACTCTGTATATGTTTTTTTCCCATGTGTGTATATTATCATTCTTTTTACTTTTTATACTTACACGTACGTTATTAAAGTTATCGCTTTATTTTTTAACTTATACATTAGCAAATACGGTGACAAAAATGTATTTTTTTTAAGTTATAAAATAAGGTAAGTAGTCATAAGAGACCTGTGTGATATTTCGAACGTTGTACTTCTAAATATATTACGTTTAATATGATGTTATTTCATTATTTAAAATCACCACAATATGATAATAAAATTTCAAATGAAATACTTACGTGAAAAATTAATTTAAAAAACTTAAATGTAAAACTTAACAAAGTCACGAAAAGACTGAATCCAAATTCAAAAAACAATCCCGACCTAAAAATTTTAAGTTAGTGGGGAATCGAAAACTTTCTTAATTACGAAATTTTCAATCTATTTTACATCTTCATTCGATCAAATGTCAGGCTATATATTTTTTTTTAATTCGTAACGTTGTTAAAAAACCGTATCGGCATGAATTAATGACCATACTAAAATGTCAAGTCCTAATTCGAGATCATCTCATCTCCTATTTCCTCACATCCTCCATTTTCAATCTACTTTGATGTATGCGTGTGCGTGTTTACGTCTTATATAATATGTAAATGGGATGCGGGAATTTTTTCCAAGGTAAACACCCATCGGCCACAACGGTTTTTATATTAAAAGTCGTAATATAAATTACTAAAGGTGTCCCTTTTTCTTTTTTTACTTGCTTCATCTTCTCATTTACAATTCAAAACACGAATTTCTCCTTTCCATCTTCTTTCGGTCGTTACATTCTTTTTCGGCACGTCATTGCTTTATAAAAAGAAGGAAATCTTAATTATTATTATTTTACCAATAGATTCTTTAGAACCCATCTAATGTTTACATTTAAAAAACGTGTAATTCAGCCTTTATGTATCAAATTGATTTAAATCCTTTATTGTTAATCTGATTGATATTTAAAATATTTTTGATTAATATTTAATATTAATGTTCAATTTGTCTATCTTATAGTTAAAAAACTTTAAAGCCTGTTTTACACGTACTGTATTGATTGACAACACCTGATCAAAATGTTATATTCGCAATAATAGTACTAAATTTGAATGTGGTTTCTATTATTTAGTATTTAAATTGCAGAATTGTATGTTTGGAATCTTAAAGAGTACAAAATTGATGTCAGCGTTTAAATTATATGTGGTGTTAAAGTGTGGTGCAGGTTTTTCCTTTCTGACTCAATTGCTGGTCTAACTCGTTACCATTGAATATTAAATGTTGAATCTAACATTTTAATCTTTCATGTTGCATACATTTGTTATTGCTACAATAAAATTTTAATCACCTTTTCTGTTAATTAATAGACAATGTGTAAAACCAACTTTAGAGTTTTCCAATCTTTTAATTCAGTCGATTTAATTGAATTTTAAACAATTCATAGTGAAAATTAAGAAGTACCGTGTTATTTGGGTTTAAAAAGAAGTCAAAATTATAAAAATTATTATAAATTTATTTATAAAAATCAACAATATTACTTGTTTAATGAAATACAAATTCAAATATGTTCTTTAAATCGACTTTTTTTTAATCTTTACATTAAATAACAAAAAGAAATCGGCTTAAAACAACATTTTGACGTTTAACTTATCATTTTAATCTTTCAACTGCCATTTTGACATTTAAAACTGTCATTTTCATCTTCCAGTTGTCTTTTTGGATGGTTAGAAATGTCATTTTGACGTTTAAACTGTCATTTTTTAATATCCCAACTGTCATTCTTGGCGTCTTCAAATTTTTAGATGTTGAACTGTAATTTCTACGTTTGAACTGTCATTTTGACGTTTAGAATGTCATGTTGACGTTTACTCATTTAGAGTTAAGTTTCAGCTGTCATTTTGATATTTAAACTGTTGTTTTTTATTTTTTAACTGTCATTTTGACGTTTATAAATCTCATTTTGACGTTCAAATTGTAATTTTGACGTTAGAACTGTCATTTTTTATCTTCCAGTTGTAATTTTGGGTGTTTAGCAATGCCATTTTGACGTTTAAACTGTCATTTTTTTATCTTCCAACTGTCATTTTACGCGTTTACAAATTTTTAGATGTTGAACTGTAATTTCTACATTTGAACTGTCATTTTTGACGTTTAGAAATGTCATGTTGACGTTTACACATTTACATTTAAGGTTCAGCATTCATTTTGTCATTCATTCAACTCTCATTCTCATTTTCCAATTGTCATTTTGGGTGTTTAGAAATGTTGTTTTGACGTTTAATCTGTCATTTTTTAACTTCCAACTGTCATTTTACGTGTCTACAAATTTTTAGATGTTGAACTGTCATTTTTGACGTTTAGAAATGTCATGATTCACAACTACATCCAAAGTTCAGCTGTCGTTTTGACAATTAAACCGTAATTTTTATTTTTTAACTGTCATTTTGACATTTACAAATCTTACCTTAACGTTCAAATCGTAATTTTGACGTTTAAACTGCCATTTTCATCTTCCAGTTGTCATTTTGGGTATTCAGAAATGTCATTTCGACGTTTAAACTGTCATTTTTTAATCTTCCAACTGCCATTTTGCGAGTCTACAAATTTTTAGATGTTGAACTGTAATGTCTACGTGTGAACTGTCATTTTGACGTTTAGAAATGTCATGTTGATGTTTGACACCATTACATTTAAGGTTCAGTTGTCATTTTGACGTTTAAACTACCGTTTTTATTTTTTAACTGTCATTTTGACGTTGTAAACTGTCATTTTTATCTCCCCGTTGTCATTTTGGATGGTTAGAAATGTCATTTCGACGTTTGAACTATCATTTTAACGTTTACAAATGTTATGTTGACGTTTAAACATTTACATTTAAGATTTAGCTGTCATTTTGACATTTAAACTATCATTTTTATTTTTTAACTGTCATTTTGACGTTGTAAACTGTCATTTTTATCTTTCAGTTGTCATTTTGGATTGTTAGAAATGTCATTTCGACGTTTGAACTATCATTTTAACTTTTACAAATGTTATGTTGACGTTTAAACATTTACATTTAAGGGTTAGCTGTCATTTTGACATTTAAGCTGTCGTTTTTATTTTTTAACTGTCATTTTGACGTTTATAAATCTTATTTTATCGTTCAAATTGTAATTTTGACGTTAGAACTGTCATTTTTTATCTTCCAGTTGTCATTTTGTGTGGTTAGAAATGTCCCTTTGACGTTTAAACTGTCAATTTTTTATCTTCCAATTGTCATTTTGCACGTCTAGAAATTTGTAGATGTTGAACTGTAATTTCTACGTTTGAACTGTCATTTTGACGTTTAGAAATGTCATGTTGACGTTTACACAATAACATTTAAGGTTCAACAGTCATTTTGACGTTTAAACTGTCATTTTTTATCTTTCAACTGTCATTTTGACGTTTACAACTCTTATTTTAACGTTCAAATTGGAATTTTGACGTTTAAACTGTCATTTTTTATCTTCCAACTGTCATTTTGACATTTACAAATCTTATTTTAACGTTTAAATTCGAATTTTGACGTTTAAACTGTCATTTTTATCTTCAAGTTGTTATTTTGGTTATTCAGAAATGTCATTTTGACATTTAAATTATAATTTTGACGTTTAAATTTTCAATTTCATTTTCCAGTTGTCATTTTGGGCGCTCAGAAATGTCATTTTGACTGTCATTTTTTATCTTCCAACTGTCATTTTGCGCGTATACAAATTTTCAGATGTTGAACTGTAATTTTTACGTTTGAAACATCATTTTGACGTTTAGAAATGTCATGTTGACGTTTCCACAATTACATTTAAGGTTCAGCTGTCATTTTAACATTTAAACTGTCGATTTTTTATCTTCCAACTATCATTTTGACGTTTACAAATCTTATTTTAACGGTCAGATTGTAATTTTGACCTTTAAACTATCATTTTCATCTTCCAATTGTCATTTTGGGTGGTTAAAAATGTTATTTTGACGTTTAAATTGTCGTTTTTATTTTTGAATTGTCATGTTGACGTTTGAACTGCCGTTTTTATTTTTTAACTGTCATTTTGACGTTTACAAATCTTATTTTAACGTTCAGATTGTAATTTTGACCTTTAAACTATCATTTTCATCTTTCAATTGCCATTTTGCGTGGTTAGAAATGTCAATTTGACGTTTAAACTGTCGTTTTTATTTTTGAACTGTCATTTTTTATCCTCCAGTTGTCATTATGTGTGTTTAGAAATGTCATTTTGATGTTTGAACTGTAATTTTTTATTTTCTAACTATCATTTTGTCATTTAGAAATGTCATGTTGACGTTTACACAGTTACATTTAAGGTTCAGCCGTCATTTTGACATTTAAACCGTCGTTTTTATTTTTTAACTGTCATTTTGACGTTTACAAATCTTATTTTAACGTTCAAATAGTAATTTTGACATTTGAATTGCCATGGTGACGTCATTTTGACGTTTAAAACTGTCATGTTGATATTTAAACGATTACATTTAAGGTTTAACTGTTATTTTGACGTTTGAACTGTCATTTTGACGTTTAGAAATGTCATGTTGACGTTTACACAATTACATTTAAAGTTCTGCTGTCATTTTGACATTTAAATTGTAATGGTTATTTTTAACTGTCATGTTGACATTTAAACTACCATTTTCTCGGTTTTTGAACTGTCATTTTGACGTTTAAAACTGTCATGTTGATATTTAAACGATTACATTTAAGGTTTAACTGTTATTTTCACGTTTGAATTGTCATTTTGACGTTTAGAAATGTCATGTTGACGTTTACACAATTACATTTAAAGTTCAGCTGTCATTTTGACATTTAAATTGTAATGGTTATTTTTAACTGTCATGTTGACATTTAAACTACCATTTTCTCATTTTTTGAATTGTCATTTTGACGTTTAAAACTGTCATGTTGACATTTAAACGATTACATTTAAGGTTTAACTGTTATTTTGACGTTCAAACTGTCATGTTTTATCTTCCAGCTGTCATTTCACGCGTCTTCATATTTTTAGGTGTTGAACTGCAATTTCTACATTTGAACTGTCATTTTGACGTTTAGAAATGTCATGTTTTGCAATTACATTTAAGATTCAGCTGTCATTTTGACATTTAAACTGTTATTTTTATTTTTTAATCGTTATTTTGACGTTTACAACTCTTATTTTATCGTTCAAATTGTAATTTTGACGTTTAACTGTCATACTGACGTTTAAAAATGACACGTTGAGATTTAAACTGTCACATTTAAAGTTTAGCTGTCATTTTGACGTTTAAAAATGTCACTTTAACATTTCACTTGTCAAAATTAATACTTTCAAACAACATTTTAAATTTCATTTTGACATATAAAGAGATTTTAATGTTTTTTTATTTTATTTTATTTATCAATCAATTTAATAAAATAAAGTCCGAACTACACGATTTTTTTTTATGTCTAAACCTAAATAACAAAAAAATTTTATAATCACAACAGTAAAATATCAACGATAAGAAATTATTTAAATAATCCAAGTATTTAATACCAGTTGAGTTCATTGAAAACGTGCAAGGACAACCGCATCATATTTTTCCTACACATTTTTTATAGGTGTAAGTGTAAACGATGCATAATGTTACGAAACATATCCCACGTGATAAACAGATTAAAAAGAGATGATAAATTTGATAATTTATTCAAAGAGATGTCACGAAAAAAAAACCGTATTAAACTTGCATAATAATTTTTGGTAATCTAGAATAGAAAATCAAGGTGAGGAATTTTAGTGCCTTCCTTTTTACGTATTGACACAGCTAAAATGTTAAAACGTTAAAACGTTGCGTACGTTTATCGAAAACGACCTTCGTAGAAGGATGTCCCCAGAAGTGGGGACGTCTTATAAATATCTAATATAAGCATAAAACACCTCAATCTTATTTTGGGTTCTAAACTATGAAGTCTTTGGTAAGTTTTTATTAAAAAAAAAAAAAAAAAAATAGGGAAAAATATTGATTTAATTTTAATTTTTTAGGTTTTGTTGAGTTTTTTCGGCCTGGTTTTTGGTCGTCCGGATATCGGATTAGAATTGAGGAAGAAACCTTTACATACGAGTTATGGTGTTCCTGTTGAATCGGTAACTGGACTTCCTCCGGTTGTTAATAGTTATGTACCACCATCTCCGACGTTTCAAACGCCTTTAGTTTCAACGGCTGTTCCGTTTTATTCTGAAGGAAGTGTATCTCCAACGATAGCACCAGTTTTAGGACCAAGTTTTATATCTCAATATTCTAGTCAACCGGATTACTCTCAATCGGTTTATTCTCATTCGGATTATCCTCAATCTGTTTATTCTCAATCTTATCCTCAATCAGTTTATTCTCCATCAATTACTCCTCAAGTTGTTTATCCCCAACCAATTCATCCCGAACCAAGTATTCATCCAGCTCAAGTACAAAAACACGTTTATTTCTACGAAGCACCAGAAGAACCCGAAGACATCCATCCTAAAGTAACACCAACTGCTCCACCATCAAAAAAGAACGTAAAAATCATCTTTATTAAAGCACCAACATACAAAGTTTCACCCTACATTCAACCGATTTATCCTCAACAAGAAGAAAAGACTCTGGTTTACGTTTTGGTTAAAAAACCGGAAGACCAACAACAAATTATCGTTGAACCACCTCCGCCAACTCCACCAACTAAACCGGAAGTATATTTTATCAAATATAAAAATCAAGCGGAAGCCGAAGAAAAAGTTCAAGATACTTTACATACGCACGCTGAAAGTGGGGCTAATGTTATAACTAATCACGTTGAAACTGGACCGGTTGGTTTACCGATTGTAACCACTCCTTCGCCGATTATTAGTTATGTTTCAACTCCGATTAATCCGGGAATTTCAATCACATCGAATGGATATAATAATCAGTTTGTTTCATCTACTGAAACTCCGTTTGTAACTAGTACTTACGGACCACCGATTATTTCTTCAACTGAGGGTTCTTCAGGATATAGTAGCACTTATTATCCTTCGATTGATGCTAATAAGATTGTTGAAAGTTACGAAGCTCCGTTAAAACCACATCAAACTTATGGACCACCAAGTAAGAAGTAAATTTAAGGTTTAAAATTTTTGTACACTGCCTTAAGACAACGAGAAAAATGAAATGAAAATAAAAATAAAACTAAAAATGAAGAATGAATGTTATTTAGTGATTTTGTGTCGGATTGTTTCGTGTTTTTTTTAGTGGTTTAAATATTAAATCTTCTCTAATGATTTAATTTTGTGATTATTTTCTGATACATTTTCATTAAATAATTTTTTTTGTATGTTATAAAAAAAATAAAATAAAAATAAATAAAAAAAAATCTTTGTTAATGTTGTATTTTATTAATTTAACAAAAAAAATTTAACAAAAGTCCTAGTTAGTTTTTCTTTTACATAATAGTATGATTTATTAACATCTATTATGTAAATAAACATTTGTTAATTATAAATGTGTAATCGAGAAATTTGTTAATATGTTTTAATTAGAAGTTTAAATGAAATTTGGTATAATTTAATTACTTTTTTTAATTCTTTCATATTATTCTCAATTACGTTTAAATAATCTACTTTCTTTTTCTAATTTTATCGCTTAAAAAAAAATTAATAAGTTTATTTAAGCTTATATAGAAAAAAGTAATTTTTATTTTATTTAACCCTCCGTGTGTACACTGGGTCTTTTAAGGAACAGTCAAAATTTGAAATTCGAAATTCTCTCTTATGAATAGAGGGTAGGCTTCGGCTACCCCCTTTAAAAAAAGTTTGGTAACTGCTCGGCCATGTAGTAGACGCTTCAATAAGTAACTCAGAATTTTTCTAGAATTTTTGCAAGCCTAGAAAACTTTGAAAACATGCCTGTTACCTAAAAGACCCAGTATACACACCGTGTCACAAAAAATATAGTATACACACGCCGGGTTAATTTAGAAAGTTACTACATATTTCCATTAGTTATAAATTAATAATTTGAAAACTAATTTTCTAGTTATTTGTACTTGATTGAAAGAAAACTAATTTGTTCGTTGTGTGTAAACATAATAGTCGCAATTTTGCATAAATATAATAATCGTAATCATATGTAAACGTAATTATCGCGTTAAGTTATTTTCTTTAGTCTGTAATTTCAATAAAATTACGGGATGTTTATATTGAACGGATGTTAGTGAAAATTTAATTATGTACGGAATGTTTTATTTCGTGCGATAATAAGAAGATGGTAATAAAATATTTATATGTGTGTGGATTTTAGATAATGAGGAAATTTAAATACCAAAGGTTGAACTTAATTCCGACAAATAATTTTCTATAATTTTGTAATAATTGAATGTTCTGAAGATTTTTTTAATTTACGTTGTTAGAAATTTTTTTGAATATGAATGAAATCTTAGTATTTTTAAAATTAGGTAAATATTTGAAAAAGGTATCTTAAAAAAATGGATGATATAAATGATTCCATTCTTCAATTGAAATTAAGGGGGAACAAAAGGGTGGAGACCGCGAAAAAAGGCGATAATTAAGATTTTATTTTGGTTCACTCATATATTATAGAAAAATCGGAATTTAATATTTGTAACTACGCAGTTTAAACTTATTTTAGGAAGTATAGAGAAAAAAAAATCTGTCTTATAATACATGTATGAAGGGTGTCCAAATGCACTGACAAAAAGAAAGCATCTTGTTGGTTGTCACTATAAAACGTGTAAAAATAATCTGAAAATAAAAAAGGAAACGTCATTTTAATCTATATTAGTGTAGCTTCAGTTAAGCGTACCCGATTTAGAAAATAATAATTGCTGTTAAAATGGCACCCCTGCAAAAAAAGAGTTAAGAAAATCGATAAAATAATTAATCTTTCCAGGGGGTAAAGAGGCAGCAAATATTAATACAAATAAAAATCCGTACGCTTAACTGAATGGAATTTTATATAGATTGAGGACGTCTCAATAAAATTTGAATGCGATTCTCGTTGGTAAAGAAATTGTGACAACAGGTAAAAAAATTTTACTGTGAGAAAAACGCATTTAAAAAGTTAAATTTAGTTCTAGATGATATAATGAAGGAAATTTTAAGAGTTACCACAATTCATCGATTCCTGCTTCATAATAAAGGTCTTTAGAATTTCTAGAACATAATTTGACTTTCTTCTTGTTGTCTGAATTGTCTAAAACACTTGAAATTGAACGCACTTGAGCTCGACTTATACGGTGTTGGTCTTTAGCTGTACAAAATGCGTACATTTGGGGACTAATCTGGATTTGTATTTCATTTGCCACCTTTAATAAAGATGCCATTCCATTATTAAAAATGGAAACCGTCAAATAAGTAGCAATTTGCACAACAACTGCCCGATTTGATAAAATTTTCGGAGCGAACTTCCAAATGAGGGCATTAAAGCTCTCATTCGAATTTTGCGTAAATCCTCCTAAACAGCGCTCAAGCAACTCCGTCTTGGACAAATCCATATAAATGGGAGTAATAGCATTGATAACATTTTGTCACAATGGTTGTTTATGTTCTTATTCAAGTAATGGCTTCGTGCGCGCGAGCAGAGAAGAGCTATAATTGCATTATTTGTACAAATTTTGTTATAATGTTGTAGGACAATATTCTAAAATGTACATACTTTCGAATTGCGTCAAGAAAAAAGAAACGATTTTTCAAAAAATTTACCCTGTTGTTCCCCCTTAAATAGACATTATTTTGTTTGTCATGGGTTCGGGTTTTAAATTTAAGGTGTTCAGTTTTGGCTTTAAATATTTTCAAAATTTTAACAATGGTTTGATCATTTTCTGTTTTATTTGCTGTTTTTGACGCGATCCACCTGATAACTATTAAATATTTGATCAAAACTTGGAAGATAAGTGCTAAATTTTAAATAAAATTTCTTGATTTTTTTAAAAATTTACATTTTTTAAAAAGTTTTACGTTTTAATTATTTGAATAAAAAAGACAACATTTTCGTAATAATGGGTTACATGAGTTTCGAAGTAGTCACAACAATATTTAAAACGATTAATAACCAATAGTGGACGTGAGATGAATTTTAACTCTTAATGAATCGGAAACCAAATGAGATTTTTGAAAAAAAAAATTGCTCTTTATTCTATAGATCATTAATAGTATGTATACTTAAAAAAATGTCGTTTGATGCGTTGAATATTTCTTGGGAACGTTTTCATTCGCCTTTGACAAAAAAACTTTGATTTTAACAGTGTGGGATTTTGTAATTAATCAATAAATTAATTAATTTTGACTTTTCGTTCTTTGTAACTTGCTAACTCAGCGAGATATTAAAGAAATTCCTTTTTCATAATATTCTATGTATAATTAGGTATATGAAAAATATAAAAATTTGGCAGCTACTCTGTTGGTTATTTTCCAAGAATGGTTTAATGTGCAAATGGACTTGAACTAAACTTTAAGGCCTAGCGTACACTTTTGATTTTTTAAAATTACTTCGATGCTGAAATTGGTGTCTAAAGCTAGGTTTAGATTTGTGAGCCGAACAGTTGTTATGTAACTTGGAGCCAGCAATAACCAGTTCCCGAACAACTCGTGAATCACTTGTGACAAATCAGCACTTGTTGGTTTTTTTTCACGAACACAAAGGGATTCGAAACTCACATTAGGGCAACTTTTTGTATAATTAGCGTGTTTGCGAACTTTATCACGTTCAATACCTGGTAGATTGGTTGTAGGTAGACATTTCGCACCCGTTTATTAAAGAGGTTAGTTATAGAGTGGCAGGAAGAAATTATATTAACCAATTACGGTGACAAGAAATTTACGGCTGTGTGTGCCAGGTGAATCACTTTTCTACCTGCAACAATGTCCTGATGACGTGCGTAATACGTCGCTGACGTTCTGGTAACTAAAGCATCTCGACGTACCAGGTACGTCTTTCCATTGCAAGTGGTCAAAATTAATCGATTATCAGCTTCGTGAGAGTGCGTTTTTTGAATAGATTGGTATGTCATTAACATCGCCATTTCTTCTTATTAATGTATAAACCATAAATTATACACGGTTCGGTGAGATGTCTCATGCGTCATTACTTGTTACTGTTTTCTACACGTACTAGGGTAAACTCACCAAATCTCGGCCATGCGCCTAAAGTCGGCCTTCCAGTTTTTCTATATGAACTAATTTAGTTTTATTTTTAGTATTTTTCTTAAAAAAATTTATTGTTTTTGGTTGAATTGATCAACATTTTGGTAACTTTGGTGGAAGCTTTACGAATTTAGTAAGTTCTTGGTGGAACTAAAAAAAAATTGGTAAATTTTTGGTGGAATTTTTACAAATTTTGTAAGTTTTTTGGCGGAATTTTTAAAAAATTCATTATTTTTGGTAGAATTATTAAAAATTTTAGTAACTTTGGTGAAATTTTTATGAATTTACTAAGTTTTTGATGAAATTTTCAAAGTTTTAGTTAATTTTTAATAAAATTGTTTCTAATTTGATTGATTTTTTGTGGAATTTTAAAAGAATTTAGACATTTTGGTGGAATTTTTGTAATTCTTAGGATTTTTGTAAGTTTTTGGCGGAATAAAAAAAAATCAGTAAGTTTTGGGTGTAGCTGTTAAATATTCTAATAGCTTTGGTGAAATTTTTGCGAATTTTATTCATTTCTGGTGAAATTTTTAAAAGAAATCAGTGTTTTTGGTAAAATTTTTATGAATTTAGTAAGTTTTTGGTGGAATTTTTGCAAATTGTATTAATTTTTGGTGGAATTTTTAAAAAATTCAGTATGTTCTTGGTGAAATTATCAAAAATTTTGATAACATTGGTGGAATCTTTGCGAATTTTATTCATTTTTAGTGGAATTTAAAAAAAATTCAGTGTTTTTAGTAAAATTCTTATGAATTTAGTAAGTTTTGGTAGAATTTTTAAAAGATTCAGTATATTTTTGGTGGAATTATCAAAAATTTTGATAACATTGGTGGAATTCTTGCGAATTTTATTCATTTCTGGTAGAATTTAAAAAAAATTCAGTGTCTTTAGTAAAATTCTTATGAATTTAGTAAGTTTTTGGTGGAATTTTTAAAAAATTCAGTATATTTTTGGTGAAATTATCAAAAATTTTGATAACATTGGTGGAATTTTTTTCATTTCTGGTGGAATAAAAAAAGAATCAGTGTTTTTGGTAAAATTCTTATGATTTTAGTAAGTTTTTGGTGGAATTTTTTCAAATTGTATTAATTTTTGGTAGAATTTAAAAAAAAAATCAGTATGTTCTTGGTGGAATTATCAAAAATTTTGATAACATTGGTGGAATTTTTGCGAATTTTATTCATTTCTGGTAGAATAAAAAAAAATCAGTGTTTTTGGTAAAATTCTTATGAATTTAATAAGTTTTTGGTGGAATTTTTACAAATTGTATTAATTTTTGGTGGAATTTTTATAAAATTCAGTATGTTTTTGGTGAAATTATCAAAAATTTTGATAACATTGGTGGAATTTTTGCGAATTTTATTCATTTCTGGTGGAATAAAACAAAAATCAGTGTTTGTGGTAAAATTCTTATGAATTTAATAAGTTTTTGGTGGAATTTTTACAAATTGTATTAATTTTTGGTGGAATTTTTAAAAAATTCAGTATGTTTTTGGTGAAATTATCAAAAATTTTGATAACACTGGTGGAATTTTTGCGAATTTTATTCATTTTTGAAGGAATTTTTAAAAAATTCAGTGTTTTTTTTATGGAATTTTTACGAATTTAGTACGTTTTTAGTGAAATTTTTCCAATTTTTATTAATTCTTGATGGAATTTTTATAGAATTCAATATGTTTTTGATGAAATTGTTAAAAAAGTTGATAACCTTGGTGGAATTTTTATTAACTTTAATCATTTTTGGTGGAATTGTTAAAAATATTGGAAATTTTAGTAGAATTTTTATGAATTTGGTAAGTTTTTGGTGGTATTTTTTAAAAATCAGTAAGTTTTTGGTGGAATTATTCAACATTTTTGTAGCTTTGGTGGAAAATTGAAAAGAATTAGTACGTTTTTGGTGGAATTGTTAAAGATGTTGGTAACTTTGGTGGAATTTTTACGAATATAGTAAGTTTTTCGTGGAATTTTTACCAATTTTATTGATTTTGGGTGAAATTTTTAAAAAATTCACTAAGTTTTTAGTAGAATTGTCCCCAAATTTAATAATTTTTGGTGAAATTACATTCAATTTAACTAACTTTTGTGAAATTTTTATTATTACTTTTTTATTTTTGTGAAATTTTTAAGAATCTAATCAATTCTTGACGAAATTAATTTTAATTTTAGCATATTTTTTTAAAATTCAGCAGATTTTTGGTGGAATTGTTAAAAATTTTGATAGCTTTGGTGGAATTTTTACAAATTTACTTAAATTTTTGGTGATATTTTCAAAAATTTAATTAGTTTTTAGTGAAATTTATTCGAATTTTTGCTCTGCATAAATTAAATATTTGATGATTATTAATAAACCGATCGTTTTGACATTTCATGTGGCATTAGCGTGGTTAGAATAATAAATAACGTTTATGAAAATTGAACCAACTGTTTTATCGACCCAAATCGAAAATGACGGAAAACGGGGACTTCGTTTAGGGCTTAAATCGGCCGTTTAAAAAGGAGCCCCGATTCGCATATAACGTTGCGTTATAAAGCTGTTCAGAAGGTTAGCTGGAAGCAGAGTCGCGGAGCCGGTGGCTTTTTGGACAAAAAGTGCGTTCGAAAATTTACGAAAATGACAGGCGGACGATCGAGAATTTTAATTTCAATTAGGGCTACCGCAACGTCGTTCGATTTTCAAGGCCGCTTTTCCGAAATCGGTCACGAACTCCCCAAAATCGTCGGGGAGGTGAAAATAATGGTCGGCAGAATGACGTAAAACCATTGAATCGTCCGGAAAGCGATTTTCAAAAAAAAAACTATTAAAAAAAGAGCTAGGCGCCTGCGGCGCCCTCTTTTAAAGAGGCGCTGCTTGCTTACTACTTTAATATATTACAATAATTTTTATAGAAAGACTAACTTTGGGAAGCATTTTTAAGGGGGCCGATTTTTGGGCAGTTTACCTTATAACCCGAAATGGAGCTGCTCCATGAAGAGAAAAATGAAAAAGTACTTGGCAATAATACGGAGAGCGGACTTACTTTTTCATCCTTTTCTTCACGGTGCAACTCCATTTCGGGTTATGGTACGTCAAATAATTTTCCTTATTTAGTTGTAATCTTGTTTAGTTGTAGTTATTTAGGGATTAACTTATAGAAGTTGATCCTAAGCCTCACCATAGAAAAAAGGATGCAAGAGCGAGGTTCATCTCTATAACTTTATCGAGTAGGCCCGACTGGTGTACAAGTAAAAGGGAGAAGCAGAGGAAATCAAGGATTATGATGCAAACCCGATTTTGTGGTTTGAGGGTTAACCCTTCTCGCTTCTGCTGTAAAACTTGAAAAAAAATCAAAAGTCCCAGTGAACGAGATAAAACAGCGAGATGCTATGGGCCTTTATTTGACGATATTTTGGCTTGCAAGACCTTTGTATTAGAGAGGATCGATTAATACTATGGTTTTCCCTCCCACTGTACTCAACTCAACCCTACTCGGTAAAGTTATGGGAAGGTACCTTCTTTCCATAGTGAAGCTTAGATCATCAACTTATATTACATGACTGTTGGATTCCCGGGTTATTTAATAACGGCTATTTTACTTAATCACTATTTTATTATTTTAAACACAAACAGGGTTTCTCAAGTTCTAGGCTTACTGTTGTTGCCGCCTAACGACGTTAACTTAACACAATTTTTTGTAAAAAAACGGTGAAACAAAGCTGCAGCGCGAAAACAAAGATTATTTGAATTCTAATTGTTGACTGAATGGAGAGAAATCTTCCCCAGAGTGGTCGAAATAGTCTTTGGGGTTGGTCTTTAAACGCACTTCACTTCACCAGAAATTCATAACTAGCGAAATATCTTTCGCTGAACAGTGTATAGCTATCACTAAAGTCTCACACTTCATAACGGATATACCATAGATTGTGGTAGCGCGAAATCATGATAAGTGAGCACTCCACAGTACTAGAATTAGTTCGCGGTTCATATCATTTCCGATGGATTTATCGAACGGTTTGCGAGCAATTTGCAAACGATTCGCGATCGCAGATCACTTGGTGCACATTTGCGTCCGATTCTATTGCATTATATCAGGTCACAATTAAGACGGCGAAACGTACCTACGATAAAAAATTTCAGGTGTGTACGCTAGGTACTATACTACCCCCATAAGGATAAACGCGGTATGTTCAAAATTGTTCAAATTTGAGTTAAGGGCGTAATATGGTTTAACGTACATCTATTTAATCGTGTAATAACTAATTTTATGGAATAAACTATAGTCACAAAACAAAGGTATTCACCCAAAAAAGTAAAGTTTTCTGGCATATATCTAAAGGCTGAGAGAGAACACAAAAAACGTGTTTTCTCAGTTTCATGTTTTTGTGACATATCGCGTTCTTCTTTATGAGGGCAGTATAACCCGAAATGGAGCTGCACCATGATTAGAAAGATGAAAGAGTAAGTCGGCTCAGGGTAACATTTCCGAGTACTCTTTCATCTTTCTCTTCATGGTGCAGCTCCATTTCGGGTTATAATACATACCTACACAGCATGCCTCTCATTGAATCGAGAACCAATTCGGATTTTTAATCTTTTTTACAGTTTAAAATTAACGAATAAAATTCGGATCTTTGGTTTAGAATTTTTCATTATTGGAAAATTAAAAACACTTAAAATCGATTAATATTTTCAAAAATCATTAAAAATCATAATGTTGTAATACATTTACTTCAACTAAAAAAATTCTGTTAACTCACATTTTTTAAGAATGAAAATTTGAAACCAAGAGTAAAATTGTGACTGTTTATATAATTATTTATTAATTATACAGTCACATTGAAATCTCATTTTTGATGAAAATTTACATCAATCGAACAAAAATCAAACTCTCATGATAACATATAGTAAAAATGAAATTTTTATAGAAAATTTAAATCCACGTGTTCACTAAAACATTTAAAAAAAAATAAATAACTTTATAAAAGCGATTACAAGATTGTTATGAGTATACCTCTTATGAATACTTAGTTCATTAGCGTTACCTTGAACTTTTTCATACCCATCAAGAGTTTTTAACCTTTTAGACAAATTATTCTTTTTTTCATATATGTTTACCAAATGCATATGCATTGTTGCGTTAGAAAGTTATCACTCATCAGAACGATTACGCAAGCATAAACAGGCGCAATTAAAAAGTGTTTTAGGTGTGGAAGCCTCGAGAGCTGAGAGAAAAAAAATTCATAGCTGCCGTTTCGAAAGAGTTAATTACTTCCTCCGTAAATACAGTAAACACCAGACGCTCTAATTTTACAAGATGATTGGCAAGATTTGCACTTTCTCTCATTCTTTTTTTCATCGTCTGGGTGTGGCAAGTAAAATACGTTCGCGTTAAAACTACAATCGTCGATTCAAGGGTCATAAAACTCAAGCTACATAAACGCGATCTCACCCGTAAGCTTTACTCTCGCGACAAATGAAAGGATAAAAGCGCAAAAGCTCATTTCGTCGCGACGAGATGGGAAGGACCTAAAAATAACCCTCAACTCCGAATCGATACTCGGGTTTAAGTGGCGAGGAAATACGTGCGAGGTATTTTTAGAACCCTTGAATACGTGATTTCTAGTAATTAATTTAATCAACGACTTTTCATATAAATTTTCATATAAATATTCATAAAAATAAATGTTTCATCAAAAAATAAACAACCATAAATAGTCTACCCGTTTAAACTTTGATATTAAACTTAATTTATTCTTTGATATTAAACTAAATCCGATTTAAATTAATAAGAAAAGCTCAAGGTAAATCGAATAATGCATACATTTGCATGTCGATTAAACTAATTTAAAGATCAATCGTTTTTAATACGGTTTTTATAGTGATACACCTACTTTCGATGATTGAATTGATTTAAATGAGAGTCTTCTATTTTAGTAAAGTCTATTTTTTGTGGACTGTGTTAAAGTTGGAGAGAACAGGATACGAGATTACATCATTTCTGATTAATATTCCCCTTTTAAAAAACAATTAGCGAAATACCTTTTTTTCATGTTGGTTTTTTAAAATATAAATTTGATAATTTCACAATGAGATAAAAAATTTTCAAGATGATTTATTTGATAGGTTTGGTATTTTGTAATTATTTTATATCTAAAAATTTATTATTAGTTGTCTCATTTTGCGAAATATCTACTAAATGAAAGAAAATAAAAAAGTTACTTAAAGTTGAGTAAAATTTTTGACAGTTAACTAACCTAATTTTTTTTTTTAATTTGACCAAATTTAAAAAATTACCCAGACTTTATTTCTTAAGATTAAGAAATGATTTTTGTTTAAAATTGAATTTAAAAGATTCTATTTTTGATTAAAAAAGTCAAATTTTTTCTAATTATTACCAAAAAAATTAAAAAAATTCTTAAAATTGGATAAAATTTTTGACAGTTAACTAACCCAACTTTTTAAAAAATTTGACCAATTTTAAAAAATCGCCCAGACTTTATTTATAGAGATTAAGAAATGATTTTTGTTTTAAATTAAAACTAAAAGATTCTATTTTTAATTTAAAAAGTCAAATTTTTTTCTAATTATTACCAAAAAAATTAAAAAAATTCTTAAAATTGGATAAAATTTTTGACAGTTAACTAACCTAACTTTTTAAAAAATTTGACCAACTTTAAAAAATCGCACAGACTTTATTTATAGAGATTAAGAAATGATTTTTGTTTTAAAATGAACTTAAAAGATTCTATTTTTGATTAAAAAAGTCAAATTTTTTCTAATTATTACCAAAAAAATTAAAAAAATTCTTAAAATTGGATAAAATTTTTGACAGTTAACTAACCCAACTTTTTAAAAAATTTGACCAATTTTAAAAAATCGCCCAGACTTTATTTATAGAGATTAAGAAATGATTTTTGTTTTAAATTAAAACTAAAAGATTCTATTTTTAATTTAAAAAGTCAAATTTTTTTCTAATTATTACCAAAAAAATTAAAAAAATTCTTAAAATTGGATAAAATTTTTGACAGTTAACTAACCTAACTTTTTAAAAAATTTGACCAACTTTAAAAAATCGCACAGACTTTATTTATAGAGATTAAGAAATGATTTTTGTTTTAAAATGAACTTAAAAGATTCTATTTTTGATTAAAAAAGTCAAATTTTTTCTAATTATTACCAAAAAAATTAAAAAAATTCTTAAAGTTGGATAAAATTTTTGACAGTTTTAACCTATTGATACATTTGATATGAACTTAATATTAAACGTTTTACACTTTATTAAAGTAGATAATCTTCTTTTAATTATTTAATTTTTAAATATCTTTTACAACATGTTTACCTTGGAAGGAGATTCTCACATTTAACGCTCCATTGAAATTATGCAAAACTATTAATTTTTCGCAATTTAACTTTTTTTTTCTGTATCTTCATTTCCATTTCGTTTGACGTCGCCGTTGTTTAACTCGAACGGTCTAAAAAGGTTGACTCTTGTTATAAAATTAATTGAATGATACTTTTATGATTAAGCGTGAAATTTGAGTTTATTACCAGGATTTAACACAATAATTTATTTATCAATTATATCTTTCTGTAGACATTAAAATTTTACTTTATTTTAACACCCAGAAGTGATAATCGTATGAATTAATAGTTTTGGTGGTATGTATCATTGAATAAATGATGAATTATACCACAAAGAGAAAGGTGGTATTAAAAACTTATCTTTTTTTCGATGGTACACCCCATATTAAATAGTAAATGATTAAAATTTTGTTATAATTAGAGCTTTGGTTGGTTTTTTGTTTGGTGATTTATGTTTAACAGTTAGGTTTCTTTTGGAGTGCATAGTTTTTGATTACTGCCAATGTAGACTTTGTTAAATCATTTAAAGGTGAAAAGTGGTTCAAAGATGGTTCAAAAGATGTTCAAAGCTAGTTTAAGAGTAGTTTAAAAATAGTTCAAAAGCTCAAAGGTGGTCCAAAAGACGTTCAAAAGGTGATTTAAGAGTAGTTCAAACGTGATTTAAAAGTAATTCAAAGGTGGTTCAAAAATGGTTCAAAACTAATTCAAAGATTGCTTCTAAAAACTCCTAAAGGTAATTCAAAGGTGGTTCAAAAATGGTTCAAAGTGACTAAGAAATGGTTCCAAAGCACTTCAAAGATTGTATTAAAAAAATTTTTTCTTTATTTTTATAAATAAATTTTAGATGATTTTTTAAACTTAAACAATTTTTAAATTTTTTAGATTAGGTCTAAAATGTAGACCTTTAGAAAAAATTTTTTTTTATTTTTTTGATAACACTTGGAATAAAACGATCTTCTTTAATTAAAATTAGAATGATTTAAGTTTCATTTAGAAAAAAAATTAAATCAAAATCTTTAAAAATGAATTTTTGATGATTTTTTAAAATTAATTTTCTTAAGTTAAGAAGTGTCCAAAATTTTTACCAATTTTGAAATTTTTTTAAATTTTTTTAACAACAATTGGAATAAAATCGTCTTTTTAAATAAAAATTAGAATGTTTTAAGTTTCATTTAGAAAAAGAATCAAATCAAAATCTTTAAAAATGAATTTTTGATGAATTTTTAAAGTTAATTTTCTTAAGTTAAAAGTGTCAAAAATTTTTATCAACTTTGAAAATTTTTTTAATTTTTTTGACAACACTTGGAATAAAACGGTCTTTTTTAATTAAAATTAAAATGATTTAAGTTTCATTTAGAAAAAAAATCAAATCAAAATCTTTAAAATTGAATTTTTGATGAATTTTTAAAGTTAATGTTCTTAAGTTAAAAAAGTGTCTAAAATTCTTACCGACTTTAAAATTTTTTTTAATTTTTTTGACAACACTTGGAATAAAACGGTCTTTTTTAATTAAAAGTAGAATGTTTTAAGTTTCATTTAGAAAAAAAATCAAATCAAAATCTTTAAAAATGAATGTTTCATGAATTTTTTAAAAAATTGTTAATTTTCTAACCTAAAAAAATTTTGCCAACTTTGAAAATTTTTTTAATTTTTTTGACAACACTTGGAATCAAACAGTTTTTTTAAATTAAAGCTAGAATGTTTTAAGTTTCATTTAGAGAAAAAATCAAATCAAAATCTTTAAAAATGAATTTTTGATGAATTTTAAAGTTAATTTTCTTAAGTTAAAAAGTGTCAAAAATTTTTACCAACTTTGAAAATTTTTTTAATTTTTTTGACAACACTTGGAATAAAACGGTCTTTTTGAATTAAAATTAGAATGTTTCCAGTTTCATTTAGAAAAAAAATCAAATCAAAATCTTTAAAATTGAATTTTTGATGAATTTTTAAAGTTAATTTTCTTAAGTTAAAAAGTGTCAAAAATTTTTACCAATTTTGAAAATTTTTTTAATTTTTTTGACAACAATTGGAATAAAATGGTCTTTTTAAATAAAAATTAGAATGTTTTAAGTTTCATTTAGAAAAAAAATCAAATCAAAATCTTTAAAAATGAATTTTTGATGAATTTTTAAAAAAAATGTTAATTTTCTAACCTAAAAAAATTTTTACCAACTTTGAAAATTTTTTTAATTTTTTTGACAACACTTGAAATAAAACGGTCTTTTTTAATTAAAATTGGAATGTTTTAAGTTTCATTTAGAGAAAAAATCAAATCAAAATCTTTAAAAATGAATTTTTGATGAATTTTTAAAATTGATCGATTTTCTAAAGTTAGATTTTTAGTTAAAATGTAGATTTTTAGAAAAAAAAATTTTTAATTTTTTTGGTAACACTTTGAAAAAATCTGCTAAATCTAATAAAAAATAGACATTTTAATCTACATTTAGTTCAAAAAATCTTTTCTTTATTTTCATAAATAAAGTTTAGATGATTTTTTAAACTTCAACAATTTTTCAACTTTTCAGGTTAGGTCTAAAATGTAGACTTTTAGAAAAAATTTTTTTTAATTTTTTTGATAAGACTTAGAAAAAATCTGAAAAATCTAATAAAAAATAGATATTTCAATCTATATTTAGTTAAAAAAATCTTTTCTTTATTTTTATAAATAAATTTTAGATGATTTTTTAAACTTAAACAATTTTTCAACTTTTCAGGTTAGGTCTAAAATGTAGACTTTTAGAAAAGATTTTTTTTTAATTTTTTGATAAAACTTAGAAAAAATCTGATAAATCAAAAAAAAAATAGACATTTCAATCTACATCTAGTTCAAAAAATGTTTCGTTTATTGTCATAAATAAAGTTTAGGAAAATTTTTAAACTTAAACAATTTTTCAAGTATGTTTTTTTATTGTTTAAGGTGGATGGAAGATCTTAAAAAACTGGAACATGGCCGAACACGACGGAATGAGTTTACTAATCAACTTACACGCCGAATACGGCGTTAGTCCGTATTTTAAAATCACCGTCGATCCTAATCCCAATTTACCCGGAGCCAGTTTAATCAGGATTTCACCGTCAGGACTTGGATTACCAGATAGAAGTTATTATTTCAATAGGAACGATAACGATGCGGTAATTAATCTTTTTTTTTTAATTTAATTTTTTTTTTGTTCCAATTTAATTTTTAATTTAAGATATAAGATAGTATTAAAAATAATAGTAATTCATTATTTTCAGATGGAAAAAGCTTACATCCAATTCATTTCCGACGTTGTAATTAACTTCGGAGCGACTAAAGAAGACGCAGATAGATTCGGAAGGGATCTTTTTTACTATGAAAAACGAATCGCTGAAATTATGCCAGAATCAAGCGAATTTCAAGATCCCATTTTAACGAATAACATAAGAACTATACACGAATTAACACAAACCGTTCCAATGGTAAATAAATAAATTATAAAATAAGTTTTAAAAAATCACCCAACTTTAAAAAATCGCCCAGGCTTTATTTATTAAGATTAAGAAATGATTTTTGTTTTAAATTGAAGCTAAAAGATTCTAATTTTAATTTAAAAAGTCAAATTTTTCCTAAATATTACCAAAAAAATTTAAAAAATTCTTAAATTTGGGTAAAAATTTTTGACAGTTTTAACCTAACTTTTTTTAAAAAAATTTCACCAACTTTAAAAAATCGCCCAGACTTTATTTATTAAGATTAAGAAATAATTTTTGTTTTAAATTGAAGCTAAAACATTCTATTTTCGATTAATAAATTCAAATTTTTTCTAATTATTACCAAAAAATTAAAAAAAATTCTTAAAATTGGGTAAAAATTTTTGACAGTTTTAACCTAACTTTTTTAAAAAAATTTCACCAACTTTAAAAAATCGCCCAGACTTTATTTATGAAAATTAAGAAATGATTTTTGTTTTAAATTAAAGTTAAAAGATTCTATTTTTAATTAAGAAAGTTAAATTTTTCCTAATTATTACCAAAAAAATTTAAAAAATTCTTAAATTTGGGTAAAAATTTTTGACAGTTTTAACCTAACTTTTTTAAAAAAATTTCATCAACTTTAAAAAATCGCCCAGACTTTATTTATTAAGATTAAGAAATGATTTTTGTTTTAAATTAAAGTTAAAAGATTCTATTTTTAATTAAAAAAGTTAAATTTTTTCTAATTATTGTCAAAAAAATTAAAAAAATTCTTAAAGTTGAGTAAAATTTTTGACAGTTTTAACCAAACTTTTTTAAAAAAATTTCACCAACTTTAAAAAATCACCCAGACTTTATTTATTAAGATTAAGAGATGTATTTTACTTTAAATTGAACTTAAAATATTCTATTTTTGATTAAAACAGTCAAATTTTTCCTAATTATTACCAAAAATTTTTTAAAAATTCTTAAAATTGAGTAAAACTTTTGACAGTTAACTAACCTAATTTTTTTTTAAATTTTACCAACTTTAAAAAATCACCCAGACTTTATTTATAAAGATTAAGGAAAAATTTTTGTTTTAAATTGAAGTCAAAAGATTCTATTTTTAATTAAAAAAGTCCGTTTTTTCCTAATTATTACCAAAAAAATTAAAAAAATTCTTAAAGTTGAGTAAGAATTTTTGACAGTTTTAACCTAACTTTTTTAAAAAAATTTCATCAACTTTAAAAAATCAGCCAGACTTTATTTATTAAGATTAAGAAATGATTTTTGTTTTAAATTAAACTTAAAACATTCTATTTTCAATTAAAAAAGTCAAATTTTTTCTAATTATTACCAAAAAAATTAAAAAAATTCTTAAGATTGGGTAAAAATTTTTAACAGTTTTAACCTAACTTTTTAAAAAAAATTCACCAATTTTAAAAAATCACCCAGACTTTATTTATTAAGATTAAGGAATGATTTTTGTTTTAAATTGAAGCTAAAAGATTCTATTTTTAATTAAAAAAGTCAAATTTTATCCAATTATTACCAAAAAAATTAAAAAAAAATTTAAAGTTGGGTAAAATTTTTGATAGTTTTAACCTCACTTTTTAAAAAAATTTCACCAACTTTAAAAAATCACCCAGACTTTATTTATTAAGATTAAGAAATAATTTTTGTTTTAAATTGAAGTTAAAATATTCAATTTTTAATTAAAAAAGTCAAATTTATTCCAATTATTACCAAAAAAATTAAAAAAATTCTTAAAGTTGGAAAAAATTTTTTGACAGTTTTAACCTAACTTTTTAAAAAAATTTCACCAACTTTAAAAAATCGCCCGGGCTTTATTTATTAAGATTAAGAAATAATTTTTGTGTTAAATTGAAGCTCAAACATTCTATTTTTAAATTTTAATAAATAAATTCTTAAATTTTCAGTTATACATCCACGATATTTTATCAAAAATGTACCCAGAAGCAAACATAGACGAAACGACAGAAGTAATAATAACCTCACCGAGATACTTGGAAGAAGTAGCTGGAATTAGTTCATCGACAGATAAAGGAATGGCTAATAGCTATTTCATCTGGACGTTAGTTCGCGAATATCTACCCTACTTAAATAATAAATTCTCGGCGAGTTGGAATTCCTATAACGCCGAAGTGTTAGGGATTAAAAGCGCCCCGGAAAGATGGGAATTTTGTGTGGGCTTAGTAAGAAGATTTATGGGATTAGCCGTCGAGGTAATCGTCCAGAAGCAAAATCCTATTAAGAACAACACTAGAAAAATCGTTCACAACGTTTACGAAGCCGTTAGAGATACTGTAACCGAACGATTGGATAAATTCGAAACAACACCAAATTTATTTAGGCATTTAACGTTTAAAGTGAGGAATTTAGAGTTGCAAATTGGTTTACCGGATAATGTTACTAACGATGATTATCTTAAAAATTATTATAAGAAATTAAACGTTATTAAAAAATCATTTTTTAATAATTGTAAATTAGCAATAAGATTTCTTCAAAGAATCGAAGAAAGGAGGCTTATTTCGAATCATCCGGAAGATTATGTTTTAAATTATATTTATTTAAAACCAGGAATTGTCGGATATTCGCCTTCGGTTAATAAAATCATTGTTCCGAATGTTTTATTGACGGATTTTTATTATGAAGATAAATTTCCTTGGTAAGTTTACTATTAATTTCAACAAAATGTCAACATTTTCTTAAAATTTTGCAAAAAAAACATAAAAAATTGAATATTAAATCTTTTGATCTGATTTTTTTCTAATTGAAACCTAAAACATTCTAATTTTAATTAAAAAAGACCGTTTTATTCTAAATGTTGTCAAAAAAATTAAAAAAATTTTCAAAGTTGGTAAAAAATTTTTTAGGTTAGAAAATTAACAATTTTTTAAAAAATTCATCAAAAATTCATTTTTTAAGATTTTGATTTGATTTTTTTTCTAAATGAAACTTAAAACATTCTAATTTTAATTAAAAAGACCGTTTTATTTCAAGTGTTGTCAAAAAAATTAAAAAAATTTTCAAAGTTGGTAAAAAATTTTTTAGGTTAGAAAATTAACAATTTTTTAAAAAATTCATCAAAAATTCATTTTTAAAGATTTGGATTTGATTTTTTTTCTAAATGAAACTTAAAACATTCTAATTTTAATTAAAAAAGACCGTTTTATTCCAAATATTGTCAAAAAAATTAAAAAAATTTTCAAAATTGGTAAAAATTTTTTTAGGTTAGAAAATTAACAATTTTTTAAAAAATTCATCAAAAATTCATTTTTAAAGATTTTGATTTGATTTTTTTTCTAAATGAAACTTAAAACATTCTAATTTTAATTAAAAAAGACCGTTTTATTTCAAGTGTTGTCAAAAAAATTAAAGAAATTTTCAAAGTTGGTAAAAAATTTTTTAGGTTAGAAAATTAACAATTTTTTAAAAAATTCATCAAAAATTCATTTTTAAAGATTTGGATTTGATTTTTTTTCTAAATGAAACCTAAAACATTCTAATTTTAATTAAAAAAGACCGTTTTATTCCGAGTTTTCAAAAAAATTAAAAAAATTTTTGAAATTGGAGAAATTTTTTGACACTTTTTAACTTAAGAAAAGTAACTTTAAAAATTCATCAAAAATTCATTTTTAAAGATTTTAATTTAATTTTTTTTCTTGATGAAACTTAAAACATTCTAGTTTTATACAAAAAAGACCGTTTTATTCTAAGTTTTGTCAAAAAAATTAAAAAAAAATTTCAAAGTTGGTAAACATTTTTTTAGGTTAGAAAATTTACCATTTTTAAAAAAATTCATCAAAAATTCATTTTTGAAGATTTTGATTTGATTTTTTTTCTAAATGAAACTTAAAATATTCTAGTTTTAATTAAAAAAGACCGTTTTATTCCAAGTGTTGTTAAAAAAATGAAAAAAATTTTCAAAGTTGGAAAAAATTTTTTTAGGTTAGAAAATTAACAATTTTTTAAAAAATTCATCAAAAATTCATTTTTAAAGATCTTGACTTGATTTTTTTCCTAGATGAAACTTAAAACATTCTAGTTTTATATAAAAAAGATCGTTTTATTGCAAGTGTTGTCAAAAAAATTAAAAAAATTTTCAAAGTTCGTTCATTTTCTCTTTAAACCAATTTTGTTCTTAATTAGTTTTTTTTTAACAAATCGTTTTGATAAAAAAGAATCGATCAAATAACAAAAATTAAATTTTAAATGTTATACTATTAATATCCTATTTTAATAACACTATTTTAATAACATTTAAATTATTAATTAATATAAATTAGAAAAAAAATTTAAATTTAAATAAAAACCCGGGCGTTTAATTCAAAATTTATCCAAGAGATGGGGGATGTCTTAGTTGTTTTTAAACATTTTTAACAAATTTCAAATTTAAAATTTAATAATGACATATTTTAATTAAATTTGTTATAAAATCAAAAAATAATTATTATATTATAAATTAAGTCATTAATATTTTATAATTTATTTAAAATTAAAAAATCATGTTGAATAAATGTCGATAAAACAGTTCCTTTCTGTATCAAACGTCAAATGTCATATTTTTAGGTTAAAATTAAATCAAATCTATTTTTTTTTATTATTATTTGTTTATAAAATATTTATCTGTCTTTACAAAATGATTATTTAACATTTTTTTTTAACATATATTATTTTTTAGGCCTGTTATATTTGGTAGATTAGGAGTAGAAATCACCCAAGCAATAATCTCCAGTGTTTTACCCTACGATAACGTTTGGACAGCCGATTTAAAGCTCTTAACTCAATTTCATATCACCGTAAATGAGTCATTACATCATGCTGAAAAACCTAAAGATTGTATACGAAATTATTTAACCAACAAGAAACTAGTTGATAAATCGACGGCTAATTTAACGGCTTTAAATGTTATTAAGACGATCTCAGCGATTAAAATAGCCGGAGAAACGCTAAATTGTATAACGAAAGCTAACGAAGAACATGTTCATCAACCGTCTTTTGAAACTTACGAAGACTTGGCTTTATTTTATTTAACGTATTCGCAAATGTTATGTTCGTTAACCGCTCATCAATACGAAACATATGATGTTATTCGGAATAATAAGTTTCCACAAAAACTACTGTAAGTAAATTTAATATATTTTATTTATATTAGATATTTTATTAAGTGATTTTTTTTTTCTTTTTAGACTTCAAGTAATTTGGTCGCAAATAGATGACTTTAGACACGCTTTCGGATGTCGTGTAGATACAAGCGAGAAATGTGATGATATTTTTTAGGTAAATTTTGCAAAGAATCAACTGATTGGAAAAAATAAATAAATAAAACGTTGATTTACAACATTTACAAACCTCATTGTTGATATAAAAAGAAAATTACTATTTATTATTTATATGTTTTTTCTTTAAACGTTATTTTTAAAATTTTTACTTTGTTACAGTTTTTTTTTTAGATTTTCTTTCTTGTTTTTGCACAGACAAAAACATAAAATGTCTTTTGTAAATGTTGTTTGTTTTTATTTTGTAAAAGGAAAAGTGTAAATGTTTACAAAGTGTATTTTTTACGATTTAAAACGAAAAATAAAAATATATTAGAAAGTTAAAATGTTTGAATTATTTATAAAGCTAAATATTTTATTCTACCAAGTTTGTCTGCGTTTGATAAATTTTGCTAAGTTATAAAATCAAAGAGGAATAAAAACAAGACTTTAATTATTTAAAAGACGAAGTGAGGACTTTAATTTCCGATGAATACGATAAAAAATTTGGTGGAAAACGTAAAATTATTACTAATTTTAATGATAAAACGTTTTAAAGCAATATCCGGGTTTAAATAAGTTATTTTTTGAGAGGAAAAGTAAGAGATTGAGTGAGAATTTTGTGTTTGATGAGGAATATAAGAATTATTGTGATAAATTTGGTGGAAATGAGGGTTTTTGTGAGGATTTTGATGGTTTTGAGGAAAATTTTAATGGATTTGGGGAAAATTTTAATGATTTAGAGAAAAATTTTAATGGTTTTGAGGAAAATTTTGATGGTTTAGAGAAAAATTTTGAAGGTTTTGAGGAAAATTTAGAAGATTTTGGAGAAAATTTTCAAGCTTTTAGGGAAAATTATTATAGAAATTTTAATGAAAATTGTGAAAATTTAGAAGAAAATTGTGAACATTTTAATGAAAATGGTCAAATTTTCAATGAAAATTGTAAAATTTTTAATAAAAATGAAACTTTAAAGGAAAATTATAAAAAATTAAAAGGAAATTGTCGAAATTTTAGTGAAAATGATGAAAATTTGGAAGAAAATTGCCAAATTTTTAATAAAACTGAATATTTTAAAGGAAATTATAGAAAATTAAAGGGAAATTGTCAAAATTTTAATGGTTTTAGGGAAAATTATGAAGTTTTTGAGGAAAATTGTAGAAGTTTTAATAAAAATCGTAAAAATTTTAATGAAAATGATGAAAATTTAGAAGAAAATTGTGAAATTTTTAATGAAAATGATCAAATTTTTAATGAAAATTGTAAAATTTTTAATAAAAATGAAAATTTAAAGGAAAATTATAGGAAATTAAAAGGAAATTGTCGAAATTTTAGTGAAAATGGTGGAAATTTTAATGAAAATGATGAAAATCTGGAAGAAAATTGTCAAATTTTTAATAATAATGAACATTTTAAAGGAAATTATAGAAAATTAAAGGGAAATTGCCAAAATTTTAATGGTTTTAGGGAAAATTATGAAGTTTTTGAGGAAAATTGTAGACGTTTTAATAAGAATCGTAAAAATTTTAATGAAAATGATGAAAATTTAGAAAAAAATTGTAAACATTTTAATGAAAATGGTCAAATTTTTAATGAAAATTGTAAAATTTTTAATAAAAATGAAAATTTAAAGGAAAATTATGGGAAATTAAAAGAAAATTGTCGAAATTTTAGTGAAAATGGTCAAAATTTTTATGAAAATGATGAAAATTTGGAAGAAAATTGTCAAATTTTTAATAATAATGAACATTTTAAAGGAAATTATAGAAAATTAAAAGCAAATTGTCAAAATTTTAATGGTTTTAGGGAAAATTATAAAGTTTTTGAGGAAAATTGTAGAAATTTTAATAAAAATCGTAAAAATTTTAACGAAAATGATGAAAATTTAGTAGAAAATTATAAACATTTTAATGAAAATGGTCAAATTTTTTATGAAAATTGTAAAATTTTTAATAAAAATGAAAATTTAAAGGAAAATTATAGGAAATGAAAAGGAAATTGTCGAAATTTTAGTGAAAATGGTGGAAATTTTAATGAAAATGATGAATATTTGGAAGAAAATTGTTAAATTTTTAATAAAAATGCACATTTTAAAGGAAATTATAGAAAATTAAAAGCAAATTGTCAAAATTTTAATGAAAATTGTGAACATTTTAGTGAAAACGATGGAAGTTTAGAAGAAAATTGTCAAGATTTGGGGGAAAATAGTCAAGTTTTTAATGAAAAAGAAAATTTGATGGAAAAATTATAGAAAATTAAAAGAAAATTACCAAAAAATCGAGGAAAATTTTCAAAATTTTAATAAAAATGATGAAAACTGAAGAAAATTGTCAAATTTTTAATAAAAAGGAAATTTTGATGGAAAATTATAGAAAATTAAAAGGAAACTGTCGAAATTTCAATGAAAATTATGAAAATTTCGAAGAAAATGGTGAAAATTTGAAGAAAAATGGTCAAAATTTTAATAAAAAAGAAAACTTGAAAGGAAATTATAGAAAATTTTAATAAAAACGAAAATTTCAACGAAATGATAGAATATTCAAGAAAAATTGTCAATATTTTAATGAAAATGATGAAAATTTAGAAGAAAATCGTGAAATTTTTAATGAAGAGACAAATTTATAGAAAAATTATGGAAAATTAAAGGAAAATTGTCAAAGAATTTAAGAAAACTCAAATTTTCATGAAAATGGTGAAAATTTAAAAGAAACTGGTGAAAAATTATAAGTAAATCGTGAAATTTTTAATCAAAAGTCAAATTTAAAGGATAATTGTGGAAAATTAAAGGAAAATTGTCAAAGAATTTAAGAAAACTATCAAAATTTTCATGAAAATGATGAAAATTCAAAAGAAAATCGTGAAAATTTGAAGAAAATCGTCTAATTTTTAGTGAAAATGAAAATTTTAAACGAAATTATAGAAAATTAGAAGGAAATTGTAGAAATTTTGATGAAAGTCGTGAAAATTTTAATGAAAATGATGAAAATTTGGAAGAAAATTGTAAAGATTTAAAAGAAAATCGTGAGAATTTGAAGAAAAACTATCAAATTTTCAATAAAAATCAAGATTTTAAAGAAAATTATAGGAAATTTGAAAAAAATGTGAAAATTTTAATGAAAATGGTGAAAATTTGAAGAAAAATCGTCTAATTTTTAGTAAAAATGAAAAGTTTAAACGAAATTATTCGAATATTAGAAGGAAATTGTCGATATTTTGATGAAAGTTTTGAAAATTTCAATGAAAATGATGAAAATTTTGAAGAAAATTGTAAAAATTTAAAAGAAAATTGTGAAAATTTGAAGAGAAATCGTCTAATTTTTAATGGAAATGAAAATTTTGAAGGAAATTATAGAAAATTAGAAGGAAATTGTCGAAATTTTGACGAAAGTCGTGCAAATTTTAATGAAAATGATGAAAATTTGGAAGAAAATTGTGAAAATTATGAAAATTTGAAGAAAAACTATCAAATTTTCAATAAAAATCAAGATTTTAAAGAAAATTATAGAAAATTGTGAAAATTTAAATGAAACTGGTGAAAATTTGAAGAAAAATCGTCTAATTTTTAGTGAAAATGAAAATTTTAAACGAAATTATAGAAAATTAGAAGAAAATTGTCGAAATTATGATGAAAGTCGTGCAAATTTTAATGAAAGTGATGAAAATTTGAAAGAAAATTGTGAAAATTTAAAAGAAAATTGTGAAAATTTGAAGAAGAGCTATAAAATTTTCAATAAAAATCAAGATTTTTAAGAAAATTATAGAAAATTTGAAGGAAATGATGAAAATTTGAAGAAAAATCGTCTAATTTTTAATGAAAATGAAAATTTTGAACGAAATTATAGAAAATTAGAAGGAAATTGTCGAAATTTTGTGTGAAAGTCGTGCGAATTTTAATGAAAATGATGAAAATTTGGAAGAAATTTGTGAAAATTTGAAAGAAAATTGTGAAAATTTGAAAGAAAATTGTGAAAATTTAAAAGAAAATTGTGAAAATTTGAAGAAAAACTATAAAATTTTCAATAAAAATCAAGATTTTTAAGAAAATTATAGGAAATTTGAAGAAAATGGTGAAAATTTGAAGAAAAATCGTCTAATTTTTAATGAAAATGAAAATTTTAAACGAAATCATAGAAAATTAGAAGGAAATTGTCGAAATTTTGATGAAAGTCGTGCAAATTTTAATGAGAATGATGAAAATTTGGAAGAAAATTGTGAAAATTTAAAAGAAAATGGTGAAAATTTGAAGAAAAATCGTCTAATTTTTAATGAAAATGAAAATTTTGTACGAAATTATAAAAAATTAGAAGGAAATTGTCGAAATGTTGATGAAAGTCGTGCAAATTTTAATGAAAATGATGAAAATTTGGAAGAAAATTGTGAAAATTTGAAGAAAAACTATCAAATTTTCAATAAAAATCAAGATTTTAAAGAAAATTATAGGAAATTTGAAAAAAATTGTGAAAATTTAAATGAAAATGATGAAAATTTTGAAGAAAATTGTGAAAATTTAAAAGAAAATGGTGAAAATTTGAAGAAAAATCGTCTAATTTTTAATGAAAATGAAAATTTTAAACGAAATTATAGAAAATTAAAAGGAGATTGTCGAAATTTTGATGAGTCATGCAAATTTTAATGAGAATGATGAAAATTTGGAAGAAAATTGTGAAAATTTGAAGAAAAACTATCAAATCTTCAATGAAAATCAAGATTTTAAAGAAAATTATAGGAGATTTGAAGAAAATGTGAACATTTTAATGAAAATGGTGAAAACTTGAAGAAAAATCGTCTAATTTTTAAAGATGATGAAAATTTGGTAAAAAATGGTGAAAATTTCAATAAAAACTATTAAATTTTGTACAAAAATCGCAATTTTAAAGAAAATTATAGAAAAATGAAGAAAAATAATCAAAATTTTAATGAAAATGATGAAAAAAATTAAATGGTTTTTTAAATAAAAGTAAAAAAAAAAAAATATTTTGTATATTTTTATTATTTTATTTTGAACGGAAATAAAAAAGAACATATTCTAAGTACAAGCATAGAAATTAAATTTATTCACTTTCTTCACTATAATTATTCGGTAAATCATTAAAAGAACTCAGCATATCTTCTAAGGTAAGTTCCGATTCAACGCAAACTTTCTTATCTTTACCAAATTTTACTTCTTCTTCATTTAACCTTTTTAAATGTTGTTTTATAGCTTCTTTTTCATCTAGATCCATATCTTCTTCAAAAGATTCCGATTTTGATTCTATACAAATAACTTCCGTACTGTTGTCACTAATTTCATCCCTCGATTTGTTTAAATTTGGCTCTTCTTTTAAAATAATCGTTTCATCTTCGTCTACATTTCGTTCAGATTCATTAGTTAAGAATTCATTAATTCTATTCTCTCCGTTTTCTTTATTTTTTGTATCTTCAATTGTAGAATAAACATGAGGTCTAACGGGTTGACAAATCTTTTCGATTAACATCAATCCATCATGACATCGGTTAAATATGTCCTTATCACCACTCATTTGACCAACTTTTAATAAATTTATAACAATCGGTAAAGATGGAGGATAACTTTGTTCCAAAGCTGCAACGATAACTCCGTATAACCTTCCGATTGACTTAAAAGAAATGTACGGAGGGGGATTTTTCCCATTTTGTATTAAATTTAAAGTCGTAGATAAACTTTTATAAACATTTTTAAGATAGTCAATCCCTAAACCTTCCAAATTTAAATTCACAAAACATATCTTTAAACAATCCAAAGCCGAACAACAAATATTTTCTTTTATTTTATAACTTTCCAAGTTATCTTCTTTAAAAGTCTTTTCGATGGTTTGTTTATTGGTTAATTTTTGTCTCTTTTTTAAATTTACATTTGTTACATTGTAATTTAATGTTACAGTATTTGAAATCAGTTCGATATCATTCATAATACTATCGATAAGTCTTTTATGAAACGTAGAATGCACATTATTTTTTAAAACGCTTATAAAATATCCGATTAATTTGTATAAAGCGTTTTTATATTCAAATTTTTCATGTTTCTCATTTAATTTATCCAAAAGTATTTTTGTAATTTTGTTTGAAAATGGAATTAAATTTAAACGTAACCTAAAAATTAAATTAAAATAATTAATACATTTAAATTAAATGAATTATTAAATTAAATTCACTTTTAAATTAAATAAATAACAATTTTAAATTAAATAAATAATTTTAAATTAAATAAATTACAAAAAAATAAATATTTACATTGCAATAAAAGATCGGAAGACATATAAAAATTGAATTTCAATCCGTTCGTAAACAGATTTTAAAATATACGATTCAATCGTAGTTGAAGTTGCTTCCAAATCTTTAAAATTACACATTTCTAAAAGATTAATCATTAATTCCGGTTTTAATACTTTAGGAGCCGAGAATTTTAACCTAAAAAAATTTTTTTTTTAATTTTTTGAAATTTTTTTCTTCCCCAATTTAAATAAAATTTAAAAAAATATAATTTACTCAATTAAAGCTTTAAGAAAACACAATAAACTCTCTAATCTAGATTCCATAATAAAATATTTCGTTTTTGTTGAGTTATCGACACCTAACGGAAACAACAAAACACCTCCGTTACTTTCGGCAAACTCATAATTTTCATTTTTTAAACACACTAAACATTCTTTAATGGTTAATATGATTTTTGTAAAAGCATTCGTCCAATTTTTAGTGTGATTTATGGAATTAATTCCCGATAATCCACACTAAAACAAAAAAAATTTTAATAAACTAGTTTTTTTGTTTGTAATTTAATAAATACTTTTTGTAAATAATGAAAACATTTGGCAGCTTTTTCAATAACGCATTTATTTGATTTATCGTAAGTTAAATAATCGGTAAGAAAACTTTCCGTGTTCGATTTATTTTTATTCGTTCCACAAGTCGAAGGATAAAATTCTAAACAAACCGCTAAACAAGAAAGGTATTCAAATTCGTAAGTTATATATTTTTCCATCGAAGAAACTTTTTCGATGATTTTAACAACAATCGTTGGAATTTTCGTTTTGTTACTAACTTCATTACTATGGACATATCTTAAGGCTATTTCTAAAAAGAAAATTAATATTTTTAATATATAATTTAAAAAATTAATTAATAAACACAAAAACAAAAAGAAAGGAAAAAACTTACCGAGGAATTTAAATTTATCACCGAAATCTCTTTGATTTCCGAGAACTATTTCCGCAATGCTAATTAAGTGATCGTGAAGAACATCCTTAGAGAAATTTAATATTATCTTTTGTAATAAGTTAACTGTTGCTTCAAAACGCGTGGAATTCATTAATCCGCTTCGAATATAAGACATGACATAGTTTTCATTTTGGGGATTTTTTAACAACTCACAGATTACATCTTGCAGATTTAAATCGTGTTGTACGACTACCTTTAAAAGTTCGTTAATTTGTCCTTGAGTTAACGCCATTTTTTAATTAAATCCTAGATTTATAAACTTTCAAAAAGATGTGTACTAAAAATAAGACGTTAGTTTTTTAGGTTAACCTTATGTCAAACACATGTCAAACATGCTTTCAAAATGAAGAAATAATAGCGCCATCTAATATATTTTCGTTGAATTTTATTCTTATAAAATTAAATTTGTTCTTAAATTAATTTTTAAATTTGATTTTTATTAACATATTCCTTTTATTAAGTATTAAGTTAACTTATTTAGAGATAATTGTATTTTAATTCATCTTATTTATAAAAATAATTAAAAAATCAAAAGAAATTCTAATTATTAGCGCCATCTAAAATATTTTCATTGAACTTTATTCTTATAAAATTAATCTAAATTTTTGTAAATAAATTGTTTTTTAAATTTATATTTTATTGATCCAATCCTTTTTTCTGATTATTAAATTAACATATTTAGAAAAAACTGTATTTTAATTCGTCTTATTTATAAAAATAATTAAAAATCAAATCAATCAAATAAAACTGGTAGTAGCGCCATCTAAGAGATTTTCATTGAACTTTACTCTTATAAAATTAATCTCAATTTTTCCATAAATTCATTTTTAAATTTGTATTTCATTCATATATTCCTTTTTTGACTATTAAATTAACTTATTTACAAAAAAATCGTATTTTAATTCGTTAAATTTTCGATGAATTTTATTCTTGGAAAATTTGACAAATAAAACAGATTAAAATACAATCATTTAATAAATAAAACGAATTAAAATACAATCTTCTCTAAATAAGTTAATTTAATAACCAAGAAAATATTTATATAAATAAAAAATAAATTTAAAAATTAATTTAAATGTAAAATAAGTTTAATTTTATAAGAATAAAGTTCAATAAAAATTTATTAGATGGCACCACCTTTTCTCATTGACATTAACCTAAGATTTGAAAGTATATTAAAAATTCATTAAAACTTTTCAATTATAAAATTTATACAAACATTCAATTTTATTTATGTATTTAAAATATATTAATGTACATATATTAATGTAATTTTATTTCAATTTTGTTCATTTTCATAAATTTATAAATTTATTTAATCGATAACTCTTAAAACAATCTTTTCTGTACAATGTATAATACACAAGCAATAAAAAAGGTAAAAGCAATAAACATAAGTATTTTATCGGTAAATTCCCTCCTTCCAAACTTATTTAATAACTTTCCCGATTGGCTAATAAATCCGGAGGTTACTTTTAACTCTTCTTGCGTTCCGGTAACATTATCGGAAGATATCACCAAAGTATCTAAAGTTTCCGCACTTCTTTTAGTTGTATCGGCTAATAAACGGCTGATAGACATTAATTGATCGGTTACGCTTGATGTTACCTTTACTAAATGTTCTTTATCTCTTTTTTGTCTATGTCTTACGTTTGTTTCTTCATTATTTGATTTTAGTAACTCTTCCTTCATATTTTTTTCAATCGTCAACATTGATTTTATGTTTGCTTTTTTAAAATCATCCATCGCCCTAAAAAAAAATAATTTTAAACTCTAAATTAAAAAATAAAAAATATATATAGGTAAAAATCGTAAATAAGTACTTTTTTAATTGTTCTCTTTGAGAAACAACCTCTTTTAATAATTCCGTACTCTTCGTTTCTTTAGCAATATCCCCAAATTGATCTATAAATTTCCTCAAAGCGGATATTTTTGAACGTCCCGCGCTATTTAAAGTATGCAACTCGTTGAGCGATCCAGCGCATGCGTTGATGTCCTGTGCATTTCTGTCAATACGTGGTATTAAATGGTATTTTAAAACGACCAACCTGTATCAGAGCGCGTAGTTGAAGGTGATTTTGAGTTATATCCTGCCGTAAAGACTTTAACATAAACCGTTCCGATTCCATTTTACAACAAAAACCAAGGAATTACGTCTCTTAACGATTAATGGAATGTAATGTCTTTTTAATTCGATCTTTATACAATAGATGGCGCTAGATAAACGTCAAGTTCTATAAAATCAAAATTCTATAAAATTATAATAAATTTAAAAAAGTCTTTTTAATTTACAAATTTATTATTACTATTTCAATTTTAATAAAAAGATTTATTTACGAATGATTTTTTATATTTTAATTTTACTTTAAAATTTGTAATATTTAAATATTGACATATAACCTTAAAATTTTGACGGATAGAATTGTCAAAGATTTTAATAAAAAATAATGTAAAAATTTAGATTTATAAAAGCTTAAAAAAAGAAAAATGGTTTGTATTTGTCAACTTTATGAAATTTTTAGTGTGATTGTTATAATAATTTGGTTGTAAGTGCTTTAATTTAGTGAAAAATATCATCTAAAATATATTTTATAGGTTATGTTATTTCTTTAAAGGAGAAAATGAAATACAAGATACGTATAAAAGACCGGATAAAAATCAATTTGTATATGATAAAAAAGAAAGAAAAAGGTTACAATAATGTAATAATAAATAAATAATGTGTTATTAAAATAAAGTATTATTAACGGAATAAAAAAAATATATATTTTATTTGAATGTATTTATTTATACACTACAGGAAACCATATACATATAACAACACAAAGTCTATAGAAATACACCGTTCTAATTTTTTTTTTTAAATTTTTCATTTAAATACAAGTAAATAATGTCCGATGCGGTTTCCCCCGAAATACTATTTTTGCAATACTACATACTGTTAAAACACAGGATCGCTATATAAAGATGAGTATATATTTCACAAAAAAAATAATAATAGAAGATAAAAATAAGGGAAAGAAATAAACAAAAAGAAAAAATACGGGAAATGAATCCTAAACGAATAGAATTTTTTAAAAAATCACAATATTTTTCAATTTCAATTAATTTAATTCCCAAAATTGAGTGATGTTTTATTTCAATTTTAATTTTTTTATGGCACATTAAAAATAAATTAGTCAAATTAAATAATTAATGATGGAAGATATATTATTTACGAATAGGATACATTTTTTCTTTCTTAAATTATTTAGGATTCAATTAATAGCACCGATAGCAACGAAGACTGATACAACACAAAAAAAAATAAAAAGATAATTTCCTCGATTAAAAATTATCCATATTTTTTTTTAATAAAATGATGTTACTTGTGCCACCTTCCATAAGAATACTGTTTAATCACATGATACTGGTTACGTAATCTTTTTTAATGTTTTTTAATCCTTTTTAATCTTTTTTAATCGTTTTTATTCTTTTTTAATCGTTTTTATTCTTTTTTAATTCTTTTTAATCTTTGTTTTTATTTTTATTTAAGTATCTACTCGTTTAATTCGTTAATTAAGTAACTTATGTACATTAACAACCATCAAAAACAGTATTATTGTTGTTAATTTTCTTTAAAATAACCCGCCTTTTCTTCCGAAGAGCAACGTACTCAACGTCCCTAACGTGGACGTGTGTTGTTGCTCTATTTGAGGGGAATTCTTCGTTGAAACCGTTCCTAAGTCAGGTCTTGTCATTCCCGCACCTTGTGCCCTTCTTTGTTTTCGATTATTTAGCTGTTCAAGACGTTTGGATAATGAGTCACTGCCTGGTCTTCCAGGAACTCCCATTGCACCATTTAAGACTTTCGCTAAAAATAAATAAATTAATAAAATTATTTTCTAAGTCAATTATTCCATAAATAAAACTTTAAGCATAATATATATTGAAAAATAAATAAATAAATAAAATAATAAACTTGACCAAGAAGTAAATTTATCTTTATTGGCAGATACAAGTTGTTCGGTGATTGCGTACTTACATGTTTTTGATTCTGTAGGCGTACTGGGCGTTTTATTCTTGACAGAAGGCGGTAAAGGTGGCTTAGTTGCTATATTTTTGAGATTCTCCGTGCTTTGGCTAGGAAGCAAACAAGTCAGTTGCGCCATGGGACTGGTCAGCGAGGGTCTAGCGTACAATCCGGCGGATATGGACAGGTTACCCGGGTTCACTAGCGTACTAATGCCTATTCGTTCTATTTTATTCACTAAGGTCTGCAACAATTCAAGTTTCAACCATTTCTACCCAACCGTTTAATCCCAGTATAGATCGGACGCTTTTAAACACACATTTAATCATACGTTTACTATTGACAAATGTTTTTTAGATGTTATATGTTATAAAATACACATTTTATCACAAAAACGAGTCTGTACACTCTTATTAACCCTTTGTCTGCTGAGTACTCTGAGTTGAAGCGGATCGTATAAATGGCATATAGCTGGCAATAGCTATCGCTGGGGACTGAATACTTTTTCACACAATATCCAACCAAGAGCATATTTGCACTCATAATTTATATCGACAGCTTGTGCCGGACGCTTATATAGTCCTATAGACCAGGAGCCGGCAACTTTTTGTATAATGGGGGTCAGATTACGGTTTACCTTTTGTAAACAGGCCGGAATAGAAAATTGATAAATGTTTGATACTCACAAGTTTTTCTTTTTAATATAAAAAACAAAGTTAACGATTACATCTCAAAGATCTTCTGCTTTTGATCGGTAGAACAACTGCCCAAAAAGTAGGAGATCTGGGTTCGTATCCTAGGTTTGTAAAGAGACTTTTTTTCTGTAACGCATTAGTGGTAAAAACCTTTCTTTAATTATTCCTTTTTATTACAAATTTTTGATTTAAACCAAAAATCGTTTTATTTTATTATTCTTTCTAAAGGTCTCCCGGGCCAGATTAGACCATCGCATAGGCCGGACTTGGCCTGGGGGTTGGAGGTGACCCACCATTGCTATAAACCATAGCGATCGCTTTCGCTGGACGTACATTTGTGTCCTTAGCAGTTAAAGGGTTAAAATGTTTATATATCAAAACGTTTGATTAATTGTACAACTTAAAAGAGCCCCATCTGTACTTTTTCTAAATTTCTCGATAACTTACTTCTTTCTGTTTCGACCTCTTTTGCCGAACGGACGGCATTTTCTTCTTCGTTCCGCCGATAGTTTGCTGTACGAATTCGGGAATCGAGCTTAGGAGGAGTTGCGGAAGACTGAACGATTCGTACGGTTCCGGAGACCGGGAACGCGACGAGCACGGACTACCATCGGGACTGTTACACGGTGTCGCCGTCGGGGAAAAACTGTTTACGCCTGATGGGGTGTTGTATGCCGATGGCGTTACAGCTTTTATCCCTAAAAAATAAAAATAAAACATTTAAGCTGGGTTTAGTGTTCAACCGAAAATCAACTCATCACATCTACACATCTATAATTCATTAATCTATACATTTGATCATCTCTGATATCAGTGTATTCCTTTCGGCGGAAGATATCTCATTTGTCACTAATTAATTATGTTATCCTAGACTATTACTTTTAAGTTTTCATATCTTTCTGAGATGTACAATTAAATAAAGAAAAAAATATTTGATTTATGTCGAGAAAACGATGACAACTAATGACGCATGAGACATCTTTTTCCGAAAGGACATTTACGTTAATATATATCAATGTATATGTATGAGTCTTTTCACTACTGCACTAATAAACAGATATGCGTATACGGCTATGCAGCACATATGAACTATCAGTCAAACGTGACCACCTAGCATATGTTAGTCAGCTGACAGACTGTTACATTGTATTAGAACGTTCAGTATTTGGCAGATTTGTCAGTGAGTGTACAGTTCTTTTAAAATGAATATTAACATTTTCACAACTGCATGTTTACTCAGTGAAACGTCGCGAGAGGCGGGCAATATTTTATAAGTAATTAACAGTTTACCGACCGGTATAAGTTCAAAAATTCTATGCCTTTCTCACCAGCCACTCAGCTGCAGATCATACGAGACACCGTACGAGATCATATGATAGTGGAATCATCGACGGTTGGTCGGTAAAGTGTTAATTATAATTTTGCAAGTGGCTTGCCAATGGTACCTTGCGGCAGTCACCGGCAAATAACGACCAGCCTACCAATGACACCACATTAGTGTCACCGGCATACAACAACTAGCCTCCCTATGGCACCAAATGATGTCAGTGGTGGTGAAAGTGTTAAGATACGGATCGGCTAATAACTAAAGTCTGGTTGTTTACAGAATTATGAAACTTATTCCATAATTTATAAAAATACCATGATGCAAGATTAAAAGCTTGGCTTGAGATGTATCAAACTTTATTTAAAAAGTTAAGAAGAATTGGAAACGTTAATTTTTTTCTTGAGAGTGTACAAGTTTCTTTCCGTCTGTCAATCAGCCAAATACTGAACAACATTTAACTAACTGACGATGAGCGCATTTCATAAGTATTTACATCAGCACCGATCATCGATTGAGCATTAAATCCAGCCTTATAAAATGATTTTTTAATTTTTACTAAAGTACTACATCTAATTTTTATTAAAATTGAGTTTTTAATACTCAATCTATTTTAAATTTCAAGCTGATCATCTTTCAGCATCTATCAGAATGATACGATCAAACCTAGCTTTAATAAATTTAGCGTTTATTAAATGTTAACATTAAAAACTCATTTTTTTAAATTAAACAATCTAAACATATCATAGTTTAAAACAATAAGATAATTTAAAGAGTAAAATTCAAAGACTAAACTAAAATAGTTTAGTTCTAAAATAACTCCTAACTAACCTCTTTCGTTGAGCATTTTAGCTAAACCGAGCGTCGTACTAAACGTACTGCACGAATTCCTCCTACTAAGCGCTGTAGGCGTCTGTGGCGGTGAATTTTGAATACTCGAACAAACCGACGCCACCCGACTCGCCCGATTACTCGGCGTCACAAACGTCGTACCATCATCCGGATGCATAACGGTACTGTTCGTTAGCGTGTACGTCGGCGCGGACGTGTCGAACCCTTTCCCGGGATTCCCGTACTCATCGTCTTCCTCCAGGTCGCTGAGCCCGTACTGTTCCAGCCCTATGTCTTCCAACTCCTTCCCTCCCTTTATTTTCACCCCCGGACGTTCTTCCAACAATCCACCTAACGTTGGTTGTGCTAATTGCGCCCATTGATGAAGCGATTGTGATCCTTCCAATGGTTTTACTATTTGTAATTTTTCCGGAAGCTTCCACGGTTGGTAATAACCCGATCCGGTTGACATTAAGCTATCGGGAGTTCGACAACCGTATGGAAGGAATGTGTCTGTTCCTTCATAACTAAAAAAAATTTTTATTAATAAAAAATAATAATAGGATTGGTAATTTTTTTTACTATAATAAGAATGGTTAAAATTAAATAAATAATTACCCTCCATATGTGTGATGACCGCATTGTAAATTGGCTCTACGTTGAAGAACCTCTCCGGGTGTTAGTCGTTTTAAAGCGGCTTCTAAATCGGCAGCACCTGGAGCTCCCGGTATACCTTTCTGCGGGGCGGCTCTATAAATAAATTAATATATATTATTTTTTTCTTAAAATAAAAAATTTTTAATAATAAGAAAATAAAATATTAAAATGTAAAAGAATCAAAATGGATTTTCAATGGGAAGAAAGGTACTTTCAGATGTTGCATACAATTTTGTAAATAAAAATTTATTCGTTACATTATTTAATATCGAATATGTTTAAAAATCGATTTTTTTTATACTTTTAGATTAGAATATTTTAAAAACCTGAAGTCATGAAGCAAATCTAAGGCTGAATTTAATTAAGTTCAGTGCATCTAAAACTTTAAGAAATGATTATTTGATTTGTGGATTTAAAAAATATTGGTTAGTATAACTTTAATGAAGGAGTTTATGTCGGTTAGGTTCATTAAAAAAATGTAAAGTTCGCTCTATTACTACCTATTTTTTGGCACATCACTGGTAATGATATATCAATCAGTGTTTTCAAATTTGACCGTTCGACTAATCACAAATAAAAGATTTTAAGTGAAGACTTAAAAACTGTTTAAAAATGGACTTTCGCTTCACTTTTAACGCTTTGTTGAACAAAAATTTTACACAGAAACTATGTCCCGTCACCGGCTATGATTTTATTATTGAGCATTCAACTCATCACCAATCAGCAATGTTTAGGTATGAAGAGATGAGTTATTTCATCAATGGTCAGCAAAAATTAGATATGTCTCACATAAAGACAATGAACAACGAACAATTAGCAATTAATAGCACGTGATATTACCACTAAATATTTATACCTGTATGCATAGTCAATCGCCAGTCATTCATTAAAGTTTATTTCAATGACTTTCCGGAGAAGTTGCCGCAAACATCCTGAACATAATTTCTTTCAAATTTCTTCAAATTCGTTTGTACCTTTTTTCAACTATTAACACTTTGACTACTGGTAGCCTATTGCTTTTGTCTAAAGAAAAGCCTCAGCTTTTAGTCTAAATTGAAATCTCATTATTAGAAACAAGCAGTCAGTAAAGTGGTAGAAAATCGATTTTACCCAGACTTTACTTCTAAAAATAAAGAAGAGTTTTTTTTTAGAAAAATGATAAATTTAAATGTCTTTTTTAAGATAATCTTTTTAAAAATTTTAATTGTTTTGAAATTTTTCAGAAAAAGATGTTTTTGTAAGGTGTTTCATTTTCATCTAACCTAAAAATGTCAAATTTTATCAACTTTAAAAATCGCCCAGACTTTATTTTTAGAAATAAAAAAGAACATTTTCAAAAAACTAATAAATTATAATGTCTTCTTTAAGATAACTTTTAAAGAAAAAAAATTTTTTCTAAAGTGTTATACTTTCATCTAACCTAAAAATGTCAAAATTAATCAACTTTAAAAAATCGCCCAGATTTTATTTTTAGAAATAAAGAAGAAAATTTTCAAAAAACTAATCAATTAAAATGTCTTCTTTAAGATAATTTTTAAAGAAAATTTAATTATTTTGAGACTTTTAAGAAAAAAAATTTTTTCTAAAGTGTTATACTTTCATCTAACCTAACCTAAACGTCAAAATTGGTCAACTTTAAAAAATCGCCCAGATTTTATTTTTAGAAATAAAGAAGAAAATTTAAAGATTTACTAACAATTCACTATACATTTAGAAAATAAATAATTAAACTGTTTAGTCGTAAGTTAGATAACTTGTCATGAATCATCGCTTTAGATAAATCACACAATAAGTTGAAACTCATCTTTCCTATTACACAATCAATAAAGATATTGAAATAATCAACAAACACAAATTTAATGAGCTATTACTCTCAAAATGCGCAATGCAAGCAAAATAGGTATTACTTAAACGTTAAACTCTTTAACTTTTATTTGCTTCTACTTAGTTAACAACCAAAAAAATTGATCTATTTTAAGACATCTTTTATTTAACACTTTTAATCCTTAAAAGTCTTTTATCTTATTATTGTGAACATTCATCTAATATCATGTATCAAAATAAAAAGACTTTTAAAGGTAAAAAATACTTACGGATAACCGTCGTCTGAATCCGTATGGAAAGACTCGTTATCCGACTGCCCGGTAGAATCCAAACTCGGATAACCCAAAGAACTACTGCTATAAATCGATCCAGAAGATCGCCGGATGATTCCTTGCGAATGAGAAGCCATCCTAGGTCCGGCCATCGTTCCAGAACTCGTTACAAATCCACCGACGCCGAAATTTAAACTCGCCAAACTATCTCCACTGCTTAAAGAGCTTTGAGACGCGCAACGAACCGTCTCAAATACCCTTTTATACTGAGGTCTAAAAAATTCAAAAGAAAAATCTCAATTAAATTAAAGCATTAAACATTAAAGATTAAATATTTAACATTATAAATACTTACAAATTATCATTTGATATTCCCGAATCCATACTATATTCCGAATGCATAGACATCGCAAGTTCGTTTTGCAAACTATCGAACGGAGCCTGAGAAGTACCCAGCGAAGAAAAGAAAGCGCTACGCGCAACCGGCATCTGCTTCTTTCTCAACTTCCTCAGCTGTTCCTGAGCGTCCCGAAGTAAAGCTTCCACCTCGTAATAACGTGCCTTAAACTCCGCCAATTCTATCGCGATGCTACCTTGGTTATCTTTGGTGATTTGCAGCAAACTGTTCATCTCGTCGTTTTCAGTCATAAACTAACGCGCCAAAAATAAAAAAAAAATAAATAAATCATACCATAAATTAACCGTTATCTGTGTTTACTGCATTGTATAAGTGTGTCGATGTTTATTACACGCTAAAGATATTTAAATTAATGCGTCTTAGTTTTGAATTTTTATTTAATCAATGCCAAGGTTAAGGTCAGAAATACTAAATCAATGATTTGAAAAATACAAACCTATTAATAGTTAAATTAAGTTTATTTAATTATTAATAGATAAATATCCCAAAAAAATATATAAAAATTATTACTAATTTATATAATAGAACAAAAATTAACACGGTTTTCATAACATAGCTTTTTGTTATGATTTGTATCTAATGTGTAAATTCAACGTGAAAATTTTATATGTAAACGTTTAAAACTTAAAATTAGAACATTTATTTTCAGATTTTTTTTATGGTTTTAACAAACTGAAAACTAAAAACCTAAAAAGCCGGTGAATATGAAACGAAAGTACTTTAGAGAACATACCAAAGTAAATAAAATTTATTTTTCAAATTATTTAAATAAGATAAAAATTATCAAACGTAATAAATATTTACCTTGTGTAACTTCAGTTCGGTGTCTTGTAATTTAGCCGTGAGCGCTAAGATTTGTTCGTGTTGAAGCCGATTCTCTTCCTTAACCCTATCCAATTCATCCTCGAGGAAAGTCATGCTCGAATTCGCGCAAGCTAACACACAAAGAAAGAAAAAACCACAAATAAAAATCAAACACTAACAATAAACGGCGTAAAACAAATCAACAAAAAGAATTGTTTAGAGCCAATTGGCACAAGTTTAGAACTTATACTGTTATAGTCTAAAGGTTGTTTTTGAGAATACAGCGTGGTGCTGAAGTTCAAAATGCGTGAGGCAGGATACACACTGAATAAAACTCATGTGATCGCGTCTCAACTTTAACAGATTACAACTGAATGTCATAATTTTACTTATCTCGACGCAGTCGGGTATTTTTATCTTTTAAAAAATATACCTGATTTTTTATTTATTTTCTTACTATTTCAATCTAAATTTAAAACTATTTATCTAGTTTGAAACAAACATGTTGTTGTATATGTTAAAATAAAATTGAAATTAAACAGTTTATTATTTATTATTTACTTGAAAAATAAAATAAAATAAAATGAAATAAAAATAATAATAAATTTTAATCTTAATTCTTACCGAGTTGTCCAGTTATATCCATCAACAGTCGTTGTTCTTGTGCTTCGGCGTCAGTTGTAAATTCGCTTAGACGTTGGCATTCCGATTTGAGGACTTTATTTTCTTCCGCCAAAGAAGCTAAAACGAACAAAACAGGAAATAAGTCAGACTATATTATAAAGCTTATTAAATGATTACAAAAAATGTACTGACGTTAAAAGATTTAAAAAATGATAACCATCTCCAGGTAGAAAAAATTATTTTTATAAATCTTATCTGTAGCATGGAATTTCAAAAATTAAAATATTTTTAATTTAAAATTCAATTTTACCTTTATCAAATTTTAATACTTATATTTTTTTAAATTTTTTCGTTTTTCTTTCCTTCCTTTCTTTTATTACATTTATTCAAACGATTTCTATAAAATTATTTTATAGAATTAAAGACATATGGACAATCATAAAAGATACAAATTATTACTTGGATTTTATTAGTAAAAGAGAGAATTTTAGAAGATATTTTAATGATTGACGTTTAAAAATATTAAAAAAGAAAAAAGTCAAACTAACTAAAACGTTAAACTGATAGTTACGTCAAATTTGACAACTTAAACTTCAAATTTGACAACTAAAACGTTACAGTGATAGTTTAAACGTCAAATTTGACAGCAGAAATATGAAGTTAATAAATGAAACGTCAAAGTGACAGTTTAAATGTTAAATTTGATACCTAAAATGACAAAATTGACACCTAAAACGTTAAAGTAGCAGTTTAAACGTTAATTTTAACAGTAAAAATGCAAAGTTAATAATTAAAACGTCAAAGTGACAGCTTAAACGTCAAATTTGACAGCAGAAATGTGAAATTAGTAATTAAAACGTTTAACTAATAACTAAAACGTCAATTTTAACAGTAAAAATGTAAAGTTAACAATTAAAACGTTAAAGTGACAGCTTGAACGTCAAATTTGATACCTAAAACGTTAAATTTGACAGCTAAAACTTTAAAGTGACAGTTTGAACGTCAAATTTTACAGTAAAAATGTAAATTAAACAATTAAAACGTCAAAGTAACAGCTTAAACATCAAATTTGATACCTAAAATGTTAAATTTGACAACTAAAACGTTGAAGTGACAGCTTAAACGTCAAATTTTATAGAAAATAAGTCAAATTAACAATTAAAACGTTAAAGTGGCAGCTTAAACGTTAAATTGTATAGAAAATAAGTCAACTTAACAATCAAAACATTAAAATGACAGCTTAAACGTCAAACTTGACAATTAAAACGTCAAATTGATAACTAAAACGTCAAATTTGACACCTTAAACGTCACCGTGATAGCTAAAACATAAAAGTGACATTTTAAACGTCAAATTTTATAGCAAACAAGTCAAGTTAACAATTAAAACATTAAAGTGACAGCTTAAACGTTAAATTTAACAGCTAAAACGTCAAATGGATAACTAAAACGTCAAATTTGACGACTGAAACGTCAAATTTGATAAGTAAAACAGTGACAACTAAAACATCAAAATGACAGTTTAAACGTTAAACTTTACAGCAAACAAGTCAAATTAACAATTGAAACGTTAAAGTGACAGTTTAAACGTCAAGTGGATAAGCAAAACGTCAAATTTGACAGCAAAAGCGTGAAGTTAGTAATTAAAACGTCTAACTAATAACTGAAACGTCAAATTTGACATAAAAATGTAAAATTAACAATTAAAACGTTAAAGTAACAGCTTAAACGTCAAATATAACGACTAAAACGTTAAAGAGGCAGTTTAAACATCAAATTTGACGATGAAAATATAAAGTTAATAATTAGAATGTCAAAGGGACAGCTTAAACGTCAAATTTGACAGCAGAAACGCGAGGTTAGTAATTAAAACGTTTAACTAATAACCAAACCGTCAAATTTGGCAGTAAAAGTGTAAAGTTAACAATTAAAACGTCAAAGTAACAGCTTAAACCTCAAATTTGATACCTAAAACGTCAAATTTGACAACTAAAACGCAGAGGCGTACCTAGAGTAAATGGCACTTATGGCAAACACCTACTTTGTGCCCGTCTAAGTCGATAACTTGCTACATTTTTTTTTATTTTCGTTTTTTCATGTTACACATTACATTTTTTGCACCCCCTTGAGATGGCGCCCATGATACGTGCCATATCTGCTATACCCTAGTTACGCCACTGGTAAAACATTAAAGTGACAGCTTAAACGCCAAACTGATACCTAAAACGTCGAATTTAATAACTAAAACGTCACAGTGACAGCTACAACATTGAAGTAACAGTTTAAACATCAAATATGACGGTTAAAATATAAAGTTAATAATTAAAACGTCAAAGTGACAGCTTAAACATTAAATTTGACAGCAGAAACGTGAAGTTAGTAATTAAAACATCTAACTAATAACTAAAACGTCAAATTTGACAGTAAACATGTAAAGTTAACAATTAAAACGTCAAATTTGACAACTAAAACGTCGAAGTGACAGCTTAAAGGTCAAATTTAACAGCTAAAACGTCAAATTTGATAACTAAAACATCACAGTGACAGCTAAAACATCAAATTTGACAGTAAAAATGTAAAGTTAACAATTAAAACGTCAAATTTGACAATTACAACGTCTGTGTGACAGTAAAAACGTCAAATTTTATAGCAAATAAGTCAAGTTAACAATTAGAACGTCAAACTGATAACTAAAACGTCAAATTTGACACCTAAAACGACACAGTGACAGCTGAAACATCAAATTTTATAGCGAATATGTCAAGTAAACAATTAAAACGTTAAAGTGTTAGCTTAAACATCAAATTTGACAGCTAAAACATCAAAGTGACAATTTAATTGTCAAATTTTATAGCAAAAATGCAAGTTAACAATTAAAACGTTAAACTGACACTTAAACGTCAAATTTGACAGTTAAAACGTCAAAATGCAAGTTTGTCGTCAAATTTGATGCTTAAAACGTCAAAGTGACAGTTTAAACGTCAAATTTGACGACAGAAACTTAAAGTTAGTAATTAAAACGTCTAATTTGGTACTAAAAATGTAAAGTTAACAATTAAAACGTCAAAGTGACAGCTTAAACATCAAATTTGATAACTAAAACGTCACAGTGACAGTTTAAACGACAAATTTTATAGCAAATGTGTCCAGTTAACAATTAAAACGTTAAAGTGATAGCTTAAACGTCAAATTTGACAACTAAAACGTCACAGTGATATCTAAAGCATCAAAGTAACAGTTTAAACGTCAAATTTTATAGCAAATAAGTCAAGTTAACAATTAAAACATTAAAGTAACAGCTTAAACGTCAAATTTGATAACTAAAACATCAAACTGACAGTTTAAACGACAAATTTTATAGCAAATGTGTCCAGTTAACAATTAAAATGTTAAAGTGACAGCTTAAACGTCAAATTTAACAGCTAAAACATCAAACCGATAATTAAAATGACAAATTTGACAACTAGAACGTCACAGTGACAGCTAAAACATCAAAGTGACAGTTTAAACGTCAAATTTTATAGCAAATAAGTCAAGTTAACAATTAAAACGTTAAAGTGACAGCTTACACATCAAACTTGACAGCTAAAACGTCAAAACCGATAACTAAACCGTCAAATTTGATAATTAAAACGTCATGGTGACAGCTACAACATCAAAGTGACAACTTAAAAGCCAAAATATATCATTAGGAATGAAGAGAAACGTGTAAAATCACTTCTCCTTTCTTTATCTTTACTTTTATTTAAAATATACTAAAGCCCAAAAAGTTTAAAAGCATGCAGATAATTTTAAATGTATTTTTCCAAACGTTAAGATAATTGGTAACCATCTTAATACAATAATAAACCTTAATAATCCCCTATTTTTAATTTTAAACACATAATTATAGGTACTTTTAGTACTCTGTATTTATACTTGAACGTAAATTACAGTCTATGAGCCTTTTCTGTATAAACATTGTGACATTTCACACTTTTCTAATAATAAAAAAAACTAAGAAATGAGAACAAGGTAAATGAACAAGTAAATGTTAAGTGTAATTAACACAACAAATATGATTTTAGTTTCAAAAACAAGAATTAAAGAATAAAATATTAATCTATCAACCTTAATTAATTAAAAATCAAGTAATTAATCATTTTAAAGTCACATTATCTTTTAAATCCACCGAAAAAAATAAAAATAAAATAAAAAACAGTTATTAAATACTTAAAATAAAAAAATTACAGTTACTTTTATAAATAATTTACAACCTAAACCTCTATTAATTATTTATTTACAACCTCTATTAATTAAATCGAAATCCAACCGGTTGTAATTACTCCAGATGGTTGATTAAACCCCAAAGGAATTTGTTAGCAAGAAGAAAAATAACATACAGAACCCACGATTTCATCGTGAGATGCGGAAGTAGCTAAAGTAGTCGAGACTCCCATCAAACCGCAATCTACGTGTTAGTACCTCTTCTAATGGATTTAAGTTCACACGTGACCGTATGAGAAACGTACATAGATAAGCCACAGCAATTAAAAACAGAGAAGATAAAATACACTCAACAACCGTTAAATGAAAGGATGGATATAGAGTTACGTTTATATGTCTAGTTTGTAAGCGTCAATTAAGATTTAATGTTGTGAGTTCAAACCACTTAAATGAATAAAAATAAAAATATAATAAAAAAAATACTTAAGTTAAAAATGTTCTGCTATATTGTATGAAATTTCTTTGAATTATTTATTTATTAAGCCAAATATTATAAAAAACGTATAAATCTTAACACAACATAACCTAAAAATTTTGACGTTTCTCACGTTGAAATAATAAGACAAAGAATCTACTTATCTTTGCATATATCACATATTCTCATATTTTCGGTTGAATTAACAGTTATAAATTTAAGTATAACAGTAAATTTGGTTTTAATTAAAACATATTTTGATGTAATTTTAAAAAATCTTGATATAAGTGCCATCTCTTGGTTTTAAGTTGTTATAAAAAATTTGTCTATTAAATACAAACCCGATTTTTTCCAACACACGTATTATAAAAATAATCAAAATCTTTAATTTTCACTAATTTAAACAAATTTAGTCTTTTAGAAGCATTAATTCACGAATAAAATCCAAAATTATAAATAATTTGTAAACTGTCAAAGTGAAGTCATAGATGTTTTAAGCGATAATGGACAAGTTTATTAGTCAAAAAAATGATTTCAATATGATTTTTAAAAACCCAATTAAACGATTTTAAAAAGATTTTTTGGGTTAAAAATCAAGAATAAAACATTTAAATAAAGAAAATTAGGTTGGATTAAATTTTCAAAAAAAAAATAAAATAAAAGATTTAATAAAAGATTTAATAAAAGTTGGAAATAATCAAAGAAAAATAATAGATGTTTTAAGCAACAATGGAGAAGTTTATTAGTCAAAAAAATGATCTCAATATGTTTTTAAAAACCCAATTAAACAATTTTAAAAAGATTTTTTGGGTTAAAAATCAAGTATAAAACATTTAAATGAAGAAAATTAGGTTGGATTAAATTTTCAAAAAAAAAAAAAATTAAAAGATTTAATAAAAGTTGGAAATAATCAAAGAAAAATAATAGATGTTTTAAGCAACAATGGAGAAGTTTATTAGTCAAAAAAAATGATCTCAATATATTTTTAAAAACTCAATTAAACAATTTTAAAAAGAATTTAGTTAATAAATCGAAAATAAAACGATCATTAAATCTTAAAAAAGTCCTTTAAAAGATCACTTTTAACTTATAAGGTTTGTAAAACATAAATAAAAGTCAGGTTTGTACAATATGAATAAATATCAATTTTAAACGTAAACTTTAAACGTCAACATTAAACGTCAACTTTAAATGTCAACATTAAACGTCAACTTCAAACGTCAAACACAATTTATTTATTTAACCTTAAAAAAATATATTACTCATTGATGGTATTATTTGATAAGCTACATCCGGATATAAATTAATAAAAAAATTAAATTTATCTAGAAAAGATTAGTTATTAATCCATCTTTTATTCTTCTAATTAAAAAAAATAATTTTAAAAAATGACTCATTGTCTCTAATAAAAATAAATTTTTTACCTGCGTGTTTTTGTAAATACTCAAGATTAATTTTCCCTACGGACGATCCATTCTCCAAACAAGCATCGTCCATATCGTTCGTAAGTATTTGTATGAGTTCCGTTTTCTTGTTGTTCTCGTGCGTGAGTTGAGTGTTCTTCTCGTTGGCGACCCGCAGTTCATTTTCGAGGGAAGCGATCGTGTTCTCGAGCTTGCTATTCTGCTGGAGCAGTTCCTTGCCGATGCGCGCGGTCAGCTCGAGGTCCTTTTCCTTCTCCTCCAGGAGCCTAGTCACCGCTTCTATGTCATCGTAGGTGCTGGTCATTTGGCTCACGCGGTTGCTACATAGAACTACAACAAAAAACCCCTGGATAAAAAGCGGGTCGCCAAGTTAAAACACCAACTGAATATTGCTCAAATGTACAATGGATTTTTAAGACGAATTTTGCGTTTTGATAAAGATAAAAATGATTAGATATAGACGTGCTATTATTAATTGATATTATTTGGAATCGTTTTATTTAACACGTTTGAAACACGTGAAATCACAATAATTTAAAAATAAATAATTAAAAATAAAATTATTAACTGTCAAAAATTTTGGTTAATTTTAAGAATTTTTTTAATTTTTTTGATAATAATTAGGAAAAATTTGACTTTTTTAATTCAAAATAGAATCTTTTAAGTTCAATTTAAAACAAAAATCATTCCTTAATCTTAATAAATAAAGTCTGGGTGATTCTTAAAAATTGGTCAAATTTGTTAAAAAAGTTAGGTTAAAACTGTCAAAAATTTTTATCAACTTTGAGAATTTTTTTAATTTTTTTGACAATAATTAAGAAAAATTTGACTTTTTTAATCAAAAATAGAATCTTTTAAGTTCATTTTAAAACAAAAATCATTCCTTAATCTTAATAAATAAAGTCTGGGTGATTTTTTAAAGTTGCTCAAATTTGTTAAAAAAGTTAGGTTAAAACTGTCAAAAATTTTTATCAACTTTAAGAATTTTTTTAATTTTTTTGACAATAATTAGGAAACATTTGACTTTTTTAATTAAAAATAGAATTTTTTAAGTTTAATTTAAAACAAAAATCATTCCTTAATCTTAATAAATAAAGTCTGGGTGATTTTTTAAAGTTGGTCAAATTTGTTAAAAAAGTTAGGTTAAAACTGTCAAAAAATTTTATCAACTTTAAGAATTTTTTTAATTTTTTTGACAATAATTAGGAAAAATTTGACTTTTTTAATTAAAAATAGAATCTTTTAAGTTTAATTTAAAACAAAAATCATTCCTTAATCTTAATAAATAAAGTCTGGGTGATTTTTTAAAATTGGTCAAATTTGTTAAAAAAGTTAGGTTAAAACTGTCAAAAATTTTTATCAACTTTAAGAATTTTTTTAATTTTTTTGACAATAATTAGAAAAGATTTGACTATTTTAATTAAAAATAGAATCTTTTAAGTTTAATTTAAAACAAAAATCATTCCTTAATCTTAATAAATAAAGTCTGGGTGATTTTTTAAAATTGGTCAAATTTGTTAAAAAAGTTAGGTTAAAACTGTCAAAAATTTTTATCAACTTTAAGAATTTTTTTAATTTTTTTGACAATAATTAGGAAAGATTTGACTTTTTTAATTCAAAATAGAATCTTTTTAGTTTAATTTAAAACAAAAATCATTTCTTAATCTTCATAAATAAAGCCTGGGTGATTTTTTAAAGTTGGTCAAATTTGTTAAAAAAGTTAGGTTAAAACTGTCAAAAATTTTTATCAACTTTAAGAATTTTTTTAATTTTTTTGACAATAATTAGGAAAAATCTGACTTTTTTAATTTAAAATAGAATCTTTTATCTTTCATTTAAACCAAAAATCATTTTTTAATCTTCATAAATAAAGTCTGGGTGATTTTTTAAAGTTGATCATTTTTTTTTTAAGTTAGGTTAGTTACCTGTCAAAAATTTTAACCAACTTTAAGATTTCTTTTAATTTTTTGGGTAATAACGAGTAATTCAACGATTTTAGATGAAATTTCACAATTTTAAGACAAATAAAGTTATTTTTCAATGAAATTCGACAATTTTAAACAAAATTTAATGAAATTTTAAACGAAATTGGACGAATTTTGAAAATTTTGGTCAACATTTTACAATTTCAAGCTAAATTCAGTTATCTTTCAATAAAATTCGAAAAAGTTTAAATGAAATTAAACGAAATTCAACAATTTTAGATAATTTTACACCAAATTTCGTGAAATTTTGGAAAAAAATCGATGATTTTAAAAAATTTTAGATGAAATTGTACAATTTTAAGATAAATAAAGTTTTTTTTTAATGAAATTCGACAATTTTAAGTGAAATTTCGCGAAATTTTAGATGAAATTTGACGAACTTTGAAAATTTTGGTTTAGATTTCACAATTTCTAAAATTAAGTTTTATTTTAATGAAATTTGAAAAAATTTTGATGAAATTTCGTGAAATTTTAAATAAAATTCGATAACTTTAGAAAATTCCAGAAAAAATTCAACAATTTTAAATGAAATTTCACAATTTTAAGACAAATAAAGTTATTTTTCAATGAAATTCGACAATTTTTAGACGGAATTTCGTGAAATTTTAAACGAAATTGGGCGAATTTTGAAAATTTTGGTTTAGATTTCACAATTTCTAAAATTAAGTTTCATTTCAATGAAATTCGAAAAAATTTTGATGAAATTTCGCAAAATTTTAAATAAAATTCGATAACTTTAGAAAATTTCAAAAGAAATTCAACGATTTTAAATGAAATTTCACAATTTTAAGAGAAATAAAGTTATTTTTCAATGAAATTCGACAATTTTAGACGGAATTTCGTGAAATTTCAAACGAAATTGGACGAATTTTGAAAATTTTGGTTTAGATTTCACAATTTCTAAAATTAAGTTTTATTTTACTGAAATTTGAAAAAATTTTGATGAAATTTCGTGAAATTTTAAATAAAATTCGATAACTTTAGAAAATTTCAGAAGAAATTCAACAATTTTAAATGAAATTTCACAATTTTAAGACAAATAAAGTTATTTTTCAATGAAATTCGACAATTTTAGACGAAATTTCGTGAAATTTCAAACGAAATTGGACGAATTTTGAAAATTTTGGTTTAGATTTCACAATTTCTAAAATTAAGTTTTATTTTACTGAAATTTGAAAAAATTTTGATGAAATTTCGTGAAATTTTAAATAAAATTCGATAACTTTAGAAAATTTCAGAAGAAATTCAACAATTTTAAATGAAATTTCACAATTTTAAGACAAATAAAGTTATTTTTCAATGAAATTCGACAATTTTAGACGAAATTTCGTGAAATTTCAAACGAAATTGGACGAATTTTGAAAATTTTGGTTTAGATTTCACAATTTCTAAAATTAAGTTTTATTTTACTGAAATTTGAAAAAATTTTGATGAAATTTCGTGAAATTTTAAATAAAATTCGATAACTTTAGAAAATTTCAGAAGAAATTCAACAATTTTAAATGAAATTTCACAATTTTAAGACAAATAAAGTTATTTTTCAATGAAATTCGACAATTTTAGACGAAATTTCGTGAAATTTCAAACGAAATTGGACGAATTTTGAAAATTTTGGTTTAGATTTCACAATTTCTAAAATTAAGTTTTATTTTAATGAAATTCGAAAAATTTTTGATGAAATTTCGTGAAATTTTAAATAAAATTTGATAACTTTAGAAAATTCCAGAAGAAATTCAACAATTTTAAATGAAATTTCACAATTTTAAGATAAATAAAGTTATTTTTCAATGAAATTCGACAATTTTAGACGGAATTTCGTGAAATTTCAAACGAAATTGGACGAATTATGAAAATTTAGGTTTAGATTTCACAATTTCTAAAATTAGGTTTTATTTTAATGAAATTTGAAAAAATTTTGATGAAATTACGCGAAATTTTAAATAAAATTCGATAACTTTAGAAAATTTCAGAAGAAATTCAACGATTTTAAATGAAATTTCACAATTTTAAGACAAATAAAGTTATTTTTCAATGAAATTCGACAATTTTAGACGGAATTTCGTGAAATTTCAAACGAAATTGGACGAATTTTGAAAATTTTGGTTTAGATTTCACAATTTCTAAAATTAAGTTTTATTTTAATGAAATTCGAAAAAATTTTGATGAAATTTCGTGAAATTTTAAATAAAATTCGATAACTTTAGAAAATTCCAGAAAAAATTCAACGATTTTAAATGAAATTTCACAATTTTAAGACAAATAAAGTTATTTTTCAATGAAATTCGACAATTTTAGACGGAATTTCGGGAAATTTCAAACGAAATTGGACGAATTTTGAAAATTTTGGTTTAGATTTCATAATTTCTAAAATTAAGTTATTTTTTAATGAAATTCGAAAAAATTTTGATGAAATTAAACGAAATTCCACAATTTTGTACCAAATTTTGTGAAATTTTGGAAAAAAATCCACGATTTAAAAAAAAATTTAGGTAAAATATTACAATTTTAGGCTAAATTAAGTCATTTTTTAGCAATTTTAATCTATATTAAGTTACATTAACTTTAATTCTTAAATAATTTTCCATTTTTTTCATCTTTTTTTAGGTTATAAAAAATGTTAGTCAACGTTATGAATTTTTTTAATTTTTTTGACAACATTTAGAATAAAACGGTCTTTTTTAATTAAAACTAGAATGTTTTAAGTTTCATCTAGAAAAAAAATCAAATCAAAATCTTTAAAAATGAATTTTTGGTGAATTTTTTAAAAATTGTTAATTTTCTAACCTAAAAAAATTTTTACCAACTTTGAAATTTTTTTTAATTTTTTTGACAACACTTGGAATAAAACCGACTTTTTTAATTAAAATTAGAATGTTTTAAGTTTCATTTAGAGAAAAAATCAAATCAAAATCTTTAAAAATGAATTTATGGTGAATTTTTAAAAAACAGTTAATTTTCTAACCTAAAAAAATGTTTACCAACTTTGAAAATTTTTTTAATTTTTTTGACAACATTTAGAATAAAACGGTCTTTTTTAATTAAAAGTAGAATGTTTTAAGTTTCATTTAGAAAAAAAATCAAATCAAAATCTTTAAAGATCGATTTTTGATGAATTTTTAAAGTTGATCGTTTTTTTAAAGTTAGGTTAAAAGTGTTAAAAAATTTTTACCAACTTTGAAAATTTTTTAAATTTTTTTGGCAACACTTGGAATAAAACGGTCTTTTTAAATTAAAACTAGAACGTTTTAAGTTTCATTTAGAAAAAAAATTAAATCAAAATCTTTAAAAATGAATTTTTGATGAATGTTTAAAATTTATCGTTCTTTTTTAAATTAGGTTAAAAATGTCAAAAAATTTTTACCAACTTTGAAAATTTTTTTAATGTTAATTAAGAAAGTAATTTGTATATAAATTAATGTCATAGATTAGTTGGTAAAACAGTTAACTGTACGGTAAGTAAAAGCCATTTTAGACATTCGACAATGACAACTTATCGAGATACTGAGAAGGAATTTGCTTGTAGCTCGAAACCATCGAATGAATTACGCATAACTCGGTATTAAACAAGCGAAACGTTAACTGTTACAACGGTTCGTAAAGTTATTTCCTAGTAATAATATAAAACGTCTTGTTAAATTCTAATCTAAATTGGTTTCTCATTGTAATTATAGGTGTTAAGTCCGGGAAATAATTTATGTACTATTTTCTTTGATATACAAGTTATTTAAATCATAATATTTACTTATTTTATTTTTGTGAAGTAAAATAAGTTAGTTGTTTGGTGTTTATGTTGGTTATACTGTAAAGTGAAATATAAAACGTCAGATAGATGTCAAAAATTTGACGTTTCTTACTCATTAAATATCTTAATTTAACCTAAAATTGTGAAATTTCCACTAAAATTTTCTAAAACTTTCGAATTTCATCTAATTTCGTATAAAACTGTCTAAAATTGTAAATTTTCGTTTAAAATATTTTAAAAATCGTTGAATTTCGTCTAAAATTTCGCTCAATTTCGCATAAAATTATTAAATTTCGTCTAATTTCATCTAAAAAACGCCAAGACTACGTTTTTCTTTACTTTATGTTGGTTACACTGTGAAGTGAAATATGAAACGTTAGATAAATGTCAAAAATTTACTCATTAATTACCTTAATTTAACCTAAAATTATGAAATTTTCTCTAAAATTTTTTAAAACTTTCGAATTTCATCCAATTTCGTATAAAACTGTCTAAAATTGTAAATTTTCGTTTAAAATTTTTCAAAAATCGTCGAATTTCGTCCAAAATTTCGCTCAATTTCGTATAAAATTATTAAATTTCGTCTAATTTCATTCAAACGCCAAGACTACGTTTTACTTTACTTTATGTTGGCTACACTGTGAAGTGAAATATGAAACGTTAGATAAACGTCAAAAATTTGACGTTTCTTATTCATTAATTACCTTAATTTAACCTAAAATTATGAAATTTTCTCTAAAATTTTTTAAAACTTTCGAATTTCATCCAATTTCGTATAAAACTGTCTAAAATTGTAAAATTTCGTTTAAAATTTTTTAAAAATCGTCGAATTTCGTCTAAACTTTCGCTCAATTTCGTATAAAATTATTAAATTTCGTCTAATTTCATCTAAAAAACGCCAAGACTACGTTTTTCTTTACTTTATATTGGCAATACTGTGAAGTGAAATATGAAACGTCAGATAAATGTCAAAAATTTGACATTTCTTACTAAAACTTTCGAATTTCTTCAAATTTCGTATAAAACTGTCTAAAATTGTAAATTTTCGTTTAAAATTTTTAAAAAATCGTGGAATTTCGTCTAAAATTTCGCTCAATTTCGTATAAAATTATTAAATTTCGTCTAATTTCATCTAAAAAAACGCCAAGATAACGTTTTTCTTTACTTTATGTTGGCTACACTGTGAGGTGAAATATGAAACGTCAAATAAATGTCAAAAATTTGACGTTTCTTACTCATTAATTACCTTAACTTAACCTAAAATTGTGAAATTTCCTCTAAAATTTTCTAAAACTTTCGAATTTCGTCCAATTTCGTATAAAACTGTCTAAAATTGTAAATTTTCGTTTAAAATTTTTTAAAAATCGTCGAATTTCTTCTAAAATTTCGCTCAATTTCATGTAAAATTATTAAATTTCGTCTAATTTCATCTAAAAAACGCCAAGATTACGTTTTTCTTTACTTTATGTTGGCAATACTGTGAAGTGAAATATGAAACGTCAGATAAATGTCAAAAATTTGACGTTTCTTACTCATTAATTACCTTAATTTAACCTAAAATTGTGAAATTTCCTCTAAAATTTTCTGAAACTTTCGAATTTCATCCAATTTCGTATAAAACTGTCTAAAATTGTAAATTTTCGTTTAAAATTTTTCAAAAATCGTCGAATTTCGTCTAAAATCTCGCTCAATTTCGTATAAAATTATTAAATTTCGTCTAATTTCATCTAAAAAACGCCAAGATTACGTTTTTCTTTACTTTATGTTGGCTACACTGTGAAATGAAATATGAAACGTCAGATAAATGTCAAAAATTTGACATTTCTTACTAAAACTTTCAAATTTCTTCAAATTTCGTATAAAACTGTCTAAAATTGTAAATTTTCGTTTAAAATTTTTTAAAAATCGTCGAATTTCGTCTAAAATTTCCCTCAATTTCATGCAAAATTATTAAATTTCGTCTAATTTCATCTAAAAAACGCCAAGATTACGTTTTTCTTTACTCTATGTTGGCAATACTGTGAAGTGAAATATGAAACGTCAAATAAATGTTAAAAATTTGACGTTTCTTACTCATTAATTACCTTAATTTAACCTAAAATTGTGAAATTTCCTCTAAAATTTTCTAAAACTTTCGAATTTCATCCAATTTCGTATAAAACTGTCTAAAATTTTAAATTTTCGTTTAAAATTTTTTAAAAATCGTCGAATTTCGTCTAAAATTTTGCTCAATTTCGTATAAAATTATTAAATTTCGTATAATTTCATCTAAAAAACGCCAAGACTACGTTTTTCTTTACTTTATGCTGGCAATACTGTGAAGTGAAATATGAAACGTCAAATAAATGTCAAAAATTTGACGTTTCTTACTTGTTAAATATCTTAATTTAACCTAAAATTATGAAATTTTCTCTAAAATTTTCTAAAACTTTCGAATTTCATCCAATTTCGTATAAAACTGTCTAAAATTGTAAATTTTCGTTTAAAATTTTTTAAAAATCGTCGAATTTTATCTAAAATTTTGTCTAACTTTGTATAAAATTTTAAATTTCGTCTAATTTCATCTGAAAAACGCCAAGACTACGTTTTTCTTTTCTTTACGTTGGCAATATTGTGAAGTGAAATATGAAACGTCAGATAAATGTCAAAAATTTGACGTTTCTTACTCATTAATTACCTTAATTTAACCTAAAATTGTGAAATTTCCTCTAAAATTTTCTAAAACTTTCGAATTTCTTCAATTTTCGTATAAAACTGTCTAAAATTGTAAATTTTCGTCTAAAATTTTTTAAAAATCGTCGAATTTCCTCTAAAATTTTTTAAAACTTTCGAAATCATGCCTATTTTAAAAATAATAAGTCCATTAATTCATTATTTAGGTAATATATTAGGAATTTTGAAGAAAAATTTACAATTTTTTTTAACATTGACTGTCAAATTGACGTTTGATGAACAGGATCGTACTTAGGTTTTGAAAAAATTTCGTAATTTTCGTAATTTTTTGATTTATTTATTTTTTAATAATTAAAAATCACCCTGTTTCGAAAAATGTCATCGAAATTCTTTGTTTTCCAAAAAAATAATTTTCACTTGACTTTATAATCACCCTATATACATAGTAAATGTTGTATTCTTAACTCTCTTTGATACATTCACCATTAATTCTTTTTTTTTACATTATTTGCAACATAAATTCTTCAATATTTTTTTCTAAGAAGTGCATAAATAAACAATTATCTATTGTACAAAAGCAAGTAGGAACAACAATAATCATTCCCCCAAAAATAACTCCTCAATCGTTTATTTTTAACCATCCATGCACTGTGCGACGTTACTTTTCGAGTTTAAATCGCAAAATTACGCAACAAAATTAAACAAACCAGCTTTAACAATAACCAAATAGTGGTTTAAATTGCGAGTGCACTTAAAAAAAATAAGCCAACATCAAAGAAAGCATTTTTAACAAACCCTTATAACCTCTCCAGCTGTATTTATTAACAAAGGTATCCAACTAATGAAAAAACTTTTTGGCAAACGACGATAAACAGTATTTGAGGTTATTCGTTGTTGAGACTCGTCGTCGTCGTCGTCTTTGTTAGTTCGCATGCGTCGCCTTTAGGTGACGCCCTCGTCAACGACGTTCTCACGTGTTAAATAAAATCGATTCCATACAACCCATCACTCACAATTAATCTTTTTATTTTAGTTTTTAATTTTTTGATTTTTAAATTTTATTTTTTTTTTTAATTACTTACGAAAATAGTTGAGGGTTTCTCGGATTTGATCCGGAGAAAGTTTTAAGTCGCCCTCTTCGACTGGTAAAGCCGGCGAAGGGATAAACCAATCTTGGTTTTCGTATCCTAAAAATAAAACACACTTTAATTAACTATTCCAAACTTTACAAACAAAAATACACTTTAATTTTTAAGTATAAACACCTTTCTTTGAAATCATAGCATTAAACGACTACATTTTATAAGTTACAAACGACGAATGTTTTTATGTAAAATAAAATGACATTACGTTTTTTATAACACGAGTATAGCGCATAAAGCGCACAAGGTTATTTAAAATACATCTAATTCTGAGCGTAGTAAACGTTTAGAGGAGGTTTGTTTGCGGTTTTAGTTTGAAAGGTGCTAACAAAAAGATGCTGTTTTAATAGATAACGTCGAGTGACGTAGAAAGTGGTTAATTAACTATTTAGGTACTTTTAGATTATAAGTTGCTAAGTTGACTAAATTATAAAAATTAAAACTTTTTATTAAAAAAGAAAAAATAACTTTCTCTTGTTAGAAAAAAAATTTTTTTTTAATTTGAAATTTTTTAAAAAATCATACAAATATTATTTGTGAAAATAAAAAAAAGATTTTTTGTAAAATGATAGCTTAAACTTTAAAATTTTCGATAAAATAATCACTTTGGTTCGAAGTATCATCAAAAAAATTAAAAAAATTCTCAAAGATAACTAAAATTTTTAACATAACCTAACTGTCAAATTTAATACTTTTTAAAAAATCTTACAGATCTTATTTGTGAAAATAAAAACAAGATTTTTTGTGAAATGATAGCTTAAGATCTATCATTTTCGATAAAATAATCACTTTAGTTCGAAATTCCATTCTCGATATTAAAAGAGTTATAACCTCAAAACGTCACATTTTCAACTTTAATTCTAAATAATTCAAAAACCAAAGAAAATAGAAAAAAATTTTTCAAATAAAATTTATTCTTTTTTTAATTGTAAACATTTTTTATTTAAAATTTTTTTTTCCATTCCCAATGTTAAATGAGTTATAATCTAAAAACCAATTATAACCTCAAAATGTCACTTTTCCTACTTTAATTCTAAATAATTCAAAAACCATAGAAAATAGATAAAAAACGTTTAAATAAAATTTATTCCTTTTTTAATTATAAACATTTTTTATTCTAAAAATTTTTTCCCATTCTCGATATTAATACAGTCATAACCTAAAAATTAGACATAACCCAAAAAAGTCAATTTTTCAACTTTAATTCCAAATAATTCAAAAACCAAAGAAATTAGAAAAAAATGTTTCAAATAAAATTTATTCCTTTTGTAATTATAAACATTTTCTATTATAAACATTTTTTTCCATTCTCGATATTAAAAGAGCTATAACCTAAAAACTAGTTATAACCCCAAAAATCAATTTTTCAACTTTAATTCTAAATAATTCAAAAAGCATAGAAAATAGAAAAAAATCTTTTAAATAAAATGTATTCCTTTTTTAATTATAAACATTTTTTATTAAAAACATTCTTTTGTATTATCAATATTAAAAGAGCTATAACCTAAAAACAAGTTATAACCCCAAAACGTCAATTTTTCAACTTTATTTCTAAATAATTCAAAAACCAAGAAAATAAAAAAAAAATGTTTCAAATAAAATTTATTCCTTTTTTAATTATAAATATTATTTGTTATAAATATTTTTTTCGATTCTCAATATTAAAAGAGCTATAACCTAAAAACAAGTTATAACCTCAAAACGTCAATTTTCCAACTTTATTTCTAAATAATTCAAAAACCAAAGAAATTAGAAAAAAAATTTTCAAATAAAATTTATTCCTTTTTTAATTATAAACATTTTTTATTAGAAACATTTTTTTCAATTCTCGATATTAAAAGAGCTACAACCTAAAAACAAGTTATAACCTCAAAACGTCAATTTTCCAACTTTATTTCTAAATAATTCAAAAACCAAAGAAATTAGAAAAAAAATTTTCAAATAAAATTTATTCCTTTTTTAATTATAAACATTTTTTATTAGAAACATTTTTTTCAATTCTCGATATTAAAAGAGCTATAACCTAAAAACTAGTTATAACCTCAAAACGTCAATTTTTCAACTTTATTTCTAAATAATTCAAAAACCAAAGAAAATAGAAAAAAATCTTTCAAATAAAATTTATTCCTTTTTTAATTATAAACATTTTTTATTCTAAAAATTTTTTTCCATTCTCAACATTAAAAGAGCTATAACCTAAAAACTAGTTATAACCTCAAAACGTCAATTTTTCAACTTTAATTCCAAATAATTCAAAAACCAAAGAAAATAGAAAAAAATGTTTCAAATAAAATTTATTCCCTTTTTAATTATAAATACTTTTTTATTCTAAAAAATTTTTTGAATTCTCAATATTAAAGAGCTATAACCTAAAAACTAATTATAACCTTAAAACGTCAATTTTTCAACTTTAAGTTTAAATAATTCAAGAACCAAAGAAATTAGAAAAAAATGTTTCAAATAAAATTTATTCCTTTTTTAATTATAAACATTTTTTATTAAAAACATTTTTTTGTATTATCAATATTAAAAGAGCTATAACCTAAAAACAAGTTATAACCTCAAAACGTCAATTTTTCAAATTTATTTCTAAATAATTCAAAAACCAAAGAAAATAGAAAAAAATGTTTCAAATGAAATTTATTCCTTTCTTAATTATAAATATTTTTTGTTATAAATATTTTTTCCAATTCTCAATATAAAAAGAGCTATAACACAAAAACAAGTTATAACCCCAAAACGTCAATTTTTCAACTTTATTTCTAAATAATTCAAAAACCAAAGAAATTAGAAAAAAATCTTTCAAGTAAAATTTATTCATTTCTTAATTATAAACATTTCTTGTTAAAAACATTTTTTCCATTCTCGATATTAAAAGAGCTATAACCTAAAAACTAGTTATAACCTCAAAACGTCACATTTCCAACTTTAATTCTAAATAATTCAAAAACCAAAGAAAATAGAAAAAAATGTTTCAAATAGAATTTATTCCTTTTTTAATTATAAACATTTTTTATTCTAAAAATTTTTTTCATTTCTCGATATTAAAAGAATTATAACCTAAAAATTAAACATAACCCCAAAAAGTCAATTTTTCAACTTTAATTCCAAATAAATCAAAAACCAAAGAAAATAGAAAAAAATCTGTTAAATAAAATTTATTCCTTTTTTAATTATAAACATTTTTTATTCTAAAAATTTTTTCTCATTCTCGATATTAATACAGTCATAACCTAAAAATTAGACATAACCCCAAAAAGTCAATTTTTCAACTTTAATTCTAAATAATTCAAAAACCAAAGAAAATAGAAAAAAATGTTTCAAATGAAATTTATTCCTTTTTTAATTATAAACATTTTTTATTCTAAACATTTTTTTCTATTCTCAATATTAAAAGAGTTACAACCTAAAAACTAATTATAACCTCAAAACGTCACTTTTTCAATTTTAATTTTAAATAATTCAAAAATTAAGAAAGATAGAAAAAAATGTTTCAAATAAAATGTATTCTATTTTTAATTATAAACATTTTTTATTTTAAACATTTTGTTCAATTCTCAATATTAAAAGAGCTATAACCTAAAAAGTAGTTATAACCTCAAAACGTCACTTTCAACTTTTATTCTAAATAATTCAAAAACGAAAGAAATTAGAAAAAAATTCTTCAAATAAAATTTATTCCTTTTTTAATTATAAATATTTTTTATTATAAACATTTTTTTCAGTTCTCAATATTAAGAGAGTTATAACCTAAAAATTAGACATAACCCCAAAAAGTCAATTTTTTAACTTTAATTTCAAATAATTCAAAAACCAAAGAAAATAGAAAAAAATGTTTCAAATAAAATTTATTCCTTTTTTAATTATAAACATTTTTAATTCTAAACATTTTTTTCAATTCTCAATATTAAAAGAGCTATAACCTAAAAACTAGTTGTAACCTCAAAAAGTCACTTTTTCAATTTTTATTTTAAATAAATCAAAAACCAAAGAAAATAGAAAAAAATGTTTCAAATAAAATTTATTCCTTTTTTAATTATAAACATTTTTTATTCTAAACATTTTTTCCATTTCTCGATATTAAAACAGTCATTACCTAAAAATTAGACATAACCCCAAAAAATCAATTTTTCAACTTTAATTCTAAATAATTTAAAAACCAAAGAAAATAGAAAAAAATGTTTTTAATGAAATTCATTCCTTTTTAATTATAAATATTTTTTATTATAAACATCTTTTCCGTTTTCAATATTAAAAGAGCTATAACCTAAAAACCAATTATAACCTCAAAACGTCAATTTTTCAACTTTATTTCTAAATAATTCAAAAATCAAAGAAATTAGAAAAAAATGTTTCAAACAAAATTTAATCCTTTTTTAATTATAAACATTTTTTATTCCAAATTTTTTTTTCATTTCTCGAAATTAAAAAAATTATAACCTAAGAATTAGACATAACCCCAAAAAGTCAATTTTTCAACTTTAATTCCAAATAAATCAAAAACCAAAGAAATTAGAAAAAAATCTTTCAAGTAAAATTTATTCCTTTTTTAATTATAAACATTTTTTATTAAAAACATTTTTTTGTATTCTCAATACTAAAAGAGCTATAATCTAAAAACAAGTTATAACCTCAAAAGTCAAATTTTCAACTTTATTTCTAAATAATTCAAAAACCAAAGAAAATAGAAAAAAATCTTTCAAGTAAAATTTATTCATTTTTTAATTATAAACATTTCTTGTTAAAAACATTTTTTACATTCTCGATATTAAAAGAGCTATAACCTAAAAATAAGTTATAACCTCAAAACGTCAATTTTTCAACTTTAATTCTAAATAATTCAAAAACTAAAGAAAATAGAAAACAGCCTTTCAAATAAAATTTATTCCTTTTTTAATTATAAAAAATTTTTATTAAAAACATTTTTTTCTATTCTCAATATTAAAAAAGCTATAACCTAAAAATAAGTTATAACCTCAAAACGTCAATTTTTCAACTTTAATTCCAAATAATTCAAAAACTAAAGAAAATAGAAAAAAATGTTTCAAATAAAATTTATTCCTTTTTTTATTATAAACATTTTTTATTTCAAAATTTTTTTTCATTTCTCGAAATTAAAAAAATTATAACCTAAGAATTAGACATAACCCCAAAAAGTCAATTTTTCAACTTTAATTCTAAATAATTCAAAAACCAAAGAAAATAGAAAAAAATGTTTCAAATAAAATTTATTCCTTTGTTAATTATAAACATTTTTTATTAAAAACATTTTTTTCCATTCTCAATATTAAAAGAGCTATAACCTAAAAAGTGGATATAACCCCAAAAAGTCAATTTTTCATGTTTAATTCTAAATAATTCAAAAACCAAAGAAAATAGAAAAAAATAAATTTAAACAAATTTAAACAACAAAAATTTATAGAAAATTTTTTAGATAATTAAACGGTAAATTTCGAATTGAAAATCCCAATTAATTTATCCAAAGTAAACCGTGCCAATGAGTTAATTAAAAAAAAAAATACACTCTTCTCATTAAAAGAAAAGAAGAAAGATCGTTTCTTCGAATTGAAAGATAAAAATTACTTTTGTAATCAGTGTGTGTGATGTGAAAATTCGACAATAGTGGAAACAAGAAGCAATCTTTACCTTTCTCATCTACCTTTCAATTAAAAGAAAGAAAAAAAAGCAATAAAAATTGATCCTCACGATTCAATAAAATTACTTTATCTTTTCCAGAAACTACTTACTTCTTAAGTAGTTTTTTAATGATATTTTTTCTTCTAGTAATCCCAACTATTTAATGAGATGTTTTAGAAATACTTTCAAACTGATAATAAAACCTTAATTACTTACTTAAATTGGAAAAGCAGTCTTTGGTGAAAGCAGATGAAATTAAAAATGTTTAGAACTACATTTCTCGTTATTTTAAAGATTTTTCAATTTAATTTGTTTAAAAACGTCAATATATTTAATTAAAAATGTTATTTTGTATCCATTTGATTAATAAAATTAACTGTCAATAATTTACTTTTAACTTTATTTTTTGATTTTTTTAACCTGGTAATTTTGGTTTTTTACAATTGGCAACTAAATTTTCTAAAAATTCTAATTAATTTATATTTTCATTTTTAAATATGATTTATTCATATGAATTCATATAAAAAACGATTTTATTTACTCAAAAATTAATTTTTATAAATTAATTATTATTTTTTATCATAATATATTATTTTTCAATTTCCGAAAAACAAATCAATAGTGATTTTAATTTTCTTTAGGTTGTCGCTAACTATCTTCATTAATATTTTGGTTTAGTTTATGAATTTTTTTGACAGATTTGTTATTTTTTATTAATAATCAAATTAATGGTTAATATTCTAGTTAATAATAATCTTCATTTTTAATTAATTCCAATTGCATACCTTATTGGTAAAACATCCCGTCGTGTTTTATAAGATACCCGGTATTTACGAAGCCTAGAACGGCGATAGATAGGTAATTTTCTCCGTCCGCATTTGGAAACATTGTAGGGTTAATCGGGTTCAAACCCATAAATGTTGCGTAACCCGTCTCGTTTATTGCTCGTCGACATTGCGCCAAACGGGAAAGGACGACGTCGTAAAACGCGTTTCCGTTTCACTGTCACGAACAAAAAATAAAAATACCTACAAACCCGTCCGATAAAAGTACAAGTTTTAATATTTTCAAAACTACCCGGTAAAAAATTTTTGGTTAGAAACTCTTCTTTTGGTTTGTTTCCTTATTACGTTTTAAGTTTATTGCGTTTTTCTTATTCTAGAAAAATCAATATCATCTTTGGATTAAATTTTATCTTAAATTTATCTTACATACCAAACATTTTCTTATCAACACAAGTGTTTTTATCGATTTTAACTAAATAAACATTACAAAAAAAGTAAACACCAATCTGTCAAAAAAATTCACAAACTAAACCAAAACATTACGAAGATAGTTAGCGACAACCTAAAAAAAATTAAAATAACTAATCGATTTTTTTCTCAAATTAGAAAATATTAAACTATAATAAAAATAATAATAATTAATTTACAAAAATTGATATTTAAATAAATAAAATCATTTTTAATATAAATTTATACAAATAAACCAAAATTAAAAACGAAAATATAAATTAATTAGAATTTTAAGGAATTTAAACATCAAACATAAAAAACAAAAATCACTAAAAATCTAAATCTAAAATAAATTTATTAATAATTTAAAACATCATATTTAATTTATAAAATAATACAAAAAAGACTACTTTTTCATTTATAAACCTAAAAATGAATAAAAATTAAATTAATTTTGTATTGTAATTAAAAAAAAAAAATTAATTTTATTTCAAATGACAGATTAAAATCGCGCCATCTTTTGAGAAAATCATGAAATTGATCTTTTTGACATTGAAAAATTGTATTTTGGGGGTTGTTCGAGCTTTTGGGTTATAGCTCCCTTAATATCGAGATTAAAAGAAAATGTTTTGTACAAAAAATGTTCATAATTGAAAACAGAATTACTTTTACTTCAAATTTTTTTTCCTATTTTGCTTAGTTTTTGAATTAAATAGACCCAAAATTGAAAAATGGTATTTTGAGGTTGTTCCAGTTTTTAGGTTATAGCTCCCTTAATATCGAGAATAAAATAAAATGTTTAATATAAAAAATGTTAACAATAAAAAATAGAATTACTTTTATTTGAAACATTTTTTTCTATTTTATTTGGTTTTTGAATTATTTAGAATTAAAGTTGAAAAATTGACGTTTTGAGGTTATAATTGGTTTTTAAATTATAACTCATTTAATATTGAAAATGGGAAAAAATTTTTAAAATAAAAAATGTTTATATTTAAAAAAGGAATAAATTTTATTTGAAACATTTTTTTCCATTTTCTTTGGTTTTTGAATTATTTAGAATTAAAGTTGAAAAATTGACGTTTTGAGGTTATAATTGGTTTTTAAATTATAACTCATTTAATATTGAAAATGGGAAAAAAAAATTAAAATAAAAAATGCTTATATTTAAAAAAGGAATAAATTTTATTTGAAACATTTTTTTCCATTTTCTTTGGTTTTTGAATTATTTAGAATTAAAGTTGAAAAATTGACGTTTTGAGGTTATAATTGGTTTTTAAATTATAATTCATTTAATATTGAAAATGGGAAAAAATTTTTAAAATAAAAAATGTTTATATTTAAAAAAGGAATAAATTTTATTTGAAACATTTTTTTCTATTTTCTTTGGTTTTTGAATTATTTAGAATTAAAGTTGAAAAATTGACGTTTTGAGGTTATAACTTATTTTTAGGTTATAGCTCTTTTAATATTGAGAATAGAAAAAAATGTTTTTAATAAAAATTTTTTATAATTAAAAAAGGAATAAATTTTATTTAAAACATTTTTTTCTATTTTCTTTGGTTTTTGAATTATTTAAAATAAAAGTTGAAAAATTGACGTTTTGTGGTTATAACTAGTTTTTAGGTTGTAACTCTTTTAATATTGAGAATACAAAAAAATGTTTTTAACAAAAAATGTTTATAATTAAAAAAAGAATAAATTTTATTTAAAAGATTTTTTTCTGTTTTCTTTGGTTTTTGAATTATTTAGAATTAAAGTTGAAAAATTGACGTTTTGAGGTTATAACTAGTTTAATATCGAAAATAGAAAAAAAAATACTTATAATAAAAAATGTTCGCAGTTAAACATGAAATAACTTTTATTTGAAATATTTATTCGTAGCTCGCTTAATTTTTAAGTTAGATGGAACCAAAGTTGAAAAATTACATTTTAGGGTTGTTCCAGTTTTTAGGTTATAAGTCGCTTAATATCGAAAATAGAAAAAAACTATTTATAATAAAAAATGTTCATAATTTAAAATAGAATTACTTTTATTTGAAACATTTTTTCCTAACTTGCTTAGTTTTTAAGTTAGATGGAACCAAAGTTGAAAAATTACATTTTGGGGTTGTTCCAATTTTTAGGTTATAAGTCATTTAATATCCAAAATAGAAAAAAACTATTTATAATAAAAAATGTTCATAATTTAAAATAGAATTACTTTTATTTGAAACATTTTCTCCTAACCTGCCAAGTTTTTGAATTAGATGGAACCAAAGTTGAAAAATGGTATTTTGAGGTTATTTCACTTTTTAGGTTATAACTCGCTTAATATCGAAAATAGAAAAAAATATTTATAATAAAAAATGTTCGTAGTTAAACAAGAAATAACTTTTATTTGAAATATTTTTTCATAACTTGCTAAGTTTTTGAGTTAGATGGAATCAAAGTTGAAAAATGGTATTTTGAGGTTATTCCAGTTGTTAGGTTATAACTCGCTTAATATCGAAAATAGAAAAAAATATTTATAATAAAAAATGTTCGCAATTAAAAGTGAAATAACTTTTATTTGAAACATTTTTTCTTAGCTTGTTTAGTTTTTGAGGTAAATGAAACCAAAATTGAAAAATGGTATTTTGAGATTATTCCAACTTATAGGTTATAACTCACTTAATATTGAAAATAGAAAAAAATATTTATAATAAAATATGTTCGCAATTAAAAATAAAATTACTTTTATTTGAAACATTTTTTCCTAATTTGCTTAGTTTTTGAGGTAAGTGGAACCAAAATTGAAAAATGGTATTTTGAGGTTATTTCACTTTTTAGGTTATAACTCACTTAATATCGAAAATAGAAAAAAATATTTAGAATAAAAAATATTCCTAGTTAAACAGGAAATAACTTTTATTTAAAATATTTATTTGTAGTTCGCTTAGTTTTTAAGTTAGATGGAACTAAAGTTGAAAAATTACATTTTGGGGTTGTTCCAATTTTTAGGTTATAAGTCGTTTAATATCGAAAATAGAAAAATACTATTTGTAATAAAAAATGTTTATAATTGAAAATAGAATTACTTTTATTTGAAACTTTTTTTCCTAATTTGTATAGTTTTTGAGTTAAATGGAATCAAAATTGAAAAGTGGTATTTTGAGGTTATTCCAATTTTTAGGTTATAACTCACTTAATATCGAAAATAGAAAAAAATATTTATAATAAAAAATGTTCGTAGTTAAACAAGAAATAACTTTTATTTGAAATATTTTTTCATAACTTGCTAAGTTTTTGAGTTAGATGGAGTCAAAGTTGAAAAATGGTATTTTGAGGTTATTTCACTTTTTAGGTTATAATTCGCTTAATATCGAAAATAGAAAAAATATTTATAATAAAAAATGTTCGTAGTTAAACAAGAAATAACTTTTATTTGAAATATTTTTTCATAACTTGCTAAGTTTTTGAGTTAGATGGAATCAAAGTTGAAAAATTATATTTTGGGGTTATTCTAGTTTTTAGGTTATAACTCGCTTAATATCGAAAATAGAACAAAATGTTTAGTATAAAAAATATTCCCAATTAAAAATAGAATTGTTTTTATTTGAAACATTTTTTCCTAACTTCCTTAGTTTTTAAGTTAAATAGAACCAAAATTGAAAAATGGTATTTTGGGGTTATTCCAGTTTTTAGGTTATAACTCGTTTAACATCAAAAATAGAAAAAAACTATTTATAATAAAAAATGTTCATAATTGAAAATAGAATTACTTTTATTTGAAACATTTTTTCCTAACTTGCTTAGTTTTTGAGTTAAATGGAACCAAAATTGAAAAATGGTATTTTGAGGTTATTCCAGTTTTTAGGTTATAACTCGCTTAATATTGAAAATAGAAAAAAAATATGAGAAGAAATTAAAAATAAACTTACCTCCGAATTTCGTTAGAGTATCCGCTCTGAGTTTGTACCGAGGAATTTGTTCCTCGAGTAGACTAATTATTTCTACTTCGGGTAATGATTCTCCACTACAAAGTTCTGAAAAAAAATAAACGTTAGTAAATAAATAAATTAATAAAACGTAAATAAATCAATAAAATATAAATGAATTAAAACGTAAATAAAGAAAAAATCGATTATCTTACTATTATACATTAATATAATCAATAATCGTTACATAATCGGTTAGAAATGAAAGGAACTATTTTAGAAGAATGGAATTTAAAAATATACACATTGTAAATGCGGAGAAAACGCGAGTAGTGTTAAAGGCTGATTGTAAACTAAGCCGTTTACTGGAAAACCGTCAGTATTACGGTGGCGTGTACCTTTTACCCTACTTACTTTCGATCGATATGATAAACCTGACCCAGATGGATCGAAAAAACTTTGCGGAATTACACAGGAAATGTTGGAAAAGCGATTGGTGAAAAACAATTAGAAATAAACTTGCAGGAAACCCGGTAAAGTTCACTTTACTCGAGTAAATGATAAGTTACACTTCAGGTAAACAAAAATTTCATGTTTATCGCTTTAATAAACTTTATCAATGTTATCAATGTTTTTATTATTGTTATATATTTTGACCAATGCTATAAAATTTCGTTAATTCTATCTATAACTAGATTAAATTTATTATCTGTGTCTGGAATTGGCAGGTAATAGATAAAACAAATTATTTGTCAGAATTATCTACGTTTTACACAAAGTTTTATAACCTAACTTTTTTAGAAAATCAACCCAACTTTAAAAAATCCCCAAAAATTTATTTTTTAAAACTAAGAAATAATTTTTTGAAAAATGAAAGTTAAAATATTGAAAATTTAAATAAAAAAGACGGATTTTTTCTAAGTGTTGTCAAAAAAATTTAAAAAATTCCCAAAGTTGGTAAAAAAATTTTGACTGTTTTATAACCTCATTTTTAGAAAATCAATTTAATTTTTAAAAAATCCCCAAAAATTTATTTTTTAAAACTAAGAAATAATTTTTTGGAAAATGAAAGTTAAAATATTATAAATTTATATAAAAAAGACGGATTTTTTCTAAGTGTTGTCAAAAAAATTAAGAAAATTCCCAAAGTTGGTGAAAAATTTTTGACACTTTTATAACCTAATTTTTAGAAAATCAACTCAACTTTAAAAAATCCCCAAAAATTTATTTTTTAAAACTAAGAAATCAATTTTTGGAAAATGAAAGTTAAAATATTATAAATTTATATAAAAAAGACGGATTTTTTCTAAGTGTTGTCAAAAAAATTAAAAAAATTCCCAAAGTTGGTGAAAAAAATTTTTGACAGTTTATAACCTAATTTTTAGAAAATCACCTCAAATTTAAAAAATCCCCAAAAATTTATTTTTAAAAACTAAGAAATAATTTTTTGGAAAATGAAAGTTAAAATATTAGAAATTTAAATAAAAAAGACGGATTTTTTCTAAGGGTTGTCAAAAAAATTAAAAAAATTCCCAAAGTTGGTAAAAAAATTTTGACTGTTTATAACCTAATTAAAAAAATCAATCCAACTTTAAAAAATCCCCAAAAATTTATTTTTTAAAACTAAGAAATAATTTTTTGGGAAATGAAAGTTAAAATATTGTAAATTTATATAAAAAAGACGGATTTTTTCTAAGTGTTGTCAAAAAAATTAAAAAAATTCCCAAAGTTGGTAAAAAAATTTTGACTGTTTATAACCTATTTTTTATGAAATTCAACTTTAAAAATTCGTAAAAAATTTATTTTTTAAAACTGAGAAATGATCTTTTGGAAAATGAAAGTTAAAATATTGTAAATTTATATAAAAAAGACGGATTTTTTCTAAGTGTTGTCAAAAAAATTAAAAAAATTCTCAAAGTTGGTAAAAAAATTTTGACAGTTTTATAACCTATTTTTTATAAAATTAAACTTTAAAAATTCGTAAAAAATTTATTTTTTAAAACTGAGAAATGATTTTTTGGAAAATGAAAGTTAAAATATTATAAATTTAAATAAAAAAGACGGATTCTTTCTAAGTGTTATTAAAAAAATTAAAAAAAAATCCCAAAGTTGGTAAAAAAATTTTGACTGTTTATAACCTATTTTTTATAAAATTCAACTTTAAAAATTCGTAAAAAATTTATTTTTTAAAACTGAGAAATGATTTTTTGGAAAATAAAAGTTAAAATATTGTAAATTTAAATAAAAAAGACGGATTTTTTCTAAGTGTTGTCAAAAAAATTAAAAAAATTCCCAAAGTTGGTAAAAAATTTTTGACAGTTTTATAACCTAATTTTTAGAAAACCAACCCAACTTTAAAAAATCCCCAAAAATTTATTTTTTAAAACTAAGGAATAATTTTTTGGAAAATGAAAGTTAAAATATTGGAAATTTAAATAAAAAAGACGGATTTTTTCTAAGTGTTGACAAAAAAATTAAAAAAATTCCCAAAGTTGGTAAAAAAATTTTGACTGTTTATAACCTAATTAAAAAAATCAACCCAACTTTAAAAAATCCCCAAAAATTTATTTTTTAAAACTAAGAAATAATTTTTTGGAAAATGAAAATTAAAATATTAGAAATTTAAATAAAAAAGACGGATTTTTTCTAAGTGTTGACAAAAAAATTAAAAAAATTCCCAAAGTTGGTAAAAAAATTTTGACTGTTTATAACCTTATTAAAAAAATCAACCCAACTTTAAAAAATCCCCAAAAATTTATTTTTTAAAACTAAGAAATAATTTTTTGGGAAATGAAAGTTAAAATATTGGAAATTTAAATAAAAAAGACGGATTTTTTCTAAGTGTTGTCAGAAAAATTAAAAAAATTCCCAAAGTTGGTAAAAAAATTTTGACTGTTTATAACCTAATTAAAAAAATCAACCCAACTTAAAAAAATCCCCAAAAATTTATTTTTTAAAACTAAGGAATAATTTTTTAGAAAATGACAGTTAAAATATTAGAAATTTAAATAAAAAAGACGGATTTTTTCTAAGTGTTGTCAAAAAAATTAAAAAAATTCCCAAAGTTGGTAAAAAAATTTCGACTGTTTATAACCTAATTAAAAAAATCAACCCAACTTTAAAAAAATCCCCAAAAATTTATTTTTTAAAACTAAGAAATAATTTTTTGGGAAATGAAAGTTAAAATATTGGAAATTTATATAAAAAAAGCAGATTTTTTCTAAGTATTGTCAAAAAAATTAAAAAAATTCCCAAAGTTGGTAAAAAAATTTTGACTGTTTATAACCTAATTAAAAAAATCAACCCAACTTTAAAAAATCCCCAAAAATTTATTTTTTAAAACTAAGAAATAATTTTTTGGAAAATGAAAGTTAAAATATTAGATATTTATATAAAAAAGACGGATTTTTTCTAAGTGTTGACAAAAAAATTAAAAAAAATCCCAAAGTTGGTAAAAAATTTTTGACTGTTTATAACCTAATTAAAAAAATCAACCCAACTTTAAAAAATCCCTAAGAATTTATTTTTAAAAACTAAGAAATAATTTTTTGGAAAATGAAAGATAAAATATTAGAAATTTAAATAAAAAAGACGGATTTTTTCTAAGTGTTGTCAAAAAAATTAAAAAAATTCTCAAAGTTGGTAAAAAATTTTTGACAGTTTATGACTTTATTTTTTTATAAAATCAAATGAACTTTTTTTATAAAATCAAATCAACTCAAAAAAATCATTTGTTGATGAATAAAACATAGTCCAAAATAATAATATTGACATTAAGCTTCTTTTTTGGCTAATTTTCAAGGAAGCTAATAGCATCACCAAACATACCACAATTAAAATTGATACGTCACGTTACGTAAGTAACGTCCCGAATATTTCTAGGTCAGACACCGTTCAGAAATAGACCAACAATCCTCATCCGTTCTCTCTATAGTCTCTATACGAAGACTTAAACACTCTATTGATAGTTCGCAAAGATATTACTTCGACCGTTCGCCATTCTCTGACCTGTAAATCACGAAAGCTTTATTCCTATCGGATTTCACACCTTTCTACGATTTTCCTCTCACAATCAGATAAAAATTATTTGATAAAAATCATCGAGAAGGGCTTCAAACACTTTTATTAAAAGAATCAAGTATTAAAAATTATGAGTCAAGTACATTCACTTTTATTAAGCGTGGGTGAAGATATAAAAGGTAAATTAACAGGAAGAAAGAGAGATAGAAAAAAAAACACGTTATGGGTGGTTTATATACTATTAAAATTTCTAATCATGTTAATTCAGGATGTTTTAACGACCTCTACTTTACGATTAAATACTTTTTCGGACATCTTATTGCGTATTTACGAACCGGAAGTAAATTAATATTCAAATTAGTACTTCTGTGCTTATTTACATTTATCTAATTTAAATTTATCTGATGTAGGCGCGGTGGGAATGCACTATTTATATAACGCGGAGGAGTGTTGTTGGTATACTTTTTTACTTTCCTTTAACGAAGGTATTATTGACATTTACGGTTCGAGTTAGTCACGATTTCTTCCAAGTCATTACTCTTAGGTGGGAACTGAACCTTTCAATACTTTATACGAGACTTAAATCATTTAATAAAGACTATTAAGTTTTAGTCTAAATCCTCATAAAATTTCAAGTCTCAATAACAATTAATTTTTGAGATAAGAATTTTTAAAATTTAATTTTTGAATTACTAGAAAATCGATCAACTTTAAAAATTCATTAAAAATTCATTTTTAAAGATTTTGATTTGATTTTTTTTCTAAATGAAACTTAAAATATTCTAATTTTAATTAAAAAAGACCGTTTTATTCTAAAGGTTGTCAAAAAAATTAAAAAAATTTTCAAAGTTGGTAAAATTTTTTTTAGGTTAGAAAATTAACCATTTTTTAAAAAATTCATCAAAAATTCATTTTTAAAGATTTTGATTTGATTTTTTTTCTAAATGAAACTGAAAACATTCTAATTTTAATTAAAAAAGAGTGTTTTATTCCAAGTTTTATCAAAAAAATTAAAAAAATTTTCAAAGTTTGTAAAAATTTTTTTAGGTTAGAAAATTAACAATTTTTAAAAAATTCATCAAAAATTCATTTTTAAAGATTTCGTTTTGATTTTTTTTCTAAATGAAATTTAAAACATTCTAATTTTAATTAAAAAAGACCGCTTTATTCCAAATGTTGTAAAAAAAAATTAAAAAAATTTTCAAAGTTTGTAAAAATTTGTTTAGGTTAGAAAATTAATCATTTTTTAAAAAATTCATCAAAAATTCATTTTTAAAGATTTTAATCTGATTTTTTTTCTAAATGAAACTGAAAACATTCTAATTTTAATTTAAAAAGACTGTTTTATTCTAAAAGTTGTCAAAAAAATTTCAAAAATTTTCAAATTTGGTAAAAATTTTTTGACGTTTCTAACCTAACTTTAGAAAATCGATCAACTTTAAAAATTCATTAAAAATTCATTTTTTAAGATTTCGATTTGATTCTTTTTCTAGATGAAACTTAAAACATTCTAATTTTAATTTAAAAAGACTGTTTTATTCTAAAGGTTGTCAAAAAAATTAAAAAAATTTTCATAGTTGGTAAAAAATTTTTGACAGTTCTAACCTAACTTTAAAAAACGATCAATTATAAAAATTCATTAAAAATCCATTTCTAAAGATTTTGATTAGATTTTTTTTCTAAATGAAACTTAAAACATTCTAATTTTAATTTAAAAAGACCGTTTTATTCCAAGTGCTCTCCAAAAAATTAAAAAAAATTTCAAAGTTGGTAAAAAATTTTTTCACATTTCTAACCTAACTTAAGAAAATTGACCAACTTTAAAAATTCATAAAAAATTCATTTTTACATTATTATGTTTACATTTTACATATAATTGAACTTAATGAGATGGTAAATGCATTCCTGTTTGATTCTATAATTCATATTATATCCACAGAATGTAACATACACAAGTATAATAAGAAACATATGTCACGATAACCACATAAATTTAAATACCTAACTGTAAGGAATCGTGGGATAGTTTCTAGTAAAAGCACAGTACTTATTATAATAATATATTACCCGTCTTATTTTGTTATTCTTTCACAATTTCCCTCAGAGACGATCGCGTTCACTATAATCGCGTGAGATCAATTTTTAGAAAGACTGTAACGTCCAAACAATAAGTTATATAAGAGAGGTTCGTTTTATTTTTCGTTCGAAGTGAGTCAATATAGTAAAACAGGAATTATTACCTCATAAATAATAAATTATTTAACGATCAAATAATAAAAAAATAATGTCACCTTCGGTATTGAAGAAGAAAGGTGACCTTTAAAGGTAAATTATGATTTTTAAAAATTAGGGTTATAAAGATTGTTAACTTTTTTTTTGTTAAATTACTCTAACTTTAAAAATTTTTATCAAAAAAAGTAGAAAAGCTAGAAAATTAAAATTACGTAGAATGGAAGATTAATGTCTAAATAATATTTCTTGAAAGTTTCATTTCTTGAATATAATCCGTTCAGGAGTTATGATTTTTTTAAGATTCTAAAAAAGATTCTGAAGTTGGGAAAAAATTTTGACATTTCATAACCTAATTTTTTTACAAAATCAACTCAACTTTAAAAAATCGTCAAAAATTTATTTTTTAAAACTAAGAAATAATTTTTTGGAAAATGAAAGTTAAAATATTGGAAATTTAAATAAAAAAGCCGGATCTTTTCTAAGTGTTGTCAAAAAAATTAAAAAAATTCTCAAAATTAATAAAATTTTTTGACAGTTTTATAACCTTATTTTTAGAAAATCAACTCAACTTTAAAAAAATCCCCAAAAATTTATTTTTTAAAATATTGTAAATTTTATTAAAAAAGACCGTTTTATTCCAAGTGTTGTCAAAAAAATTAAAAAAAATCCCGAAGTTAGTAAAAAATTTTGACAGTTTATAACCTAATTTTTTTATAAAGTCATTTTATAAATAATTAACAGAATTCTTAAAAATCAAGGAAACAACAACCTTCATTGAACTTGAAAACCGAACGACATGCTTTCCTTTTGACCAGGTTGTGTAACACTTTGGGTGATGCGACGAAGCGACATAAAGAAGTAACTTTAAAAAGAAATGTAGGTTTTTGGTAGTAAAGGGGAAAACTGGATTTTGGACGAGGTCGCTTTAACGTACGATTAATGTCTTAAGTAGACCGTGATCTAATTACTCATTCAACTAAAAAACAACAATAATAATAAATAAATAAAAATAAATCTAGCTACTAATAAATATGTAATTAAAAACAATGATTTGTATTATTACTGATATTACTTAAGATTTGAAAAGAAAATTAAGAAGATCCCCATAAATAAATTTTAAAAGAACCTAAATATTTATTTTCATCTCATAAACTTTTTTTTATAGACCCGTTCTAAAACAAACTCTTAAAATAACCCATTGACATCATTCAAAGTTCGTTACTTAACCACCACCGTGTTCATCTCGTAAAAATAACTAACCTGAGATTTACAAATCGGTTCAGCTGTGAGTCAATTCCTTCAACTAAAGAAAAAAAAATAATTCAAAATCTTGACACGATTGATTGAGTTGTGTTGACACGATTCGAACCGTTCTGAAGATTTCTGAAACCTTCTCGATCGCGCGAGAGCGAATGTAAAGACGAAGCTCGGAAACGCGGTATCGAGGAAGCGAAACCAGGTGAACGACTACCGGCGTGGTTCAACCCGACTTTGGTAACTACTTGAGCGGGAAGAAATGGTCGGAAAATTGAGAGAAGGAGGAGAAAGAACCAAGTGGAAGAGGTACAAATAAGTTGCAGTCGGAAGATCACATTAGATTCAATGTATGGAAGAATCTCGCTAATCTACCACCTTCTCTATCCAATTTTCATTTATCACCAGAACCAAAAGTATAATCAAAATGCAAAAAAGAGAAATAAATAAACCTATCATCAGAACGAAAAGCAGACAAATAATCTATCACCAAAACCAGAAATATGACCAGAATTTAAAAAGGTCAATTCTTTGAACTCAAGAATAATTTGTTATCAAAACTTGATACAAAAAGGTCTTTAATGCTGTATTGACAGGAATTAAATAAAAGGAACTTTAGGAAAGATAGCTTAAAATATCTATTTTTTTATAAATTAATCGTATTTGTTCTAATTATTATCAAAAAATTTAAAAAAAAATCCCAAAAATGATCGATTTTTTTTTATCGAACCTAACATAACCTTACAAAATTTTGCACAATTTTAAAAAATCATACTGAATTTATTTCTGAAAATTAAAAAAAGAAAACATTAACGAATGATAGACTAAAATGTTTATTTTTTTTTTTTTTTAGTAAAACCATCAATTTTTTTAAATAATTACTAAAAAATTAAAAAAAAAGTTTTTAGAACACCGATGATTTTTGAACATAACCCCAAATTTTTAATCATCTTAAAAAAAAACTTGCAGACCTTATTTATAGAAATCAAGGAAAGAAAATGTAAAAATGAAAAGACTAAAATGTATATTTTTTAGTAAAGCCAGTAAATTTTTCCTAACTATTATCAAAAAAATCCAAAAATCACCGAAAATTTTTTACTGGATCCAACCCAAAAATTTGTAAAAAAACGCACAGAATTTATTTATGGAAATTAATGAAAGAAAATGTAACTATAGATAGATTAAAACATCTGTTTTTTATTAGAATTAGTAAAATTGTTCTAATTGTTACCAAAAAAATTAAAAAAAAATCCAAAAGTCGTCGATGATTTTTGGGAGAATCTTCTTACCAAAGACTATTCTTAAATGGGACGTTTTAAAATTAAATTTGTTTTTTAAATAAGTTTTTTTGAAGATATGAAGATGTTTAAGTTTAATAGTTTTTAATAAAACTTTATTATTGACTTTAAAAAATTCTAGAGGCTTTATTTATGGAGATTAAGGGAAATATTTGGGGTTAAAGATGGGTTAAAATGTCTATTTTTAATTAAAATTGTTATATTTGTTCTAAAATTAGTCAAAAATGAGAAAAAAAATTTTTTATGTTTGAAAATTTTTGATTAAACCTAACCTAAAATTTTGAAAAAATTTGGTCAATTTTAAAGAATCGCACAAACTTTATTTATGGAAATTAAGAAAAGATTTTTTTACTAGAGATAAATTAAAGTGTCTATTTTATGTTAAATAAATCAGATTTTTTCTAATTGTTATCAAAAAAATTAAAAAAAAAATTTTTTTAATCATCATGATTTTTCAACTGTTAACCGCAAAAATTTTGACCAATTTTAAAAAATCGCCCAGACTTTATTTATGGAAATTAAGAAAAGATTTTTTTACTAGAAATAAATTAAAGTGTCTATTTTATGTTAAATAAATCAGATTTTTTTCTAATTGTTATCAAAAAAATTAAAAAAAAAAAATTTTTAGAACACCAATGATTTTTGAACATAACCCCAAATTTTTGGTCAACTTTAAAAAATCATACTGAACTTATTTATTAAAATTGAAGAAAGAAATCTTTAAGGAATGATTAATTAAAATGTCTATTTTTTAGTAAAACCATCAAATTTATTGTAATATCACCAAAAAATTAAAAAAAAGTTTTTTTAGAACACCGGTAGTTTTTGAACATAACCCCAAATTTTTTGTCAATTTTAAAAAATCATACTGGATTTATTTATAAGATTTAAAAAAAGGAAATTTTATAAAAGATAGATTAAAATGTCTATTTTTTAACAAAACCATGAAATTTATTGTAACTACCACCAAAAAATTAAAAAAAAAAAATTTTTAGAACACCAATGATTTTTGAACATAACCCCAAATTTTTGGTCAACTTTAAAAAATCATACTGAACTTATTTATTAAAATTGAAGAAAGAAATCTTTAAGGAATGATTAATTAAAATGTCTATTTTTTAATAAAACCGTCAAATTTATTGTAATATCACCAAAAAATTTAAAAAAAGTTTTTTTAGAACACCGGTGGTTTTTGAACATAACCCCAAATTTTTTGTCAATTTTAAAAAATCATACTGGATTTATTTATAAGATTTAAGAAAAAGAAATTTTATAAAAGATAGATTAAAATGTCTATTTTTTAACAAAACCATGAAATTTATTGTAACTACCACCAAAAAATTTAAAAAAAAAATTTTTAGAACACCAATGATTTTTGAACATAACCCCAAATTTTTGGTGAACTTTAAAAAATCATACTGAATTTATTTATAGAAATTTAGTAAAAGGAATTTCAGAAAAGATAAATTAAAATATCTATTTTTTAATAAATTAATCGTTTTTATTCTAATTATTTTCAAAAAATTTTAAAAAATTCTTTAAAAAAATCGAAATTTTTGTCCAAACCTAACCTTATAAAATTTTGATTAACTTTAAAAAATCATACCGAATTTATTTATGAGAATTGAAGAAAGAAATGATTAAGAAATGATGAATTAAAATGTTTATTTTTTAATAAAACCATCAAATTTGTTTCAACTATTACTGAAAAATTAAAAAAAAATTTTTTTTGACACAACAATTTTTGACATAACCTCAAATTTTTATCAACTTTAAAAAATCATACTGGATTTATTTATAGGAATTTTGAAAAGAAATTTTTAAGAAAGATAGATTAAAATGTCTATTTTTTAATAAATTAATCACATTTATTCTAATTATTACCAAAAAATTAATTTTTAAAACCAGATGTGTTTTTGACCGAACCTTAACCTAACAAAACCAACTTTAAAAAATCATACTAAATTTATTTATAGGTATTATAAAAAAGAAATCTTAAAAAATGATAAAGTAAAATATGTATTTTTCAGTAAATTGATCAGATTTTTACTAATTATTATCACAGAATTTAAAAAAATTCCCAAACAAGATAAAATTTCATTTCAGATGATTGAACTATAAAACCCCATTTTAGACACCACAATATCTAACAAACAATAGGTACTAATTCAAAAAGCAGAAACTCCTTTCCACCCAACTACCTAAATCTCAACACTTGACGACGTTATCTACCGATCGAAAAATGAATCACACGTCAGAGAGTAAAGTGAACGGATCATTGTAAGATAAATAAATTTAACAAGTTCATTTTCTCACACCTTCTCCGAAAGGAAAGAAAGAAAAAAACGGTTCAACAGCCTCTTCGGGTCGAAAAGAATCGAGTGAAAGTGATCACCTTTGCACATACACACCTAATCAAGGTCGTCGACACCGAACCCCAAAATTTCAACCATTTAAATAGTTAATTAAAAAAAGAAAAATAGTATTTTCGGTTCAACGGTCCTGCATATCGCAATCCGGCCAAACACTATAAATACAATGACACGTAACGACCGCACAAATAAGTTTTACAGCCGGAGCAATCACTACTACTATATGTGAGTAAGGTCAATTTAAACTGGGGCGGTTCCAAGGTGTATTTCTATGCTAAACAACAAATTAGTTTGTATAGTTTTAATTAACTACTAACAATAAGTAGATATTGAGAGAAAGATAAGAATGTAATTTAGAAAGTGGGGTGCTTTTAAACGATTTTAATGTATTGAATGAGACGTCAAAGCGAGCACTCCTTTTTTGGAAATCTTAAAGATAAGAAAATTACTTATTAGGTAAAAAATCATTAAGATAAGATTAAAATGATAAGTTGTCTAATTATAAGATGATTAAATTTGGTTTAAAAATGACATCTAGTGGAGTAAAGATAAGGTTTGTTTTGTATTATTATGGTGTTTATGTTTTTATTATATAGATGGCATTAAAAGGTGTAAAAAAAATTTTTTTTGGCATAACTTAATAATTTCGGGTTAAATCTTAAAAAATCCTACAGGTTTTTATGTATGGAAATTAATGAAGGAAAATGTAGAAATCGATAGATTAAAATATTTATTTTTTATTAAAATTAACAAATTTGTTTTAATTATTACCAAAAAATTTTAAAAAATTCTAAAAATCACCGATAATTTTTCACCAAATTTAACCTAAAAATTTTTGGTCAATTAAAAAAATCGCATAGACTTTATTTATAAGAATTAATAAAAGATTTTTGAACTGAATGTAAATTAAAATGTCTAGTTTTAATTAAAATAGACGGATTTTTCCTAAGTAGTATTAAAAAAATTTAAAACATTTCCAAAAATAAAGCAGATTTTTCACCAAACTCAAAATTTTGACCATCTTTAAAAAATCACCCAGACTTTATTTATGAAAATTAAGAAATGATTTTTATTTTAAATTGAAACTAAAAGATTCTATTTTTAATTAAAAAAATCAAATTTTTCCTAATTATTATCAAAAAAATTAAAAAAATTCTTAAAGTTGAGTACAAATTTTTGACAGTTAATTAACCAAACTTTTTTAAAAAATTTTACCAACTTTAAAAAATCGCCCAGACTTTATTTATGAAAACTAAGAAATGATTTTTGTTTTAAATTGAAGTTAAAAGATTCTACTTTTAATTAAAAAAGTCAATTTTTTTCTAATTATCACCAAAAAAATTAAAAAAATTCTTAAAATTGGGTAAAAATTTTTACAGTCAACTAATCAAACTTTTTTAAAAAATTTGACCAACTTTAAAAAAATCGCCCAGACTTTATTTATGAAAATTAAGAAATGATTTTTGTTTTAAAATGAACAAAAAAGATTCAATTTTAAATTAAAAAAGTCTAATTTTTCCTAATTATTACCAAAAAAATTAAAAAAAATCTTAAAGTTGGGTAAAATTTTTGACAGTTAATTAACCAAACTTTTTTAAAGAATTTGACCAACTTTAAAAAATCGCCCAGACTTTATTTATGAAAATTAAGAAATGATTTTTGTTTTAAATTGAAACTAAAAGATTCTATTTTTAATTAAAAAAATCAAATTTTTCCTAATTATTATCAAAAAAATTAAAAAAATTCTTAAAATTGGGTAAAAATTTTTACAGTCAACTAACCTAACTTTTTTAAAAAATTTGACCAACTTCAAAAAATCGCCCAGACTTTATTTATGGAAATTAAGAAAAGTAAATGTAAAGATGGATAAATTAAAATATCTATTTTTTACTAAAATTAACAAATTTGTTCTAATTATTACTAAAAAAATTAAAAAAATTCCAAAAGTCAGGAATAATTTTTGACCGAACCTATCATAACCTACAAATTTTTGGTCAACTTTAAAAAATCGTACAGACTTTATTTATGGAAATCAAGGAACGAAAATCTAAAGATAGGTAAATTAAAAGTGTCTATTTTTTACTAAAATGAGCAAATTTGTTCTAATTATTACCAAAAAAATTAAAAAAATTCCGAAAGTCACCGATGATCTTTAAGCAAATTTAAACTAAAAATTTTTGGTTAACTTTAAAAAATTCTACAGACTTTATTTACGGAAATCAAGGAAAGAAAATCTAAATATAAGTGGACGAAAATGTCTATTTTTTACTAAAATGACCAAATTTGTTCTAATTTTTACCAAAAAAATTAAAAAAATTTCAAAAATCACTGATGATATTTGCCTCAACCCAACATAACCTACAAATTTTTAGTCAACTTTAAAAAAATCCTACAGGCTTTATTTATAAAAGTCAAGAAAAGAAAATTGAAAAATTAATAGATTAAAATATCTATTATTTACTAAAATAAACAAATTTATTTTAATTATTACCAAAAAATTTAAAAAAAATTCAAATGTCATCCAAGATTTTTGACCGAAAATTTACAAATTTTTAATCAACTTTAAAGAATCGTATAGACTTTATTTATTCAAATCAAGGAAAGAAAATTTAAAAATATGTAAATTAAAATATCTATTTTTTACTAAAACCATCAAATTTATTCTAATTGTTACCAAAAAGATAAAAAAAATTCTTAAAATCATCGATGATTTTTGTCCGAACCTAACCTACAAATTTTTGGTCAACTTTAAAAAATCGTACAGACTTTATTTATGGAAATCAAGGAACGAAAATCTAAAGATAGATAGATTAAAATGTCTATTTTTTACTAAAAGGAACAAATTTGTTCTAATTATTAGCAAAAAAATTAAAAAAATTCTAAACGTCATCGATGATTTTTGACCGAATTTAATCTAAAAATTTTTGACCAATTTTAAAAAAATCCTATAGACTTTATTTATAAAAATCAAAGAAAAAAAAACTAAAAATGTATAAATCAAAATGTTTATTTTTTACTAAAATGACCAAATTTGTTGTAGTTATTACCAAAAAAATTAAAAAAATTCCTAAAATCACCCATGATTTTTAACCAAAAACTTAGAAATTTTTAGCCAACTTTAAAAAATCCTACAGACTTTATTTATTGAAATCAAGGAAAGAAAATCTAAAGATGTGGAAATTAAAATGTCTATTTTTTGCCAAAACCATCAAATTTATTCTAATTATTACCAAAAAAATTAAAAAAAAATCTTAAAATCATCGACGATTTTTATCCGAAACTAACCTAACCTACAAATTTTTAGTCAACTTTAAAAAATCGTACAGACTTTATTTATAAGAATTAAGGAAAGAAAATTTAAAGATGGATGGATTAAACTGTCTATTTTTTACTAAAATAAACAAATTTGTTGTAATTATTACCAAAAAAATTAAAAAAATTCCAAAAATCACCCATGATTTTTGACCGAAAATCTACAGATTTTTAGTCAACTTTAAAAAAATCCTACAGACTTTATTTATTCAAATCAAGGAAAGAAAATCTAAAAATATGTAAATTAAAATATCTATTTTTTGCCAAAACCATCAAATTTATTCTAACTATTACCAAAAGAATTAAAAAAATTCTTAAAATCATTGATGATTTTTGTTCGAACCTAACCTAACCTACAAATTTTTAGTCAACTTTAAAAAATCGTACAGACTTTATTTATACGAATTAAGGAAAGAAAATTTAAAAATGGATGGATTAAAATGTCTATTTTTTACCAAAATAAATAAATTTGTTCTAATTATTACCAAAAAAATTAAAAAAATTCCTAAAATCACCCATGATTTTTAACCAAAAACTTAGAAATTTTTAGCCAACTTTAAAAAATCCTACAGACTTTATTTATTGAAATCAAGGAAAGAAAATCTAAAAATATAGAAATTAAAATATCTATTTTTTACTAAAACCATCAAATTTATTCTAATTATTACCAAAAAAATTAAAAAAAATCTTAAAATCATCGACGATTTTTATCCGAAACTAACCTAACCTACAAATTTTTAGTCAACTTTAAAAAATCGTACAGACTTTATTTATACGAATTAAGGAAAGAAAATTTAAAGATGGATGGATTAAACTGTCTATTTTTTACTAAAATAAACAAATTTGTTGTAATTATTACCAAAAAAATTAAAAAAATTCTAAAAATCAATTATGATTTTTAACCAAAAATGTAGAAATTTTTAGTCAACTTTAAAAAAATCCTACAGACTTTATTTATTCAAATCAAGGAAAGAAAATCTAAAAATATGTAAATTAAAATATCTATTTTTTACTAAAACCATCAAATTTATTCTAATTGTTACCAAAAAGATAAAAAAAATTCTTAAAATCATCGATGATTTTTGTCCGAATTTAACCTAACCTACAAATTTTTGATCAACTTTAAAAAATCATACAGACTTTATTTATACGAATTAAGGAAAGAAAATTTAAAGATGAATGGATTAAAATATCTACTTTTTACCAAAATAAATAAATTTATTCTAATTATTACCAAAAAAATTAAAAAAATTCCAAAAATCACCCATGATTATTGACTGAAAATCTATAAATTTTTAGTCAACTTTAAAAAATCCTACAGACTTTATTTACAAAAATTAAAGAAAGAAAATTTAAAAATGTATAGATCAAAAAGTCTATTTTGTACCAAAACCATCAAATTTATTCTAATTGTCAAAAAAATTTAAAAAATTCCAAAAATCTAAAATTACAATTTAAATTTAAGCTTTATAAAAAAAACATTAAGCGACATCTATTAGTTAATAGCTAAATTTATAATTATTATTAACATTTAATTAAATAGATGGCGCTTAATTAAAGAATTTTTAATCACCCCCAAAAAAACTTCAATATTTTATATTAATTTATAAAACTTATTGTGTTAAAGATATAAACTTAAAATATGTTCATGTTGATACACAAAAATAAATAAAAATAATTAGAAAGTTTAAACAGCATCCATTTTAACCACCGGCACCGTGGAATATTTACCGCAAAATACCCGCTTTTCACCTCAACGTTTTATACGTCTTTAACGTTCTCACATAAATTCTTCATAAGACTCACAAACAACATTTCTGGTTGTCGTTCTAAACGGGTTGGGTCGGATTGTGATTAGATTTCTCCTCCTTAAATAAAAATACTTTACAAAACCAAATATAAATATGCACTCAATTAACATTTTTGATTCACATTGTAACAATATAATTAACTAATTCCTTTAAATATCTTTTAAATATCCTTTAAAAATCCAAAATCTCAAAAGATTTCGATTAGATTTCATCTCGATCAACGTCCACTTTTTAAACCGACACGAATCCATTAATCCATCAAATACAATTGAAATTAATTTATCAAATTAATACGTTTAAATCAAAGATTAACACGAAAATAAACTAATTTACACATGTTTTACTCCTCCAACATTTAAATTCAGTCAAATATTTAATTTAACATTTTCAACTTTTTTTGTATATCTAAAACTTGTCACAAAATTAATTTGGATGATTATGAATTTGTGAGAATAAGTAAGAGAAGTAACAGTACATGAGTTTTCTTAAATTTACTACAATCACCGCAATAAGACAATGTTTCCTAACGGAATAAAACGGAAAAACCTCACACACATGAATATTCAAAACGCGACGTTTAACGTAATCAAGTAATTTTATGAGATACGAACACAATGGACAAATTAAATCGCGTTGTGAGATTATGGAAAGTATTCAGGTTCTCAAGAAAGACATAATATGTGTAATAGAAACGTTTTACTCGATTGTAAGAAGTTGTGAGAACTTAATCAGATAATTGTTTTATGTTTTACTTAATGTAATTACCTCATAACATCTTAATAAACATCTGTATTCATTTATGAAGACTTAAAAGAAATTTACAACGAATTTTTTTTATTCAAATAGATTTAAAATGAATATTTTTGTTTTGTTTTGGGAACGAACGATGAGCTAACAGCTAATTTTAAGTAGTGTCAATGTATACTAGCAGCCAAGAGTCACTATTGCGTGCTGCAGACGCGTTACCTAACGCAGAATAAATTGCGGACGCTTTGCTTTCGTACTTCGCATACTAATCTATTAAATCACGTGTGAGTAATTAATTCACACATCGACTTATATGTATAGTGTAGAAAGAAAGTTGTTGAACTTTTTTATTTAATTTATTAATAACTATCTAGTTATTAATTTTTTTTTCTAAATAATTAAAAGTTAAGTCGCAGTTTCTATAATAAAATCAGATAACGATTAGTAATAAAATTGTGATTGCGATTAAATCAAAAAAATATAAAAGTAAATAAAAATAGTAAAGTGAATAAAAATAGTGAAGTGAATTGCTATGATAATGCGTTCACAAGTTCATAGATTAAAAATTAAATTGATGAGACGTCGAAAAAAATTTGCGTCATTTGCAAATTAAATCATTTAACGTCTCTTTCTATCTTTAACAATGATGTTATTGTTGAATATTTATGCTAAAATAATTATAGTTTTGATTCACTTGGATTTAAAAAATAAAACAATTTTTTTTAATAAAATTTCATTTGAAATATGAAGTTTACAACATAAAATTTAATTGGTGATTGCTTTTATCTTAAAAATAAATTATTTGATTGATTTCTAAGCATTTTAAAAAAGTTAGATGATCTCAGACGAATTTTGAATAATTTTGGACAACTCTAAACCAATTTTTGACAATTTGACGATACTTTGAACCAATTTAGATCATCAAAAGCCATCTTGAAAACTGTTTTTATAATTTTGGCTGAGTCGTAGATAATTTTAGGAAACTTAGACGACTTTAGACAATTTTAGAATCATTTTTGACAATTTGACGATATTTTGGACGATTTTAGACAAATTTTGAACAATTTTAGACCATCAAAAACAAACTTACAAACTGTTACCATAATTTTGGCTGATTCTTAGACAAATTTAGGAAATTTAGACGACTTTAGACGATTTTCATGTAATTTTGGACGATTTTTGACTAATTTTAAATAAGTTGACAATACTTTGAAGGATTTTAGACGACTTTGCAACAATTTTAGATCATTGCAAACGATTTAACAAACTGTTATCATAATTTTAGCTGGTTCTTAGACAATTTTAGGAAATTTAGACGACTTTAGACGATTTTCATGTAATTTTGGACGATTTTTGACTGATTTTAGACAATTTCACAATACTTAGAAGGATTTTAGACGACTTTGAAACAATTTTAGATCATAGTAAATGATTTGACAAACTGTTATCATAATTTTCGTTGATTCTTAGACAGTTTTAGGGAACTGAAACGATTTTAGACGATTCTTGACCAATTTTTGACAATTTGACGATATTTTGAACGATTTTAAATCATTGAAAACTATTTTGCAAACTGCTTTTATAATTTTGGCTGAGTCTTAGACAATTTTAGAAAACTTAAACGACTTTAGACAATTTTAGAACAATTTTTGACAATTTGACAATACTTTGAAGGATTTTAGATGACTTTGGAACAATTTTAGGACAAAGCTAACGATTTTACAAACTGTTATCATAATTTTGGCTGATTCTTAGAAAATTTTGAGAAATTTAGACGACTTTAGACGATTTTCGAGTAATTTTGGACAATTCTTGACTAATTTTAGACAAGTTGACGATACTTCGAAGAATTTTAGACGACTTTGAAACAATTTTAGATCATAGTAAATGATTTGACAAACTGTTATCATAATTTTAGCTGATTCTTAGACAATTTTAGGAAATTTAGACGACTTTAGACGATTTTCATGTAATTTTGGACGATTTTTGACTAATTCTAGACAATTTCACGATACTTAGAAGGATTTTAGACGACTTTGGAACAATTTTAGATCATAGCAAACGATTTAAAAAACTGTTATCATAATTTTAGCTGATTCTTAGACAATTTTAGGAAATTTAGACGACTTTAGACGATTTTCAAGTAATTTTGGACGATTTTTGACTAATTCTAGACAATTTCACAATACTTAGAAGGATTTTAGACGACTTTGAAACAATTTTAGATCATAGTAAATGATTTGACAAACTGTTATCATAATTTTCGTTGATTTTTAGATAATTTTAGGAAACTGAAACAACTATAGACGATTCTTGACCAATTTTTGACAATTTGACGATATTTTGAACCACTTTAGACCATCAAAAACCATCTTGCAAACTATTTTTATAATTTTGGCTGAGTCGTAGATAATTTTAGAAAACTTAGACGACTTTAGACAACTTTAGAATCATTTTTGACAATTTGATGATATTTTGGACAATTTTAGACGAATTTTAAACAATTTTACACCATCGAAAATAATCTTACAAACTGTTGTCATAATTTTGGCTGATTCTTAGAAAATTTTGAGAAATTTAGACGACTTTAGACGATTTTCAAGTAATTTTGGACGATTCTTGACTAATTTTAGACAAGTTGATGATACCTTGAAGGATTTTAGACGACTTTGGAACAATTTTAGATCATAGTAAATGATTTGACATACTGTTATCATAATTTTAGTTGATTCTTAGACAGTTTTAGGAAACTGAAACGATTTTAGACGATTCTTGACCAATTTTTGACAATTTGACGATATTTTGAACCATTTTAGATAATCAAAAACCATCTTGCAAACTGTTTTTATAATTTTGGGTGAGTCTTAGATAATTTTAGAAAACTTAGACGACTTTAGACAACTTTAGAATCATTTTTGACAATTTGATGATATTTTGGACGATTTTAGACGAATTTTGAACAATTCTAAACCATCGAAAAAGACTTTACAAACTGTTGTCATAATTTTGGTTGATTCTTAGAACATTTTGAGAAATTTAGACGACTTTAGACGATTGTCGAGTAATTTTGGACAATTCTTGACTAATTTTAGACAAGTTGACGATACTTCGAAGAATTTTAGACGACTTTGGAACAATTTTAGATCATAGCAAACGATTTAACAAACTGTTATCATAATTTTAGCTGATTCTTAGACAATTTTAGGAAATTTAGACGACTTTAAACGATTTTCAAGTAATTTTGAACGATTCTTGACTAATTTTAGACAAGTTGACGATACTTTGAAGGATTTTAGACGACTTTGGAACAATTTTAGATCATAGCAAACGATTTAACAAACTGTTATCATAATTTTAGCTGATTCTTAGACAATTTTAGGAAATTTAGACGACTTTAAACGATTTTCAAGTAATTTTGGACAATTCTTGACTAATTTTAGACAAGTTGACGATACTTAGAAGGATTTTAGACGACTTTGCAACAATTTTAGATCATAGTAAACGATTTAACAAACTGTTATCATAATTTTAGCTGATTCTTAAACAATTTTAGGAAATTTAGACGACTTTAGACGATTTTCATGTAATTTTGAACGATTTTTGACTGATTTTAGATAAGTTGACGATACTTTGAAGGATTTTAGACGACTTTGGAACAATTTTAGATCATAGCAAACGATTTAATAAACTGTTATCATAATTTTGGCTGATTCTTAGACAATTTTAGGAAATTTAGACCACTTCAGACGATTTTCAAGTAATTTTGGACGATTTTTGACTAATTCTAGACAATTTCACGATACTTAGAAGGATTTTAGACGACTTTGGAACAATTTTAGATCATAGTAAATGATTTGACAAACTGTTATCATAATTTTCGTTGATTCTTAGACAGTTTTAGGGAACTGAAACGATTTTAGACGGTTCTTGACCAATTTTTGACAATTTGACGATATTTTGAACGATTTTAAATCATTGAAAACTATTTTACAAACTGCTTTTATAATTTTGGCTGAGTCTTAGACAATTTTAGAAAACTTAAACGACTTTAGACAATTTTAGAACAATTTTTGACAATTTGACAATACTTTGAAGGATTTTAGATGACTTTGGAACAATTTTAGGACAAAGCTAACGATTTTACAAACTGTTATCATAATTTTGGCTGATTCTTAGACAATTTTAGGAAATTTAGACGACTTTAGACGATTTTCGAGTAATTTTGGACAATTCTTGACTAATTTTAGACAAGTTGACGATACTTCGAAGAATTTTAGACGACTTTGCAACAATTTTAGATCATAGCAAACGATTTAACAAGCTGTTACCATAATTTTAGCTGGTTCTTAGACAATTTTAGGAAATTTAGACGACTTTAGACGATTTTCATGTAATTTTGGACGATTTTTGACTGATTTTAGACAATTTGGCGATACTTTGAAGAATTTTAGACGACTTTGGAACAATTTTAGATCATAGCAAACGATTTAACAAACTGTTATCATAATTTTGGCTGATTCTTAGACAATTTTAGGAAATTTAGACGACTTTAGACCATTTTCATGTAATTTTGGACGATTTTTGACTGATTTTAAACAATTTGGCGATACTTTGAAGGATTTTAGACGACTTTTGCACCATTTTAAATCATCGAAAATGATCTTACAAATTGTTGTCATAATTTTGGCTGTTTCTTAGATAATTCTAAGACATTTAGATTACTTTAGACGATTTTCGAGTAATTTTAGACAATTCTTGACTAATTTTAGACAAGTTGACGATACTCTGAAGGATGTTAGACGACTTTTGAACAATTTTAGATCATCAAAAACGATCTTACAAATCGTTACCATAATTTCAACTGATTTTTAGACAATTTTATGAAATTTAGACGAGTTTAGACAATTTTCGAATAGTTTTAGACGATTCTGGCCAATTTTAGACAAGTTGAAGATACTTTGGACGATTTTAGACAGTTGTTGAACAATTTTAAATTACCTAAAACGATTTTAGAAACTTCTAGAATGATGTTAAATGATTTTTGACTAATTCTTAAACAACTTTAGAAAATTTAGACGACCTGAGATAATTTTTAAGTAATTTTAGACGATTCTTAAAGCATTTTAGACAATTTGACGAATCTTTGAACACTCTTAGACAATTTTTGAACAATTTTGGATCATTGAAAACGACTTTAGAAAATTCTATGATAATTCTTGACTAATTCTTAAACAATTCTAGGAAACTTAGACGACTTTAGACGATTTTCGAGTAATTTTGAACGATTCTTGACAATTTCACGATACTTTGAACCATTTTTGAACAATATTTGATCATCGAAAACGATCTTATAAATTATAATCATGATTTTGGCTTGTTTTTAGAAAATTTTAAGAAATTTAGACGATTTTCGAGTAATTTTAGACGATTCTTGACCAATTTTTGACAATTTCACGATACTTTGAACGATTTTTGAACAATATTTGATCATCGAAAACGATCTTATAAATTATTATCATGATTTTGGCTTGTTTTTAGAAAATTTTAAGAAATTTAGACGATTTTCGAGTAATTTTAGACGATTCTTGACCAATTTTTGACAATTTGACGATACTTTGAACGATTTTTGAACAATATTTGATCGTCGAAAACGATCTTATAAATTATAATTATAATTTTGGCTTGTTCTTAGAAAATTTTAAGAAATTTAGACGATTATCGAGTAATTTTAGACGAATCTTGATTAACTTTAGACAATTTGGTGACACTGAACGATTTTAGACGACTTTGGAACAATTTTAGATAATCAAAAACAATCTTACAAATTATTATCATGGTTTTGGCTTATTCTTAAATAATTTTAAGAAACTTAGACGACTTTAGATGATTTTTAAGTAGTTTTAGACGATCCTTGACTAATTTTAGACAAGTTGACGTTATTTTGAACGATTTTAAATTAACTAAACGGATTTTAGAAACTCTTAGAATGATATTAAACAATTTTTGACTAATTCTCAAACAACTTTTAAAAATTTAGACGACCTGAGATAATGTTCAAGTAATTTTAGACGATTCTCAACGCATTTTAGATAATTTGATGAATCTTTGAACATTCTTAGACGATTTTCGAATAAGTTTTGATCACTGAAAACGATTTTAGAAACTTCTACGACGATTATTAGTTCATTCTAAGAAAATTAAACGATTCTTCACTAATATTAGGTGATTTATGCGTATTTTAGATAATCTAAAATGATTTTAGAAATTCCTATGATGATTGTTTACTAATTGCTAAACAATTTTATGAAATTTAGACGAACTTAGAGGATTTTTGAATAATTTTAGACAATTTTTGAAAGATTTTAAATAATTTTTCAAAACTTTGAACGAGTTTAAACAAATGTTGAACAATCTCAGGTCATTGAAAACGATTTTAGAATTCCTATGAAGAATTTTTACCAATTCTTAAACAATTTTATGAAATTTAGACAAACATAGACGATTTTTAAGTAATTTTAGACAATTCTTGGCCGATTTTAAGTAACTTAACAAAACTTTAAAGAATCATAAACGACTTTTGAACAATTTCAGAAAATCCGGTGATGATTCTTTACTAATTCTGAAACAATTTTAAGAAATTTAGATCAACTTAAACGATTTTCAACAACGTTTTCAACGACTTTTGAACAATTTAAACAATAAATTTAGAAAATTTGGATGACCTTAAACGATTTTTAAATAATTTTTAGAACAGTGATGATTCGTAAGATGAAATGAAAATTTTAGTACATATTTTTTTAATGATTTTTCAATGTTTAACCTCCTCTTTGGAAAATTCAAGTTGCCACAGTTTTAGACGGTTTTTGACTAAATTTAGACAATTTCACAAAGCTTAAAACGATTTATGAAAAATTATTGATTATTAAAAACAATCTTAAAAGTCTCCAAGGATGATTTTAAACGATTATTAACTGATTTTTAATTATATTAGACGTCGAGTAATCTTTTGTTAGACGATTTTCAAAAAATTTTAAATGATCTTGACAATATGTACATTGAAGAAAACTCATCATGACAGTTTTGACACTGATTTTAATCGATTAATACGAAGAGCAATTGAGTAAAAGTCCAGGTTGGATAATAAATTCACAGTACCTTTAAAATCCATACAATAACTGTAAAAGATTTACAAGGTTCCTTTTTAAATCTGGGTTAAATTTAACTACCGCATATTTACTGGATGGTTGGCTACTAAAATAACCACTTCATCCTTCTATTTAGCTCAACAATCATTTCAATTATTTTATAATATATTAAAGTAGTATTTCGGAAAAACAGCCCTGAAAATCGAACGACGTTGCGGTAGCCCTAATTGAAACAAAAATTCTCGATCGTCCGCCTGTCATTTTCGTTAATTTTTGAACGCACTTTTTGTCCAAAAAGCCACCGGCTCCGCGACTCTGCTTCTGGCTAACCTTCTGAACAGCTTTATAACGCAACGTTATATGCGAATCGGGGCTCCTTTTTAAACGGCCGATTTAAGCCCTAAACGAAGTCCCCGTTTTCCGTCATTTTCGATTTGGGCCGATAAAACAGTTGATTCAATTTTCATAAACGTTATTTATTATTCTAACCACGCTAATGCCACATAAAATGTCAAAACGATCGGTTTATTAATAATTATCAAATATTTAATTTATGCAGAGCAAAAATTCGAATAAATTTCACTAAAAACTAATTAAATTCTTGAAAATATCATCAAAAATTTAAGTAAATTTGTAAAAATTCAAAGTTCCTAAATTTTTTAATAATTCCACCAAAAACTTATAAAATTTGTAAAAATTCCACCAAAGCTATCAAAATTTTTAACAATTCCAGCAAAAACTGAATTTTTAAAAAATATACTAAAATTAAGATTAATTTCGTCAAGAATTAATTAGATTCTTAAAAATTTCACAAAAATAAAAAAGTAATAATAAAAATTCCACAAAAGTTAGTTAAATTGAATATAATTTCACCAAGAATTATTAAATTTGGAGACAATTCTACTAAAAACTTATTGCATTTTTTAAAAATTCCTCCCAAAATCAATAAAATTGGTAAAAATTCCACGAAAAACTTACTATATTCATAAAAATTCAAAGTTACCAACATTTTTAACAATTCCACCAAAAACGTACTAAATTTTTTCAATTTTCCACCAAAGCTACAAAAATGATGAATAATTCCACCAAAAAACTTACTGATTTTTAAAAAATACCACCAAAAACTTACCAAATTTATAAAAATTTTACTAAAATTACCAATATTTTTAACAATTCCATCAAAAATGATTAAAGTAAATAAAAATTCCACCAAAGTTATCAACTTTTTTAACAATTCCATCAAAAACATACTGAATTTTATAAAAATTCCACCAAAAATTAATAAAGTTGGAAAAATTTCACTAAAAACTTACTAAATTCATAAAAATTTCATAAAAAACACTGAATTTTTTAAAAATTTCATCAAAATTGAAAATTCGCAATAATTCCATCAATGTTATCAAAATTTTTTGATAATTCCACCAAAAACATACTGAATTTTTTAAAAATTCCACCAAAAATTAATACAATTTGTAAAAATTCAACTAAAAACTTCCTAAATTCATAAGAATTTTACCAAAAACTCTGATTTTTTTTATTCCACTAGAAATGAATAAAATTCGCAAAAATTCCACCAATGTTATCAAAATTTTTGATAATTCCACCAAAAACGTACTGAATTTTTTAAAAATTCCACCAAAAACTGACTAAATTCATAAGAATTTTACCAAAAACACTGAATTTTTTTAAAATTCCACTAGAAATGAATAAAATTCGCAAAAATTCCACCAATGTTATCAAAATTTTTGATAATTCCACCAAAAACGTACTGAATTATTTAAAAATTCCACCAAAAACTGACTAAATTCATAAGAATTTTACCAAAAACACTGAATTTTTTTAAAATTCCACTAGAAATGAATAAAATTCGCAAAAATTCCAACAATGTTATCAAAATTTTTGATAATTCCACCAAAAACGTACTGAATTTTTTAAAAATTCCACCAAAAACTGACTAAATTCATAAGAATTTTACCAAAAACACTGAATTTTTTTAAAATTCCACCAGAAATGAATAAAATTCGCAAAAATTTCACCAAAGCTATTAAAATATTTAACAACTACACCCAAAACTTACTGAATTTTTTTTTATTCCACCAAAAACAGAAAAATCCTAAAAATTACACCGACATTGTCAAAGTTTTTAAACATTCCACCAAAAAGTTACCAAGTCATCGACATTTTTAACAATTCTACCAAAAACTTACCAAATTTTTTAAAAATTCCACCAAAATGTCCAAATTCTTTTAAAATTCCACCAGAAATCAATCAAATTAGAAACAATGTCACTAAAAATTAACTAAAACCTTGAAAATTCCATCAAAAACTTAGTAAATTCATTAAAATTCCACCCAAGTTACCAACATTTTTGATAATTCTATCAAAAATAATGAATTTTTTAAAAATTCCACCAAAAAACTTACAAAATTTGTAAAAATTCCACCAAAAATTTACCAATTTTTTTAAAAATTCCACCAAAAACTTACTAAATTCGTAAAGTTTCCACCAAAGTTACCAAAATGTTAATCAATTCAACCAAAAACAATAAATTTTTTTAGAAAAATACTAAAAATAAAACTAAACTAGTTGAACTAAAAAGAAGTAATTTTAGCAAATATTTACAAAATTGCCAAAATTCATAAACTCATTAATTAAAATTGAAAGCACATTAAGTGTAAGATTCAGAAGATCAGAGTCAATGTTCAAAAGTTCTTTAACATCATATAAAATTGTCTTCTTGATCATTAGTACTTTTGAAATAAAACCCATCTTTTCATACCCTGATTCCAGGCGCTGAGCACTTCCTGTCTCCTATCCCAATCTTTATCCTTATCCAGGTAAACGGATCTCGCGCGTCGAACGCGAGGCCTCCCGCGGGACGCGGCGTTCATGTCGCGACGGCGTCGTCGCCGGCACCTCCAACACTGCCCATCGGGCCCCCTCGTCGTCCAATCCACACGCGTATTATTAGCGTCCGCACGTGACTATCCCGACGCGAACGCCTTCGCCGTCGTAAACCTCCAAAAGCTCGCTCTATTCACCGACTTTACAATCCACACCGAGAAGAAGTCGTGCGCTTGTGTTGGCACCAATCCAAACTTTTGTCTTGTAACGACGCTTCTTCGATAACGTCCCGACGTTAACTGAATCGACGATTACCGAACGAGAAAGTTAAATTGATTCAAACTTCGAACCGTTTCAACGGACAAATTTGCAAGACAGTTATTAAACGGATAGTGAATCTGATAAAGAAGATAAAAGCTAACGGAGAAGACTTTTAAGAATTTTATAATACAATAGTATTGAGTGTTAAATAAAGTTGATAATAAGGAATTAAATAACGGATTAAATAACGGAAAGTAGAAATAAAAATAGTAAATTAAAACTTGGATATTTTTAATAAAGGATTATTTATAGTTCTTAACATAATTTTTTTAAAGCTCTGATTATTTCGGACACACTTCGCGAATTCATTATAAAACCGACGTAACGTCATTTTCGAAAGAAACCGGAAATACCATAAAACTTTCAAAATAACTTAACCATGTTCGATTAAATAATAAAAACTTGTTTATAACTTCACCAAATGCAGCACAAGAATGAATTTTTTTGACATAATTCACAAATTTTTGGTCAAATTAAAAAAAATCGTACTAACTTTATTAATAAAAATTAATCAAAGAAAATGTTAGAATCGATAGATTAAAATTCCATAATCCATTTTTTATTAAAATGGCCAAATTTGTTCAAATTCTTACTAAAAAAATTTAAAAAATTTCAAAAATCACCGATGATTTTTGATCGAATTTAACCTAGAAATTTTTAGTCAATTTTTAAAAAATCCTACAAATTTTATTTATGGAAATCAAAGAAAGAAAATATAAATATTGGTAAATTAAAATATCTATTTTTTATTAAAATGAACAAATTTGTTCAAATTATTACCAAAAAAATTAAAAAAAAAAAAAAAATTCAAAAATCACCGATGATTTTTAATCGAATTTAACCTAGAAATTTTTAGTCAATTTTTAAAAAATCCTACAAATTTTATTTATGGAAATCAAAGAAAGAAAATATAAATATTGGTAAATTAAAATATCTATTTTTTATTAAAATGAATAAATTTATTCTAATTATTATCAAAAAAATTAAAAAAATTTCAAAAATTGTCAATGATTTTTGACCGAACCTAAGATAACCTACAAAATTTTGCTCAACTTTAAAAAATCCTACAGATTTTATTTATGGAAATCAAAGAAAGAAAATTTTAAATTGGATAAATTAAAATACCTGTTTTTTACTAAAATGAGCAAATTTGTTCTAATTATTACCAAAAAAAATAAAAAAATTCCAAAAATCAGGAATAATTTTTGACCGAACCTATCATAACCTACAAATTTTTGGCCAAATTTAAAAATTCGTACAGTCTTTATTTATGGAAATCAAAAAAAGAAAATCTAAAATTGAGTAGATTAAAATGTATATTTTTTATTAAAATGAACAAATTTGTTCTAATTATTAGCAAAAAAATTTAAAAAATTACAAAAGTCACCGACGATTTTTGACCGAATTTAATTTAACCTACAAATTTTTAGTCAACTTTAAAAAATCCTACAAGCTTTATTTCTGGAAATCAAGGAAAGAAAATGTAAATATAGATAAATTAAAATATCTATTTTTTACTGAAATTAACAGATTTGTTCTAACTATTACCGAAAAAATTTAAAAAATCCAAAAATCGTCGATGATTTTTAACCTAACCTACAAATTTTTGGTCAACTTTAAAAAATCGTACAAACTTTATTTATGGAAATCAAGGAAAGAAAATTTAAAATTAGATAGATTAAAATGTCTATTTTTTACTAAAATAACCAAATTTGTTCTAGTTCTTACCAAAAAAATTAAAAAAATTTTAAGTCACCCATGATTTTTAACCGAATTTAACCTAGAAATTTTTTGTCAACTTTAAAAAATCCTACAGACTTTATTTATTGAAATCAAGGAAAGAAAATCTAAAGATATGGAAAGTAAAATGTCTACTTTTTATTAAAATCATCAAATTTATTCTAGTTGTTACCAAAAAAATTTAAAAAATTTTTGAAATCATCGATAATTGTCGTCCGAACCTAACCTAACCTACAAATTTTTGGTCAATTTTGAAAAATCGTACAGACTTTATTTGCAAAGATCAAATAAAGAAAATCGAAAAATGAATAAATCAAAACGTCTATTTTTTACTAAAACGAGTAAATTTGTTGTAATTATTACAAAAAAAAAATTAAAAATCATCTATGATTTTTAACCAAAAACCTAGAAATTTTTAGCCAACTTTAAAAAATCCTACAGACTTTATTTATACGAATCAAGAGAAGAAAATTTAACTTTGAATAGATTAAAATGTCTATTCTTTATTAAAGTGAGCAAATTTGTCCTACTTATTACCAAATAATTTTAAAAAATTCTCAAAATCACCAATGATTTTTGACCCAATTTAACCTAAATTTTGTTAATCAAGTTTAAAAAATCGTACAAACTTTATTTATGAAAATCAAGGAAAGAAAATCTAAAGATGGATGGATTAAAATATCTATTTTTTACTAAAATGACCAAATTTATTCTAATTATTACTCAAAAAATTCTAAAAATCACCGATAATTTTTGGCTTAACGCAACTTAACTTACAAATTTTTGGTCAATTTTAAAAATTCGTACAGGCTTTATTTATAAGAATTAAGGAAAGAAAATTTGAAATTAAGTAGATTAAAATGTCTATTTTTTATTAAAGTAAACAAATTTGTTCTAATTATTACCAAAAAAATAAAAAAAAATCCAAAAATCCCCGATTATTTTTGTCGGAATTTAACCTAAAAATTTTTGGTCAACTTTAAAAAATCTTACAGATTATATTTATGGAAATCAAAAAAAGAACATTCAAATATGAGTAAATTAAAATGTCTGTTTTTTACTAAAGAGAGCAAATTTGTTCTAATTATTACCAAAAAAATTAAAAAAATTCTTAAAATAATCGATAATTTTAAAAAATCATACAAACTTTATTTATTGAAATCAAGGAAAGAAAATCTAAAGATATAAAAATTAAAATGTCTATTTTTTATTAAAATCATCAAATTTATTCTAACAATTGTCAAAAAAATTTAAAAAATTTATAAGATCACCGAAAATTTTTCACCAAAAACTTAGAAAATTTTAGCCAACTTTAAAAAATGCTACAGATTTTATTTATTGAAATCAAGGAAAGAAAATCTAAAGATATGGAAATTAAAATATCTATTTTTTTACTAAAACCATCAAATTTATTCTAATTTTTATCAAAAAAATTAAAAAAATTCTTAAAATCATCGACGATTTTTATCCGAACCTAACCTAACCTACAAATTTTTAGTCAAATTTAAAAAATCGTACAGATATTATTTATGGAAATCAAGCAAAGAAAATCCAAAAAGGGATGGATTAAAATGTCTATTTTTTATCAAAATGAACAAATTTGTTCTAATTATTACCGAAAAAATTTAAAAAATTCCAAAAGTCACCGATGATTTTTTACCGAATTTAACCTAAAAATTTTTGACCAACTTTAAAAAATCCTACAGACTTTATTTATTGAAATCAATGAAAGAAAATCTAAAGATGTGAAAACTAAAATGTCTATTTTTTACTAAAACTATCAAATTTATTCTAACTATTACCAAAAAAATTAAAAAAATTCTTAAAATCATCGACTATTTTTCTCCAAACCTAACCTAACCTACAAATTTTTAGTCAATTTAAAAAAAATCGTACAGACTTTATTTATACGAATTAAGGAAAGAAAATTTAACTTTGAGTAGATTAAAATGTCTATTTTTTATTAAAATGAGCAAATTTGTTCCAATTATTACCAAAAAAATTAAAAAAATTCGTAAAATTAAAAATGATTTTTTACCCAATTTAACCTAAAAATTTTTAATCAACTTTAAAAAATCGTACAAACTTTATTTATGGAAATCAAGAAAAGAAAATCTAAAGATTGGTAGATTAAAATATCTATTTTTTACTAAAATCACCAAATTTATTCTAATTATTACTCAAAAAATTAAAAAAATTCTAAAAATCACCGATGATTTTTGGCTTAACGCAACTTAACCTACAAATTTTTGGTCAACTTTAAAAATTCGTACAGACTTTATTTATAGGAATTAAAAAAAGAAAATTTGAAATTAAGTAGATTAAAATGTTTATTTTTTACTAAAATGAGCAAATTTGCTTTAATTATTACCAAAAAAATTAAAAAAATTCGTAAAATCAAAAATGATTTTTGACCCAATTTAACCTAAAAATTTTTAATCAACTTTAAAAAATCATACAAACTTTATTTATGGAAATCAAGGAAAGAAAATCTAAAGATTGGTAGATTAAAATATCTATTTTTTACTAAAATGACAAAATTTGTTCTAATTATTACCAAAAAAATTAAAAAAATTCCAAAAATCACCGATGATTTTTGACCAAATCTAACCTAAAAATTCTTGGTTAACTTTAAAAAATCGTACAGACTTTATTTATGAAAATCAAAGAAAGAAAATCTAAAGATTGGTAGATAAAAATATCTATTTTTTACTAAAATGACCAAATTTATTCTAATTATTACCAAAAAAAATTTAAAAAATTTTAAAAGTCATTAATGATTTTTGACCGAATTTAACCTAAAAATTTTTGGTCAACTTTAAAAAATCCTGCAGGCTTTATTTATTGAAATCAAGGAAAGAAAATCTAAAGATATGGAAAGTAAAATGTCTACTTTTTATTAAAATCATCAAATTTATTCTAGTTGTTACCAAAAAAATTTAAAAAATTTTTGAAATCATCGATAATTGTCGTCCGAACCTAACCTAACCTACAAATTTTTGGTCAATTTTAAAAAATCGTACAGACTTTATTTGCAAAGATCAAATAAAAAAAATCGAAAAATGAATAAATCAAAACGTCTATTTTTTACTAAAACGAGTAAATTTGTTGTAATTATTACAAAAAAAATTAAAAAAAAAAAATAAAAATCATCTATGATTTTTAACCAAAAACCTAGAAATTTTTAGCCAACTTTAAAAAATCCTACAGACTTTATTTATACGAATCAAGAAAAGAAAATTTAACTTTGAATAAATTAAAATGTCTGTTTTTTATTAAAGTGAGCAAATTCGTCCTACTTATTACCAAACAATTTTAAAAAATTCTCAAAATCACCAATGATTTTTGACCCAATTTAACCTAAATTTTGTTAATCAAGTTTAAAAAATCGTACAGAGTTTATTTATGGAAATCAAAGGGAGAAAATCTAAATACTGGTGGATTAAAATGTCTATTTTTTACTAAAATTAATAAATTTGTTTTAAATATTATCAAAAAAAAATAAAAAAATTCCAAAAGTCGTCGATGATTTTTGACAGAACCTAACATAACCTATAAATTTTTGGTCACTTTTAAAAAATCGTACAGACTTTATTTATAGAACTTAAGGAAAGAAAATTTAAAATTGAACAGATTAAAATGTCTATTTTTTATTAAAGTGAGGAAATTTATCCTAATTACTACCAAAAAAAAAATTAAAAAATTCTAAAATTCATCAGTGATTTTTAATCAAAAACCTAGAAATTTTTTGTCAACTTTAAAAAATCATACAAACTTTATTTAAAGAGAGCAAATTTGTTCTAATTATTACCAAAAAAATTAAAAAAATTCTTAAAATAATCGATAATTTTAAAAAATCATACAAACTTTATTTATTGAAACCAAGGAAAGAAAATCTAAAGATATAGAAATTAAAATGTCTATTTTTTATTAAAATCATCAAATTTATTCTAACAATTGTCAAAAAAATTTAAAAAATTTATAAGATCACCGAACATTTTTCACCAAAAATTTAGAAAATTTTAGCCAACTTTAAAAAATGCTACAGATTTTATTTATTGAAATCAAGGAAAGAAAATCTAAAGATATGGAAATTAAAATATCTATTTTTTACTAAAACCATCAAATTTATTCTAATTTTTATCAAAAAAATTTAAAAAATTCTTAAAATCATCGACGATTTTTATCCGAACCTAACCTAACCTACAAATTTTTGGTCAACTTTAAAAAATCGTACATACTTTATTTATACGAATTAAGAAAAGAAAATTTAATTTTAAATAGATTAAAATGTCTATTTTTTATTAAAGTGAGCAAATTTGTTCTAATTATTACCAAAAAAATTAAAAAAAATCGTAAAATCAAAAAAGATTTTTGACCCAATTTAACCTAAAAATTTTTAGTCAACTTTAAAAAATTGTACAGATTTTATTTATGGAAATCAAGGAAAGAAAATTTAAAAATTGATAGATTAAAATATCTACTTTTTACTAAAATGACCAAATTTGTTCTAATTATTACCAAAAAAAATTTAAAAATTCCAAAAACTCACCGATGATTTTTGACCAAATCTAACCTAAAAATTCTTGGTTAACTTTAAAAAATCGTACAGACTTTATTTATGAAAATCAAAGAAAGAAAATCTAAAGATTGGTAGATAAAAATATCTATTTTTTACTAAAATGGCCAAACTTATTCTAATTATTACCAAAAAAATTCAAAAGTCACCGATGATTTTTGACCAAATTTAACCTAAAAATTCTTGGTTAACTTTAAAAAATCGTACAGACTTTATTTATGAAAATCAAAGAAAGAAAATCTAAAAATTGATAGATTAAAATATCTATCTTTTACTAAAATGACCAAATTTATTCTAATTATTATCAAAAAAATTAAGAAGATTCCAAAAATTGTCGATGATTTTTGACATAACCTAACATAACCTACAAATTTTTGGTCAACTTTAAAAAATCGTACAGACTTTATTTATACGAATTAAGGAAAGAAAATTTAACTTTGAATAGATTAAAATGTCTATTTTTTATTAAAATGAGCAAATTTGTTCTAATTATTACCAAAAAAATTAAAAAAATTCGTAAAATCAAAAATGATTTTTGACCCAATTTAACCTAAAAATTTTTAATCAACTTTAAAAAATCGTACAGACTTTATTTATGGAAACCAAGGAAAGAAAATTTAAAATTCGATAGATTAAAATGTCTATTTTTATTAAAATTAACAAATGTGTTCTAATTATTGTCAAAAAAATTTAAAAAATTCTAAAAGTTACCGTTGATTTTTGACCGAATTTAACCTAAAAATTTTTAGTCAACTTTAAAAAATCGCCCAGGCTTTATTTATGGAAATGAAGGAAAGAAAATCTAAAATTAAATAGATTAAAATGTCTATTTTTTATTAAAATGACCAAATTTGTTCTAATTATTACCAAAAAAATTAAAAAAATTCCAAAAATCACCGATGATTTTTGACCAAATCTAACCTAAAAATTCTTGGTTAACTTTAAAAAATCGTACAGACTTTATTTATGAAAATCAAAGAAAGAAAATCTAAAGATTGGTAGATAAAAATATCTATTCTTTTACTAAAATGGCCAAACTTATTCTAATTATTACCAAAAAAATTTAAAAAAAAATTCAAAAGTCACCGATGATTTTTGACCAAATTTAACCTAAAAATTCTTGGTTAACTTTAAAAAATCGTACAGACTTTATTTATGAAAATCAAAGAAAGAAAATCTAAAAATTGATAGATTAAAATATCTATTTTTTATTAAAATGACCAAATTTATTCTAATTATTACCAAAAAAATTAAAAAAAAATTCAAAAGTCACCGATGATTTTTGACCAAATTTAACCTAAAAATTCTTGGTTAACTTTAAAAAATCGTACAGACTTTATTTATGAAAATCAAAGAAAGAAAATCTAAAAATTGATAGATTAAAATATCTATTTTTTACTAAAATGACCAAATTTATTCTAATTATTATCAAAAAAATTAAAAAAATTCCAAAAATTGTCGATGATTTTTGACATAATCTAACATAACCTACAAATATTTGGTCAACTTTAAAAAATCGTACAGACTTTATTTATACGAATTAAGGAAAGAAAATTTAACTTTGAATAGATTAAAATGTCTATTTTTTATTAAAATGAGCAAATTTGCTTTAATTATTACCAAAAAAATTAAAAAAATTCGTAAAATTAAAAATGATTTTTTAACCAATTTAACCCAAAAATTTTTAATCAACTTTAAAAAATAGTACAAACTTTATTTATGGAAATCAAGGAAAGACAATCTAAAGATGGATGGATTAAAATATCTATTTTTTACTAAAATGACCAAATTTATTCTAATTATTACCAAAAAAATTAAAAAAATTCTTAAAATCATCGATAATTTTTGTCCGAACTTAACCTAACTTACAAATTTTTGTTCAATTTTAAAAAATCGTACAGACTTTATTTATACGAATTAAGGAAAGAAAATTTAACTTTGAGTAGATTAAAATGTCTATTTTTTATTAAAATGAGCAAATTTGCTTTAATTATTACCAAAAAAATTAAAAAAATTCGTAAAATCAAAAATGATTTTTGACCCAATTTAACCTAAAAATTTTTAATCAACTTTAAAAAATCGTACAGACTTTATTTATACGAATTAAGGAAAGAAAATCTAAAGATTGGTAGATAAAAATATCTATTTTTTACTAAAATGACCAAATTTATTCTAATTATTACCAAAAAAATTAAAAAAATTCTTAAAATCATCGATAATTTTTGTCCGAACTTAACCTAACCTACAAATTTTTGTTTAATTTTAAAAAATCGTACAGACTTTATTTATACGAATTAAGGAAAGAAAATTTAACTTTGAATAAATTAAAATGTCTATTTTTTATTAAAATGGGCAAATTTGTTTTAATTATTACCAAAAAAATTTAAAAAATTCTTAAAATCACCAATGATTTTTAACCCAATGTACCCTAAAAATGTTTAGTAAATTTTAAAAAAATCGTACAAACTTTATTTATGAAAATTAAGGAAAGAAAATCTAGAGATGGGTGGATTAAAATGTCTATTTTTTATTAAAGTGAGCAAATTTGTTCTAATTATTATCAAAAAATTTAAAAAAATTTCAAAAATCACCGGTGATTTTTGTCCGAATTTAACCTAAAATTTTTTAGTCAACTTTAAAAAATCGTACAGACTTTATTTATAAAAAATAAGGAAAGAAAATGTAAAAATTTACAATTCAAAATATCTATTTCTTATTACAATTAACAAATTTGTTCAAATTTTTGTCAAAAAAAAGTAAAAAAAAAATCCAAAAATTACTAATGATTTTTGACTTAACCTAAAAAATTTTGGACAACTTTAAAAAATCGTACAGACTTTATTTATGGAAATTAAGGAAAGAAAATCTAAAAATGGGTGGATTAAAATGTCTATTTTTTACTAAAATGGTCAAATTTATTCTAATTATTATCAAAAAAAATTAAAAAAATTCCAAAAGTTATCGATAATTTTTGTCCGAATTTAACCTAAAATTTTTTAGTCAACTTTAAAAAATCGTACAGACTTTATTTATAAAAATTAAGGAAAGAAAATGTAAAAATTTATAATTCAAAATATCTATTTCTTATTACAATTAACAAATTTGTTCAAATTTTTGTCAAAAAAAAGTAAAAAAAAAATCCAAAAATTACTAATGATTTTTGACTTAACCTAAAAAATTTTGGACAACTTTAAAAAATCGTATAGACTTTATTTATGGAAATTAAGGAAAGAAAATCTAAAAATGGGTGGATTAAAATGTCTATTTTTTACTAAAATGGCCAAATTTATTCTAATTATTATCAAAAAAAATTAAAAAAATTCCAAAAGTTATCGATAATTTTTGTCCGAATTTAACCTAAAATTTTTTAGTCAACTTTAAAAAATCGTACAGACTTTATTTATAAAAATTAAGGAAAGAAAATGTAAAAATTTATAATTCAAAATATCTATTTCTTATTACAATTAACAAATTTGTTCAAATTTTTGTCAAAAAAAGTAAAAAAAAAATCCAAAAATTATTAATGATTTTTGACTTAACCTAAACATTTTTGGACAACTTTAAAAAATCGTACAGACTTTATTTATGGAAATTAAGGAAAGAAAATCTAAAAATGGGTGGATTAAAATGTCTATTTTTTACTAAAATGGCCAAATTTATTCTAATTATTATCAAAAAAATTAAAAAAATTCCAAAAGTTATCGATGATTTTTGTCTGAACTTAACCTAAAATTTTTTAGTCAACTTTAAAAAATCGTACAGACTTTATTTATAAAAAATAAGGAAAGAAAATGTAAAAATTTATAATTCAAAATATCTATTTCTTATTACAATTAACAAATTTGTTCAAATTTTTGTCAAAAAAAAGTAAAAAAAAAAATCCAAAAATTACTAATGATTTTTGACTTAACCTAAAAAATTTTGGACAACTTTAAAAAATCGTACAGACTTTATTTATGGAAATTAAGGAAAGAAAATCTAAAAATGGGTGGATTAAAATGTCTATTTTTTACTAAAATGACCAAATTTATTCTAATTATTATCAAAAAAATTAAAAAAATTCCAAAAGTTATCGATGATTTTTGTCTGAATTTAACCTAAAATTTTTTAGTCAACTTTAAAAAATCGTACAGACTTTATTTATAAAAATTAAGGAAAGAAAATGTAAAAATTTATAATTCAAAATATCTATTTCTTATTACAATTAACAAATTTGTTCAAATTTTTGTCAAACAAAAGTAAAAAAAAAAAATCCAAAAATTACTAATGATTTTTGACTTAACCTAAAAATTTTTGGACAACTTTAAAAAATCGTACAGACTTTATTTATGAAAATTAAGGAAAGAAAATCTAAAGATGAGGGGATTAAAATGTCTGCTTTTTACTAAACTGATCAAATTTATTCTAATTATTATCAAAAAAATTAAAAAAATTTCAAAAGTCACCGATGATTTTTGACCGAATTTAACTTAAAAATTTTTAATCAGTTTTAAAAAATCATAGTAAATTTATTTATGGAAATGAAGTAAAGAAAATTTAAAATTGGATAAATTAAAATATCTAATTTTTATTGTAATCAACAAATTTGTTCTAATTATCACCAAAAAAATTTTAAAAAATTCCAAAAGTCATATATGTTTTTTAACCAAAAACCTGGAAATTTTTAGTCAACTTTAAAAAATCGTACAGACTTTATTTATATAAATTAAGAAAAAAAAAATGAAAAGATGGATAAACTAAAATATCTATTTTTTATTACAATTAACAAATTTGTTCAAATTCTTGCCAAAAAAATTAAAAAAATTCCAAAAATCACCAATGATTAACACACAGTTTAAATACGATTTTATAGTCGTCCACACCAAGGTTCGAAATTATAATTTTTCTAAAACATAGACTTAGACTACTATACTTAACCATTTTTATTTAAAAGAACACAAAAAAAAACAGTGCAATTTAGAAAATCAGGGACGTACTAAGAATTTTCTCCAACTTTAACTTTATTAGTCAGTAAATTTGTTAATATTGTAATTTTAAACCTTGGTGTGGAGAACTATACAATGAAAAAATATTCAAATCTTCAAATAAATCAAAATATTTTTTTAAAAGTCAAATTTAAAGTCAGATTTAACAATTTTAATCCATAAAGATGTCAATGACAAAATCAAAATTGAACACTCCTTATTTTTTCTAATGAAAATCGCTGACATCTCCCTCTCACACATAATATACATTGAAATTCCCCTTCGCGGACACCCCTTTTGAACGGACACCCCCCTTGGACGGACACTTTTTGGAAACCTTCCGACTCTCATACAATTACTTGGTATTTCTTTTAAGCGGACACCTCTCTTGAAGGGACAGTTTTGTGGGATCCGTTGGTGTCCGCCCAAGGGAGATTTCACTGTATTTGATGGTTTAGGTTCAATCGCACGAAAATAACGCGTACATTAACGTTACCAAACGAACTACTAGCAGAAGACTGACACCTGGAGGAACCAAATGCTAAAGAGATCGATTTTCATTGAGCGCCGAGCCCATTAGTACGTCAGCGTCGACTTCTAGGAATGTCTACCGTTTGCAGCAGCGCGTTTGCGTTTGGTTAAGGGTCAGATATAAATAGAAAAGCTCCGTAACCTTCCTTGAGCTTAGGTCGACTCAGGTAGGGTGTTACCTTGATAAATATTTAACAAAAACAACCGTGTTTACTGTTATTCTAGTAATTGGAAAATCGTTATATACAGGGTGTCTCAAAATTATATCGACAAACTATTTAAAACGTATTTCCTTGATCATTTTATGTACTATAACCCGAAATGAAGTTGTATTATGAACAGAAAGATGAAAAAGTAAGTAATATTACCGAGTAATCTTATCTTTCTCTTCGTGGTGCAGCTCCATTTTAGGTTCTAGTACACTGAGCTTTAAACCTCTTATCTAATTTCTTACAGTTTCAGGGATATTCAATGTTAAACTCCTTTCTACTAATGTCAACTTTTTTAAATCACTCTCTTACTTTTGACAAAATATGCCTCAAAAATTTCACACGAATCTTAGGTTTTAGCTACATAATCTTCAAAAAATAACAAAGTTATTAAGAAAAGTTTCTATAAGTAGAAAGGAATTTAACACTGAATATCTCTGAAACTCGGATAACAAGTTTTAGTCTTGATCTACTTAAAATGATCCAAGAAATATATTCTAATAGTCTGTCGGTATAATTTTGGGACATCCTTGTATACAGATATCTCAAAATTAGACGGTGGAAAAAATACGAATTCCACTGAGTATTCCAAAGCCAGTGATTCATTGGGGTGTTTAGGAATCTTCATGTTTACCTGATGGCGACTTAACATTTCGTTTTCCACATCCTGCAGTAAACAACATACTGAACCGGTTAATTCTTAATACTTTTACAAAGAGAGATCTATCGAATCCAAGGATACTGGAGTAATAGGATGGCTCAATCCCATAAGATGTGTATACGCCGAAATTCAGTGCGCAGCCGCCAGTTTGACGTCACTTGTAGTTTCAATCGAGTGTAAGACCGAGACGCTAAGCTTAGCAGTGACGTCAAAAGTTGGCGGACGATTATCGCAGATTGAGCCATCCTATTAGTCCAGTGTCTTTGTACTGAAACTATATTTTAAAACAAAATAATAAAAAAAAGTTGATTTTCATGAAAAATCAACACCTTTATTTAATTCCTCATCATTTTGGACTGATATATCAAATTTTTTTTTGAGTCATTTTATGTTAGTTTGAAGATGTTCTTCAAAACCCATTTTTTTGTTGAACCCTTTAGAAGACTGTAATTTCTTTAGGAAACATTTATCAACCCATGTATATTCCAACTTTTAACCTTATTTTTAGATATAAAATTTACATTATCTAGTAACCTATCACCGTCTAATTTTGAGACACCTTGTACAATAAAAACTCAATCAAAAAAAGCATATATTTTTTACTAAATATGTAGGTTAATAAGTATCTTTCATATTTTTATAACACTCGAGTAAGAAGCGAGAAATCGACTCTAAGGTAAAGTACGTTATTAGTAGAGATAAGATTAGTTCATTATTGTGAAATTCGTTGAATGAGAGCATTAGATGCACAATGAAACCAATCATTTTCAAATCATTTCATTTCATATAACCAATACATTCAAAAATAAATTTTAAATCATTTTTCATAAATAAATAAATAATAAAAAAAAATCTAAAATTTTCATAATCGTGATTTACGATTTGATTTCGTGAGATTTGTCACGTTTTACACCTTTTCCCAAATTAAATCTTTTTTTAACCCAATTTCACATATTTATTTTCATTACTTAAACATTTATTTATCTTTGGTTATCAAATCAAATAGTAGATAAATTCATACACTTAGAAAAAATATATATTCTAAGTGTGAAAAGAAAATAATAAGACTTACCAGTGAGTGTCTCTTGGTTTTTGGTACTGATTTTTTGTGTTGCCCCAAGGGCGTGTTCCGTGTTCTCCGGGGCTGCCAGCTTGGATACAAAGTGTATTCATTAACCCTAAACACACCAAAACAAACGTATAAACTTATCTTTTCCGTCACACTATCTATATTAATACTAACAATTAAAAAAACGATATTTATCGGAGGTTTACTAATTAAACCAGGTGGGAAATTGTAATAAATTGTAAAAAAAACTGTGGCAAAAATGTAACAAGGTAAAACTGTTCCAAACGAAACGATAAAACTAAATGTACTAAATGTTATGAATCGGGGTTCCTCTAAATACTTGATAAAGGAACGAGCGCGATTTAAATGTTATCTATAGATTATGTCGCCTGTTAAATTATGCACCGTTCGTTCGTTAATTAAAGGGCTAAAACGTTTTACTGTCTACGTGACTCTATGCACTGAGCTAACTTAAAAAAGTAAATAGGTAGCAGTTAATAATTCCAAAAATAAATATTAACATTAATATTTACACTAATACTAACAAAAAACATTATGAAATATACCAATTTTTAAACTAGACATAAACCCAAATCTATATCAACTTAAAAAAATCATAGTGGATTTATTTATAGAAATTTAGAAAAAAAAAATTCAAAAAAGATAGATTAAAATATCTATTTTTTAATAAATTAATCGTTTTTATTCTAATTCTTTCCAAAAAATTTAAAAAAAAATTCCAAAAATCAATTTTACGATCGAACCTAACCTTGTAAAATTTTTAACAATTTTAAAAAATCATGCTGAATTTATTTATGAAAATTCAAAAAAGAAAATTTTAAAAAATGATAAATTAAAATGTCTATTTTTAAATAAAATAATCAAATTTGTTTCAATTCTTGCTGAAAAATTAAAAAAAATATTTTTTGGGACAACGATTTTTAACATAACCTAAAATTTTTATCAACTTTTAAAAAATCACAGTGGATTTATTTATAAAAATTTTGAAAAAAAATTTTAAAATAAGATAGATTAAAGCATCTATTTTTTAATAAATTAATCGTTTTTATTCTAATTATTTTCAAAAAAATTAAAAAAATTCCCAAAGTCAATTTTTTGATCGAACCTAACCTTATAAAATTTTTAACAACTTTAAAAAATCATGCTGACTTTATTTATTAGAGTTAATGAAAGGAAATTTTAAGAAATGATAGATTAAAATGTCTATTTCTTAATAAAATAATCAAATTTGTTTCAATTATTGCTAAAAAACTTAAAAAAAAATTTTTTATGACAACAATTTTTTGACATAACCTAAAATTTTTATCAACTTTTAAAAAATCACAGTGGATTTATTTATAAAAATTTTGAAAAGAAATTTTAAAATAAGATAGATTAAAGCGTCTATTTTTTAATAAATTAATCATTTTTATTCTAATTTTTTCCAAAAAATTTTAAAAAATTTCCAAAAGGACCGAAGTTTTTGATCAAATCTAACCTTATAAAATTTGAACCAACTTTAAAAAATCATACTGAATTTATTTATGAAAATTAAAGAAAGGAATCTTTAAAAAATGATAAATTAAAATGTCTATTTTTTAGTAAAACCATCAAATTGGTTGAAACTATTACCAAAAAATTAAAAAAAAAAATTTTTCAAGACAACAATTTTTTGACATAACCTAAAATTTTTATCAACTTTAAAAAATCACAGTGAATTTATTTATAAAAATTTTGAGAAGAAATTTTAAAAAAAGATAGATTAAAGCATCTATTTTTTAATAAATTAATCGTTTTTATTCTAATTATTTCCAAAAAATTTAAAAAAATTCCCAAAAGAAGCAAAGTTTTTGATCGAATCTAACCTCATAAAACTTGGACCAACTTTAAAAAATCATACCCAATTTATTTATAAGAATTGAAGAAAGAAATCTTTAAGAAATGATAAATTAAATTGTCTATTTTTTAATAAAATCATCAAATTTCTTTCAATTATTGCTGAAAAATTAAAAAAAAAAATTTTAAAACTACAATTTTTTTACATAACCTAAAATTTTTATCAACTTTAAAAAATCACAGTGAATTTATTTATAAAAATTTTGAAAAGAAAATTTAAAATAAAATAGATTAAAGTGTCTATTTTTTAATAAATTAATCATTTTTACTCTAATTTTTTCCAAAAAATTTTAAAAAATTTCCAAAAGGACCGAAGTTTTTGATCGAATCTAACCTTATAAAATTTGGACCAACTTTAAAAAATCATACCCAATTTATTTATAAGAATTGAAGAAAGAAATCTTTAAGAAATGATAAATTAAATTGTCCATTTTTTAATAAAATCATCAAATTTCTTTCAATTATTGCTGAAAAATTAAAAAAAAAAAAATTTTTAAAACTACAATTTTTTGACATAACCTAAAATTTTTATCAACTTTAAAAAATCACAGTGAATTTATTTATAAAAATTTTGAAAAGAAATTTAAAAAAAGATAGATTAAAGCGTCTATTTTTTAATAAATTAATCATTTTTATTCTAATTTTTTCCAAAAAATTTTAAAAAATTTCCAAAAGGACCGAAGTTTTTGATCAAACCTAACCTTATAAAGTTTGAACCAACTTTAAAAAATCATACTGAATTTATTTATGAAAATTAAAGAAAGGAATCTTTAAAAAATGATAAATTAAAATGTCTATTTTTTTGTAAAACCATCAAATTGGTTAAAACTATTACCAAAAAATTAAAAAAAAAAATTTTTCAAGACAACGATTTTTTGACATAACCTAAAATTTTTATCAACCTTTAAAAAATCATAGTGGATTTATTTATAAAAATTTTGAAAAGAAATTTTAAAAAATTATGAGATTAAAACATCTATTTTTAAATAAATTAATCGTTTTTATTCCAATTCTTTCCAAAAAATTTAAAAAAATTCTCAAACGAACCGAAGTTTTTAACCGAACCTAACCTTATAAAATTTGGACCAACTTTAAAAAATCATGCTGAATTTATTTATGAAAATTCAAAAAAGAAAATTTTAAAAAATGATAAATTAAAATGTCTATTTTTAAATAAAATAATCAAATTTGTTTCAATTATTGCTAAAAAACTTAAAAAAATTTTTTTTTTATGACAATGATTTTTTGACATAACCTAAAATTTTTATCAACTCTTAAAAAATCACAGTGGATTTATTTATAAAAATTTTGAAAAGAAATTTTAAAATAAGATAGATTAAAGCATCTATTTTTTAATAAATTAATCGTTTTTATTCTAATTATTTCCAAAAAATTTAAAAAAATTCCCAAAGGAAGCAAAGTTTTTGATCGAATCTAACCTCATAAAACTTGGACCAACTTTAAAAAATCATACCCAATTTATTTATAAGAATTGAAGAAAGAAATCTTTAAGAAATGATAAATTAAATTGTCCATTTTTTAATAAAATCATCAAATTTCTTTCAATTATTGCTGAAAAATTAAAAAAAAAAAATTTTTAAAACTACAATTTTTTTGACATAACTTAAAATTTTTATCAACTTTAAAAAATCACAGTGAATTTATTTATAAAAATTTTGAAAAGAAAATTTAAAATAAAATAGATTAAAGTGTCTATTTTTTAATAAATTAATCGTTTTTATTCTAATTATTCTCAAAAAATTTTAAAAAATTTTCAAAGGAACCGAAGTTTTTAATCGAACTTAACCTTATAAAATTTGGACCAACTTTAAAAAAATCATACGGAGTTTATTTATAAGAATTGAAAAAAGAAATCTTCTAGAAATGATAGATTAAAATGTCTACTTTTTAATAAAATAATCAAATTTGTTTAAATTCTTACCAAAAAAAATAAAAAAAAAAATTTTCGAGAACGATTTTTTGACATAACCTAAAATTTTTATCAACCTTTAAAAAATCATGGTGGATTTATTTATAAAAATTTTGAAAAGAAATTTTAAAAAATTATGAGATTAAAACATCTATTTTTAAATAAATTAATCGTTTTTATTCCAATTCTTTCCAAAAAATTTAAAAAAATTCCCAAACGAACCGAAGTTTTTAACCGAACCTAACCTTATAAAATTTGGACCAACTTTAAAAAATCATGCTGAATTTATTTATGAAAATTCAAAAAAGAAAATTAAAAAAAATGATAGATTAAAATGTCTATTTTTAAATCAAATAATCAAATTTGTTTCAATTATTGCTAAAAAACTTAAAAAAAATTTTTTTATGACAATGATTTTTTGACATAACCTAAAATTTTTATCAACTTTAAAAAATCACAGTAAATTTATTTATAAAAATTTTGAGAAGAAATTTAAAAAAAAAATAGATTAAAGCGTCTATTTTTTAATAAATTAATCGTTTTTATTCTAATTCTTTCCAAAAAATTTAAAAAAATTCCCAAAAAAATCGAAGTTTTTAACCGAACCTAACCTTATAAAATTTTGTCCAACTTTAAAAAATCATACTGAATTTATTTATAAGAATTTGAAAAAAGGAATTCTAAGAAATGATAGATTAAAATGTCTATTTTTTAATAAAATCATGAGATTTGTTTTAAATATTGCTAAAAAATTAAAAAAAAAATTTTTTTATGATAACGATTTTTTAACATAACCTAAAAATTTTATCAACTTTAAAAAATCATACTGGATTTATTTATAAAAATGGGAGAAAGAAAATTTTAAGAAATGATAGATTAAAATGTCTATTTTTTAATAAAACGATCAAATTTGTTTAAACTCTTACTGAAAAATAAAAAAAAAATTTTTAAAACACTGATGATTTTTGAACCAAACATAACCCCATATTTTTAGTCAACTTTAAAAAATCTTGCAGACTTTATTTATAGAAATCAAGCGAAGAAAATCTAAAACTGAGTAGATTAAAATGTCTATTTTTTACTAAAAGGAACAAATTTGTTCTAATTACAACTTAAAAAATTTAAAAAAAAATCCAAAAGTAACCAATGATTTTTAATCGGATCTTAAATTTTCACCAACTTTAAAAAATAAGAATTAAAGAAAGAAATCTTTAACAAATAACAGATTAAAATGTCTATTTTTTAATAAAACCGTCAAATTTATTTCAACTTTTATTAAAAAATTAAAAAAAATTTTTTTTTTAAGACAACGATTTTTGACATAACCTTAAAATTTTGACCGACTTTAAAAAATCATAGCGGGTTTATTTACAAAAATTTTAAAAAGAAAATTTCAAAAAAGATAGATTAAAATATCTATTTTTTAATAAATTAAGCGTTTTTGTTCTAATTATTTCCAAAAAATTTAAAAAAATTCCTAAAGGAACCGAAATTTTTAATCGAACCTAACCTTATAGAATTTGGACCAACTTTAAAAAATCATACCGAATTTATTTATAAAAATAAAAAAAAGAAATCTTTAACAAATAACAGATTAAAATGTCTATTTTTTAATAAAACCGTCGAATTTGTTTCAACTCTTACCCAAAAATTAAAAAAAAATTTTTTTTAAACAACAATTTTTTAACATAACCTCAAATTTTGACCAACTTTAAAAAATCATAGCGGATTTACTTATAAAAATTTTGAAGCGAAAATTTCACCAAAGATAGATTAAAATATCTACTTTTCAATTAAATTGTTAAATTTATTCTAATTATTAGCAAAAAATTTAAAATATTTTTTAAAACCAGACGCGTTTTTGACCGAATGTTAATCTTACAAAATCAACTTTAAAAAATCATACTGAATTTATTTATGAGAATTGAACAAAAAATTTTTAACAAATAACAGATTAAAATGTCTATTTATTAATAAAACCATCAAATTTATTGCAACTTTTATTAAAAAATTTAAAAAAAAAAATTTTTAACACAATTTTTGACATAACCTCAAAATTTTGATCAACTTTAAAAAATCATAGCGGGTTTATTTACAAGAATTTTGAAAAGAAAACTTCACCAAAGATAGATTAAAATGTCTACTTTTAAATAAAAACATCAAATTTATTCTAATTATTACCAAAAAATTTAAAATAATTTTTAAAACCAGAGGTGTTTTTTGACTCAACCTTAACCTTAAAAAACCAACTTTAAAAAATCATACTGGATTTATTTATAAAAATTTTAAAAAGAAAATTTTACCAAAGATAGATTAAAATGTCTACTTTTGAATTAAATTGTTAAATTTATTCTAATTATTACCAAAAAATTTTTAATATTTTTTGAAACCAGACGCGTTTTTGACTGAATGTTAACCTAACAAAACCAACTTTAAAAAATCATACTGAATTTATTTATAAAAATCAAAAAAAGAAATCTTTAACAAATAACAGATTAAAATGTCTATTTTTTAATAAAACCATCAAATTTGTTTCAACTCTTACCCAAAAATTAAAAAAAAAAATTTTTTAACACAACGATTTTTGACATAACCTCAAATTTTCATCAACTTTAAAAAATCATAGCGGATTTATTTATAAAAATTTTGAAAAGAAAATTTCACCAAAGATAAATTAAAATGTCTACTTTTAAATAAAAACATCAAATTTATTCTAATTATTACCAAAAAAATTAAAAAAATTTTTTAAACCAGAGGTGTTTTTGACTCAATGTCAACCTTAAAAAACCAACTTTAAAAAATAATACCGGATTTATTTATAGAAATTTTAAAAAGAAAATTTCACCAAAGATAGATTAAAATATCTACTTTTTAGTAAATTCATCAAATTTTTTCTAATTATTACCACAGATTTAAAAAAAATTCCCAAATAAAATGTTGAATGAATGACGTTTTAATTTAACCTCAAATACAGCCGAATTAACCAAAATTAACCAACCAAAATTGGATTAATAAAATTTTACTCTATATTAAATTTAGTAACTAATAAAATACCCTCTAAAACGTTTTAAATTCCTTCTCACAACATTGAGGTTGAATTCTAGTAATTCCCGAACGGAAGACTTCTCAAAATACCCAACCGTCTATTTATATCGACCATTCATACCTCGATATTTTGCAATTCCCAACGAAAAACGGTTACACGACAATAAAACCAACAATTAAACGCACACACATTGCGAAGGGGAACTCAAATTAACCTTGAAACTGTTGCTAGGAAAAAAAATAATTAAACCATCTAAACTATCTAAACTATCCACTCGAATAAATTCCAAATAGGTATAAATCTTACGTCTAATAAATCTTACGTAACATTCACACTAAATTTTCTAACAAACAGGTGTAAAATGGGGCCGTAATTCCACTTTTAACGTATCGATTTCACATTTGACCCAAACATAACCTATTATCTTACTTAATAAATAAAACAAATCTTTTTTAGTTAAAAAAATATAAAAATATTTTAAAAAACACATTAAAAAAACATAAAATACATATAAAAAATAAATAAATAAAACGAGAAATAGCCAAAATACTTTATTAAAATCGCTTTATTACAGATGACTCACATGTGTCACTTTTCCTTCAATTATTACTCAACAACTCACTCAAATTTTCAATTAATGTATAAAAGAATACCCTAAATATGATAAAATACTTACGTTTTGGCATTTCATCCTTAACCATCCACTCGTAAGGGTGTTAAAAGTATTTGAAAGTGATGACACTAACACGAAAGAGGTTATGTGACATATATCGCGAGAAATATCAAAGAAAAACGCGTTACACGCGGGGAGATTATCCTTGTAGGTGGATTTCGATACAATTTGTACGTTTTAAACGTGGTTTTCTTTGAACGGCGTTAATTAAAGTTAATTTTTAAGTTTATACGTTCTCCCCGACAGATCTCTCAACGGATTTGACAGATTATTTTATTTTTAAGGAATGCCAACCGTTGATTTACAAAAGTTACTAAATTTTTTTTTTGGGATAAAAAATACTTTTTAAAGAATAATTTATTTTAATAAGTAAATTAAATGATTAAAAATTAACATTTAGTGTAGTTTTAAAAAGTATTAAATTTTTTATAAAGGTGAAAGATATTTTTTTATTTTAAATTTTTATGGTTAAAAAATTTCTTTCTTTTTAAATATATAAAATTAATTAATTAATTGATTTTTTAAAGTAAATAGTTAAAAAAATAAGGTTTTGATTAATTAAAAATGTTATTAATGTAGATTTTATTTTAAAATTATTACGAAATAATAATTTAGGGATATTCTTTTTCTTGGTTGGCTAAAAGAAGTAGCAGATATATTGATTGAAATTAAAAGGTTTATTTTTATGATTGAGATGGTCCGGTTTTTTCGTGATATTTCCTTGTCGCGCCGGTGATTAAAGTGTACGTTCGAACGGCAAGCCGGACGCGTAGAATGTCCATTTCCGACGAGCAACAGTTCTGCTTGAGATGGAACAACTTCCAGGCTAACATCACATCGCAATTCGAGGCGCTCCGCGACGACGAGGACTTTACGGACGTAACGATCGCTTGCGATGGCCAACGATTACAAGCCCACAAGGTGGTCCTATCCGCATGTAGCCCCTTTTTTAAGGAATTGTTTAAGGTGAGGCATGTCAAGATTGACAGCTGTCAAGCTATCCCGAAAATAGGTTAGTACTAAATCACCTGTCAAAAATAGACATGGCGCCAAATTTAAATAAACTACATTTTAATTTTTTAGGATAAAATAAGATATCAATTTTAAAGTGTAAATTATTGATAAAAAATGGGTTATATAATACTTTTATCGTTTATATCAATCTTATAAGATAATAATTAATGATTTTTTTTTATTTTCTTAGACGAATCCTTGTCCGCATCCGATCATATTCATGAGGGATGTAGAAGCCCGACACATAGTAGCTTTAATGGAATTTATGTATGCCGGCGAAGTGAACGTTGCTCAAGCTCAATTATCCGCATTTTTAAAAACCGCCGAATCCTTAAAAATCCGTGGTTTAACAGACACATCATCGTCGGAACCTTATAAAGAAAGGGACGATGTAAGTAAATAAATAATTAACAAAATAATCTTCATACCTTTCAACAAAAGTATAATAAATGAATAAAAAGAGTGAATTAAACTTGTTTTATTTAATTTAGGACACTGTGTACTTAAATCCTAAACCGTCGTCTTCGAAACACGCTCCGACGTTTCCGTTAAAGCATGCGAGAGTTGCTCACAAGTCCCAAATATCCTCCTCGAGCACCGTTACTTCTAGTCAAGACGTGCCAGCAGCTAGTAAAGTCGGTTCACCTCCGCCGAGTAAAAGGCAGTGTAAAAACGAACGGATCGAGAATGATTTACAAAGGTTGAAGGAGTTGAGTGCTTTTAATGAGGAAGCGATTAGTGTGAATCCGTTTTCATTGGAAGGCGATGAAAGAAATGGAGGTTCGGAAGGGAAAAGTCCTGTTGTACCAAAAGTAGAGCTTCCGGATTATATTAGTGATGAGGAAAAGGATGAAAATTCGGATTTTTATCATTCACCGAATGCAACAGAACTAACAAGTAAGAATTTAGAAGAAAAATGAAGATGCTGTTTAATTTTTTTTATAAAAAAGTTTTATTCAATAAACATTTTTTTTTAATTTTTTGGTCAAAGTTAAAATAAATCGCTTTTCTTTAGTTAAAACTACCATATTTTAAGTTTCATTTAGAGAAAGAATTAAATCAAAATTTAAAATTCGATTTTTTATGAATTTTTAAAAAAATAATTTGCTAACCTAAAAATTTTTTTACCCACTTTGAAATTTTTTTTAAATTTTTTGGTTAAAATTAGAGTAAATCGGTTTTCTTTAATTAAAACTATAATGTTTTAAGATTTATTTAGAAAAAAAATTAAACCAAAATCTTTAAAATTCGATTTTTTATGATTTAAAAAAAAATGATTGATTTTCTAACTTAAAAAATTTTTTATCAACTTTGAAAATTTTTTTCAATTTTTTGGTTAAAATTAGAGTAATTCGATTTTCTTTAATTAAAACTAGAATGTTTTAAGTTTCACTTAGAGAAAAAATTAAAGCAAAATCTTTAAAATTCGATTTTTTATGATTTTTTTAAAAAATGATTGATTCTCTAACCTAAAAAATTTTTTACCAACTTTGAAAATTTTTTTTAATTTTTTGGTCAAAATTAAAATAAATCGGTTTTCTTTAGTTAAAACTACAATGTTTTAAGTTTTATTTAGAGAAAGAATTAAATCAAAATCTATAAAATTCGATTTTTAATGAATTTTTAAAAAAATGTTAATTTTTTAACCTAAAAAATTTTTTACCAACTTTGAAAATTTTTTTAAATTTTTTGGTTAAAGTTAAAATAAATCGGTTTTCTTTCGTTAAAACTACAATGTTTTAAGTTTCATTTAGAGAAAAAATTAAATCAAAATGTTTAAAATTCGATTTTTAATGAATTTTTAAAAAAATGTTAATTTTCTAACCTAAAAAATTTTTTACCAACTTTGAAATTTTTTTTAAATTTTTTGGTTAAAGTTAGAGTAAATCGATTTTTTTTAATTAAAACTAGAATGTTTTAAGATTTAATTAAAAAGAAATTAAAGCAAAATCTTTAAAATTCGATTTTTTATGAATTTTTTAAAAAATGATTAATTTTCTAACCTAAAAAATTTTTTATCAACTTTGAAATTTTTTTTAAATTTTTTGGTTAAAATTAAAGTAATTCGATTTTCTTTAATTAAAACTAGAATGTTTTAAGTTTAATTTAGAGAAAAAATTAAAGAAAAATCTTTAAAATTCGATTTTTTATGAATTAAAAAAAAATGATTAATTTTCTAACCTAAAAAATTTTTTACCAACTTTGAATTTTTTTTTAAATTTTTTGGTTAAAGTTAGAGTAAATCGATTTTCTTTAATTAAAACTAGCATGTTTTAAAATTTATTAAAAAAAAAATTAAATCAAAATCTTTAAAATTCGATTTTTTATGATTTTTTAAAAAATGATTGATTCTCTAACCTAAAAAATTTTTTACCAACATTGAAATTTTTTTTTAAATTTTTTGGTTAAAGTTAGAGTAAATCAGTTTTCTTTAATTAAAACTAGAATGTTTTAAGATTTATTTTAAAAAAATTAAATCAAAATCTTTAAAATTCGATTTTTTATGAATTTAAAAAAAAATGATTGATTTTCTAACCTAAAAAATTTTTTACCAACTTTGAAATTTTTTTTAATTTTTTTGGTAAGATTTGGAGTTAATCGGTCTTTTTTAATTAATACTAGAATGTTTTAAGTTTCATTTAGAAAAGAAATTAAATCAAAATGTTTAAAATTCGATTTTTAATGAATTTTTTTTTTAAATGATTGATTCTCTAACCTAAAAAATTTTTCATCAACTTTGAAAATTTTTTTAAATTTTTTGGTCAAAGTTAAAATAAATCGGTTTTCTTTAATTAAAACTACAATGTTTTAAGTTTCATTTCGAGAAAAAATTAAATCAAAATGTTTAAAATTCGATTTTTAATGAATTTTTAAAAAATGATTAATTTTCTAACCTAAAAAATTTTTTATTAACTTTGAAAATTTTTTTTAATTTTTTTGGTAATAATTAGGAAAAATATGACTATTTCAATTCAAAATAAAATCATTTAAGTACATTTTAAAATAAAAATCATTCCTTAATCTCTAAAAATAAACTCTGGGCGATTTTTTAAAGTTGGTCGAATTTTTAAAAAAATTAGGTTAACCTGTCACAAAAGATTCTCTAGAGTCTTTGGGAATTTTTTTAATTTTTTTGGGAAAAGTTGGAACAAATTTGACCGATTTAAGATAAAATACAATGTTTTTGGTTTCATTTGATATAAAAATCGTTTCTTTACTCTTAAAAATAAGTTCGGTACGATTTTTTTAAAATTTTTTAAAAATTAGGTTAAGTTACTCGTTAAAAATTATAATTATTCGGAATTTTTTTAATTTTTTTGGGAAAAGTTGGAACAAATTTGACTGATTTAAAATAAAATAGAATCTTTTAAGTTTCATTTGATAAAAAAATCGTTTCTTTACTCTTATAAATAAGTTCGGCATGATTTTTTTAAATTTACCAATTTTTTTTTAAGTTTATTTAAAGTTAGGTTAAGTTGCTCGTCTATAATAACTAAATATCGTTTTGTAAAAGTAAAATTTACTAAAAATGAATTTCAAATCATTAATAAAGTTTGTTTTCTTTTTGGTTTACTTTAGGTGGCATGGAAATAATCCCGCAGACTTCCAATGCGCACTCTTCGAAGGATAATTCAGTTGATATTAATACAGGTAAGGTTTTAAAGTGGTTTCAACCCTTAAAAGTCTTTTTATTTTATCGTATGATAGTCATTCAGTTTAATTTTAATTTTTATTTTTTTAATAATTTTGAGAAATCAATTACCTACCGTGATTACCTAAAATCGGAAGGTTTTTAGTTGAAAATATTATAAAAGTTTGATGTTAAAATATTAAAACGTTAAAAAGTCAAAAAAATATTTGAAATTTCGTCTATTTTAAATAATAATAAGTATATTAGTTTATTATTAAGGTGAAATAATAGTAATTTTAAAGTTTAATTGAAATTTTTAGGTTATTTTGATGCTAACTGTCAAATTGACGTTTGATAAACAGGACCGTATATTGGTTTTGGGATTTTTTTGTGTTTTGGATTATTTGTAGTTAATAATTTTTTTTGTACGATTTTTTTTTGTAGGGATAAATTGTGATAAATAAAAAAAATGTTATAATAAAGGGAGTGACTTATTGTTAGTCTTTCTTAGTCTTAGTTTTGGGAGTGGGTTCAGCAGGGTGTGGCCGTTTTGGGCGTGCTTGCAACGAAGTCGAGTCGCTAAAAAAAAAAGATTTTTTTAACCGGTCCCGAATCTGTTGCAGGCACGGACTCGAGAAAGCTCCACTCGCTGGACCCGCGACCCTGCGAAGAATGCGGCCGAGTGTACAGCAACCTATCAAATCTAAGGCAGCACATGAAACTGATTCACTACCCGACGTACGTGCAGTGCCCCGTCTGCCAGAAAGACTTCAAGACTGACCTGTACCTGCGCCGGCACATGCTCGGCTCGCACGAGATCGGCAAGTTGCCCCCGAGCGACAAGTATAGGCACACGCGCTCCCAAAAGCCGGTGTACACCTCTTCAGCTCTCGGGGGCAATTGCGCCGCCGGAAAAGCGCTCAGTCAACTCGGCTATCAGAGTAGTATTCCTAAAACGTAAACAATTACAAAAAAGATATTTTATTGTTTACTATTTGCGACTTGTATAGAGGAAAAGATATAAATAGGCGAAATGTGCAATTTTTTTAAATGTAATTACATAAAAAAAAATTATAATTACATAAAAAAAATTATAATTACGTTAAATCGTTTTCTTATGGATAATTAAATACCATAATAAACAAAAAACAAAATTATATTTTCTTTTTCTTCTTTAATATTTTCTTTAGGATCGTTAAAATTACGTAGAAGAAGAACATCAGATTCTTGGTCACCATATATGTATCGTTTTCATGATACAAGTCCGGTATATCAAGATACGAGTACGGATTATCCGGAGAGTCAATCGAGGAATAGATTGGTAAAACTAGGAGAGGGTATAGAAATTTGCGAGGATCAATTGAGAAGTGTAAAATGGAGCGACTACAGGAAATTAACGAGAGGTTTAGCTACGATATTATTTAGCCCAGCAGAATTGGCAACTTGTTCTGTAACGGGACAAAGGTGGAGTAGGGCTGGGAATGATGAAAGACCGGTAAAACCAGCTTTAGATCGAGCGAAAGTACAAGCGATCATATGTAAGAAATCTCAATTTTTTTACCTAACTTTACTCTTTAAAAGTACTTTTTAACCCGGCTTCCGACACATTCGATCAGACCAAATAAAACGTCCTATATCTTTACTAACAATACTGATATAACAATATAGTATACATGTGGAAAACTGGGGTTTGTGCGATATCTCAAAATTTACTTTACGATATCTCAAACCTTACTCCTCGATATCTCAAACCTTACTCCCTTCCCTTTTTCTCACAGCATGAGCAGCCCTTCTTCTTCCGCTCTCTCCCACTTCTCAATCTGTACCTTGGTGACTTTAATTCCGCATACATGTTTTAATCTGGGATGGTTCGGGGCTTGTTATACCCCAGGTGTCGAGTGCCGGGTTAAATAGAGGCGTTTTCTGACGATGTAGCAGTTTCAAAGCTTTTAAAATCTTTTTATTCTCGCATTTTATCGTAACTTCACCGATGAAAATGATCGAATTGTTTCAAAATTTTAACGAGCTTCGTTCAAAACTAAAACCTAACGAAAACCTAAAATAAGCACATTGAAAGGTGAACATAACCTCAAATTTTTTCAATAAACGTCCCACTAATTGCTAGAAATGTATTTTCATTTCTAAATTTACATTAATATCGTTAATTAAATGTAATATTAAAGTTTTATTGACCATTTTTGAAAATAATACCAATATAAAGAAAAATTTATAGGTTATGTATCAATTATTCCGAATGACTCGAAAGCGGTTTAAAAACCAACATTCGAGTGAGTGTTTAAACTATGAGATAGTGTTTCAAATCGATTAGAATGCAAATATGAAAGCACTGCTTGTCAGAAAATATCTTAAATATCCAACAAATTGATGGAAATTTTAATTTATAATTTTGTAGAAGGATTTTTCTCTAAATTAGAAAATAAAGTCTGGGTGATTTTTTAAAGTTTGACTTTGAAGATTTTAGGTTAGGTGAAAATGTAGAGGTTTGGAAAAAAAATTTTTATTCAAAATTTTTTTAACCTCCGTTAGAAATTTTTATGTTATATTAAAGAAGATATTTTAGAGTATTATTCCTCAAAAAAATTCTTTTCTATTGCTAAAAATAAAGTCTGGGTGATTTTTTAAAGTTTGACTTTGATGATTTTAGGTTAGGTCAAAATGTAGGTGTTTAGAAAAAATTTTTTTTTCTCAAGATTTTATTAATCTAATTAAAATTTCTATATGATATATTAAAGAAGACACTTTTATTTATAATTTCTCAAAAAAAATTTTCTTAGTTCTTATAAATAAAGTCTGGGTGATTTTTTAAAGTTTGACTTTGACGATTTTAGGTTAGGTGAAAATGTAGAGGTTTAGAAAAAAAATTTTTATACAAAATTTTTTTAACCTCCGTTAGAAATTTTTATGTTATGTTAAAGAAAATGTTTTAGAGTACTATTCCTCAAAAAAATTCTTTTCTATTCCTAAAAATAAAGTCTGGGTGATTTTTTAAAATTTGACTTTGACGATTTTAGGTTAGGTGAAAATTTAGAAAGTTTATAGGTTTAGAAAAAAATTTTTTTCTCAAAATTTTTATAATATAACCTATATTTTATTATATGTCACATTAAAGACGATATTTTAATTTAAAATTTTGTAGAAGGATTTTTCTTTATATTAAAAAATAAACTCGGGGTGATTTTTTAAACTTTTGAAAATTTTTTAGGTTAGGTGAAAATGCAGATCTTTAAAAAAAATTATTTTCTTAAAATTTTTATACCAACTTACAATTTTTTTTTATATTACATCAAAGAAAACATTTCATTTGATAATTTTCCCAAATATTTTCTTTTTATTCCTAGAAATAAAGTGTGGGTGATTTTTTAAAGTTGATTTTTAAAATTTTAAATTTCGGTGAAAATGTAGAAGTTTAATAAAAATTTTTTTTTTTTAATTATTATAACCTGACAAAATTTTTCATGCCTTACATTAAAATAGACATTTAAAACTATAATTCCTTAAAGAAATTTTTTCTCAATTTTTAAAAATCAATTTTTGACGATTTTTTAAACTTTGAAAATTTTTTAAAGGTTAGATGAAAATGTTGAGTTTTAGAAAAAAAATTTTTTTCTTGAAATTTTTATAATATAATCTATATTTTAATATATGTTATATTAAAGATGATATTTTAATTTATAATTTTGTAGAAGGATTTTTCTTTATATTAAAAAATAAAATCTGGGCGATTTTTTAAAGTTTCCAACATTTTTTAGGTTAGGTGAAAATTTTAAGGTTTAGAAAAAATTTTTTTCTAAAAATTTTTTATAGTAATTTACAAATTTTTTATGTTACATTAAAGAAAACATTCTATTTGATAATTTTCCGAAAAATTTTTTTTTTATTCCGAGAAATAAAGTCTGGGTGACTTTTTAAAGTTGATTTTTTAAATTATGAAATTTGACCAAAATGTAAAGGTTTAGAAAAAAAATTTTTTCTTGAAATTTTTATAATATAATCTATATTTTAATATATGTTATATTAAAGATGATATTTTAATTTATAATTTTGTAGAAGGATTTTCCTTTATATTAAAAAATAAAGTCTGGGCGATTTTTTAAATTTGGTCAAATTTTTTAAAAGTTAGGTTAAAAAAAATTTTAATCACCTTTAAGATTTTTTTTAATTTTTTGGGTAATATTTAGAGAAAAATTGACTTTTTTATTACAAAATAGAATATTTTAACTTTCAATTAGTACAAATTCCATTTCTTAATTTAAAAAAATAAAGTCTCCACGATTTTTTAAAGTTGATCGAAATTTTTTAAAAGTTAGGTTATAAAAAATTTTAATCACTTTTGAGATTTTTTTTAATTTTTTGGGTAATATTTAGAGAAAAATTGACTTTTTTGTTACAAAATAGAATATTTTAACTTTCAATTAGTACAAATTCCATTTCTTAATTTTAAAAAATAAAGTCTCTATGATTTTTTTAAAGTTGATCAAAATTTTTAAGGTTAGGAAAAATTTTAGTCACCTTTAAGACTTTTTTTAATTTTTTGGATAATATTTAGAACAAAATTGACTTTTTTATTACAAAATAGAATATTTTAACTTTCAATTAACACAAATTTCATTTCTTAATTAAAAAAAATAAAGTCTCCATGATTTTTTAAAGTTGATCAAAATTTTTAAGGTTAGGAAAAATTTTAGTCACCTTTAAGATTTTTTTTAATTTTTTGGATAATATTTAGAACAAAATTGACTTTTTTATTACAAAACAGAATATTTTAACTTTCAATTAATACAAATTCCATTTCTTAATTTAAAAAAATAAAGTCTCCACGATTTTTTTAATTTGGTTAAAATTTTCAAAATATTTGATTGGTTAGGCAACCCAAATAACACCAACCCAAAATAATTATAAAACTAAATTCTTGTTAAAATAATAATTATTTATTATTTTTTTTAGCATATGTAGCGACGAGATTTCCTATGGTTGAAGTGAGTAGAATAAAGCAAGTGTTAGCTTATAAATGCAAAGAGAATTCTACGGCACTAAGGATGAAATCTGTACGATACTATAGGTAAATGTAATAATTTTGTTACATCAAGTCGCAGTTATCTGATATGTTTAAAGTGCGACATTTAGTTTTTTTAAGTTTCTTTAAGTTATACATACAAAAGCTTTCATGGAAAGTGTTAACTAAACTAAGACTAGAGCTAAGATTAGCACTAAAGTCCTCCGTACATAGGTCCGATGTGCAACCCGAGTCTCAACTACTAGTAAGAAGTAAGATCTTTCTATAAATAGTTTAACTGTGTACCTTTTGAAAAGATTTTTGACGTTTCGGAAGGTTGCAATACGGCATCCGAAACGTCAAACACCTTTTCGAAAGACCCAAAAGATATAGAATTAATCCTAATCTTACTTCTAGTCTTTATTTTATATATAAATTAATATAAAACACGATTTTATTTACATAAATATCAATTTTCTTAAATTAATTATTATTTTTTATTATAATTTATTATTTTCTAATTTCTAAAAGAAAAATCGATTAGTTACTTTAATTTTCTTTAGGTTGTCTTTAACTACCTTCATAGTGTTTTGGTCTATTTTCTTAATTTTTTGACAGATTGGTTTTAATTTCTTTATTTACCTATCTAAATGATAATTTATAAAATAATTATAATTAATATTGATTTTTTTAGTGATCCTCCGAGAGAAGTGGACAAATAAAGTTACCGAAAAATCGAGAACATTAGCGATAATATTAATAATCAATTAAGTTTTAACAAAAATAAAGTAAAAAAATCGTTGCCAAACTTTATACAAAATTATATTGTATATATTTTTTAAAAATATATAAAAGGCGGCTAATTTACTAATATTTAACTCAATAACTTTGCTTTTTTTCTTCTTCTCTTAAAACGACTGATTTCTAATTTTATTTTTTTATATTACTCAATTAAATGGGGTAAAAAGACGTTAAAACTTGATTGATTGCTATTTAGATATTATAGGGAGAAAACGTTGTGTCAAATATACATACAATACTTAATTATAATGTGTTAACGGAAATAAAAACGGACACCAAGTGCCAAATTGAATCGAACTGTAAACGATTTGAAACGAAGAAAATTGAGGATTTTCGATAAAAGACGAAAATAAGTTTTTAAGCCTAAAAATTCATTTTTAGGCAATCGTTTTCGATTTTTAATCGATTTACAGAATTTTTTAAATTAGTTGTATTATTTGTATTTATTCAGCTGTGCAATAAACCGTTAATTTTATAAAATGATTTGTTTTATTTTTATGTACGATGAGATTTAACTAGACTTAGATTGAGATTTAATTAGGACTCCAAAATTGTATTTATAAAATTAAGTGAAAAGAATTATAATTAATATTTTAGATTTTCAATTGTAACAAGATAACCGTTGAACGGTAGAAGAGGAGGTGTTCGCTTTGATGAAACGGAACATAAAACGTGATGCTTTATTAAGTCACCGTGCATCCGCTTTAGTTTCCCGATAGACTTTTACATTGTTCCGATGAGATGATTTTAAGTATTAATGAATTTATTTTTGATCCGATCTAATTTCTCTTTATTTCTTACAGGCTTTCGTATGTACGTACATCTTATAATTCACTTCTCGGACAAATAACTAAAGTTATCCAAATGGCTGAAAAAGCTAATTTGATGGAAACGAAAGTTTGTAAATTTTGTAACTCATCGAGTAACATCGAAGAGATACAAATACCATTTATAAGTATTTTGTTACTCAATTAGCATCTTGTGGGATGCTAAGATTAAATGTTAAGATTAAATATAAACGATAATTTACTCCAATTAAAATATATTTTTTTGATTTATATTTTTATTAAATGTTCAGTCTAATTTCTTTTTAAAATGTCTTAATTCACAGGTATTCTATGAATGTCTTTAGAATGTTAATGTGGTTTTAGGTTTGAGATTGAGGTTAGGTTTTTAAGATTATAACCTCAAATAATTCAAATTCTAACCCAAGTATAGATTATTTTTGAATTAAAACTAGTAATTTAGTTAATTATGAATATTATTCGTTTTAAACTCTTTTTAAAATTTTTTATTTTAATTAATCTTTAATTTATTTAAAAATGATTGAAAAATTTTAAGTTGTTTTATATTTATGTTGGCATTCCTACTTTTTAGATTTAAATGTCAAAATAAACTTCAATGTCATTTTCAGTTTAAATTCTCTTTGGTGGTTGATTTACGTACATTTAAAAGAAAAAAATGGTTTTTACAAGTGAACTGGTGGTGAAGTGGGAAATTGGATATATTTACTATAAACATATAAAGGTTAGTAATAATATTTATAAGATTATTCAATTTGAACGCTTTCATATTTCAGGTTAGAAGAATTTAGTCGAGCGAAAAGTGACCGCTTTTTAAACATGAAAAAGGTAAGAAATCACAAATTTAATTAATCATTCCTTTATAATAACACTTATTATTGAAAATATTAATCTTATAAACTTATAAAATTAATTTATATATTTAATTAACATCATTAAAACTTCAACTTGTATATAGTCAGTTTAAAAAATCATGATGAAATTACCAAAAGAAAAAATTAATTTAAAACCTAAAATAATAATAATTAATTTAAAAATTTGATTTTATAAGTTTATATTTATTAAATTTTATTGATTTTTAAAGAAAAATTAATTAATATAAATTTTATAAAATTAAATTTGGAAAATAAAAATAATCAGTTTAAAATAAAATGACTATATTGGGGTTGAGTTAAAAATGTCAACATTAGAAGCGTCAAATTTTGCATATAGTTGTTTTAAATAATCATGATGATTATAATAAAGAAAAATATTAATTTAAAAGGTAAGTAGTGATAATTAATATAAAAATTTGGTTCTTTTTGTTTGTATTTATTAAATTTTTGAGGTAATTAAAGAAAATTTGGTTAAAAATAAAAAATTGGTTTAAAAATTACTTTGGAAAATGTAAATTATAGTCTGTTTAAAATAGATTGACTGTATATTTTCGTTTTGACATTTAAAATATTTAATAATAAAAATTAAATAAAAAAAAATACATTTTATTATATAAGCTTTATTCAAAATACGATATAGATACAAACTTTATAATATATAAATCCAAAACTAGGTTATTTTAAAAGCAACAATCAATTAACATGAAGACACTTAACTTCTTCTTCCGAATTATTTTCTTCGTTCAAATTAACTTCTTCGTTCAAATGAACTTCTTCATTCAAATTAACTTCTTCATTTAAAAATAGATTTCATACTTGAAAACAATCCAGAAATTTTACCTTGATTTTGATTATTATCATCATCATCATCTCCATACAAATCGGCATAGTTTTGCTGTCCCTTTTCTCTTCTAAACCGATCAAACCCGGCAGCACTTTCATTGTCACTATCACTTTCTTCATGAATGCCTGTACGATAAGATGTGGATCTTTCATTTTTAGATGTTTCATTTTTGGATTTTTCATATTTGGATTTATCCATGCTATATAACTCCTCGTAAAGACTCTCAACATTTTTCTCCGATTTATAAGTATTCTTATCTTTCGAATACAACTCTTCGTAATGATCCACATGAATATTTTTATTTTGTTGGCTTTTCATTGTGTTATTCATCGGGATATTTTGATTTTTTTCTTGGATATTTGGTGGTGGGTATCCGTAATTTGGATAATTTTGATTTGGAGGATATGGAGGATTCATAGGATGATTTGATGGATGCATAGAGGGATGATTCATGGATGGATTCATAGAAGGATTCATAGAGGGATGATTCATAGAAGGATGATAAGCATTTGGTGGTATATTTTGATAATTAAATTGAGGATAATTAAAACCCATATTAAATCCTTGTGGATTCATTGGAAAATTGGGAAACATTTGTGGATTTTGAAAATTTGGAGCCCCGTATGGAAGATTTAAATTCATAAGTTGAGGTATATTAGGTGGTTGATTAACACCTCTTTGATTTGTATTTTGATAATTTTTATTTTGATTATTTGGATTTTGATGACTTCTATTTTGATTACTTTGATTATTTTGATAATTTCCTCTTTGATTCATTTGATTCATCTGACTCATTTGATTATTTTGTTTCTGATAATTTCTCCCCATATTTTGCATCTTCCCCTTCGAATAATTCTCCTGCTTTTTATTCTTAAACTTCTTTTTATCCTCATTAATCATATTCACTCGATTACTTCCTTTCCCTTTGCCTTTCTGATTATTAGAATTATTACTCTTAAAACCCAATTTACTCGAATGAGGGAGTACAAACTCTGTATTTTTATGCTCGATTGCTTCACCCCTTTTTTGCATTTCGTGCATATTTTTTATTTTGGGACCCATTTTAGGCAAAGCGTATAAATGTTTTATTTCGTTCAAGATTACATCCGGGGTTATTTCTTTTACTTTTAAATTAGCCGATCTCATTTTAAGTGCTTCTTGTAGAATCTTTTTTTCCTCGTCGTATTGCTTCAACATACTTTTAAGGCTTTGAACAGTTTGAAGACAACAATCTGGACCTCTACTATTTTCCCTATAAATAAATAAAAAATTTTGTTAAAAAAACATTGTTCTTAAAAAATTTTTTTCTTAAAAAATTTTTCTTAAAAAAATTTTTTCTTAAAAAATTTTTTTTTTAATTTTTTTAGTAATAATTGGAATAAATCTGTCTTTTTTAATCAAAAATAGAATCTTTTATCTTCAATTTAAAACAAAAATCATTTCTTAATCTTAATAAATAAAGTCTGGGTGATTTTTTAAAGTTGGTGAAATTTTTTAAAAAAGTTAGGTTAAAACCGTCAAAAATTTTTCACCAACTTTGGGAATTTTTTTAATTTTTTTAACAACACTTAGAAAAAATCTGTCTTTCTTATATAAATTTACAATATTTTAATTTTCATTTACCAAAAAATTAAATCAAAATCTTTAAAATCCGATTTTTTATGAATTTTTTAAAAAATGATTGATTTTCTAATCTAAAAAATTTTTTACCAACTTTGAAAATATTTTTAATTTTTTTGCTAAAAGTTAGAATAAATCGGTCTTTTTTAGTTAAAACTAGAATATTTTAAGTTTTATATAGAAAAGGAATATAGTCGAAATCTTTAAAATTCGATTTTTAATGAATTTTTAAAAAATTGATTGATTTTCTAACCTAAAAAAAGTTTTACCAACTTTGAGAATTTTTTCAATTTTTTTGGTAAAAGTTAGAATAAATCGATCTTTTTAAATTAAAACTAGAATGTTTTAAGTTTCATTTAGAAAAAAATCAAATTAAGATCTTTAAAATTCGATTTTTTATGAATTTTTAAAAAATGATTTTTAATATAAAAAATTTTTAACCTAAAAAATTTTTTACCAACTTTGAAAATTTTTTTAATTTTTTTTTGGTAAAATTTAGAATAAATCGGTCTTATTTAATTAAAACTAGAATGTTTTAAATTTCATTGAGAAAAAAAACTAAATCAAAATATTTAAAATTCGATTTATTACGAATTTTTTAAAAAATGATTGATTTTCTAACTTAAAAAATTTTTCACCAACTTTGAAAATTTTTTTAATTTTTTTGGTAAAATTTTGAGTAAATCGGTCTTCTTTAATTAAAAGTAGCATGTTTTCCGTTTCATTTAGAAAAAAAATCAAATCAAAATCTTTAAAATTAAATTTTTTATGAATTTTTAAAAGAATGTTTTTTTTTTTTAACCTAAAAATTCTTTTACCAACTTTGAAATTTTTTTAAATTTTTTTGGAAAATTTTGAATAAATCAGTCTTCTCTAATTAAAATTAGAATGTTTTAAGTTTCATTTAGAAAAAAAATTAAATCAAAATCTTTAAAATTCGATTTTTTATGAATTTTTAAAAAAATGATTGATTTTCTAACCTAAAAAATTTTTTACCAACTTTAAAAATTTTTTTAATTTTTTTGGTAAAATTTTGAGTGAATCGATCTTCTTTAATTAAAACTATAATGTTTAAAGTATCATTTAGAGAAAAAATTAAATCAAAATCTTTAAAATACGATTTTTTATGATTTTTTAAGAAAATGATTGATTTTCTAACCTAAAAAATTTTTTACCAACTTTGAGAATTTTTTCAATTTTTTTGGTAAAATTTAGAAAAAAACAGTCTTTTTAAATTGAAACTAGAATGTCTTAAGTTTCATTTAGAAAAAAAAATCAAATCATAATCTTTAAAATTCGATTTTTTATGAATTTTTAAAAAATGATTTTTAATATAAAAAATTTTTAACCTAAAAAATTTTTTACCAACTTTGAAAATTTTTTAAATTTTTTTGATAAAATTTTGAGTAAATCGGTCTTATTTAATTAAAACTAGAATATTTAAAGTATCATTTAGAGAAAAAATTAAATCACAATCTTTAAAATTCGATTTTTTATGAATTTTTTAAAAAATGATTGATTTTTTAACCAAAAAATTTTTTTACCAACTTTTAAAATTTTTTTAATTTTTTTGATAAAATTTTGAGTAAATCGGTCTTCTTTAATTAAAACTAGAATGTTTAAAGTTTTATTTAGAAAAAAAATTAAATCAAAATCTTTAAAATTCGATTTTTTATGAATTTTTTAAAAAGATGTTTTAAAAATGATTGATTTTCTAACCTAAAATTTTTTTTACCAACTTTGAATTTTTTTTAATTTTTTGGTAATAATTAGAATAAATCTGATTTTTTTAATCAAAAATAGAATCTTTTAACTTCAATTTAAAACAAAAATCATTTCTTAATCTTAATAAATAAAGTCTGGGTGATTTTTTAAACTTGGTCAAATTTTTTAAAAAGTTAGGTTAAAATTTTAAAAAATTAAATGCATATTTTGTATACCTACCTATTTATTAAAACCTCAATATAAGCTTTATAAGAGTCGTTAAACGGTGAAATGGCATTCCGTTCCAAAAAATGCGCAAACTTAGCCATCCCCCTAATAATTATCGCCTTTTCCCTTTCATAGTCATTTTTATTCTGTTCGATTTTTCGTATGGTATCTCTTTTCATCATCACCGCGGACTCCATATTCAATATTTGACTTCTTATGCCGGCTCCTTCGATACGTCCATTAACAGTCCGCGTTTCGTAATAAATGTGGAGGTGGATGGAAAAATCGCAACCACAATGTTTACACTTACCATTCCCATCCATCGCAGCGCAATGTTTTAACCCCGCATCGCCCACATTTTCCCTTGCAACGTTAGTTAAAAAACACGGATCGTGACAACGTTGAGTGTAGTGCGTTTTGGATATATTTCCAACCTAAATTAATTTCTATTAGTTTATAAAAATAGTAATACAGTGAAATTCCCCTTCGCAGACACCCCTCTTGAACGGACACTTTTGGTGAGTCCCGTTGATGTCCACACAAGGGAGATTTCACTGTATATAAAAAATATTTTAACTTACGGCAATTTTTTCACAACATTTCCCAGCAAAGCATACGGTTTTAGGTTGTTGACACTCGATCTCTTCTAAATCAATGACGGGAACGTAAAGTTGATCTGTTAGGGCTTTAAGAGACAAGTTGTCTTGATTAAGGGCTTTTTCATGATTTTCCAAAGCGTTTAAATTATCATTGATAAGCTCCGTTACATCAGCGAGCGGTTTCGAAAGTTCTAAGATAACCTGACGAGCTTTGTTGACGGAAATTGTACGACTTACTTCGTGAGGTGTGAGTTTTCTGGGACCTTCTCCAATTACAAACTTAATCAACCTAAAATTTTATTTTTATATTAAATCAATTTATAAAAAATAAATTTTAAAAATAATTTTTAAATGTAATTTTTATTAAATATCGACAGGAAATTTAATATCCTTTAATTTGAGTACAAACACGACCTTTCTAACTTTAATAGATCGAAAGTTATCGAAATTTTTTATTTTTTAAACAACCGGAAGTCGGACATCTTTAAAATTTTATCATAAATTGTTAGAAAATTAAATTTCCTTTAATTTGAGTACAAACACGACATATCTAATTTTAATAGATTAAAAGTTATCGAAAATTTTAATTTTAATGACAACCGGAAGTCGGCCATCTTGAATTTTTTTAAATTAACCTAACTTTTTTATTTTTTATCCGAATATAGTCGTGTTTGGTATCAAATTAAAAGATTTTTAATAAAAATTTCAAATTTTTCAAAAAAATTTTCAAATTTTCTAAAAAAATCATATTTTTCAATAGTAATGGCAAAAAATTTTCAAAAAACAAATCAAAGTTTTCAAAGAAATATCAAAAACTTCAAGAAATTTCTAAAAGAGTTTTCAACCCAACCCTATTAAAAATTTAGTTTAATGAGAGTTAATTTCTCAAAAATAAAATTTTTTAAAATAATTTTAGAACGAAATTTTTATTAAAAATCGATAGAAAATTAAATTTCCTTTAATTTGAGTACAAACACGACATATCTTAGATCAAAAATAAAAAAGTTATCGAAATTTTTTATTTTAATGACAACCGGAAGTCGGCCATTTTGAATTTTTTTAAATCAAGATAACTTTTTTGGTTTTTACCCGAATATAGTCATGTTTGGTATCAAATTAAAGAATTTTTAATAAACTTTAAGAATTTTTAATGAAAACTTCAAAATTTTCAAAAAAAAACAACAAATTTTTCAAAAAAAATCAAAATTTTCAAAAAATTAAATTTCTCAAGAAAAATTCAAAATTTTTAAAAATAACAAAATTATCAAAAAAAATCAAAATTTTCCAAAAATCAAAATTTTTAAAAATAACATCAAAAAATTTTCGAAAAAAATCAAAAATTTTTAAAAATAACATCAAAAAATTTTCGAAAAAAATCAAAATTTTCAAAGAAATATAAAAAAAATTCAAGAAATTTCTAAAAGAGAAAAAAACGTTAAAAATTAAAAAAAGAAAGTTAAAAATTCAAGAAAAAAATGATTTTAGAACGAAATTTTTATTAAAAATCGACGGGAAACTAAATTTCCTTTAATTTGAGTACAAACATGACATATCTAAGTTTAATGGATTGAATGTTATCAAAATTTTAAGTTTTAATAAAAAACCGGAAGTCGGCCATCTTGAAAATTGAAGAATTAACCTAACTTTTGGATTTTTTATGCGAATATAATCGTGTTTGGTGTCAAATTAAAGGATTTTTAATAAACTGTAAGAATTTTTAATAAAGATTTTAAAATTTTCAAAAAAAAAATAAAAATTATCAAAAAAAAAAAAATTATCAAAAGAAAAAATGAAAATTTTCAAAAAAGAACCAAATTTTCAAAAAAAAAATCAAATTTTTCAAAAATAACGTCAAAAATTTTCAAAAAAATCAGTTTTCAAAAAAAAATCAAATTTTCCAAAAATAACGTCAAAAAAATTTCAAAAAAAATCAAAGTTCTCAAAAAAAAATCAAATTTAAAAAAAAAATCAAAATTTTCAAAAATTACGTCAAAAAACATTCAAAAAAAAATCAGTTTTCTAAGATATATCAACATTTTCAAAAATAACGTCAAAAAAATTTAAAAAAAATCAAAGTTTTCAAAAAACAAAATCAAATTTTTCAAAAAAAATCAAAATTTTCAAAAAAAAATCAAAATTTTCAAATATAACGTCAAAAAACCTTCCAAAAAAATCAAAGTTTTCAAAGAAATATCAACATTTTCAACAAAGATAAAAATTTTCAAAAATAACGTCAAACAATTTTCAAAAAAAATCAAAGTTTTCAAAGAAATATCAACATTGTCAACAAAAATCAAAACCTTCAAAAATAATGTCAACAAATTTTCAAAAAAAAACAAAGTTTTCAAAGAAATGTCAAGTTTTTCAAGAAAAAATAAAAATTTTCAAAAATAACGTCAAAAAATTTTCAAAAAATATCAAAATTTTCAAAAGAAAATCAAATTTTTCAAAAAAAAATAAAAATTTTCAAAAATAACGTCAAAAAATTTTCAAAAAAATCAAAGTTTTCAAAGAAATATCAACATTTTCAACAAAAATCAAAGTTTTCAAAAGAAAATCACATTTAAAAAAAAAAAATCAAAATTTTCAAAAATAACGTCAAAAAATTTTCAAACAAAAATCAAAGTTTTCAAAAAAAATCAAATTTTTCAAAAATAACGTCAAACAATTTTCAAAAAAAATCAAAGTTTTCAAAGAAATATCAACATTTTCAACAAAAATCAAAATTTTCAAAAATAACGTCAACAAATTTTCAAAAAAAATCAAAGTTTTCAAAGAAATATCAAGTTTTTCAAGAAAAAGTAAAAATTTTCAAAAATAACGTCAAAAAATTTTCAAAAAATATCAAAATTTTCAAAAAAAATCAAATTTTTCAAAAATAACGTCAAAAAAATTTCAAAATAAAATCAGTTTTCAAAGAAATACCAACATTTTCAAAAAAAAATCAAAATTTTCAAAAATAACGTCAAAAAATTTTCAAAAAAATCAAAGTTTTCAAAAGAAAATCAAATTTTTCAAAAAAAAAAATCAAAATTTTCAAAAATAACGTCAACAAATTTTCAAAAAAAATCAAAGTTTTCAAAGAAATATCAACATTTTCAAAAAAAGATCAAATTTTTCAAAAATAACGTCAAAAAAATTTCAAAAAGAATCAAAGTTTTCAAAGAAATATCAACATTTTCAACAAAAATCAAAATTTTCAAAAATAACGTCAAAAAATTTTCAAAAAAATCAAAGTTTTCAAAAAAAATCAAATTTTTCAAAAATAACGTCAAACAATTTTCAAAAAAAATCAAAGTTTTCAAAGAAATATCAACATTTTCAACTAAAATCAAAATTTTCAAAAATAACGTCAAAAAATTTTCAAAAAAATCAAAGTTTTCAAAAGAAAATCAAATTTTTCAAAAAAAAATCAAAATTTTCAAAAATAACGTCAACAAATTTTCAAAAAAAAATCAAAGTTTTCAAAGAAATATCAACATTTTCAAAAAAAGATCAAAATTTTCAAAAATAACGTCAAAAAAATTTCAAAAAGAATCAAAGTTTTCAAAGAAATATCAACATTTTCAACAAAAATCAAAATTTTCGAAAATAACGTCAAGAAATTTTCAAAAAAAATCAAAGTTTTCAAAGAAATATCAACATTTTCAACAAAAATCAAAACCTTCAAAAATAATGTCAACAAATTTTCAAAAAAAAACAAAGTTTTCAAAGAAATGTCAAGTTTTTCAAGAAAAAATAAAAATTTTCAAAAATAACGTCAAAAAATTTTCAAAAAAGATCAAAATTTTCAAAAATAACGTCAAAAAAATTTCAAAAAGAATCAAAGTTTTCAAAGAAACATCAACATTTTCAACAAAAATCAAAATTTTTAAAAATAACGTCAACAAATTTTCAAGAAAAATCAAAGTTTTCAAAAAAGAATCAAATCCTTCAAAGAAAAATCAAAATTTTCAAAAATAACGTCAACAAATTTTCAAATAAATCAAAGTTTTCAAAAGAAAATCAAATTTTTCAAAAAAAAATCAAAATTTTCAAAAATAACGTCAAAAAATTTTCAAAGAAAAAATCAAAGTTTTCAAAAAAGAATCAAATTTTTCAAAAAAAAAATCAAAATTTTCAAAAATAACGTCAAAAAATTTTCAAAAAAAAATCAAAGTTTTCAGAGAAATATCAAAAACTTCAAGAAATTTTAACAGAATAGTTAAAAATTTAAGAAAAAAATAATTTTAGAACGAAATTTTTATTAAAACTTGGTGGAAAACTAAATTTCCTTTAATTTAAGTACAAACATGACATATCTAACTTTAATAGATTAAAAGTTATCGAAATTTTAAGTTTTAATACAAACCGGAAGTCGGCCATCTTGAAATTTTAAAAACCAACCTAACTTTTTTATTTTTTATCCGAATATAGACGTGTTTCGTATCAAATTAAAGGATTTTTTATCAACTTTGAGAATTTTTAATAAAAATTTAAATTTTTTAAACCGCCATCTTGAAAATTAAAAAATCAACCTAACTTTTTTATTTTTAATCGTAAATAGGTCATGTTTGTACTCAAATTAAAGGATTTTTAATGAACTTTAAGAATTTTTAATAAGCTTTAATCATTTTTAATAAACTTTAATCATTTTTAATAAACTTTAATCATTTTTGATAAACTTTAATCATTTTTAGTAAAAATTTAAAATTTTTTAAATCTCCATCTTGAAAATTAAAAAATTAATCTGACTTTTTTTTAATTTTTAATCGTAGATAAGTCGTATTTGGTATTAAATTAAAGAATTTTTAATAAATTTTAAATGAATGGATTTCAAATACCCAATGTTAGCATATCTAATCATGGAGATGGAGATTAAACCTAATAGTCGATGAATAATGATATCGTTAGATGTCACAAAATACAAATTGTCATTTATATATAAAAAATAATTCATAATAAAACATTTCTTATTATTTAATTATTCTAACCTATGACATTCCTGTTGCGATCTCTTCCAACTCTCCCGATTACAACTTTTAAAACCCATATCGTGTCCTTGTTTTAAAGCAGCAACATATCGAAAACCCTCGTTATCCAAACAAAAAGTATTATCCATCTCGAATTTAATCTCAACGTGTGGGGGATTCTTCTTAATTTTTTCCAACAAAGCGTTAATAGCAACACTACTATCTTGCGGCTTATAAAAAGACCCTCGGGAATTAGTAAAAACAAACATTATATTCTCCCCGGCTGATTTCTCCAATCGAGACAACAGCTGAGTTATGCAATATTCAACGGTGGGTGTTAATCGTGCATTATTCGGTTTGAGCAACAAACAAATCCCGTGTAACATTTCAATCTTTCCTAAATACGATAATATATTCTCTAAATTTATTTTGTCTTGTTCGATACCGCGATCATCGCAAATCCCCGGAGTATCGATTAATCGAACGATTCTATTATTATAATCGGGAATTGCAAAGACGTAAGAACGAACACATTGTGTAGCGGCACTGAAGATATTTGTATTTTCGTTTTTATCCTCTCCAATTGAAATAACCTTCTTTTCGAGTTGTTTATTTTCGTTTTCGATTCTAATTTCAAATTTAGCCGGGATGAGACATTTTAACTCGTCTTTTTCAGCCAGGTCGAGTGTTTCGTAATGTAAATAATTTGTAAATGAATTAATAAATGTTGATTTTCCAACTCCGGTTTCTCCTAATAGCAATATGTTTATATCGTCTTTGTTTACGGAGAGTTCCCGAAATTGGGATGATAAATCATCGGTATCTTTCTTCGCCATTCTGGAAATAATAAAGAATGTATAAAAAATTTACTGATGGGATATAAACCAACACATTAAAGTATTCTATCACATTATATTTATTGGGAAGAACAAAACGTACTTACTTACACCCTTATTTTTAGAATTTAACAACTTTAATTCTAACTAATAAAGAAAATACGCATAGAAACCAACTCTACTTATCATATAATGAACTCGTCAGCAATTTATCGCGTTTATTTATCAATTTCTTATGTATATAAAAAGGGTAAGTCCCGAAATTAATCAACAACAACAATAAATCCCCTATTGTATCAAATTTACATACTTTTCACTTACTATAGAACCTTAAACGAATATTACAACTTAAACCCAACTTATTTCCAACACTAAAAACACCGATAAGTGTTCATTAAAACGATTAAAAGCATACAATCACACTTATCGTTTCCAACAAGGTTAAAAAATTACTCTCTATTTTTCTGACATATGTCACCATTTGAGGTTAAGTTAAATGATCGACACTCCAACAAAATTAATCCTTTATTTTATAAATTTTACAATATTAAAAATGTTTATTTATCAAATATTTAACGTTTTATAATGTTGTTTACTTCTTAATTTAATTCTAAAAGATATTTAAAAGATATTTTAATCTTTTAATTTTCAAACAAGTTATGTGACGTCAATCTATTTATTTTTAAGTCTATTATTGAGTATTTTTTAAATTAATAAAAACGTTTTATTATAAAAATTAATTTTATTTTTGGATAATTTTAAAATTTTAAAACGTTAATTTATTATATAAATTGATTTTTAAATAAAATTAATGTAAAATTTAATTATTATAATTATTTTGGGTTGGCGTTATTTGGGTTGCCTAAGTGATCAATACTTTTATTATTATTTTAAAAATTTTAACCAATTTAAAAAAATCATGGAGACTTTATTTTTTTAAATTAAGAAATGGAATTTGTATTAATTGAAAATTGAAATATTCTATTTTATAATAAAAATGTCAATTTTGTTCTAATTATTACCCAAGAAATTAAAAAAATTCATAAAGGTGATTAAAATAAAAAAAATTTTTATAACCTAAAATTTTGACCAAATTTAAAAAATCGTGGAGACTATATTTTTTTAAATTAAGAAATGAAATTTGTATAAATTGAAAGTTAAAATATTCTATTTTGTAATAAAAAAGTCATTTTTGTTCTAATTATTATTCAAAAAATTAAAAAAATTCATAAAGTTGACTAAAATTTTTCCTAACCTTAAAAATTTTGACCAACTTTAAAAAATCGTGGAGACTTTATTTTTTTTAATTAAGAAATGGAATTTGTATTAATTGAAAGTTAAAATATTCAATTTTATAATAAAAAAGTCAATTTTGTTCTAATTATTATTCAAAAAATTAAAAAAATTCATAAAGTTCACTAAAATTTTTCCTAACCTTAAAAATTTTGACCAACTTTAAAAAATCCTGGAGACTTTATTTTTTTAAATTAAGAAATGAAATTTGTTTTAATTGAAAGTTAAAATATTCTATTTTGTAATAAAAAAGTTAATTTTGTTCTAATTATTATCCAAAAAATTAAAAAAATTCATAAAGTTGACTAAAATTTTTCATAACCTAAAAATTTTGACCAAATTTAAAAAATCGTGGAGACTTTATTTATGAAGATTAAGAAAAGAAATTTATACTAAAGACAGATTAAAATGTCTATTTTCAAATAATAAATAAAAATTTAGGTGTTAGATAATAAAAATTTTGAGTTAGGAATTTTTTTCTAAACCTCTAAAAAATTTGACGTTTCTAACCTCTAAAAAAATTGGACAACTTTAAAAAATTGGTCAACTTTAAAAAATCCCCAAGACTTTATTTATGAAAATTAAGAAAAGAAAATTTATACTAAAGACAGATTAAAATGTCTATTTTCAAATAATAAATAAAAATTTAGGTGTTAGATAATAAAAATTTTGAGTTAGGAATTTTTTTCTAAACCTCTAAAAAATTTGACGTTTCTAACCTCTAAAAAAAATTGGACAACTTTAAAAAATTGGTCAACTTTAAAAAATCTCCAAGACTTTATTTATGAAAATTAAGAAAAGAAAATTTATACTAAAGACAGATTAAAATGTCTATTTTCAAATAATAAATAAAAATTTAGGTGTTAGATAATAAAAATTTTGAGTTAGGAATTTTTTTCTAAACCTCTAAAAAATTTGACGTTTCTAACCTCTAAAAAAATTGGACAACTTTAAAAAATTGGTCAACTTTAAAAAATCCCCAAGACTTTATTTCTGAAAATTAAGAAAAGAAATTTATACCAAAGACAGATTAAAATGTCTATTTTCAAATAATAAATAAAAATTTAGGTGTTAGATAATAAAAATTTTAAGTTAGGAATTTTTTTCTAAACCTCTAAAAAATTTGACGTTTCTAACCTCTAAAAAAATTGGATAACTTTAAAAAAATTGGTCAACTTTAAAGAATCGTGGAGACTTTATTTTTTAAAACTAAGAAATGGAATTTGTATTAATTGAAAGTTAAAATATTCTATTTTGAAATAAAAAAGTCAATTTTGTTCTAATTATTACCCAAAAAATTAAAAAAATTCTTAAAGTTAATTAAAATTTTTAACAGGTGACCTAACTTAGATTGTTATTTGGGTTGCCTATATGTAAGTAAAAAAATAATTTTTCTTTTATCATATTTAAGAAATAATATCAATTTGAAATGTAATTTAAGCTTAATTCTTATTATTCTGGTATATTTTTATTATTTAATTGTAATTTTGATTTGGGCAAATTAAAATTCCCAATCAATAAATCAAAATTTAGTTTAAAATGAGTTTAAAAATGTTTGTTGTGAATGCTTATAAATATTTTTTGTTGAAAATTGTTGAGATTTTTTTTTTGATTCTCTTATAGTTGTATTAAAGTAAATTTTTTTTAGGATTTAAAGATGATAGTATTAGGAGAAGTTGCGCAGGTACATTTAGGACAAGTGGCGCACGTTTGCGGCCCCACTACTACTTCTACGACCGTTTTTTTGCGCCATCGGCTTTCTTGGCCCGTTGGAACCGGAACAGGTGTCAGTCGGTAGATGGTCGGTAGCACATAATCACGTGCGCGATTTCTAAATGTAAACCGTTCCGTAACAACAACGAACATTCTCTTGCGACGACGTCGAACGATGAACGTTCCTCATGTGAAACCAATTAATGGAGATCGGTGACTTTACTTGGGATTTTTACAATAGTGGTTTATTAGATGAGAGGATTTGTCGACCAAATTGCCAGCAATCGAATCTGTAAGTATGCCAGAAGAAGTGGAAAAGAGATACTTAGATTCTTGGGTATTTTACTTGACTATTTAAGTTGGTTGAAAACAGGTTTTTTCTTTTTTTTTTGGGGAGAGGTTTTGATTTTGTGGCGCAATTTTATACTACTACTTGTTTTCGTGTAGTTTTTATAAAATTACAACCTTCTAAGGTCAGTTTGTTTTTTATGAATGGATTCTTTTTTTAAATTATTATAATAACAACTTGTGTATTTCACTTGTGTAATGTCATTTCATTTTACTTATGAAATGAAATTCCTTTTTGAAAAAAAAAAACAATATACTTACTAATACTAAAAAGAACTATTTATTTAAGACACGTTTTTGGTAATTTTAGATAATTTTAAGTCATTATAAAGAGTTAAAAAAGCCATAAAAAGTCTCAATTATTCGTATTATTAAATTTTTAAAATGAAAATTTTATTTTTAAGTAAAAAAAATTTTTTTTAGGATTTTTAAAATTTACTTTGGGTTAAAATCATTATGAAAAATCGATAGGAAATTAAATTTGCTTTAATTTGAGTACAAACACGACATATCTAAGTTTAATAGATTACAAGTTATCGAAATTTTTGATTTTAATGACAACCGGAAGTCGGCCATCTTGAATTTTTTAAAACTAACCTAACTTTTTTATCTGTTATGCGAATACAGTCGTGTTTGGTATCAAATTAAAGGATTTTTAATAAACTTTAACAATTTTTAATAAACTTTAAGAGTTTTTAATAAACTTTAAGAATTTTTAATAAACTTTAAGAATTTTTAATAAACTTTAAGAATTCTTAATAAAATTTTTAAAAATTTCAAAAAAAATTGCAAAATTTTCAAATAAAATTGGAAAATTTTCAAAAATAATGGCAAATATTTCAAAATAATATTAAAATTTTTAAGAAAAATTGTCAAAATTTTTATGGAAATATCAAAAACTTCAAGAAATTTCTAAAAAAAAAAAAAATAAAAATGTTAAAAAATTCAAAATAATGTTAAAAATTTCGAAAAAAGGAATGTCAAAAATAATTTTAGAATGAAACTTTTATTAATAATCGATAGGAAATCAAATTTGCTTTAATTTGAATACAAACACGACATATCTAACTTTAATAGATCAAAAGTTATCAAAATTATTGATTTTAATGGCAACCGGAAGTCGGCCATCTTGAAGTTTTTTCAAATCACGATAACTTTTTTGCTTTTTATCCAAATATGGTCGTGTTTGGTGTTAAATTAAAGGATTTTTAATAAACTTTAAGAATTTTTAATAAGATTTTTAAAATTTTCGAATAATATTGCAAAATTTTTAAAATTAATGTTAAATATTCTAAAATAATGTCAAATATTTCAAAATAATGTCAAAATTTTTAAGAAAAGAATCAGAATTTTAAAGGAAATATCAAAAACTTCAAGCAATTTGTAAAGAAATGCAAAAATGTTAAAAAATTTTAAAAATTTGAAAGAGAAAGAAAGGTTAAAAATGATTTTAGAACGAAATTTTTATTAAAAATCGTTAGGAAATTAAATTTTCTTTAATTTGAGTACAAACACGACCTATCTAGCTTTTATAGATCAAAAGTTATCGAAATTTCTTATTTTAATGACAACCGGAAGTCGGCCATCTTGAATTTTTTTAATCATGATAGCTTTCTTATTTTTTATCCGAATATAGTCATGTTTGGTATCAAATTAAAGGATTTTTAATTAACTTTAAGAATTTTTAATAAAATTTTTAAAGTTTTCAAATGAAATTGCAAAATCTTTAAAATTAATGTCAAATATTCTAAAATTAATGTCAAATATTCTAAAATAATGTCAAATATTTCAAAATAATGTCAACATTTTTAAGAAAAGAAATCAAAATTTTAACGGAAATATCAAAAACTTCAAGAAATTCCTAAAAAAAGACAAAAATTTTAAAAAATTCAAAAAAATATTAAAAATTTCATAAAGAAGAAGTCTCAAAAATATTTTTAGAATGAAACTTTTATTAAAAATTGATAGGAAATTAAATTTCCTTTAATTTGAATACAAACACGACATATTTAACTTTAATAGATCAGAAGTTATCAAAATTATTGATTTTAATGGCAACCGGAAGTCGGCCATCTTGAAATTTTTTAAATCACAATAGCTCTTTTATTTTTTATCCGAATACAGTCGTGTTTGGTTTCAAATTAAAGGATTTTTAATAAACTTTAAGAATTTTCAATAAAATTTTTAAAATTTTCAAATATAATTACAAAATTTTCAAAAATAATGTCAAATATTCCAAAATAATGTCAATATTTTTAAGAAAAAAATTAGAATTTTAAAACAAACATCAAAAGCTTTAAGAAATTTGTAAAAAAATGCAAAAATGTTAAAATTCTTTAAAAATTTCAAGAAAAAGAATTGTCAAAAATAATTTTAGAACGAAATTTTTATTAAAAATCGAGACGAAATTAAATTTCCTTTAATTTGAGTACAAATATGACCTATGTAACTTTAATAGATTAAAAGTTATAAAAAATTTTCATTTTAATGACAACCGGAAGTCGGCCATCTTGAATTTCTTTAAATCAGGATAACTCTTTTGTTTTTTATTCGAATATAGTCGTGTTTGGTATCAAATTAAAGGTTTTTTAATAAACTTTAAGAATTTTTAATAATTAAAAAAAAAATTTTTAATGAAATTGTAAAATTTTCAAAAATAATGTCGAATATTCCAAAATAATGTCAAAATTTTTAAGAAAAGCAATAAGAATTTTAAAGGAAATATCAAAAACTTCAAGAAATTTGTAATGAAATGCAAAAATGTTAAAAAATTTTAAAAATTTAAAAAAGAAAGAAAGGTTAAAAATGATTTTAGAACGAAATTTTTATTAAAAATCGATAGGAAATTAAATTTTTTTAAATTTGAGTACAAAAACGACCTATCTAGCTTTTATAGATCAAAAGTTATCGAAATTTCTAATTTTAATGCCAACCGGAAGTCGGCCATCTTGATTTTTTTTTTTAAATCAAGCTAACTTTTGTTTTTTATCCGAATATAGTCGTGTTTGGTATCAAATTAAAGGATTTCTAATAAACTTTATGAATTTTTAATAAAATTTTTAAAATGTTCAAATAAAATTTCAAAATTTTCAAAAATGATGTCAAATATTCCAAAATAATATCAAATATTCCAAAATAATGCCAACACTTTTATGAGAAAAAATCAGAATTTTAAAGGAAATATCAAAAAGTTCAAGAAATTCCTAAAAGAAGACAAAAATGTTTAAAAAAATCAATAAAATGGTAAAAACTTCAAAAAGGAAAAATATCAAAAATAATTTTAGAAAGAAACTTTTATTAAAAATCGTTAGGAAATTAAATTTCCTTTAATTTGAGTACAAACACGACATATCTAATTTTAATAGATTACAAGTTATCAAAATTTTTGATTTTAATGACAACCGGAAGTCGGTCATCTTTAAAATTTTATCATAAATCGTAAGAAAATTCAATTTCCTTTAATACGAGTATAAATATGGCATATCTACGATTAAAAATAAAAAAGTTATCGAAATGTTTGACATTAATGACAACCGGAAGTCGGCCATCTTGAATTTCTTTAAATCACGATAGCGTGTTTGTTTTTTATCCAAATATGGTCGTGTTTGATATCAAATTAAAGGGTTTTTAATAAACTTTAAGAATTTTTAATAATTTTTTTTTAATTTTCAAATAAAATCGTAAAATTTTCAAAAAAAATGTTAAATATTCCAAAATAATATCAAAATTTTTAAGAAATAAAATCAGAATTTTGAAATAAATAAAAATTTCAAGAGAAATATCAAAAACATCAAGAAATTTCTAAAAAAGAAAGACAAAAATGTTAAAAAATCAATAAAATGGTAAAAATTTCAGGAAAAGGAATGTCAAAAATAATTTTAGAATGAAGTTTTTATTAAAAATCAATAGGAAATTAAATTTCCTTTTATTTGAGTATAAACACGACATATCAAACTTTAATATATCAAAAATAATCGAAATTTTTAATTTTAATGACAACCGGAAGTCGGCCATTTTGAATTTTCTTCAAATCTCGATAACTTTTTTGTTTTTTATCCAAATATCGTCGTGTTTGATATCAAATTAAAGGGTTTTTAATAAACTTTAAGAATTTTTAATAATTTTTTTTTAATTTTCATATAAAATTGTAAAATTTTCAAAAAAAATGTCAAATATTCCAAAATAATATCAAAATTTTTAAGAAATAAAATCAGAATTTTGAAACAAATAAAAATTTCAAGAGAAATATCAAAAACATCAAGAAATTTCTAAAAAAAAGACAAAAATGTTTAAAAAATCAATAAAATGGTAAAAATTTCAAGAAAAGAAAATGTCAAAAATAATTTTAGAATGAAACTTTTATTAAAAATCGATGGGAAATTAAATTTCCTTTTATTTGAGTATAAACACGACATATCTAACTTTAATATATCAAAAATAATCGAAATTTTTGATTTTAATGACAACCGGAAGTCGGCCATCTTGAATTTTCTTCAAATCACGATAACTTCTTTGTTTTTTATCCAAATATCGTCGTGTTTGATATCAAATTAAAGGGTTCTTAATAACCTTTAAGAATTTTTAATAAATTTTTTTTAAATTTTCAAATAAAATTGTAAAATTTTCAAAAAAAATGTCAAATATTCCAAAATAATATCAAAATTTTTAAGAAATAAAATCAGAATTTTGAAATAAATAAAAATTTCAAGAGAAATATCAAAAACATCAAGAAATTTCTAAAAAAAAGACAAAAATGTTTAAAAAATCAATAAAATGGTAAGAATTTCAAGAAAAGGAATGTCAAAAATAATTTTAGAATGAAACTTTTATTAAAAATCGATAGGAAATTAAATTTCTTTTAATTTAAGTACAAACACGACATATCTAACTTTAGTATATCAAAAGTTATAGAAATTTTTGATTTTAATGACAACCGGAAGTCGGCCATCTTGAATTTTTTAAAGCTAACCTAACTTTTTTGTTTTTTATCCGAATATAGTCGTGTTTGGTATCAAATTAAAGGATTTTTAATAAATTTTAAGAATTTTTAAGAATTAAAAATAATTTCTTACTTTTTGATTCTAATTTTTTCAAAAATAAAAGTTTTAATCAATCTTAATTAAACAATCTGAATTAACTAATGAGTTAAAATACTTTATATACTATAATATTGATTTAAAAATGACTTAAATCTCGTTTTATAAATTCGTATGTTTTATGACCACTTTAATGACTGCAGTTCTTATAATCAACTTTCAATCTTTCTAATTATCGTTGGAAAATTCCTAAGAAAAAATTTCCTAGATATTTTACCTGAATTTTTATTTACATAACTGTCAAATTTCTATGAATTTATAAATTACTGCTATTAAATAACTAAATTTAGTTATTTAAACTTACTCAGCAAAAAAAAAAAATAAAAAATAAGAAAAAAAGTAAACAAAAAGCTTTGATTATTTACGTAATATCTAATTGCTTACTTCGTCGTTTATTACATTTAATAACCTATTTGCACTACAATTAAATAATTAGCTAAGCTCGGTTCATTTTGTCCTATTAATTTCAGTAAATTACTTCTATAGGCTACAATAATTGGAAATTTCCAAATCCTCCTCGAAAAGTTTTAAAAACTTTTAAAGTTTTTAAGTTTTTAAACGTTATAATTAAGTTTTAAAACGAGGAAGTTATTCTACCAAAGTAAGTTCCTTTGTAACAAAAAGATGTAGCGTGAGCGAACAACAAAATTATATAACTTTTTAAGTAAGTTACTCGGTCGGAATCGTAATCCAATTTTCCGGCCAACAACCGATTTTTAAAATTTCCATCACGCTAACCATATGGCTAAGAATATGGTTATATCATTCCGGTCTTTCCGTTTTTATTACGTTATGTATTATTGCGGCTATAAAATTTTGGCTACCTGGGTTTTGACTCACAATCAGAATTTGTCATCAGAAAAAATCCTAACGTTAAAAAAAATCGTGTAATTCAGTCTTTATTTGTCAAAGTGATATTAAAATTCCTTTATTATCGTTAAGATTCTTGAATTTTCTTAAAGATCATAAAAAATCCTTTAATTTAAGTCCAAACACGACTATAATCGGATAAAAAATAAAAAAATTAGGTTAGGTTAAAAATTTTCAAGATGGCCGACTGTCAATTGTTCTTAAAATTAAAAAGTTTGGTATTTTCTAAGCTATTTAAGTTAGATGTGTCGTGCTTGGTATCAAATTAAAAGATTTTTAACGATTTTTAATAATTTTCAAGAATTTTAAAAAATGGCGATTGTTGATTTTTGTAAATTTTCATAACTCTTTTATTTTTTAACTAAAATATGTCGTGTTTGTACTTAAATTAAAGGAAATTTAATTTTCTTTCGATTTCTAGAATCATCAAAAAAATTATGATACTTAATTTTGAGGTTATGTTCAGAAAATGACAAAAATCTTCATAATTTTTTTACTTTTTAACTTAAATACGTCGTGTTTGTACTTAAATTAAAGGAAATTTAATTTTCTTTCGATATCTAAAATCATCAAAAAAGTTATGATACTTAATTTTGAGGTTATGTTTAAAAAACGACAAAAATCTTCATAATTTTTTTATTTTTTAACTTAATTACGCCGTGTTTGTACTTAAATTAAAGGAAATTTAATTTCCTTTCGATATCTAAAATCATCAAAAAAGTTATGATACTTAATTTTGAGGTTATGTTCAAAAAATGACAAAAATCTTCATAATTTTTTTATTTTTTAACTTAAATACGTCGTGTTTGTACTTAAATTAAAGGAAATTTAATTTCCTTTCGATATCTAAAATCATCAAAAAAGTTATGATACTTAATTTTGAGGTTATGTTCAAAAAATCACAAAAATCTTCATAATTTTTTTACTTTTTAACTTAAATACGTCGTGTTTGTACTTAAATTAAAGGAAATTTAATTTCCTTTCGATATCTAAAATCATCAAAAAAGTTATGATACTTAATTTTGAGGTTATGTTCAAAAAATGACAAAAATCTTCATGATTTTTTTATTTCTTAACTTAAATACGTCGTGTTTGTACTTAAATTAAAGGAGATTTAATTTTCTTTCGATATTTAAAATCATCAAAAGAGGTATGATACTTAATTTTGAGGTTATGTTCAAAAAATGACAAAAATCTTCATAATTTTTTTACTTTTTAACTTAAATACGTCGTGTTTGTACTTAAATTAAAGGAAATTTAATTTCCTTTCGATATCTAAAATCATCAAAAAAGTTATGATACTTAATTTTGAGGTTATGTTCAAAAAATGACAAAAATCTTCATAATTTTTTTATTTTTTAACTTAAATACGTCGTGTTTGTACTTAAATTAAAGGAAATTTAATTTCCTTTCGATATCTAAAATCATCAAAAAAGTTATGACACTTAATTTTGAGGTTATGTTCAAAAAATGACGAAAATCTTCATAATTTTTTTATTTTTTAACTTAATTACGCCGTGTTTGTACTTAAATTAAAAGAAATTTAATTTCCTTTCGATATCTAAAATCATCAAAAAAGTTATGATACTTAATTTTGAGGTTATGTTCAAAAAATGACAAAAATCTTCATAATTTTTTTATTTTTTAACTTAAATACGTCGTGTTTGTACTTCAATTAAAGGAAATTTAATTTCCTTTCGATATCTAAAATCATCAAGAAAGTTATGATACTTAATTTTGAGGTTATGTTCAAAAAATGACAAAAATCTTCATAATTTTTTTATTTTTTAACCTAAATATGTCGTGTTTGTACTTTAATTAGAGGAAATTTAATTTTGCGATTGGCGTTTAAAGTATTTAAGAAGTATTTCTAATCCTTATGGTAACCCCTGAAATTCTAACCCCTGTTTTACACATTTCCGTTGATTGACAGAATGTTGTTAATATTTTATGATCAAAACTCTATATTTATTAACGTCTTTTTTTGATGATTTTATACCTTAAGTGTTTATTTGGTTGTATTTTATAAACTCAGGGACTAATTTTTTTTTTATTTTGAGATATAAAAGCTAATTACATATGTATGTGAGTAATAGGATCGTTAAAACGCGCTTTGTTTATTCCTTTATTGCCTTATTTATATTCAGGTATCTTACGAGTCCTGAATTTTTCTAATTCGAAGGATGTTAAAAGAAATAAATCAATTTAAAAACGAAGGTTTACAAACGAAATTTCCTAATATGAACAATTTTCTGTATCGGATGAATTAGGTTAAGGTCTTTCGCGTATTTATTAAAATTCTTATAAATGAATAAATAAATAAATATGGGTGTTTACTTCAAACTAAAACGATTGGTATTTAAACGACGAAATTTGATTCTTAGGTAATAAGAGTCGCATGCGAAATACAATAATGGTATTTATTTTCGAAATAAATGGAAAAATAGAAATAAAAACCTATCTGTCAAAAATTTTATATTAAATCAAAATCAACCCATTTTTTTCTCGCTTTTTTCGAACCTTAAAATCTTTGCTGAAGTACATGTTGATGTAAAAATCGTTAAAATAAAACGTATTTTTTTAAATTTAAGCTTTTTTTTCGAACTAAATCGATCAAATTAAGCTTTTTCAGATGATTTTAAGGTGTCTTATATCCTAACCTTAACAATTTCCAAACGTCAAACGAATGAATTTTCATCATTTTTTTTGGACCTTAAAACCTTTATTACACTTCATGTTGATGTAAAAATCGTTAAAATAAAACGTATTTTTTAAGATTTAAGTTTTTTTTCGAACTAAATCGATCAAATAATGCTTTCTCGGATGATTTTAAGGTGTCTTGTTTTGTGACCTTGATAATGTCCAAATGTCAAATTAATCAATTTTTTCATCACTTTTTTTGGCCTTAAAAATCTTTTTTACACTTCATGTTGATGTAAGAATCGTTAAAATAAAACGTATTTTTTAAGATTTAAGCTTTTTTTTCGAACTAAATCGATCAAATTAAGCTTTTTCAGACGATTTTAAGGTGTCTTATATCCTAACCTTAACAATTTCTAAACGTCAAATGAATGAATTTTCATCATTCTTTTTGGACCTTAAAACCTTTATTACACATCTTGTTGATGTAAAAATCGTTAAAATAAAACGTATTTTTTAAGATTTAAGTTTTTTTTCGAACTAAATCGATCAAATAATGCTTTCTCGGATGATTTTAAGATATCTTGTTTTGTGACCTTGATAATGTCCAAATGTCAAATTAATCAATTTTTTCATCACCTTTTTTGGCCTTAAAAATCTTTTTTACACTTCATGTTGATGTAAAAATCGTTAAAATAAAACGTATTTTTTAAGATTTAAACTTTTTTTTCGAACTAAATCGATCAAATTAAGATTTTTCAGACGATTTTAAGGTGTCTTATATCCTAACCTTAACAATTTCTAAACGTCAAACGAATGAATTTTCATCATTTTTTTTGGACCTTAAAACCTTTATTACACTTCATGTTGATGTAAAAATCGTTAAAATAAAACGTATTTTTTAAGATTTAAGCTTTTTTTTCGAATTAAATCGATCAAATTAAGCTTTTTCAGACGATTTTAAGGTGTCTTATATTCTAACCTTAACAATTTCTAGACGTCAAATGAATGAATTTTCATCATTTTTTTTGGACCTTAAAACCTTTATTACACTTCATGTTGATGTAAAAATCGTTAAAATAAAACGTATTTTTTGAGATTTAAGTTTTTTTTCGAACTAAATCGATCAAATAATGCTTTCTCGGATGATTTTAAGGTGTCTTGTTTTGTGACCTTGATAATGTCCAAATGTCAAATTAATCAATTTTTTCATCACTTTTTTTGGCCTTAAAAATCTTTTTTACACTTCATGTTGATGTAAAAATCGTTAAAATAAAACGTATTTTTTAAGATTTAAGCTTTTTTTTCCAACTAAATCGATCAAATTAAGCTTTTTCAGACGATTTTAAGGTGTCTTATATCCTAACCTTAACAATTTTTAAACGTCAAACGAATGAATTTTCATCATTTTTTTTGGACCTTAAAACCTTTATTACACTTCATGTTGATGTAAAAATCGTTAAAATAAAACGTATTTTTTGAGATTTAAGTTTTTTTTCGAACTAAATCGATCAAATAATGCTTTCTCGGATGATTTTAAGGTGTCTTGTTTTGTGACCTTGATAATGTCCAAATGTCAAATTAATCAATTTTTTCATCACTTTTTTTGGCCTTAAAAATCTTTTTTACACTTCATGTTGATGTAAAAATCGTTAAAACAAAACGTATTTTTTAAGATTTAAGCTTTTTTTTCCAACTAAATCGATCAAATTAAGCTTTTTCAGACGATTTTAAGGTGTCTTATATCCTAACCTTAACAATTTCTAAACGTCAAACGAATGAATTTTCATCATTTTTTTTGGACCTTAAAACCTTTATTACACTTCATGTTGATGTAAAGATCGTTAAAATAAAACGTATTTTTTGAGATTTAAGTTTTTTTTTCGAACTAAATCGATCAAATAATGCTTTCTCGGATGATTTTAAGGTGTCTTGTTTTGTGACCTTGATAATGTCCAAATTTCAAATTAATCAATTTTTTCATCACTTTTTTTGGCCTTAAAAATCTTTTTTACACTTCATGTTGATGTAAAAATCGTTAAAATAAAACGTATTTTTTAAGATTTAAGCTTTTTTTCCAACTAAATCGATCAAATTAAGCTTTTTCAGACGATTTTAAGGTGTCTTATATCCTAACCTTAACAATTTTTAAACGTCAAACGAATGAATTTTCATCATTTTTTTTGGACCTTAAAACCTTTATTACACTTCATGTTGATGTAAAAATCGTTAAAATAAAACGTATTTTTTGAGATTTAAGTTTTTTTTCGAACTAAATCGATCAAATAATGCTTTCTCGGATGATTTTAAGGTGTCTTGTTTTGTGACCTTGATAATGTCCAAATGTCAAATTAATCAATTTTTTCATCACTTTTTTTGGCCTTAAAAATCTTTTTTACACTTCATGTTGATGTAAAAATCGTTAAAACAAAACGTATTTTTTAAGATTTAAGCTTTTTTTTCCAACTAAATCGATCAAATTAAGCTTTTTCAGACGATTTTAAGGTGTCTTATATCCTAACCTTAACAATTTCTAAACGTCAAACGAATGAATTTTCATCATTTTTTTTGGACCTTAAAACCTTTATTACACTTCATGTTGATGTAAAAATCGTTAAAATAAAACGTATTTTTTGAGATTTAAGTTTTTTTTCTAACTAAATCGATCAAATAATGCTTTCTCGGATGATTTTAAGATGTCTTGTTTTGTAACCTTGATAATTTTTAAACAAACCAATTTTTCCCTCACTTATAAACAATTTGTGAACTAATTACGACTGATTTTTACATACGTTTTTTAAAAATAGAATATTCAATTTTCAATAATTCAACCAAATCTAGTTTTTTATCTATCCTAGATTTTATATTAATGTAGGATTAAAATTGAAAATTGTAAATAATTTATAAACTGTCAACGTGAAGTAATAGATGTTTTAACCGGTAATGGAGAAGTTTATTAGTCAAAAAAAAATGATCTCGATATGTTTTTAAAAACCAATTAAAAAACGATTTTAAAAACTTTTTTTCTTTAAGAATTAAAAATAAAATATTCAAATAAAGAAAATTAGTTTAGTAAATTAAAATATCTAAAAAATTAAAAAATTTAATAAATAATTTAAACTGTCAAAGTGAAGTAATAGATGTTTTAAGCGATAATGTACAAGTTTATTAGTCAAAAAAATGATCTCGATATGTTTACAAACGTCGTTTTAATTAAAATTAAATTAAATTTTACAACTTTTTGAAGATTTCTATTAAATTTAAATACGTTTCTAAATAATTTTTATAAAAATACAATCTTATTAAAAATATACTTTTACTAAAATTACTTCTTAGAACATAACCTTACCTTTAAATCTTTAACAATTAAAATAATTTTTTTGGTAAAATTTTTAATTAAAATTAAAATGTTTTTAATTTCATTTAGAAAAGAAATGAAATCAAAATCATTAAAATTCGATTTTTTATGAATTTTTTAAGAAGGGATCGATTTTTTAACCTAAAAATTTTTTACCAACTTTGAGAATTTTTTTAATTTTTTTGGTAAAATTTAGAGTAAATCAGTCTTTTTTAATTAAAACTAGAATGTTTTAAGTTTCATTTAGAAAAAAAATTAAATCAAAATCTTTTAAATTCGATTTTTTATGAATTTTTCAAAAATGACTTTTAATAATAAAAAAATTTTAACCTAAAAAATTTTTTACTAACTTTGAAAAATTTTTTAATTTTTTTGGTAACATTTAGAGTAAATCGCCTTTCTTTAATTAAAACTAGGATGTTTTAAGTTTCATTTAGAAAAAAAATTAAATCAAAATCTTTAAAATTCGATTTCTTATGATTTTTTAAAAAATAATTTTTTAGTAATAAAAAATTTTTAACCTAAAAAATTTTTCACCAACATTGAAAATTTTTTAAATTTTTTTGGTAAAACTTAGAATAAATCGGCCTTCTTTAATTAAAACTAGAATGTTTTACGTTTCATTTAGAAAAAAATTAAATCAAAATCTTTAAAATTCGATTTTTTATGAATCTTCTAAAAAATTATCAATTTCTTAACCTAAAAATTTTTTTACCAACTTTGAAAATTTTTTTAATTTTCTTGATAAAATTTATAATAAATCGGTCTTTTTTAATTAAAACTAGAATGTTTTAAGTTTCATTTAGAAAAAAAATTAAATCAAAATCTTTAAAATCCGATTTTTTATGATTTTTTTAAAAGATGATTGATTCTGTAACCTAAAGATTTTTTTAGTAACTTTGAAATTTTTTTTAATTTTTTTGGTAAAATTTAGAGTAAATCGGTCTTCTTTAATTAACACTAGAATGTTTTAAGTTTCATTTAGAAAACAAATTAAATCAAAATCTTTAAAATTCGATTTTTCATGATTTTTTAAAAAAATGACTTTTAATAATAAAAAAATTTTTACCTAAAAAATTTTTTACCAACTTTGAAAATTTTTTTAATTTTTTTGGTAAAATTTAGAGTAAATCGCCTTCCTCTAATTAAAACTAGGATGTTTTAAGTTTCATTTAGAAAAAAAACTAAATCAAAATCTTTAAAATCCGATTTTTTATGATTAAAAAAAAATGATTGATTTTCTAACCTAAAAATTTTTCTACCAACTTCGAAATTTTTTCTAATTTTTTTGGTAAAATTTAAAGTAAATCGACCTTTTTTAATTAAAACTAGAATGTTTTAAGATTCATTTAGAAAAAAAATTAAATCAAAATCTTTAAAATCCGATTTTTTATGATTTTTTTAAAAGATGATTGATTCTCTAACCTAAAAATTTTTTTAATAACTTTGAAATTTTTTAAAATTTTTTTGGTAAAATTTAGAGTAAATCGGTCTTCTTTAATTAACACTAGAATGTTTTAAGTTTCATTTAGAAAACAAATTAAATCAAAATCTTTAAAATTCGATTTTTTATGATTTAAAAAAAAAATTACTTTTAATATTAAAAATTTTTAACCTAAAAAATTTTTTACCAACTTTGAAAATTTTTTTAATTTTTTTGGTAAAATTTAGAGTAAATCGGTCTTTTTTAATTGAAACTAGAATGTTTTAAGTTTCATTTAGAAAAAGAATTAAATCAAAATCTTTAAAATTCGATTCTTTATGATTTTTTAAGAAATGATTGATTTTCTAACCTAAAAAAATTTTTACCGACTTTGAAAATTTTTTAAATTTTTTTGGTAAAATTTAGAAAAAAACAGTCTTTTTAAATTGAAACTAGAATGTCTTAAGTTTCATTTAGAAAAAAAATCAAATCATAATCTTTAAAATTCAATTTTTTATGATTTTTTTTTAAAATAACTTTTAATATTAAAAAATTTTTAACCTAAAAAATTTTCCACCAACTTTAGAAATTTTTTTAATTTTTTTGGTAAAATTTAAAGTAAATCGGTCTTTTTTAATTAAAACTAGAATGTCGTAAGTTTCATTTAGAAAAAAAACTAAATCAAAATCTTTAACATTTGATTTTTGATGAATTTTTGAAAAAATGATTGATTCTCTAACCTAAAAAAATTTTTACCAACTTTGAAAATTTTTTTAATTTTTTTGGTAAAATTTAGAATAAATCGGTCTTCTTTAATTAAAATTAGAATATTTTAAGTTTCATTTAGAAAAAGAATTATATCAAAATCTTTAAAATTCGATTTTTCATGATTTTTTAAAAAATGACTTTTAATAATAAAAAAATTTTAACCTAAAAAATTTTACACTAACTTTGAAAATTTTTTTAATTTTTTTGGTAAAAATTAGAATAAATCGGTCTTTTTTAATTAAAACTAGAATGTTTTGAGTCTCATTTAGAGAAAGAATTAAATCAAAATCTTTAAAATTCGATTTTTTATGATTTTTTTAAGAAATGATTGATTTTCTAACCTAAAAAATTTTTTACCAACTTTGAAAATTTTTTTAATTTTTTTGGTAAAATTTAGAGTAAATCAGTCTTTTTTAATTAAAACTAGAATGTTTTACGTTTCATTTAGAAAAAAATTAAATCAAAATCTTTAAAATTCGATTTTTTATGATTTTTTAAGAAATTATTGATTTTCTAACCTAAAAAATTTTTTACCAACTTTGAAAATTTTTTAAATTTTTTTGGTAAAATTTAGAAAAAAACAGTCTTTTTAAATTGAAACTAGAATGTCTTAAGTTTCATTTAGAAAAAAATCAAATCATAATCTTTAAAATTCAATTTTTTATGATTTTTTTAAAAATGACTTTTAATATTAAAAAATTTTTAACCTAAAAAATTTTCCACCAACTTTAAAATTTTTTTTAATTTTTTTGGTAAAATTTAGAGCAAATCAGTCTTTTTTAATTAAAACTAGAATGTTTTACGTTTCATTTAGAAAAAATATTAAATCAAAATCTTTTAAATTCGATTTTTTATGAATTTTTAAAAAATGATTGATTTTCTAACCTAAAAAATTTTTTACCAACTTTGAAAATTTTTTAAATTTTTTTAGTAAAATTTAGAATAAATCGGTCTTCTATAATTAAAACTAAAATATTTTAAGTTTCATTTAGAAGAAAAATTCATTTACAAAGTTACTTTTTTAATTAACCAGCCAATTAACCCAAATATCCTCTTTCTCAATTCACTACCACTTTTAATATCCAAGAAAGTACGTGTAATTTCACGCTGACATTTCAATAGAAAATGCACGTGTTTGAGCGTTATTTCGTAACAATACGTCGATCGTTAGCCACGGTGGAAGCTTCCAAGATTGTCGAGCACGAATGAGCAAACCTTACAAAGAAAGTATCACGATTAAAAAAGAAAAAAGAAGATTTGAGATATCTCATACAACAAATACGTTTGCATGCTGTTATTTTTCCATTAAACTCTCGTAATTATTATCGGAGAAAGGAAGCGAAAGTATCATTTCAAAGAGATGCAATTTTTCGTTCTTGTTTGCTTCGGTATAATTAAAATTAGGTCGATTAAATGTGTATCCTTTAAATGACACGGAATGTAACGGATACTACTCATTAAATACTGGTATTGATTGATTGAAAATACATATCGAGTTTCTATACTTTCATATTTAGAAAATTGAAATTTTTTTATTTCTTTTTCATTTAAACGAGTTTTTTAAAAATTTGTTAAAATTTTATCGGATTTAAAAACAAATGTTGACGAATTTGTTCAAATTTTGATGAATTTTTAATAAATCTGCTCAAACTTGGTTAAATTTTGATGAAATTTAAAAAGATGTTGACGAATTTGTTCAAATTTTTAACAAATTTGTTAAAATTTTATCGAATTTTTAACAAATTTGTTCAAATTTGATCGAATCTTGGCAAATTTTTAACAAATTTGTTCAAATTTGATCAAATTTTAATGAATTTTTAAAAAATATTGACGAATTTTATCGAATTTTTAACAAATTTTTTCAAATTTGATCGAATTTTGGCGAATTTTTAACAAATTTGTTCAAATTTGATCGAATTTTGGCGAATTTTTAAAAAATATTGACGAATTTTATCGAATTTTTAACAAATTTGTTCAAATTTGATCGAATTTTGGCGAATTTTTAACAAATTTGTTCAAACTTTATCGAATTTTAATGAATTTTTTAAAAATATTGACGAATCTTATCGAATTTTTAACAAATTTGATCGAATTTTGGCGAATTTTTAACAAATTTGTTCAAATGTGATCGAATTTTAATGAATTTTTAAAAAATATTGACGAATTTTATCGAATTTTTAACAAATTTGATCGAATTTTGGCGAATTTTTAACAAATTTGTTCAAATGTGATCGAATTTTAATGAATTTTTAAAAAATATTGACGAATTTTATCGAATTTTTAACAAATTTGATCGAATTTTGGCGAATTTTTAACAAATTTGTTCAAATTTGATCGAATTTTGGTGAATTTTTAACAAATTTGTTCAAATTTGATCAAATTTTAATGAATTTTTAAAAAATATTGACGAATTTTATTGAATTTTTAACAAATTTGTTAAAATTTGATCGAATTTTGGCGAATTTTTAACAAATTTGGTCAAATTTTATCGAATTTTAATGAATTTTTAAAAAATATTGACGAATTTTATCGAATTTTTAACAAATTTGTTCAAATTTGATCGAATTTTGGCGTATTTTTAACAAATTTGTTCAAATTTGATCGAATTTTGGCGAATTTTTAAAAAATATTGACGAATTTTATCGAATTTTTAACAAATTTGTTCAAATTTGATCGAATTTTGGCGAATTTTTAACAAATTTGTTCAAATTTGATCGAATTTTAATGAATTTTTTAAAAATATTGACGAATTTTATCGAATTTTTAACAGATTTGTTCAAATTTGATCGAATTTTGGCGAATTTTTAACAAATTTGTTCAAATTTTATCGAATTTTAATGAATTTTTAAAAAATATTGACGAATTTTATCGAATTTTTAACAAATTTGTTCAAATTTGATCGAGTTTTGGCGAATTTTTAACAAATTTGTTCAAATTTGATCGAATTTTGGCGAATTTTTAAAAAATATTGACGAATTTTATCGAATTTTTAACAAATTTGTTCAAATTTGATCTAATTTTGGCGAATTTTTAACAAATTTGTTGAAATTTGATCGAATTTTAATGAATTTTTAAAAAATGTTGACGAATTTTATCGAATTTTTAACAAATTTGTTCAAATTTGATCGAATTTTGGCGAATTTTTAACAAATTTGTTCACATTTTATCGAATTTTAATGAATTTTTAAAAAATATTGACGAATTTTATCGAATTTTTAACAAATTTGTTCAAATTTGATCGAATTTTGGCGAATTTTTAACAAATTTGTTCAAATTTAATCGAATTTTAATGATTTTTTAAAAAATATTGACGAATTTTATCGAATTTTTAACAAATTTGTTTAAATTTGATCGAATTTTTGCGAATTTTTAACAAATTTGCTCAAATTTTATCGAATTTTAATGAATTTTTAAAAAATATTGACGAATTTTATCGAATTTTTAACAAATTTGTTCAAATTTGATCGAATTTTGGCGAATTTTTAACAAATTTGTTCAAATTTGATTGAATTTTAATGAATTTTTAAAAAATATTGACGAATTTTATCGAATTTTTAATAAATTTGTTTAATTTTCATCGAATTTTAATGAAATTTTAAAATATTGATGAATTTTATCGAATTTTTAATAAATTTGTTCAAATTTGACTGAATTTTTAAGAAATGTTGACGAATTTGATCGAATTTTGACGAATTTTTAACAAATTTGATCGAATTTTGGCGAATTTTTAACAAATTTGTTCAATTTTGATCGAATTTTAATGAATTTTTAAAAAATATTGACGAATTTTATCGAACTTTTAACAAATTTGTTCGAATTTTTAATAAATTTATTCAAATTTGACTGAATTTTTAAGAAATGGTGACGAATCTGATCGAATTTTGACGAATTGTTAACAAATTTGATCGAATTTTGGCGAATTTTTAATAAATTTGTTCAAATTTGATCGAATTTTGGCGTATTTTTAACAAATTTGTTCAAATTTGATCGAATTTTGGCGAATTTTTAAAAAATATTGACGAATTTTATCGAATTTTTAACAAATTTGTTCAAATTTGATCGAATTTTGGCGAATTTTTAACAAATTTGTTCAAATTTGATCGAATTTTAATGAATTTTTTAAAAATATTGACGAATTTTATCGAATTTTTAACAGATTTGTTCAAATTTGATCGAATTTTGGCGAATTTTTAACAAATTTGTTCAAATTTTATCGAATTTTAATGAATTTTTAAAAAATATTGACGAATTTTATCGAATTTTTAACAAATTTGTTCAAATTTGATCGAGTTTTGGCGAATTTTTAACAAATTTGTTCAAATTTGATCGAATTTTGGCGAATTTTTAAAAAATATTGACGAATTTTATCGAATTTTTAACAAATTTGTTCAAATTTGATCTAATTTTGGCGAATTTTTAACAAATTTGTTGAAATTTGATCGAATTTTAATGAATTTTTAAAAAATGTTGACGAATTTTATCGAATTTTTAACAAATTTGTTCAAATTTGATCGAATTTTGGCGAATTTTTAACAAATTTGTTCACATTTTATCGAATTTTAATGAATTTTTAAAAAATATTGACGAATTTTATCGAATTTTTAACAAATTTGTTCAAATTTGATCGAATTTTGGCGAATTTTTAACAAATTTGTTCAAATTTAATCGAATTTTAATGATTTTTTAAAAAATATTGACGAATTTTATCGAATTTTTAACAAATTTGTTTAAATTTGATCGAATTTTTGCGAATTTTTAACAAATTTGCTCAAATTTTATCGAATTTTAATGAATTTTTAAAAAATATTGACGAATTTTATCGAATTTTTAACAAATTTGTTCAAATTTGATCGAATTTTGGCGAATTTTTAACAAATTTGTTCAAATTTGATTGAATTTTAATGAATTTTTAAAAAATATTGACGAATTTTATCGAATTTTTAATAAATTTGTTTAATTTTCATCGAATTTTAATGAAATTTTAAAATATTGATGAATTTTATCGAATTTTTAATAAATTTGTTCAAATTTGACTGAATTTTTAAGAAATGTTGACGAATTTGATCGAATTTTGACGAATTTTTAACAAATTTGATCGAATTTTGGCGAATTTTTAATAAATTTGTTCAACTTTGAGCGAATTTTAATGAATTTTTAAAAAATATTGATGAAGTTTATCGAATTTTTAACAAATTTGTTCGAATTTTTAATAAATTTGTTCAAATTTGACTGAATTTTTAAGAAATGTTGACGAATTTTATCGAATTTTGACAAATTTTAACAAATTTGATCGAATTTTGGCGAATTTTTAATAAATTTGTTTAATTTTCATCGAATTTTAATGAATTTTTAAAAAATATTGATGAAGTTTATCGAATTTTTAACAAATTTGTTCGAATTTTGAATAAATTTGTTCAAATTTGACTGAATTTTTAAGAAATGTTGACGAATTTTGACAAATTTGTTCAAATTTGATCTAATTTTGGCGAATTTTTAACAAATTTGTTCAACTTTGATCAAATTTTAATGAATTTTTAAAAAAATATTGATGAAGTTTATCGAATTTTTAACAAATTTGTTCGAATTTTTAATAAATTTGTTCAAATTTGACTGAATTTTTAAGAAATGTTGACGAATTTTATCGAATTTTGACAAATTTTTAACAAATTTGTTCAATTTTGATCGAATTTTAATGAATTTTTAAAAAACATTGATGAATTTTATCGAATTTTTAACAAATTTGTTCAAATTTTATCGAATTTTAATGGATTTTTAAAAAATATTGACGAATTCTATCTAATTTTTAACAAATTTGTTCGAATTTTTAATAAATTTGTTCAAATTAGACTGAATTTTTAAGAAACGTTTTGACATTTTTAAACATATCGAGATCATTTTTTTGACTAATAAACTTGTCCATGATCACTTAAAATATCTATGACTTGTCTTTGACAGTTTACATTTATTAAATTTTTTTAATTTTAATTATAAATTAAAGTTTATAAAAGACTAAATTTAGTTGAATTATTAAAAATAAGATTTTATTTTAGATATGTAATAACCAATAATAATAATTTAATAGTACAAATTATTTATGACAACTTAAGTTTAATAATAGATCAATAGATGGCATTAAATATTCCTTAAAAATGTCAAAAAATACATTAAGTTCGCATCGTTTTTTACAATATTTAAGCTAATTTAAGCTAAAATGTTAATTACTACGCAACACGTAAGTTGAAAACAGACACACAATAATAATACGAAGTAAATCAGCTAAAAGTGAAAGTTGTATCCGTTCGGAATCTTTTAAAAAACTCCTCACATTACCTAATTGACTCGAATGAATCACGATGTCAGTTCGTACGATGCCAGAAGATTGCCAATAATTAAACTTAATAGAATCCAATAGTCGAAAATTGATTCCATGTGATCAAATAAATACTAGTCGTTTATCGTTTAATAATAAAATTTTATTTTCGCACAAACCGTGTATTAAATTGCGGTTATACAATGAAACGTAATAGATACAGATTAAGAATAAGAAAGTTATGGTTGAAATTTATTAACGTTGTTTTAACGAGTATACATTGAATACCTAATATAAATCCCACGGGATTTTTGTCGTTTGGTTGTTATTACGACACGTGTTGCTTGTTGCGTGTTTTAGGTCGTAATTTTAAACGCGAGATAAATACAAAATATTCTCTTTCAAATTTATATTTCCATTTAACGAAATGAGTTCGTGTTTCATGCATAATTAATGTAAAACCCAACACCTGTTAAAAGTCTGAAGGTTACAAGATTCTTTTTTCTTGTTACATTTTTATCATTCTTTAAAGTTGATCAAATTTTAAAGTTAGGTTAAACTGTTAAAAAATTTTTTCCAACTTTGAGAATTTTTTTAATTTTTTTGGTAATAATTAGGAAAAATTTGACTTTTTTAATTCAAAATAGAATCTTTTATGTTTTATTTAGAACAAAAATCATTTCTTAATCTTAATGAATAAAGTCTGGGTGATTTTTTAAAGTTGGTCGAATTTTTAGAAAAATTAGGTTAGTTAACTGTCAAAAAGTTTTATCAACTTTAAATTTTTTTTTGATTTTTTTGGTAATAATTAGGAAAAATTTGACTTTTTTAATTAAAAATAGAATCTTTTATCTTTCATTTAAAACAAAAATCATTTCTTAATCTTAATAAATAAAGTTTGGGGGATTTTTTAAAATTGGTCGAATTTTTAGAAAATTTAGGTTAGTTAACTGTCAAAAATTTTTTATCAACTTTAAGATTTTTTTAAATTTTTTTGGTAAAATTTAGAATAAATCGGTCTTCTTTAATTAAAACTAGAATATTTTAGGTTTCATTTAGAAAAAGAATTAAATCAAACTCTTTAAAATTAGATTTTTTATGAATTTTTTAAAAATTATTGATTTTCTAACCTAAAAATTTTTTTACCGATTTTGAAATTTTTTTTAATTTTTTTGGTAAAATTTAGAATAAATCAGTCTTCTTTAATTAAAACTAGAATGTTTTAAGTTTCATTTAGAAAAAAAATTAAATCAAAATCTTTAAAATTCGATTTTTTATGATTTTTTAAAAAATGGTTAATTTTCTAACTTTAAAAATTTTTCACGAACTTTGAAAAATTTTTAAATTTTTTTGGTAAAGTTTAGAATAAATCGGTCTGCTTTAATTAAAACTAGATTATTTTAAGTTTCATTTAGAAAAAGAATCAAATCAAAATCTCTAAAATTCGATTTTTTACGATTTTTTAAAAAATAACTTTTAGTAATAAAAAAATTTTAACCTAAAAAATTTTTTACCAACTTTGAGAATATTTTAAAATTTTTTGATAAAAATTAGAATAAATCGGTCTTCTTTAATTAAAACTAGAATGTTTTAGATTTCATTTAGAAAAAAAATTAAATCAAAATCTTTAATATTCGATTTTTTATGAATTTTTTAAAAATTACTTTTTTAATAATAAAAAATTTCTTAGGTTAAAAATTTTTACCAACTTTGAAAATTTTTTTTATTTTTTTGGTAAAAATTAGAGTAAATCGGTCTTTTTTAATTAAAACTAAAACGTTTCAAGTTTCATTTAGAAAAAAATCAAACTAAAATCTTTAAAATTTGATTTTTTATGATTTTTTTAAAAAATGATTATTTCTCTAACTTAAAAATTTTTTAGCAACTTTGAAATTTTTTTAAATTTTTTTGATGAAAGTTAGAGTAAATTGGTTTTTTTAATTAAAACTAGAATGTTTTAAGTTTCTCTTAGAAAAAAAATTAAGTCAAAATCTTTAAAATTTGATTTTTTATGATTTTTTTAAAAATGCCTTTTTCAGTAATAAAAAATTTTTAACCTAAAAAATTTTTTACCAACTTTGAAAATTTTTTTAATTTTTTTAGTAAAATTTAGAATAAATCGGTCTTTTTTAATTAAAATTAGAATGTTTTAAGTTTCATTTAGAAAAAAAATTAAATCAAAATCTTTAAAATTCGATTTTTGATGAATTTTTAAAAAATGATTAATTCTCTAACCTAAAAACTTTTTACCAACTTTGAAAATTTTTTTAATTTTTTTTTGATAAAATTTAGAATAAATCGGTTTTTTTAAATTAAAACTAGAATGTTTAAAGTATCATTTAGAAAAAAAATTAAACCAAAATCTTTAAAATTCGATTTTTAATGAATTTTTAAAAAATGATTGATTTTTTAACCTAAAAAATTTTTTACCAACTTTGAGAATTTTTTTAATTTTTTTGGTAAAAGTTGGAGTAAATCGATCTTGTTTAATTAAAATTAGAATATTTTAAGTTTCATTGAGAAAAAGAATCAAATCAAAATCTGTAAAATTCGATTTTTTATGATTTTTTAAAAAATGACTTTTTTAGTAATAAAAAATTTTTAACCTAAAAAATTTTTTACCAACTTTGAAATTTTTTTTAATTTTTTTAGTAATATTTGGAATAAATCGGTCTTCATTAATTAAAACTAGAATATTTTAAGTTTTATTTAGAAAAAGAATTAAGTCAAAATCTTTAAAATTCGATTTTTTATGAATTTTTTAAAGAATGATTAATTTTCTAACCTAAAAAATGTTTTACCAACTTTGAAAATTTTTTTAGTTTTTTTGGTAAAAATTAGAGTAAATCGACCTTTTTTAATTAAAACTAAAATGTTTTAAATTTTATTTAGAAAAAGAATTAAGTCAAAATCTTTAAAATACGATTTTTTATGAATTTTAAAAAAAAATGATTAATTCTCTAACCTAAAAATTTTTTACCAACTTTGAGAATTTTTTAAATTTTTTCGGTAAAAATTGTAGTAAATCGGTCTTCTTTAATTAAAACTAGAATGTTTGAAGTATCATTTGGAGAAAAAATTGAACCGAAATCTTTAAAATTCGATTTTTGATGAATTTTTAAAAAATGATTGATTTTCTAACCTAAAAAATTTTTTACTAACTTTGAAAAATTTTTTAATTTTTTTGATAATATTTAAAATAAAACGGTCTTTTTAAATCAAAATTAGAATGTTTTAAGTTTCATTTAGAAAAAAAAATCAAATCAAAATATTTAAAAATGAATTTTTGATGAATTTTTTAAAAAATGGTTAATTTTCTAACCTAAAAAAATTTTTACCAACTTTGAAAATTTTTTTAAATTTTTTGACAACACTTAGAATAAAACAGTCTTTTTTAATTCAAACTAGAATGTTTTAAGTTTCATTTAGAAAAAAAATCAAATCAAAAGCTTTAAAAATGAATTTCTGATGAATTTTTTAAGAAATGGCTAATTTTCTAACCTAAAAAATTTTTTACCAACTTTGAGAATTTTTTTAAATTTTTTCATAAAAGTTAGAGTAAATCGAGTTTCTCTAATTAAAATTAGAATGTTTTGAGTATCATTTAGAATGAAAATTAAATCAAAATCTCTAAAATTCGATTATTTATGAATTTTTTAAAAAATGATTGATTTTTTAACCTAAAAAATTTTTGTCAACTTTGAAATTTTTTTTAATTTTTTTGGTAATAATTAGGAAAAATTTGACTTTTCTCATTAAAAATAGAATCTTTTAAGTTCAATTTAAAATAAAAATCATTCCTTAATCTTTAAAAATAAATTCTGGGCGATTTTTTTAAAGTTGGTTGAATTTTTAGAAAAATTAGGTTAGTTAACCGTCAAAAATCTTACTCAACTTTAAGAATTTTTCAAGTTTTTTAGGAGAAAAAATCGTCTCGTTAAAAGGATACGGTAATAAATAAGAAAATAAACGTCCCGGTTTAGATTTATTGTTGGATACAAAGGGAAAATAATCAAGACCCCCCTCAATACTTTGTTTGTTGATAAAACTCTCCAAATTTATCTCCAGGGGGGATTTTTTTTCTAAACAAGTTTCTATTTTGTGGTCAAAACTTTAATATTGATAGTTTTTAAGATAATAATCAAAGATAATTTTATCGTTTATCTCATTTTACAATTGCCATTCACATTGATAAAAAAAATCTGATAGAAAAAGCGATAATAGAGATATTTCTCGAGAGATATTCGAGATATTTTTCGAGAGCTTCGTGTTATTATAGATTTCCTTTATTAAAATTAAACACAATGTAATTACAGTTAGTTGTCACTGTGATTAAACACAGGTGAGTTTGATTTAATATCGTGACTTGCATTTTATGTACTTTTATTTATTTATTTTTTAATTTTATTCCTTATATATTTTTTATTTTATTTTCTTAATGTTACACTTTAAAAAGTCTGTTTATTTATAAGATATAAAGAGTATAATTACATAAATGTGGAAATTTTTTTAAATTATGAATTAAAATGGAAAAATAAATTAAGGTTTTTTTCGTAGAAGGTAAAAGTATGAGCAAGCTGTACATATTTTGTAGAAAGTGAAACGACGGCTCTGCCGAAATTTCTTTCTGTGGGGTCTCTTATGTAACATCTTTCTGGCGGAAATACCACTTTCATCTTTCACAGTCCTTGAAGTGGCTTTTTATTCGAAGGTCGAACGAAACCGAAACCATCAAAATGTAATCATTTTTTAAATAAATTTGCTTGTATGGATTAAAAATAGAATCTTTTAAGTGTAATTTAACATAAGAAGTATTCCTTAATCTTTAAAAATAAATTCTGTGTGATTTTTTAAAGTAGGTCGAATTTTTAAAAAATTAGGTTAGTTAACTGTCAAAATTTTTAACCAACTTTAAGAATTTTTTAAATTTTTTTTATAAAATTTAGAGTAAATCGGTCATCTTTAATTAAAATTAGAATGTTTTAGGTTTCTTTTAGAGAAAGAATTAAATCAAAATCTTTAAAATTCGATTTCTTATGAATTTTTTAAAGTGATTGATTTTCTAACCTGAAAAATTTTTTACCAACTTTGAAAATTTTTTTGATTTTTTTGGTAAAATTTAGAATAAATCGGTCTTCTTTAATTAAAATTAGAATATTTTAAGTTTCATTTAGAAAAAAAATTAAATCAAAATCTTTAAAATTCGATTTTTTATGAATTTTTAAAAAATGACTTTTAATAATAAAAAATTTTTAACCTAAAAAATGTTTCATCAATTTTGAATTTTTTTTTTAATTTTTTTGGTAAACTTTAGGGTAAATCGGTCTTCTTTAACTAAAACTAGAATGTCTTAAGTTTCATTTAGAAAAAAAATTAAACGAGAATCTTTAAAATTCGATTTTTTATGAATTTTTTAAATAATGATTAATTTTTTAACCTAAAAAATTTTTTACCACCTTTGAAAATTTTTTAAATTTTTTTGGTAAAAGTTGGAACAAATCGATTTTTTTTTAATTAAAACTAAAATATTTTAAGTTTTGTTTAGAAAAAGAATTACATCAAAATTTATAAAATTCGATTTTTTATGAATTTTTTAAAAATAACTTTTTTAATAATAAAAAATTTTTTAGGTTAAAAATTTTTACCAACTTTGAAAATTTTTTAAATTTTTTTGGTAAAAGTTGGAACAAATCGATTTTTTTTTAATTAAAACTAGAATATTTTAAGTTTTGTTTAGAGAAAAAATTAAATCAAAATTTTTAAAATTCGATTTTTTATGAATTTTTTAAAAAATGATTAATTTTTTAACCTAAAAAATTTTTACCCGACTTTGAAAATTTTTTAAATTTTTTTGGTAAAATTTAGGGTAAATTAGTTTTTTTTTTAATTAAAACTAGAATGTTTTAAGTTCCATTTGGAAAAAAAAATTAAATCAAAATCTTTAAAATTCTATTTTTTATGATTTTTTAAGAAATGATTGATTTTCTAATATAAAGATTTTTTTAATAACTTTGAAAATTTTTTTAATTTTTTTGGTAAAATTTAGAGTAAATCGGTCTTTTTCAATTAAAATTAGAATGTTTTAAGTTTCATTTAGGAAAAAGAATTAAATCAAAATCTTTAAAATTCGATTTTTTATGATTTTTTTAAAAGTGACTTTTTTAGTAATAAAGAATTTTTAATCTAAAGAATTTGCTACCAACTTTGAAATTTTTTTTAATTTTTTTGGTAAAATTTAGAATAAATCCCCCTTTTTTAATTCAAACTAGAATGTTTTAAGTTTCATTTAGAAAAAAAATTAAATCAAAATCTTTAAAAATGAATTTTTGATGATTTTTTTAAAAAATGATTAATTTTCTAACCTAAAAATTTTTTTACAAACTTTGAAAATTTTTTAAATTTTTTTGGTAAAATTTAGAATAAATTGATCTTTTCTAATTAATACTAGAATGTTTTATGTTTCATTTGGAAACAGAATTAAGTCAAAATCTTTGGAACTCGATTTTTTATGATTTTTTAAAAAAATTTCTAAGAAAATTATTGATTTTTTAACCTAAAAAATTTTTTCCCAACTTTGAAAATTTTTTTAATTTTTTTGATAAAAGTTTGAATAAATCGGTCTTCTTTAATTAAAACTAGAATGTTTTAAGTTTCATTAAGAAAAAAAGTTAAATCAAAATCTTTAAAATTCGATTTTTTATAATTTTTTTAAAAATGACTTTTTTAGTAACAAAGAATTTTTAATCTAAAAAATTTTTTACCAACTTTGAATTTCTTTTTAATTTTTTTGGTAAAATTTAGAGTAAATCAGTCTTTTTTAATTAAAACTAGAATGTTTTAAGTTTCATTTAGAAAAAAAATTAAATCAAAATCTTTAAAATTCGATTTTTTATAATTTTTTAAAAAATGACTTTTTTTAATAAAAAATTTTTAACCTAAAAAATGTTTCATCAACTTTGAAAAATTTTTTAATTTATTTGGTAAAATTTAGAGTAAATCCGTTTTCTTTAATTAAAACTAGAATGTTTTAGGTTTCATTTAGAAAAAAAAATTAAAGCAAAATTTTTAAAATTCGATTTTTTATGAATTTTTAAAAAATGACTTTTAATAATAAAAAAATTTTAACCTAAAAAATTTTTTACCAACTTTGAAAATTTTTTAAATTTTTTTGGTAAAAATTAGAGTAAATTAATCTTCTTTAATTAAAACTAGAATGTTTTAAGTTTCATTTAGAAAAAAAAACTAAGTCAAAATCTTTAAAATTCGATTTTTTATAATTTTTTTAAAAAATGACTTTTTTTAATAAAAAATTTTTAACCTAAAAAAATTTTTTACCAACTTTGAAAATTTTTTTAATTTTTTTGGTAAAGTTTAGAGAGAATCGGTCTTTTTTAATTAAAACTAGAATATTTTAGGTTTCATTTAGAAAAAAAATTAAGTCAAAATCTTTAAAATTCGATTTTTTATGAATTTTTAAAAAATGACTTTTTTTAATAAAAAATTTTTAACCTAAAAAATGTTTCATCAACTTTGAAAATTTTTTTAATTTTTTTGGTAAAAATTAGAGTAAATCAATCTTCTTTAATTAAAACTAGAATGTTTTAAGTTTCATTTAGAAAAAAAACTAAATCAAAATCTTTAAAATTCGATTTTTTATGAATTTTTAAAAAATGACTTTTTTTAATAAAAGATTTTTAACCTAAAAAATGTTTCATCAACTTTGAAAATTTTTTTAATTTTTTTGGTAAAATTTAGAGTAAATCAGTCTTTTTTAATTAAAACTAGAATGTTTTAAGTTCCATTTGGAAAAAAAATTAAACCAAAATCTTTAAAATTCGATTTTTTATAATTTTTTAAAAAATGACTTTTTTTAATAAAAAATTTTTAATCTAAAAAGTGTTTCAACTTTGAAAATTTTTTAAATTTTTTTGGTAGAATTTAGAATAAATCGGTCTTCTTTAATTAAAACTAGAATGTTTTAAGTTTCATTTAGAAAAAAAAACTAAATCAAAATCTTTAAAATTCGATTTTTTATGATTTTTTAAAAAATGACTTTTTTTAATAAAAGATTTTTAACCTAAAAGATGTTTCATCAACTTTGAAAATTTTTTTAATTTTTTTGGTAAAATTTAGAATAAATCAGTCTTTTTTAATTAAAACTAGAATGTTTTAAGTTTCTTTTAGAAAATAAGTTAAGTCAAAAATCTTTAAAATTCGATTTTTTAAGAAAAGATTTTTTAAAAAATGATTGATTTTCTAACCTAAAAAATTTTTTACCAACTTTGAAAATTTTTTAAATTTTTTTGATAAAAGTTTGAATAAATCGGTCTTCTTTAATTAAAACTAGAATGTTTTAAGTTTCATTAAGAAAAAAAGTTAAATCAAAATCTTTAAAATTCGATTTTTTATAATTTTTTAAAAAATGTTTTTTTTTAATAAAAAATTTTTAACCTAAAAAATTTTTTACCAACTTTGAAAATTTTTTAAATTTTTTTGGTAAAATTTAGAATAAATCGGTCTTTTTTAATTAAAACTAGAATGTTTTAAGTTTTATTTAGCAAAAAAATTAAATCAAAATCTTTAAAATTCGATTTTTTATAATTTTTTAAAAAATGACTTTTTTTAATAAAAAATTTTTAACCTAAAAAATGTTTTATCAACTTTGAAAATTTTTTTAATTTTTTTGGTAAAAATTAGAGTAAATCAATCTTCTTTAATTAAAACTAGAATGTTTTAAGTTTCATTTAGAAAAAAAAACTAAATCAAAATCTTTAAAATTCGATTTTTTATGAATTTTTAAAAAATGACTTTTTTTAATAAAAAATTTTTAACCTAAAAAATGTTTCATCAACTTTGAAAATTTTTTTAATTTTTTTGGTAAAAATTAGAGTAAATCAATCTTCTTTAATTAAAACTAGAATGTTTTAAGTTTCATTTAGAAAAAAAATTAAATCAAAATCTTTAAAATTCGATTTTTTATGAATTTTTTAAAAATGACTTTTTTAATGTTAAAAAATTTTTAACCTAAAAATTTTTTTACTAACTTTGAAAATTTTTTAAATTTTTTTGGTAAAATTTAGAATAAATTCGTCTTTTTTAATTAAAACTAGAATGTTTTAAGTTTTATTTAGAAAAAAGATTAAATCAAAAAATTTAAAATTCGATTTTTTATGAATTTTTTAAAAAGTGATTAATTTTCTAACTTAAAATTTTTTTACCAACTTTGAAAATTTTTTAAATTTTTTTGGTAAAATTTTGAATAATTCCATCTTTTTTAATTAAAATTAGAATGTTTTATCTTTCATTTAGAAAAAAAAAATTAAATTGACGTTTCAAGTTACAAGAAAAAAATATTTTAAATCCTTGAAAACCTCTTAAATTGATCTCTATCGTTTTACATAAATTAATAGCGTTATTTTAAGTATGTTAACAAGGTTTTTTCAAATCTCTCTTTTGTGTTTACTCGTAATTTCAATTCTGAATACAGCCATAAACATAATTCCATTAATTCCACTAACTCCACTAATTAAATCCATTAATTTAAATGTTATTCTTCAATTGAACGGTTATTTAGCGTTTAAGGTTGATTAGATTTACAATTTACAAGATAAGAAAAAAATACATTTAAATCCTTGGAAATTTTTTAAATTCTCACGTTTTTTAATAAGTATTTCAACATGTTGACTATAATTTAACAATTTTTTTTTAATTTGTTGTTCGTGTTTACTGGCAATTTTCTGAATATTGAATTATTTTACAATTTGAACATTTAAATACAATTGCCAAACGTAGATTTTTAAGTTGTTAGTTTCTAGACTTAATTCTAAACTTAAAACTAAAAATTCCTTCTTTATTTTGTATCTGATTTAATTCCTTTAGTTTTTAAAAGTCTTTTTATTTTGATATATGATATTAGCTAAGTCTTAGTACGTTTTTTGCTTAGATGCATGTCCGTTATTTCTGAATATAGAACTTGGTAAAGAATAATATAATGTTTACAATGTCTGGATGATGGATTTTTAAGGATTAATGGATTTGAATTTAATATAAAGGGATTAAGCTTTAGCATTAAATGCATTAAATGTGCATCACTGAGGTCATGTTGGAAACGTGTTGTTGCAAATGTAAATCGAACGCCCCAGTTTCCAGCTTTCCGAATTGACGCGTAAATGCTACTGGTGCGAACGGTGCGGATTTTCCCAGGATCTCGGAACACATCCCCGAGCAGGTCAACGCTTCCAGGGTTAAGGTCAGGAACGATTGATCCGTGCTAGCTCACATGACGACCTTCGAGAACCAACTTGAATATATTGTATTTTTCCACTTCCCACAACTTTACTTCTAAATATTTTTTAGACTTTTTTTGTGGGGTTTTACCAAATTTTTTTAATAAAAGTGCTATTACGGTTATAAAATTTTCTCTTTTAGTTTCTTTTTTTCTTTTTGACATAGAAAAAATCGTGTAGTTCGGCCTTTATTTTTCAAAAATGACTTGTATTAAATTTTCTGGCATTGTGATTATTGTCAAAGTGATTGACGTTTAAAATATTCTTTGATAAGTATTTCTAATTGGTTAGAAAATTCTAAAGTCTGTTTTACACGTTCTGTTTGATGGATAGATGACTAACATTTTTTTAGATATATATTTTTTTGGTTAAATTGAAAAGTTAATACTTGTTAAACTTTACAGTACAATGCAAGTAAAAGTTGTCCACATACCTGTGCTTAATCTTATGGAGGTGTGCCAAATACCAGATAAATGGAGCTTGCTTAATCGGTAAATGGTGCGTGGACCGATCCGTTAACGACCACTTCTGCGTTTTATTCGCTTTACTCGTAAACAAAATCCAAAATCAAGCAGTTAATACAGGTTTATAGAAACCACATTAATTAGTATCGGTAGTTTCTAGTTAATAACTACTACTATGAATAAATGATCTAGTAATTATTTAACGAAACTGTCCCAAATATAAATTTACCTAAACAGTACACAGTAAACAGTACACTTCACGTAACCAAGTATCTTGCTGTAGAATTTTATTTTGTTCCCGAATGTATAAAGAGTCAGAAGGAAAAATGATGATCACAATATCACAACCAATATACATTTGAATATCACATTACCATATACATACCAATATCACATTGACATACGAAACTCCTCAATTCTTGCAACAGTATATATTTTGCCACAACTGTATGCATAACAACGCCTTAAAACCAGACAATTCTATGTCCATTTTATCGAACAAGTCGTTGGTGAGATTTCGACTGATAACCACTCTATTTAAAAATTAGGTTAATTCATAATTCTTAATTCTATGATTAATATTCTTTAAATGATTTTGTATAATTGATTTAATAGCAAAATAACAAACGTTTTAATCTTTGTTAAAAAAATTAAAGAATACATTTTGTGAAAACTTATGGTATTTTTGGATTTTTAAGTGTTTCTTTTAAGAAACCATCTAAAAAAATCGTTTAAAATTATTCGAATTTATTTAAATTCTGACTTAAAATTCCACCAAAATTTGATAAAAAAAATCAAAATATTTCTAGGGAAATAATAAAAATAAATAATAAAAATAAAACGTTTACTTTTAATTAAAGTCATTAAATTTTTTTCTAACTTTGGTGGAATTTTTAAAAATTTCGTTTTTAGTGGAATTGTTCTCAATTTATCTAACTTTTGGTGGAATTGTTACTAATTTTTTGGTAACTTTGACGGAATTTTTTATAAATTTAGTATGTTTTTGGTGGAATTATCAAAAATTTTGATAACAATGGAGGAATTTTTGCGAATTTTATTCATTTCTGGTGGAATAAAAAAAATCAGTGTTTTTGGTAAAATTCTTATGAATTTAGTAAGTTTTTGCTGGAATTTTTACAAATTGTATTAATTTTTGGTGAAATTTTAAAAAAATTCAGTATGTTTTTGGTGGAATTATCAAACATTTTGATAACACTGGTGGAATTAATTGTGTTTTTGATGGAATTGTTAAAAAAGTTGATAACTTTGGTGGAATTTTTATTAACTTTAATCATTTTTGGTGGAATTGTTAAAAATATTGGTAATTTTAGTAGAATTTTTATGAATTTAGTAAGTTTTTGGTGGTATTTTTAAAAAATCAGTAAGTTTTTTGTGGAATTATTCAACATTTTTGTAGCTTTGGTGGAAAATTAAAAAAATTTAGTACGTTTTTGGTGGAATTGTTAAAAATGTTGGTAATTTTGGTAGATTTTTTATGAATCTACTAAGTTTTTGATGGAATTTTCAAGGTTTTAGTTAATTTTTAGTGAAATTGTTTCTAATTTGATTGATTTTTGGTGGAATTTTAAAAGAATTTGGACATTTTGGTGGAATTTTTAAAAAATTTGGTAAGTTTTTGGTAGAAATGTTAAAAATTTTAATGACTTGATAAGTTTTTGGTGGAATTTTAAAAAACTTTGACAATTTCGGTGGAATTTTTAGGATTTTTCTAAGTTTTTGGTGGAATAGAGAAAAAATTCAATAAGTTTTGGATGTAATTGTTAAATATTTTAATAGCTTTGGTGGAATTTTTGCGAATTTTATTCATTTTTTGTGGAATTTAAAAAGAAATCAGTATTTTTGGTAAAATTCTTATGAATTTAGTAAGTTTTTGGTGGAATTTTTAAAAAATTCAGTATGTTTTTGGTGGAATTATCAAAAATTTTGATAACATTGGTGGAATTTTTGCGAATTTTATTCATTTTTGATGGAATAAAAAAAAATCAGTGTTTTTGGTAAAATTCTTATGAATTTAGTAAGTTTTTGGTGAAATTTTTGCAAATTGTATTAATTTTTGTGGAATTTTTAAAAAATTTAGTATGTTTTCGGTGGAATTATCAAAAATGTTGATAACACTGGTGGAATCTTTACGAATTTTATTTATTTTTGATGAAATTTTTAAAAAATTCTTTTTTTTTATGGAATTTTTACGAATTTAGTAAGTTCTTAGTGAGATTTTTCCAATTTTATTAATTTTTGGTGGAATTTTTATAAAATTCGGTATGTTTTTGATGGAATTGTTAAAAAAGTTGATAACTTTGGTGGAATTTTTATTAACTTTAATCATTTTTGGTGGAATTGTTAAAAATATTGGTAATTTTAGTAGAATTTTTATGAAATTGGTAAGTTTTTGGTGGTATTTTTTAAAAATCAGTAAGTTTTTGGTGGAATTATTCAACATTTTTGTAACTTTGATGGAAAATTGAAAAAATTTAGTACGTTTTTGGTGGAATTGTTAAAAATGTTGGTAACTTTGGTGGAATTTTTACGAATATAGTAAGTTTTCCGTGGAATTTTTACCAATTTTATTGATTTTGGGTGAAATTTTTAAAAAATTCAGTTTTTAGTAGAATTATCTCCAAATTTAATCATTTTTGTTGAAATTATTAAAAATGTTGGTAATTTTAGTAGAATTTTTATGAAATTGGTAAGTTTTTGGTGGTATTTTTTAAAAATCAGTAAGTTTTTGGTGGAATTATTCAACATTTTTGTAACTTTGATGGAAAATTGAAAAAAATTAGTACGTTTTTGGTGGAATTATTAGAAATTTTGGTAACTTTCGTGGAATTTTTACGAATTTGGTAATTTTTTCATAGAAAAATTCTCAATTTTAGTAATTTTTAATAAAATTTTAAATAAATTAGTGTTTTTGGTGGAATTATTAAAGATTTTGGTTACTTTTGTTGAATTATTACAAATTTCATAACTTTTTGATGAAATTTTTACAAATATAGTATTTTTTTTTGAAATTATTCTCTATTTATCTAACTTTGGTGGAATTATTATGAATTTTTTTGTCACTGGTGGAAATTTGAAAAATCTAATAAATTTTTGATAAAATTATCCTCAATTGTAATCATTTTTAATAAATTTAAAAAAAAAATCCAGTAAGCTTTTGGTGGAATTGTTATAAATTTTGGTAACTTTGGTGGAGTTATTACAAATTTCATAACTTTTTGATAAAATTTTTAAAAATATAGTAATTTTTTTTGAAATTGTTCTCTATTTATCTAACTTTGGTGGAATTATTATGAATTTTTTTGTCACTTTGGTGGAAATTTAAAAAATCTAATAAATTTTTGATAAAATTATCCTCAATTCTAATGATTTTTAATAAATTAAAAAAATCCAGTAAGCTTTTGGTGGAATTATTATAAATTTTGGCAACTTTGGTGGAATTTTTTACGAATTTAATAGGCTTTTGGTGGAATTGTTCTCAATTTAACTAACTTTTTAGGAAATTGTTATTCATTTTATATAACTTTGGTAGAATTTTTACAAATTTAGTAAGTTTTTGGTGGAATTTTTAGAAATCTTTTGTAACTTTGGTGGCATTTTTAGGAACCTAATACATTTTTGGTGACATCCTAAATTTTAGTCATATTTTAGTAAATTCTTAAGAAATTTTGTTAATTTTTGGTGGAATTTTTAAAAATCTAGTACATTTTTGATGAAATTGTTCTCAATTTTAATGAATAAGGAAAAAAATTCAGTGAGATTTTATAAGGTTTTAATAAGTACATTTTAAAGTACATTTTTCACGTACATCTACAAAAAACAATTCGATAATATAACGTAAATACACAAATAGACATAGATTGATCTGGTAAATCAATTATAAAATATCAAAAAGAATTTGAAACGTATCAGGTTGGTGTTAATAATTCAGTTTTAAGAAAACTTGGACATAAAATAATCCAATTTTAAGATGATAAATTAATTTAAAGAAATCATGTTTACAAAGTATGTATATTTGAAAACCAACAAACTAAACTGTAGAGTATATTTGAAGAACCTTTTTTCAAAATTCTAAAAGTCAAATGAAGAAATTTTGTTGACAACTTTAAGAAGCATGTAAGAAAGAAGTTTATGAAAAAATTATGTGCAATAAACTATGTATTAGTTGAGATGTAAACTTTGGCCATAGATTTGTTATTAGATAAAATATTTTGTATACGATTTAATATTCTTTTAACGCTAACCTTAGATTGCATCAAATAATCTCAAATTCGTAATCAAATTTCGCCTATCTCCATAATCGCAATCATTGACATACGAAACTCCTCAATTTTTACAACAGTACAAAACAGTTTTGTAACCTTGATAACCTTTTGCAACTCTTCAAAAAATTACATACTATAACTGCGTGTAGCTTTGATTTTAAATCAAATAAATTCAATATTTGGGTTATGCTGATATTCTAACACATGAGTAATATTTTGGAACATGTTATACTTCTTATTTTTTCTCCTCTTCTTATTCTCTCTTATTTTTCTCTTTTTTCATTTAATTTTCTTTTTTTCTAGTTTATAATTAAGGCAAGTGATGCCTGCAATTCGACTTTTCGGCAGAAAATGGTTGGCAGCCTCGGATGATCTCGTTTTCCCCGGATTGTTTGAAATTTCAGTCAGGTTCTTATGGTAAGTATTTCCTTTTCACTTTTTGAGAGTTGATTTTGTTTATTAACTCTCCTTCTTTTAACCCAACCCTATCGAAGACGTAGTTTTTTTTAGTTTGAGTCAATTTCTCAGAAATAATTTTTTTTTAAACAATTTTAGAACAAAATTTTTAATAAAAATCAATAGAAAATTAAATTTCCTTTAATTTGAGTATAAACACGACATATCTAACTTTAATAGATCGAAAGTTATCGAAAATTTTGATTGTAATGACAACCGGAAGTCGGCCATCTTGAAATTTTTAAATCGTAATAACTTTTTTGTTTTTTATCCGAATATAGTCGTGTTTGGTATCAAATTAAAGGATTTTTTATAAACTTTAAGTATTTTTAATAAAAATTTCAAAAAAAATTAAAATTTTTCAAAAATAACGTCAAAATTTTCAAAAAAAAAAAAATGTCAAGGTTTTTAAAGAAATACCAAAAATGAAGAAATTTCTAGAAAAAAGACGAAAATGTTAAAAATTTCAAAAAAATATTAAAAATTTCAAAAAAGAAATATCAAAAATAATATTTAGAATGAAATTTTTATTAACATTCGTTAGGAAATTAAATTTCCTTTATTTTGAGTACAAACACGACCTATCTAACTTTAATAGATCAAGAGTTATCGAAATTTTTGATTTTAATGACAACCGGAAGTCGGCCATCTTGAATTTTTTTAAACTAACCTAACTTTTTTGTTTTTTATCCGAATATAGTCGTGTTTGATATCAAATTAAAGGATTTTTTATAAACTTTAAGAATTTTTAATAAAAATTTCAAAAAAAAATTAAAATTTTTCAAAAATGACGTCAAAATTTTCAAAAAAAAATGTCAAGGTTTTTAAAGAAATACCAAAAATGAAGAAATTTCTAAAAAAAAGACGAAAATGTTAAAAAATTTAAAAAAATGTTAAAAATTTCAAAAAAGAAATATCAAAAATAATGTTTAGAATGAAATTTTTATTAACATTCGTTAGGAAATTAAATTTCCTTTAATTTGAATACAAACATGACCTATCTAACTTTAATAGATCAAAAGTTATCGAAATTTTTGATTTTAATGACAACCGGAAGTCGGCCATCTTGAAATTTTTAAATTGTGATAACTTTTTTGTTTTTTATCCGAATATAGTCGTGGTTGGTATCAAATTAAAGGATTTTTTATAAACTTTAAGAATTTTTAATAAAAATTTCAAAAAAAAAATTAAAATTTTTCAAAAATAACGTCAAAATTTTCAAAAAAAAAATGTCAAGGTTTTTAAAGAAATACCAAAAATGAAGAAATTTCTTAAAAAAGACGAAAATGTTAAAAAATTCAAAAAAATGTTAAAAATTTCAAAATAGAAATATCAAAAATAATGTTTAGAATGAAATTTTTATTAACATTCGTTAGGAAATTAAATTTCCTTTAATTGGAGTACAAACACGACATATCTACGATCAGAAATAGAAAACTTATCGAAAATTTTAATTTTAATGACAACCGGAAGTCGGCCATCTTGAAAATAAAAAATTTAACCTAACTTTTTTATTTTTTATCCGAATATAGTCGTGTTTGGTATCAAATTAAAGGATTTTTAATAAGCTTTAAAAATTTTTAATAAAAACTTTAATTTTTTTAAACCGCCATCTTCAAAATTTTAAAATTAACATAACTTTTTTATTTTAAATCATAGATAGGTCATGTTTGTACTCAAATTAAAGGATTTTTAATTAACTTTAAGAATATTTAAAAATTTTAAAGAAAAATTTTCACTAGGGATCGTTAAAAAACAAAATTGTATCATAAAATTACTGTATAATGACGTACGGCAATAATATTAGTTGGCAACTCTGATAGTGTTATACCAACCTTAACCTATTTGTTTCCCTACAAAACCCAAGCCACCTTTTTTGTATTTTTTTGTTATTTAAGAAATTTTATTTGTTTAAAAAGAAGTCTTGATATATCACAATGTAGAGCAACTTTTAAGTGACTTATGCAACATTAATAAATGACTTCAAGATTACCAAGAAAGAAAGGGTTAATTTCTTAATACAATGACATTTAACAAGTCGAAGGTTTAATTTAATAACCATCAATCAACCTTAATTCGACGCAAAATAACTTTTTAAGTAATCCGTTACGAACTTGACGTGTTTGATGATCTACACGAGTATGTAGTATTATCTAGTAATAAGGACAGGGTTTTCCAACCTATATTTATATACTATTTAGAGACGAGCGCGCAATTTCTATGAACATGTAAACAAATATCTATTATGGTTACTTTTCAAGGAAGCTTAAAGAAGAAATTATTTTAGAAATTGATTACTTACAAATTTTTTTTTTTTTTCATTTTTTACAAGAATTTTAAGTGTTAAAATGAGTAATATATTACCCAACCTTAAAATTATTTTATTACTCACTCACATTTTATTCAAAAATCTTATATAATTTATTTCATCAACTTAACAACAATTATCTTACAATTTAATAAACTTCCACATAAATAATTAACTAAACTACATAACTACTGGTACCTTTTAAGTGTTTCATTTGTAACTAGAACATGTCTCGAGCGTTTTTTCAAGGAAACTCGATCATCAACATCTCGACATCATAGACATCGCTCACGCAAACACGACGTTCTTAGGCAATTACCCGACCATAAAAAAACTTGCATAAACGTTGAAAATTATCCTTAATTTCATTCAAGACAAATTACAATTAAACAGGTCGAAACATATATTTTACGTCGTTGGTAGGTCGTTCTTGTCATACTCTAAATGATGTACGTTTATGAAAATTAGCGCTGTATATTATTTATGGCGACAAGATGATTGAAAACTTGGAATTTTACAACAACAAGAAAATAATAGAGAAATAAGTTTTAATTGCACGGTTAATTGATTGTTTGCTTTTAAATAATTTTATTCTGGAATGTTGTTGTTGTATAGATTTAAGTTGTGAAACTGAGTTTATTATTGTATATGAAGAATATTTTTGCGTAGACAGAAATTCTTATTTTATTAGTGCTTTCATTTAAAGAAGGTTTAAAAAAGTGATTGTAAGATGTTTGAATTTGATACGTTCGTGCTTTAGTGATTTTTGATGTTAAATGTTCTTACACTTGGAATGTTTAGATAATAACTTTAATAATTAAGAATATCGTGTATGGTTGTTATTCATTTTACGGATAACACACACCCAAATTATTAGATATTAAATGTTAACTACAATGACACATGTTAATTAATTATTACACTTTAAATGAATGTATTAATTTTATAAATCTCTTAAAATCTTTGGTTATTTTCTGTGATAAGTCTATGGATAATGATACCAACCTTAGAAACATTTTAGTTGTTAATACCAACCTTAGAAACATCTAAGTTATTAACGATATTAACCTCTATCCAGATTTGCCAACCGTACGATGATTTTATGATACAATTTTGTTTGTTAACAATCTCTAATAAAAACTTTTCTTTAAAATTCTTAAATATTCTTAAAATTCATTAAAAATCCTTTAATTTGAGTACAAACACGGCCTATTTACGATTTAAAATAAAGAATTTATGTCAATTTTTAAATTTTCAAGATGGCAGTTTTTAAAAAATACGGGTTTTATTAAAAATTGTTAAAGTTTATTAAAAATCCTTTAATTTGATACCAAACACGACTATATTCGGATAAAAAACAAAAAAATTAGGTTAGTTTAAAAAAATTCAAGATGGCCGACTTCCAATTGTCATTAAAACCAAAAATTTCGATAATTTTTGATCTATTAAAGTTAGATAGGTCGTGTTTGTATTCAAATTAAAGGAAATTTTATTCTCTATCGATTTTTAATAAAAATTTTGTTCTATAACTATTTTTGACATTTCTCTTTTTGAAATTTTTGTCTTCTTTAGAAATTTCTTAATTTTTTTTTTATTTTTCTTTGAAAATGATGATATTACTTGGAAAAATTTAGCATTATTTTAGAATATTTTGAAAATTTTTTATGAAAAATTCGATTTGTTTGAAAGATTTTTTGAAAGATTAAAATTTTTATTAAAAAAATTAAATTTGTATTTAAGATTCTTAAAGTTTGTAAAAAATCCTTTAATTTAATACCAAACACGACTATATTGTGATAAAAACCAAAAGAGTTACGTTGATTTAAAAAATTCAAGATGGCCGACTTCCGGTTGTCATTAAAATTAAAAATTTCGATAACTTTTGACCTATTAAAGTTAGGTAGGTCGTGTTTGTACTCAAATTGAAGGAAATTGAATTTTATATCGATTTAAAAAAAAAATTTCGTTCTAAAATTATTTTGACATTCCTTCCTTTGAAATTTTTAACATTTTTTTTTCGAAATTCTTAATATTTTTGCCTTTTTTTTAGAATTTTCTTAAAATTTTTGATATTTCTTTGAAAATGTTAACATTGTTTTTGAAATTTTGCATTTTTGAAATTTTTGATTTTTTTTTTAAAAATTTTTCTTCTAATTTGAAATTTTTATTAAAATTCTTAAAGCTTATAAAAAATCCTTTAATTTGATACCAAATATGACCATATTCGGATAAAAACGAAAAAAATTATCGTGGTTTAAAAAAAAATCAAGATGGCCGACTTCCGGTTGTCATTCAAGTTAAAAATTTCGATAACTCTTCTATTTTTGATCATAGGTATGCCGTGTTTGTACTCAAATTAAAGGAGATTTAATTTCCTATCAATTTTTAATAAAATTTTGGTTTTAAAATTATTTTTGACATTTCTTCTTTTGAAACTTTTGACATTTTTGTCTTCTTTAGAAATTTCTTGAATTTTTTTTTATGTTTCTTTGAAATTTTTCATACTACTTAGAAAAATTTAACATTATTTTAGAAATTTTTTTTGAAAAAATAGATCTTTCTTTACAAACTTAAATTTTTTATTAAAAAATTAAAATTTTTATTAAAGATTCGTAAAGTTTATAAAAAATCCTTTAATTTGATACCAAACACGACTATATTCGGAAAAAAAACAAAAGATTTATCGTGATTTAAAGAATTTCAAGATGGCTGACTTCCGGTTCTTACTAAAATTAAAAATTTCGATAACTTTTTTATTTCTGATCATAGATACATCGTGTTTGTACTTAAATTAAAGGGAATTTAATTTTATATCGATTTTTAATAAAAAATTCATTCTAAAATTAATTTTGACATTTCTTTTTTTTTAATTTTTAACATTTTTGTTTTCTTTATAAATTTCTTGAATATTTTTTTATTTCTTTTTGAAAATTTTGATTCTATTTTGAAAAAATTAAAATTATTTTTGAAAATTTTGAAACCTTTTTTGAAAAATTCGATTTTTTTAAAAGATTTAAAATTTTTATTAAAAATTTAAAATTTTTGTTAAATATTCTTAAAGTTTATAAAAAATCCTTTAATTTGATACCACACACGACTATATTCGGTTAAAAGTCAAAAAAGTTATCTTCACTCAAAAATTTTCAAAATAACCGGCTTCCGGTTGTTATTAAAATGAAGAATTTCGATAACTTTTGATCTATTAAAGTTAGATATGTCGTGTTTATACTCAAATTAAAGAAAATTAAATTCTCAATCGATTTCTAATAAAAATTTCGTTCTAAAATTATTTTTGAGAATTCTTTTTTTTAATTTAAAAAATTTGTTTTGAAATTTTTAATATTTTTGTCTTTTTTAAAAATTTCTAAAAATTTTTGACATTCTTTGAAAATGTTACTATTATTTTTGAAAATTTGACATTATTTTTGAAATTTTTGATTCTTTTAACCAATTTTTCTTTTAATTTAAAGTTTTTATTAAAATTCTTAAAGTTGATAAAAAATCTTTTAATTTGATACCAAACACGACTATATTCGGATAAAGAACAAAAGAATTATCATGATTTAAAATAAATCAAAATGGCCGACTTCCGGTTGTCATTAAAATCAAAAATTTCGCTAACTCTTCTATTTTTGGTCGTAGATATGTCGTGTTTGTACTCAAATTAAAGGAAATTAAATTTTCTAACGATTTATAATAAAATTTTAAAGATGGCCGACTTCCGGTTGTCATTAAAGTCAAGAATTTTGATAACTTTTGATCTATTAAAGTTAGATAGGTCGTGTTTGTACTCAAATTAAAGGAAATTTAATTTTCTATCGATTTTTAATAAAAATTTCATTCTGAAAATACTTTTGACATTTATTTCTTTTATAATTTTTAACATTTTTTTAAATTTTTTAAAATTTTTTTAAATTTTTTAATATTTTTGTTTTTTTTTTAAGTTTATTGAAATTTTTTAATATTTCTCTAAAAGCTTTGATATTATTTTGGAAAATTTAACATTATTTTTGAGAATTTTGGAAACTTTTTTGAAAAATTCGATTTTTTTTTTTTGAAAAATTTATAATTTTTATTAAAAATTCTTAAAGTTTATAAAAAATCCTTTCATTTGATACCAAACACGACCATATTCGGGTAAAAACCAAAAGAGTTACGTTGATTTAAAAAAATTCAAGATGGCCGACTTCCGGTTTTTTTAAAAATCAAGAATTTCGATAACTTTCTTATTTTTGATCATAGATACGTCGTGTTTGTACTCAAATTAAAGGAAATTTAATTTCGTATCAATTTTTAATAAAATTTTCGTTCTGAAATTATTTTTGACAATTCTTCTTTGAAATTTATAACATTTTTTTTTTAATTTTTAATGTTTTTTTTATTGTTTTTGCCTTCTTTAAAAATTTCATAAAGTTTTTAGTATTTCTTTGAAAATGTTGACATTGTTTTTGAAAATTTGACAATTGCAAATTTTTGATTTTTTTGATAACATTTTTTTTAATCTGAAATTTTTATTAAAATTCTTAAAGCTGATAAAAAATCCTTTAATTTGATACCAAATACGACTGTATTCGGGTAAAAATCAAAAAAGTTACATTGATTTAAAAAATTTCAAGATGGCCGACTTACGGTTGTCATTAAAATTAAAAATTTCGATAAGTTTCTTATTTTTGATCGCAGATATGTCGTGTTTGTACTCAAATTAAAGGAAATTTTAATTCCTATCGATTTTTAGTAAAAATTTTATTCTAAAATTATTTTTGACATTTCTTCTTTCGAATGTTTAACATTTTTTTGAAATTTTTAATAGTTTTGTCTTTTTTAGGAATTTTTCAAAATTTTTGATATTTCTTTGAAAATATTAATATTGTTTTTAAAAATTTCACATTATTTTTGAAATTTTTGATTTTTTTTTAACAATTTTTTTTTTAATTTGAATTTTTTATTAAAATTCTTAAAGCTGATAAAAAATCCTTTAATTTGATACCAAACACGACTATATTTGGATAAAAAATAAAAAAGTTACGTTGATTTAAAAAAATTCAAGATGGCCGACTTTCGGTTCCATTAAAATTAAAGATTTCGGTGACTTTTTTATTTTTAATCGTGGATATGTCGTGTTTGTACTCAAATTAAAGGAAATTTAATTTTCTAACTATTTATGATAAAATATTAAAGATGGCCGACTTCCGGTTATTTAAAAAATCAAAAAATTCGGTAACTTTCGATCTATTACAATTAGATAGGTCGTGTTTGTACTCAAATTAAAGGAAATTTAATTTCCTATCGATTTTTAATAAAAATTTCGTTCTAAAATTATTTTTGATGTTTTTCTTTTTGAATTTTTTTAACATTCTTGCTTTTTTTTTAAATTTCTTGAAACTTTTTAATATTTCTTTGAAAATTTTGAACACTACTAATTTATTTATCTTTATTTTTTTATTTTTAGGTTGAGTTTAATAATTTGCGTTCACTTAAAATACTACGAATCAACATGGGAATGTTCCAAAGGAGGTCAATACGTCCGCACGTACATAATCGGAATGATGTCTTTACTAAGCATCGTTATTTTAGTCCTAGTTCTCTTAATAAACCGAAGCGCTCAAGGATCAATCACCGACGAAGAAGCCAGGAAACACGTTCCTTCGATCCTCCTCGTAAAATTATTCCTAATCATTCCAGAAGCCGTCTTAAACGTTTTCGGGACGATGTGGGCTTTTTGCGGAGACGTTGTCGTCTGTCCTTACGAAGGACATTTTTCCCGAACCGTAATCGAAGCTTTAGTAATTTTTAACTGGGCACTTTTCGGACTTGCAATCTTCGGATTAGCCTTAATTTTCGACCCTTTGGGGAGCAAACGTTACCACGAAGTACAAGAAACACCCAGCGCTGGAGAATCATTAAGACACCGAAAAGTAACAAGCGTTTGGCAAAGAAGATTCCGATGGGTGTTTTGTTGGGTGAGAAAAGACGAACACGGGCACGAAGCGTTCCAACAAGTTGCAGCTCTTTTAAGTGCTTTATTCAGAAGTACCGATTTAGTACCTTCGGACGTTTTAGCCGGTTGTATTTTATTAAGAGTGAAGCAAAAAAGAGAAACTAGGGAAATGCGTCGGATTCAAATGATATCAAGCGATGAACCAAAATACACAACTGATTTAAATCGTATTTTTTGTATGGCACCCAAATGGGTTAATTTAGAAGACGCTAGACATTTTTTAAGACTTTCAATGGCAGCTTACGGTTGGCCCTTTGTCATGTATAGATATTGTGCGACCGGAATGTTTAGACTTTTAAAAGGAATCACGTGTTGTGGTTGCTTTAGAAGTAAAGCGGTTATGGTTACCGATGATAATTGCTGTTTGTGTCATTTGGCGGGGTTTAAATACACATCGAAAGTGAGAGATCAAGATATTTTATTTGCATCGTTTAGAAATCACGTTTTTGAGGTGAGTTAAAAAATTTGAAATGAAAATAGATCGAAATGATGAGAAATACTTGGAAAGATGTAAAACACCAATTTCCGTTACACTTAGCAAAGTGGTTTTGCTAATTTCCTTTCGTAGTTACCTCCTGGTGTGTAAATTAGAGTAGAAAGTTTTAAAATTACCTTTGTTCTAATTTTATGTTGTTCTTAATTTTTAAAGTTGGCAAAATTTTTTTAAAATTAGTTTACTTAATAAAAAAAAAAAATCGACCAACTTTAAAAAATCGCCTAGACTTTATTTATTAAGATTAAGAAATGATTTTTACTTTAAATTGAAGTTAAAAGATTCTATTTTTAATTAAAAAAGACCGTTTTATTCCAAGTGTTGTCAAAAAAATTAAAAAAATTTCCAAAGTTGGAAAATATTCTTGACACTTCCTTCTAACCTAAATTTAAAAAATCGAGCAATTTTAAAAATTCACCAAAAATTCATTTTTAAAGATTTTGATTTGATTTTTTTTCTAAATGAAATTTAAAACATTCTAATTTTAATTAAGAAAGACCGTTTAATTCCAAGTGTTGTCAAAAAAATTAAAAAAAATTTCAAAGTTGGAAAAAATTTTTGACACTTCTAACCTAAATTTAAAAAATCGATCAATTTTAAAAATTCACCAAAAATTCATTTTTAAAGATTATGATTTGATCTTTTTTCTAAATGAAACTTAAAACATTCTAATTTTAATTAAAAAAGACCGTTTTATTCCAAGTGTTGTCAAAAAAATTAAAAAAAATTTCAAAGTTGGAAAAAATTTTTGACACTTCTAACCTAAATTTAAAAAATCGATCAATTTTAAAAATTCACCAAAAATTCATTCTTAAAGATTTTGATTTGATCTTTTTTCTAAATGAAACTTAAAATATTCTAATTTTAATTAAAAAAGATCGTTTTATTCCAAGTGTAGTCAAAAAAATTAAAAAAATTTTCAAAGTTGGTAAAAATTTTTGACACTTCTTAACTTAAGAAAACAAACTTTAAAAATTCGTCAAAAATTCATTTTTAAAGATTTTGATTTGATTCTTTTTCTAAATGAAACTTAAAACATTCTAATTTTAATTAAAAAAGACCGTTTTATTCCAAGTGTTGTCAAAAAAAATTTAAAAAAATTTCAAAGTTGGAAAAAATTTTTGACACTTCTAACCTAAATTTAAAAAATCGATCAATTTTAAAAATTCACCAAAAATTCATTTTTAAAGATTTTGATTTGATTTTTTTTCTAAATGAAATTTAAAACGTTCTAATTTTACTTATGTTTGATTTGCACTTAACGGTGGACAGGAGTTAAACTACAGATTTAGCTTTACCGGTTTCGAAATTCTTTATTTCATCCTCAGAAGCCATCTGAATACAAAAACACAATGTAAAAAATTATACTATTTAAAAATTTTAAAAAATTTTGTATCATTTAAAAATCTTTTTTGACTTAACAAATTAATTCATATGAATTATACAAGTAAAACTATTGTAAATGTTTAAATTAGGTTAATACAAAAATTAAAATCAAAACTTACGTCATATCTATTACTAAGAATTCATTGTTGATCAATTATGAAGTCTGTTACAATAAAGAATCTTAACTAAAAGCGCATCTAAATTATATTGCGTATGTTGGCGTGGAAAACTTATAGGTTAGTTCAAACAGGAAATATGTCAGTGTCGTCATCCATCTTGTCTTTAAATTTAAAAATTGGAGGGAAAAGGAGTGTTTTTGAAATAGGGAGTATTTTTGATTAAAGGACAGAAGGAAGTGGTAGAGAAAGGATGGGACTGTAGCCAGGGAAGCCAAGAAGTTGCGATATACAAGTTGCTACGTCACTTGTAATCCTCGTTCTTCTGGCTGGGAGGGTGGAGTAAAAGGTGTTTTTAAATTCATAAATAGCGGTTTCTTGGTAGTTTGTATCTGTTCATTAAGACATAAATTTCTCTAATTTTAATTAAAAAAGACCGTTTTATTCCAAATGTTGTCAAAAAAATTAAAAAAATTTTCAAAGTTGGTAAAAATTTTGGACACTTCTAACCTAACTTTAGAAAATCGACCAATTTTAAAAATTCACCAAAAATTCATTTTTTAAGATTTTGGTTTGATTTTTTTTCTAGATGAAACTTAAAACATTCTAATTTTAATTAAAAAAGACCGCTTTATTCCAAGTGTTGTCAAAAAAATTAAAAAAATTTTCAAAGTTGGAAAAAATTTTTGACACTTCTAACCTAAATTTAAAAAATCGATCAATCTTAAAAATTCACCAAAAATTCATTTTTAAAGATCTTGATTTGATTTTTTTTCTAAATGAAACTTAAAACATTCTAATTTTAATTAAAAAAGACCGTTTTATTCCAAGTGTAGTCAAAAAAATTAAAAAAATTTTCAAAGTTGGTAAAAATTTTTGACACTTCTAACCTAACTTAGGAAAATCAATCATTTTTTAAAAAATTCATAAGAAATTGAATTTTAAAGATTTTGATTTAATTTTTTTTTAAATGAAACTTAAAACATTCTAATTTTAATTAAAAAAGACCGTTTTATTCCAAGTGTTGTCAAAAAAATTAAAAAAATTTTCAAAGTTGGTAAAAATTTTTGACACTTCTAACCTAACTTTAGAAAATCAATAAACTTTAAAAATTCACCAAAAATTCATTTTTAAAGATCTTGATTTGATTTTTTTTCTAAATGAAACTTAAAACATTCTAATTTTAATTAAAGAAGACCATTTTATTCCAAGTGTTGTCAAAAAAATTAAAAAAATTTTCAAAATTGGTAAAAATTTTTGACACTTCTAACCTAACTTTAGAAAATCAATAAACTTTAAAAATTCACCAAAAATTCATTTTTAAAGATCTTGATTTGATTTTTTTTCTAAATGAAACTCAAAACATTCTAATTTTAATTAAAAAAGACCGTTTTATTCCAAGTGTTGTCAAAAAAATTAAAAAAATTTTCAAAGTTGGTAAAAATTTTTGACACTTCTAACCTAACTTTAGAAAATCGATCAACTTTAAAAATTCACCAAAAAATCATTTTTAAAAATTTTGATTTGATCTTTTTTCTAAATGAAACTTAAACCATTCTAGTTTTAATTAAAGAAGACCGATTTATTCTAAATTAAATTAAAAAAATTTTCAAAGTTGGGTAAAAATTTTTTAGGTTAGAAAATCAATCATTTTTTAAAAAATTCATAAAAAATCGAATTTTAAATTTTTTGATTTAATTTTTTTTCTAAATGAAACTCAAAACATTCTAGTTTTAACTAAAAAAGACGAATTTATTCTAAATTTTACCAAAAAATTTAAAAAAATTTTCAAAGTTGGTGAAAAAATTTTTTAGGTTAAAAATTTTTTATTAAAAAAAGTCATTTTTAAAAAATTCACAAAAAATCGAATTTTAAAGATTTTGATTTCATTTTTTTTCTAAATGGAACTTAAAACATTGTAGTTTTAATTAAAGAAGACCGATTTATTCTAAATTTTAGCAAAAAAATTAAAAAATTTTTCTAAGTTAGGTAAACATTTTTTAGATTAGAAAATCAATCATTTTTTAAAAAATTCATAAAAAATCGAATTTTAAAGATTTTGATTTAATTTTTTTTCTAAATGAAACTTAAAACATTCTAGTTTTAATTAAAAAAGACGAATTTATTCTAAATTTTACCAAAAAAATTAAAAAAATTTTCAAAGTTAGTAAAGATTTTTTAGGTTAGAAAATCAATAATTAAAAAAAAATTTTTTTGGAAATTCATAAAAAATCGAATTTTAAAGGTTTTAATTTAATTTCTTTTCTAAATGAAACTTAAAACGTTCTAATTTTATTATCATTTCTATTTTTAGCTACCTTTTTGTGTATTAGCCGACCACAAAACCCAAAACATCGTAATAGCAATCCGAGGATCAATCTCCCTCCGAGACATTTTCACGGATTTAACCGCAACTTCCGATAGATTCGAAGCCGACGGTCTCCCACCGGATACAATGGCACACAAAGGAATGATAATCGGCGCCAAATACGTTGCTAAAAGACTAAAAGAAACGGGAATCGTTGATAAAGCTTTGGGTCTTTATCCCGAATATGGAATAGTATTAACCGGACATAGTTTAGGAGCCGGAGTCGCGGCTCTTCTTGCCTTAAAAATGAGACCCAATTATCCCGATTTAAAAGTCTACGCTTTTGCAACTCCGGCGGGAGTTTTAAGTCGAGAAGCTGCGAAAATAACGGAATCTTTTATCTTCACCGTTGGAGTTGGAGATGATTTTGTGATGCGTTTAGGAGTTGATAGTATTGAAAATGTTAGAACGGGAATTATACAAACGCTTCATGCGAGTAAGTTACCTAAGGTAAAATATAAATTAAGATGAGAATTTAGAATGAGAATTTAAAGTTGATTTTTTTAGTATCGAATCATGTTAAATGGTTTTGGTTACGCTCTTTTTGGGATTCCATCCGGTGATTTGGAATCAACTTGGAGAGATTATACTTCTACTTCTCCGGGAACATCTCCTCTTCTTGGAAGAAGGCCAGTACCTACTGTTGCGGCATCAACGGAAGCTGCACTTTTATCACATGACATCGGTGTGAGAAGATTTTCGAAAACTCGTCTTTTTACACCGGGAAAAATTCTTCATATAGTTCATAGAAAGAAAACGAAAGCAGAAAGGTAAAATAAAAATAAATCGAATCAGCTAAAAAATTTTTGTCCAACTTTAAAAAATCATAGAGACTTTATTTATGGAAATTAAGAAATGATTTTTATGTTAAACTAGTTAGCCGAAGCGAAAAAGTTAAATAACCATTTTTTAGCTTAAAAAACGTTTTTAACAAAACAAATTTTTTTTGTGGCGTAGTAGTCAGTCAGCCAACCCAACCCAGCGTCGCGACGCCTGTAACCGACGCCTCGGTTGACAGTGAATTTTTTCGAAAATTTTTTTTTCGAAAATTAAGAAATGATTTTTATATCAAATGAAAGCTTAAAGATACTAGTATTAAAAAATTTAATAATTTTATTAATTTTCTTTTTGTATTTATTTATAGAAAAGCTGGAACTGGTGGTCCAAGTTTTGAAATGCGTTGGGCTACAGCCGAAGACTTCATGGAATTAAAAATAATGCCCAGGATGATATTAGATCACTTGCCAGAGAACGTTTATAAAACGATCGATACGATTTTAGTCGAGCAAAGGAACAATGCTAGCGAAGTCATTTAAAACCATTCCAAAAAAATCTTAATAGCGGTAGTTTTATATGTATAATCGAAACTCAAAAGCAATTGAACAGTGATTTAAAGCACATATCAGTGATTCTTGTTCTTAATTAATTCTTAATCTACGACGATCTTTTTGTGTACTTTGTATCGTTACTTAAAAAAAGTTTTTGAATTGATACTGATTCTTTTGTAGTTTTGATTTTTTAATATGGAGACGTGTATTTATATTTTTCTATTAAGGTTAATGTAAATATGAAAATACAAATTAATAAAGATATTTTATTTTTATGGAAGAATTATCTTTTTATCTCCTTGCCACCTTCTCGCTTTTCTGTGATCCTGATACCAAATCGAGTTTTTGGACATTTCAGTTTGAGAATGTCGATTTTGCATCTGGAGAACATCAATCGAAGAAGATATTCAATCGCCTTTTTCTTACTCCTAATATCTCTTTGACACCTTCTCGCTTTTCTATGATCCTGATACCAAACCGAATTTTCAAAAATTTCGTCTTTGTATCAGGAGAACATCAAATGAGGGAGGTATTCCAGCCTTTTCCTTTTCTTCCTCCTGGTATCTCCTTGACACCTTCTCGCTTTTCTGTGATCCTGATACCAAATCGAGTTTTCGAAATTTCACTTTAAAAATTTCGATTTTGTATCAGGAGAACATCAATCGAGGGAGGTATTCAATCGTCTTTCTCTTACTCCTAATATTTCTTTGGCACCTTCTCGGTTTTCTGTGATCCTGATACTAAATTGAGTTTTTGGAAATTTCACTTTGAAAATTTCGATTTTGTATCAGGAGAACATCAATCGAGGGAGGTATTCAATCGATGTTTTCTTTCCGTACTCCTGATATTTCTGACACCTTCTCGGTTTTATGTGATCCTGATACCAAATCATGTTTTCAAAAATTTCGACTTTGTATCAGGAGAACATCAAATGAGAGAGGTATTCCAACCTTTCCCTTTTCTTCCTCCTGGTATCTCTTTGACACCTTCTCGCTTTTCTGTGATCCTGATACCACATCGAGTTTTTGAAAATTTCACTTTGAAAATTTCGATTTTGTATCAGGAGAACATCAATCGAGGGAGGTATTCAATCACCGTTTTCTATTTTAACTCCTGATATCTTTGACACCTTCTCGCTTTTATGTGATCCTGATACCAAATCGAGTTTTCAAAAATTTCGACTTTGTATGGGGAGAACATCAAATGAGAGAGGTATTCCAACCTTTTTCTTTTCTTCCTCCTGGTATTTCCTTGACATCCTCTCACTTTTCTGTGATCCTGATACCAAATCGAGTTTTTGAACATTTCAGTTTGAGAATTTCGATTTTGCATCTGGAGAACATCAATCGAAGGAGATATTCAATCGTCTTTTTCTTACTCCTAATATCTCTTTGACACCTTCTCGGTTTTCTGTGATCCTGATACTAAATTGAGTTTTTGGAAATTTCACTTTGAAAATTTCGATTTTGTATCAGGAGAACATCAATCGAGGGAGGTATTCAATCGCCGTTTTCTCATTTAACTCCTAATATCTTTGACACCTTCTCGCTTTTATGTGATTCTGATACCAAATCGAGTTTTCAAAAATTTCGACTTTGTATCAGGAGAACATCAAATGAGGGAGATATTCCAACATTTTTGTTTTCTTACTCCTGTTATCCTGATACCAAATCGAGTTTTCGAAAATTTCACGTTAAAAATTTCGATTCTGTATCAGGAGAACATCAATCGAGGGAGGTATTCAATCGTTATTTCCTTTTCTTATTCCTAATATCTCTTTTAAATCAGAAGAACACCAATCGAATGTAAAATAATTCTAATATTAACAAAGAAAATAAACATTTTCTCCTTCACTTTATACCCTTTTTAAATAATTGTTTGAATTTAATTTAAAAAGGAAAATTTAAATAAACAACACGATAAATGGTATTTATAACAATTTATTAGGAGATTGTCCCAATACTATATTAGACGACTTTATAATTTCCTTATTTTCTTTTTGTTTAAGTTTTCTTTATAAGTACATAAATAAAATAATATAAATAATTACAATAATCGCAGTAATATAATCGATTTTTAATGCCTCTCTATATAACTTAAAAAATTATTTAACAACAGTAAAGTCGATTAATCGTAGTGACTATTAAGTTGGCACCTTGGAATACATGAAAAACTAAAGCGAGTCAGGTCATCTAAGTTTGTGCTGAGCCGTAAGTTCCAGCCGGAGGTCTATAAAGTTTCGGCAACGCTAGGATTTGCAACGAATTAAACGCGTACTTTCTCACTCCTGTATTCTTCATTGTGTTTTCTCTTCTACAACCCTCACTAAAAAAAAAAATAAAATAAAATAGAATCTATGTTCTAAAGTTTTTTTCTTTTTTAAGATTAAAAATTACCTCCTCATACAATCGAGAGCTTTTTGAAATTCATGTTCAGCTAAATGATACTCATCCGCTAAAATTTGACATGCTTCTAATGTAACAGACATCCCCGTTCTATCTTTAGCACTTTTACAGCTGGTAAAACGTAGACCTTTAAATCATATCAAAAAAAAAAAAATTAAAAAATAATTTTTAAACAAACTTTTTATAAAATTACCTTTCATTTGTCTACAAATTTGAGCGGCTAAATGTAAAAGTTCAACATTTTTAGCCTTCCCCGAATGAACCGACGCTTTTAAACCCTCCAAAAACTCACTTAACGGTTTCTGACTTGATGAATTCACCCTCCCATTACTCACATTACTCTCCGGCATATTTAACTTCCGATACCTCAAATAATACTCGTTCAATCGCTCATAATTATCGATATTTGATCGTTCTTGACACCGAGTCGCTCCGATACTTTCAGCAATCGTCGCCATTTCATTTATACCGATATTAAAAAATACGGGGGTTACGTGAAACGATACAACTTGTCTGCTCGGAATTAGTCTATAAAAAGCATCAGGTACCGGAAGAGCGACCGTTAAAGAATTACGACAGCCGGTTAATTTAGGAACCGGATGTTTGTCGGCCGCGTTGGGTGTTGGACATCGAACTAGGGTGAACATAACAGTTCGTAAATCTTCAACCGCTACGGACATATCACCCCACATATCGATTTCGTTCCCGTGGTAACTCAAAAGGCATTCGAAACTTGCTAAAGGGCCGAGTGAGATTAAACAGGTTACGAAAGCTGGGTCGGGTTTGTGACACCAAAGTCTTGTCATTAATCCTGTAACTAATGATGTAAGCTGGAAAAAAAAAATCAAAAAATTAATAATCTTGTAATCATACAGAATATTTAGCTGATTAATTGAAATCAGCTACTTTGAAATATATTCAAAGTAGTTTACACTATTAGAAGTTTATTGAGCTACTAGCAAACGTTCAAAACAATATAAAACGTAAAAATATATTCACAGTTCCAATATTTTCAACAATCTTTATACAAATTATCGGAAAAGTTTCATAATTGTGGATGCATAATTGAGTGAGCTGACTAATGATCAATTTCTCGAACTAATTGTCTCGAAATTGGTTCGAAATACTCGTGTGTTATGTTCACTATCTTCATGATCACTAGAAATAAAACTTAAAACTATTGCGAGAGTGATATCAAGTTAATTTTTCAAAAATAAAGATTTAAAAAATAATTTTAAAACGAAATTTTTATTAAAAATCGATAGTAAATTAAATTTCCTTTTATTTAAGTAAATAACACGACCTATCTAACTATAACAGAACAAAAATGATCGAAATTTTTAATTTTTTTAATAACTGGAAGTCGGCCATCTTTAAAATATTATCATAAATCGATAGGAAATTAAATTTTCTTTAATTTGAGTACAAACACGACATATCTGCGATTAAAAATAAGAAAGCTATCGAAATTTTTAATTTTGATGACAACCGGAAGTCGGCCATCTTGAATTTCTTTAAATCAACGCAACTTTTTTGTTTTTTATCCGAATATAGTCGTGTTTGGTATCAATTTAAAGGATTTTTAATAAATTTTAAGAATTTTTAATAAAAATTTTAAATTTTCCAAAAAACTTTATAATTTTTCAAAAAAATTTTAAATTTTTCAAAAAAATTTTTAACTTTTCAAAAAAATTTTCAAAATGTTCGAAAATAATGTTAAATTTTTTTAAATAATATCAAAATTTTTAAAGGAATATCAAAAACTTCAAGAAATTTCTAAAAAAGAACAAAAATGTTAAAAAAAATTCAAAAAATGTTAAAAATTTCAAAAAAAGAATTGTCAAAAATAATTTTAGAACGAAATTTTTATTAAAAACAAATAGAAAATTAGATTTTCTTTAATTTGAGTACAAACACGACCTATCTAACTTTAACAGATCAAAAATTATCGAAATTTTTAACTTTAATAAAAACCGGAAGTCGGCCATCTTGAATTTTTTTAAATCAACGTAACTCTTTTATTTTCTATCCGAATATAGTCGTGTTTGGTATCAAATTATAGGATTTGTAATAAATTTTAAGAATTTTTAATAAAAATTTTTAATTTTTCAAAAAAATTTTCAAAATGTTCAAAAATAATGTTAAATTTTTCAAAATAAGATCAAAATTTTCAAAGAAATATCAAAAACTTCAAGAAATTTCAAAAAAAGAATTGTCAAAAATAATTTTAGAACGAAATTTTTATTAAAAATAGATAGAACATTAGATTTTCTTTAATTTGAGTACAAACACGACCTATCTAACTTTAACAGATCAAAAATTATCGAAATTTTTAACTTTAATAAAAACCGGAAATCGGCCATCTTGAATTTTTTTAAATCACGATAACTATTGTATTTTTTATCCGAATACAGTCGTGTTTGGTATCAAATTAAAGGATTTTCAATAAACTTTAAAAATTTTTAATAAAATTCTTAAATTTTTCAAAAAAAAAGTCAAAATTTTCAAAAGTAATGTAAAATTTTCCAAAATATATCAAGTTTTCCAAAATATATCAAATTTTCCAAAATAATATCGACATTTTCAAAAAAAATATCAAAGAAATTCCTAAAAAAAGACAAAATGTTAAAAATTTCGAAAAAAAATTCAAAATTTCAAAAAAAAAAGGATCAAAAATAATTTTAAAACGAAATTTTTGTTAAAAATCGACAGAAATTTAAATTTCCTTTAATTTGAGTACAAACACGACCAATCTATGATTAAAAATAAAAAAGTTATCGAAATTTTTAATTTTAATGACAACCGGAAGGCGGCCATCTTGAAAACGAAAAAATTAACCTAACTTTTTTATTTTTTATCCGAATATAGTCGTGTTTGGTATCAAATTAAAGAATTTTCAATAAACTTTAAAAATTTTTAATAAAATTTTCAAATTTTTCAAAAAAAAAGTCAACATTTTCAAAAGTAATGTCAAATTTTCCTAAATATATCAAATTTTCCAAAATAATATCAAAATTAAAAAAAAATATCAAAAAAATTCCTAAAAAAAGACAAAATGTTAAAAATTTCGCAAAAAAAAATTAAAAATTTCAAAAAAAAAAGGATCAAAAATAATTTTAAAACAAAATTTTTGTTAAAAATCGACAGAAAATTAAATTTCCTTTAATTTGATACCAAATACGACTATATTCGGATAAAAAATAAAAAAGTTATCGAAATTTTTAATTTTAATGACAACCGGAAGGCGGCCATCTTGAAAATTAAAAAATTAACCTAACTTTTTTATTTTTTATCCGAATATAGTCGTGTTTGGTATCAAATTAAAGGATTTTTAATCATCTTTAAACATTTTTAATAAAAATTTTATTTTTTTTAAAGTGCCACCTTGAAAATTTAAAAATTGACGCAACTTTTTTATTTTTAATCGTAGATAGGTCGTGCTTGTACTCAAATTAAAGGATTTTTTATGAATTTTATGAATATTTAAGAATTCTATAGAAATATTTTCATTAGAGATCGTTGAAAAACAAAATTTTACACTGTACTATAACCCGAAATGGAGGTGCACCATGAAGAGAAAGATGAAAGAGTATTAAGCAATGTTACGGAGAGCAGATTTACTTTTTCACCTTTCTCTTCATAGTGCAGCTCCATTTTGGGTTATGTTACATCATATTTTTGGTAAAAATACTGTGTTGTATCGTTGGTTGAGTACTAAATCCAGTCTAAAGTTTGTTGATTGTTAAAAAGTGACTAAAATCATATCAAATTTATGATTAGTTTATATTAATTGAGATAGTGCCTGGTCTAAATCATTCAAAATTCACACAATAACGTTATTAAAATTTTAGTTTTTTATGTTACTTATTCATCTTTGAAATTAAATTCATTCGACTTCCCTTCAAGTATAAAAAAAATAAATAAAATACTAACAGCTTGTGAAAAGCAAACATCCCTCCTATACTGCACATTACAAACTCTTTGTGCAGCCTTCGGATCATCTTGAACTCTAAAAACTGAATGCGTTAACCTCGCTGTCTTCAACAAACCATCCATAGCTTGTCTTAACTTCCTCATAGCAGGTCGTAATTCAGCCGCCCAATCATTAATCTTCGTCAAATCCAAACCATCAGTAAATTTATTCCCATTCCTCATAACTTTATTAACCGGATTTAACTTATCATCCCCAACCTGGTTATTAATCACAGTTTTTTTCGACTTTTGTTGCCTAAGACGAACGGCTGGACTTCCACAACGTCCACACAAAAACTTAACTTTACTAACCAAGCACATAACGCTAGCTTCGATGTTTAATTGAGTGATATCCCAAGGTTCCGGTTCATCCGTTGGCTTATAATAATTAGCCGAAGGGGAACTACACATCACGTGAGTATCCAAAAATAATTTACCATGTTCTAATTCAAAAGTTTTTGATTTAATTTCCTCCCCGTTAGTTATACTATTAAAATGAGAGTTATCCGGGGTTTCAGAATCTTCGTTGCAATCGGGAAATATCTCAAAATTAGTCTCATCCGGAATTTTTATATTTATATTCGAACATAGTGACTTTACACCATCTCCGCTTAATAAACTTTCATCCGAGACATTTAAATTATCATCGGTTGGAGCGGACCAAATATTTTCAACATTTCTCGGAGTACAAGGTGTAGCAAAATCATCCAAATCGGGGCTTTTTAAATCTAAACTTGTTAACTGTTGAGTTATCCTCTTAAATGGGGATAAAACCAAACTTGGTCTTCCATTCGGATCTAAAAAATCTTCACTTACACCCGAATCATCGGTTACAACTAATTTATGTTCTTCGATGAAGCTTAATGCTTCTTCGACTAAACCGGGATCCCATAAACTTAAAAGAATCCTCGATTTACTTATCATATCGTCGCAAATCGGAAGCATTCCTACTGTTTGTTTTTCTTTGGCTAATCTCATTAATGTCTTCATTGCTTCTACTACTTCTTTACGTAATTGTTTAATAGCCTAAAAAAAAATAAAATTTAAATAATAAACTTAAAGAATAAATTTAAATTATTTTATAAAGCTTATTTTATTTACTTGAATAGCATCATTTGCCATTGAAACTTTTGTGGTTATTTGATAATTTAAATTAGCTCTTGTTGGAGATTCTTTTAATTGTTGAACTAACCTAAAATTAAAAATAAAAAAATAAATAATTAAAAACTTATTTATTTATAATTTTTTATAGAATAATATTGTAATTTAACTTACTTAATAAGTCCTCCGTTTTTAGATTTATGTGAATGAGCGGTAAAAGCTCCCACAGTAATCCAATCGTAAAATCCAGCCTTATTTAAAGTGTCATTATGCACCCACATTCGTTGTAAATGTAAATTAATCGGAGCGAACTCTAAGCTACGATCGTTCTTTCTCGAACTTGGTTTAAATAATCGTCCTTTGTGGTTTTGTAAGGTTTCCCTAGCTTGGGAATACAACCGTAAAAGTTGTAGATGTCGATCTAAAAGTTCGACTTGCCTAGAATGCCAAGGTTCGCGTAATTCTCCCATTCCGGCTACTTCTTGTAGTAGTTCTTTTTCTTGTTGGATCCAAATACCTCTACAAGAATATTTATGGTTATAAAAGGGTTTTAAATAAAGGGATTTTTTAACCGTTTGACTGCTAAGTAATTCTTGCAAGAATGCACGAAAACTGTGGGACATATTTTGACATGATGTTGAGTTTAGCAAAGTACGCGTGAGGTCAGACTACGTTTACTCCAATGGTGCAACAAAGGCACACTGAAACTCGGATGAACGCAGCGCTTTAGTGCCGGGTAGCAGTAAAACGGTTAACTGAGTAAAATAATAATTAATCTAACTTACAATAATTGATGAGGGAAGTTAAAACAGAGTTTGCTTTCGGCCATAAGTTCGTGTACGCAAATGTCTCCGCCTAAACCCGAGTGAAAACGATAAGTTTGTAGGTAACATGAAGAGAAGAGGAGTTTTAGTTCGGCTTGACTTGGAAGCCGCATTTTTACGCCTAATCTAGGTGGTAACGATTGCGATCTTCGATGAGACCAAATCTACAAGAAAAAAAAACACTTTAATAATATTAACTTACAAAATATTTTGAGTTATTATTATAAATTTATTTTTAATTTCTATCAAGAAAATGAATTATGAAAAGTTAGAATTTACACTTTTAAATAGTCGAAAATTAGAAATATATAAAAACTGTTAAATAATTTATTAAAATTTTAATTTTTTAATGATCTCTTATGAAAATTTTCGGTCTCTTAAAAATTTTCAAATGTTAAAATTAAAAGTAGCCTTAAATTTTATTTCATAATAATCTCTCATGATCTTTTTATGCTGAAAAAGTATCTGCGACCAACACAACGTAAACATTATCGATATCTCATGTGAGCAACTTTTGTTGGCTATTTCATTAAATCATGAAAACCAGACAACAGACGTTAATAAAGAGGAATACAACGGACAAATTGGGAGAGGCAAGATTTCAGCTTTAGGCAAAAGCTTGGTTACAAAATTATAATAAATTAAAGTAGTAAGCAAGCAGCACCTCTTTAAAAGAGGGCGCCGCAGGCGCCTAGCTCTTTTTTTAATAAATAGTTTTTTGGAAATCGCTTTCTGGACGATTCAATGGTTTTACGTCATTCTGCCGACCATTATCTTCACCTCCCCGACGATTTTGGGGGGGTCCGTGACCGATTTCGAAAAAACGGCCCTGAAAATCGAACGACGTTGCGGTAGCTCTAATTGAAATTAAAATTCTCGATCGTCCGTCTGTCATTTTCGTTAATTTTCGAACGCACTTTTTGTCCAAAAAGCCACCGGCTCCGTGACTCTGCTTCCGGCTAACCTTCTGAACGGCTTTATAACGCAACGTTAAATGCGAATCGGGGCTCCTTTGGACCCGAAACGGCCGATTTAAGCCCTAAACGAAGTCCCCGTTTTCCGTCATTTTCGATTTGGGCCGATAAAACAGTTGGTTCAATTTTTTAATAACCACGCTAATGCCACATGAAATGTCAAAACGATCGGTTTATTAATAATTATCAAATATTTAATTTATGCAGAGCAAAAATTCGAATAAATTTCACTAAAAACTAATTAAATTCTTGAAAATATCACCAAAAATTAAATTTGTAAAAATTCCCCGAAAGTTACTAAAATTTTTAATAATTCCACCAAAAACTTACAAAATTTGTAAAAATTCCACCAAAACAATAAAAATTTTTAATAACTCCACCAAAAACAAAATTTTTAAAAAATATACTAAAATTAAGATTAATTTCTTCAAGAATTGATTAGATTCTTAAAAATTCCACAAAAATAAAAAAGTAATAATAAAAATTCCACAAAAGTTAGTTAAATTGAATATAATTTCACCAAAAATTATTAAATTTGGAGACAATTCCACTAAAAACTTTTTAAAATCTTTTAAAAATTCCACCCAAAATCAATAAAATTGGTAAAAATTCCACGAAAAACTTACTATATTCGTAAAAATTCCACCAAAGTTACCAACATTTTTAACAATTTCACCAAAAACGTACTAAATTTTTTCAATTTTCCACCAAAGCTACAAAAATGTTGAATAATTCCACCAAAAAAGTACTGATTTTTAAAAAATACCACCAAAAACTTACCAAATTCATAAAAATTCTAATAAAATTATCAATATTTTTAACAATTCCACCAAAAATGATTAAAGTTAATAAAAATTCCACCAAAGTTAACAACTTTTTTAACAATTCCATCAAAAGCATACTGAATTTTATAAAAATTCCACCAAAAATTAATAAAATTGGAAAAATTTCACTAAAAACTTACTAAATTCGTAAAAATTCCATAAAAAAAACACTGAATTTTTTTAAAATTCCATCAAAAATGAATAAAATTCGCAAAAATTCCACCAATGTTATCAAAATTTTTGATAATTCCACCAAAAATATACTGAGTTTTTTAAAAATTCCACCAGAAATTAATACAATTTGTAAAAATTCCACCAAAAACTTACTAAATTCATAAGAATTTTACCAAAAACACTGATTTTTTTATTCCATCAGAAATGAATATTCGCAAAAATTCCACCAATGTTATCAACATTTTTGGTAATTCCGCCAAAAACATACTGAATTTTTTAAAAATTCCACCAGAAACTTACTAAATTCATAAGAATTTTACCAAAAACACTGATTTTTTAAAAATTCCACCAGAAACAACTACACCCAAAACTTACTGAATTTTTTTTATTCCACCAAAAACTTACAAAAATCCTAAAAATTACACCGAAATTGTCAATATTTTTAACAATTCTACCAAAAACTCTCCAAATTTTTTAAAAATTCCACCAAAATGTCCAAATTCTTTTAAAATTCCACCAAAAATCAATCAAATTAGAAACAATTTCATTAAAAATTAACTAAAACCTTGAAAATTTCTTCAAAAACTTAGTAAATTCATAAAAATTCCACCAAAGTTACTAAAATTTTTAATAATTTTACCAAAAATAATGAATTTTTTAAAAATTCCATCAAAAATGAATAAAATTCGCAAAAATTCCACCAATGTTATCAAAATTTTTGATAATTCCACCAAAAATTTACTGAATTCTTTAAAAATTCCACCAAAAACTTACTAAATTCATAAGAATTTTACCAAAAACACTGAATTTGTTTAAAATTCCACCAGAAATGAATAAAATTCGCAAAAATTCCATTAATGTTATCAAAATTTTTGATAATTCCACCAAAAACATACTGAATTTTTTAAAAATTCCACCAAAAACTTACTAAATTCATAAGAATTTTACCAAAAACACTGAATTTTTTTAAAATTCCACCAGAAGTGAATAAAATTCGCAAAAATTCCACCAAAGCCATTAAAATATTTAACAACTACACCCAAAACTTACTGAATTTTTTTTATTCCACCAAAAACTTAAAATCCTAAAAATTACACCGAAATTGTCAACATTTTTAACAATTCTACCAAAAACTTTCCAAATTTTTTAAAAATTCCACCAAAATGTCCAAATTCTTTTAAAATTCCACCAAAAATCAATCAAATTAGAAACAATTTCATTAAAAATTAACTAAAACCTTGAAAATTCCATCAAAAACTTAGTAAATTCATAAAAATTCAACCAAAGTTAATTTTTAATAATTCTACCAAAAATAATGAATTTTTTAAAAATTCCACCAAAAAACTTGTAAACAAAATTTGTAAAAATTCCACCAAAAATTTGCCAATTTCTTTTTTAATTCCACCAAAAACTTACTAAATTCGTAAAGCTTCCACCAAAGTTACCAAAATGTTGATCAATTCAACCAAAAATAATAAATTTTTTTTAGAAAAATACTAAAAATAAAACTAAACTATATCTACTGATAGGAGTAAACTTTAACCTTTATGAATTTATACATAAATCTTTGAATTTTTGTCTAAAAACCAACCAAATCCCCGAAATGAATAGCAGGTACAATCATCTTACAATTCGTCCTCAAGTTACGGGGTATAAATGATTCACTTTTAGGTATATTTTGTCATAGAAGCAAACGAAAGCGTTACACAACAACTAATTTGTACAATTAGTCATCATTTTTAATTCGATCAACATAACCAAAATATCATCAATATCTGATATGAACAATTTTTGGCGACTACTTCATCAAATGAAGACCTAACAACAGAGATTAAAAACAACGATTGCAACAAACAAATTGGCAAAGGCAAGAGTTTAACTCCCAGAAAAAACTTTCGTTAGTTACAAAATATCTACTCATACGATTAAACTTTAACATTCATGAATTTACACATTAATTTCTGAATAAAAACCAATTAATTTCCTGACATGAAAAGCAGATATAATCATCCTACAATTCATCCTCGAGTTACAAGATATAACTTATTCGCTTTCAGGTAGTGCCTACGAACGCTAACCACATCTTGGGGAATAACCAGAGCATTTCATTAAAAATTCTTATTTTTCATAATTTTATTGCTCTAGTGTTTCTGAAAATAAAAAGATTTTATGTAAAATATTTTTAATTCTGTCCTCAAAGAGTTAAACTAATTGTAAGTGTTACAAAATACTTCAAAACACTAACAAAAAACACAACCGTTACAATGTGATAGAAGTAATTGTTCTATCCTTCAGTAAATGTTCGCTTTTATCAAACGATCAATTGTAAACAAAAAAGTATGTAGGCGAATATGTTAAAGCGACCATTTATGAAAACTAGAGGAGCAAACGTTTGTTCATATTCGCTTTTTTTGGTGAATAGGCACCTTAAGAATCATAACGGAAATAAGACACCTGAACAAGCCGTTACACAACATCAGAAATGATCAGATATTAACAGAAACTTAGTTAATGTCTTCAGAACAGAGATATTATTCGAAGACAACAAAACTCTATTTAACGACTTCATTTCCTAATAATTTATAATAAAAAGTTTGGCATCTCAAAGTTCTCAAGTATCATTAAAAGTACTTTCAAAACTTCTCCTGATTTTAACGATCTCTTAAAAAATTTTCTTCCAAAATTATTTTTACATCTAAAATTTTACCATTTAAATAAATTGAATTATGAAAAATTAAAGATTAATAACTTAGTAACTAACTACTTAAAACCTAATAACAAAACACCATAACATTAAACACTTTACGACTAATAACATCTTTAATGACAACATTTCAAAATTTAATAAACCAACTTTATATTGAGTCGAATTATTTCCAATTTTAACGACCACAATTATAAGTTTTAATAAACCAACGTTGTTTTCCGGCGAATCAATCTCTTAACGACTTTTAAATTACATCGGAAATAAATTGAAACTCCTCTTCTTGCAATCACGAAGATTAATTAACCATGTTTAGACGCGATCTACTTCGACACAATAGAAGTAATTAACTACCTTAACGATCTGTAGCAATTTAACTTAATTTTATGTATAAATTTTAAGTTTTAATTTATAGGACGTGAAGAGATTTTTCCAGAATGTAATTATAAATTTCACATAAAGAAATATCAATGTTTTCCTAAATAATTTTAAAGATTTATATTCCCAATATAATAAAAATTAAAATTAGTCATTTTTTTAATAAAGTATATTATTTTGTAGACAATTTACATAAAAAAATTTTTTATTTATGTAAATTATTCTTCGTCAATTCGATCTACTGGTCGTTGGACACTTTGTTTTTGGTGCATTTATAAAAAGCTAATCTCAAGTTTGACCTAAAAACCCAGATCAAGCGGTTTTTTGAAGCTTGCAATTCTATTGGTCGTTAAAGAATCACTAACGGACACCGTAAAGCATCATTTTGATTGAGCTGATGCTTTCTCAATACCTCGAGGGGGAAAACCCGCTTACTTCTTGCCTCTAACAGTTATTAGAGTCAGTTGTGTTCCGAGTGTTAAAACGAATACACTTAAATACCAATATACTTTATACCATGCACATAAAAGCTTTGTTATTATTATTATTGTTAAATGTAAGTATTATACTTGGTTTTATTGTTATAAATAGGTTTACTTTATAAATCTTTTTAAATTTTTTTAAAGACTTCTTTAGCGAGAAGAAAATATAAACAAGAAAAAAATACCCATCAAATAAAAGAAAATACCTATCAAATAAAAGAAAATACCTATCAAATAAAAGCAAATATAGATCAAATAAAAGAAAATATGGATCATACAGATGAAAATATGGATGAAATAAATGAAAATACAGATCAAATAGAAGAAAATACAAATCAAATATCAGAAGAAACCAAAGTAGAAAATAGCGATTGGTTTTCCGATATGTTATATCGAATGTCGATATTTATTGGTCTTGAAAAACCGGATAAAGTTCCCGAAGAAGAAGAAGAAGAAGAAACCAATTCATGGGGTTTTGAATCAATAGTCGAGTACGCTTATTCATCTTTACAAAGAGGATACGAAATGTTAGTTAATCGAATACCCGCGTTGGATTTTCGACGATCTTTTAAACATTCAGGAAATTTAAGTGTAAATTTTGAAGAAATTTTAATCGAAATACTTTTAAGTTTGCCGCCGGATATTATAGAAGGGAAATAAATTAATTGTGATAATTTAATTTTTATGAGTGAGGGGTTTTTGTGCATTATTAATTTAATAAATTTTAATTTTAAGATTAAAAAATATTTTTTTATTTTAGTATGATAAATATTCCCAAAAATAAGTACTTGTATGTATCTAAAATGTCCCAGAATTCAGTTGGCAAACGCTAACCATGCATTTTAGAGCTGATTTCATGCCGATTTAACGAAAAAATCCTTATTCGAAATTACTTCCTAAGAGAACTAGAGTTTCTTGAAGATGAAGTGTCTAAACCAGGGGTTCTCAAACTTTCTAAATTTCGTACCACATAAATTAAAGACAAACATTTTATGTACCTTTAGTAACACGTAGGTGAACATGAAACTAAAAAAAAAAACAAACATTGTTAATGCGATGGAAGAACCTGTTTTTTTTTTCATACTAATTGGGATATATCAGGTTTACTTTTCATTAATTTTATGGTGGGTTTACGATGTCAAACTTAACCGTAACCTTAACTCTAATAACCATCAAATTTGCCGTAATTCCTAGACGTTGCCTAAACGGTTCTATTGAAACAAAATAGTTGAACTTTTTTAAGTACTAAAGTTACTGCTAAGGTTACGATTACTGCCTTTAAGTTTGACATCCTAAACCTACCATTAATCTTAAATCAGGTTGAAGTTACAACCGTGTTCTATATTTATTTTTTATTATTAACATTGATGAAAATCCAGATTCACACAGATACGACATACTAAAAAACATTAAAAATATTACTGCTTTTTCCGAAATGTCTTTGTATTCACTTCTCCTTTATATCCAAAAATTGTCACATGAAATTTCTATGAGTTGACCTCTTTCTAAAACAGAAACATTTTATAGAGCAGTATTCGAAATAGAAAACTGATCTCTTATCCAACTTTCGTTTTCTAAATTTTCAGGAAAGTAAAAATTAAAGTTACTGAAAAGTCCCATGCAATGTTTTTCTATATCTTTAATCAGGTGTTTATTCGGTTCGTTTCCTTGAAGATACTCTTCTAGTATTGGAAATCCCGCAATTTTCTTACTTTTTAGGTTCTTAATTCTGTATTCTGATTTTTTTTAGATACATTGGAACATTGTAAACTAGAATTTAATACGTTCAATGTTCAAAAATATCTTCTAAATAGGCTAAACGTCAGAGTTGGTCACTAAAACAATCGCGGAGATCAAAGTTAGTATCTGACAGAAATATTTGAACTTCTTTACGTAATTCAAAAAGTCGCCTTAAAACTTTTCCCCTTAATAACCAACGCACTTCCGTATGTAACAAAAACTTCTTGTGATTGCTGCCCATTTCATTGCACAAATTGTAAACAACCGTGAATTTAGAACACATTTAATAAAATTAACTACTTTCACAGCTTCATCTAAAACAGTTTTTAGTTCTGTTGGCATTGCTTTGGTTGCTAGTGCCTCACGATGTATGCTACAATGAGTAAATTTTGCATCTGGGACATTTTTAATTTTTGTAAAAACACCGCCACGATGCCCAGTTATTGCATGTGCTACGTCAGTGCATACTCCTACACATTTTTTCCAATCTATTATTAGTTACAAACTCATTGATTTTTCTGAAAATTTTATCTGCCTTTGTATAATATGGAAGTGCTTCACAAAATAGGAATTCTTTTTCTATTGTTTGTTTTTTTTTTGCATATCGAATAAACGCCATTAACGAATTGTATTGCAAAATATTTGCTCTTCCTTATATTTTCGATCAGTTTGTTTTTCAACTGAACTATCATTTCATTAATTCGTCGCGAAACAGTGTCATTTGACAAGGAAACAATATTGAACTAAACTGCTGCTGCAAGTCCTAGAACCTTACGTCGCCATGTCTTCAGCTGTAGGTAATATTAAGGTTTCTCCAATAGTATGGCACTTTGAGGTTTGAGCAACACTCAAACTAACCAAATATGATGCTTCGACAGCTTTTTCGTTTACTGTACTAAAAGAATGGAGTCAGCGTTGATTACTTTTCATTTCTGTCCGTTTTCTTTGGAAAAATTCCAGAGGTTTATCTTTTAACTTTTTTTCGTCTTCACATTCGCCAAGGAAGGAGCTTTCGAATGAAGCATAGAGCGTTAAAATAGATTAAAGGGTTTTCTTAAAGAAAATTATTTACTATACATGTAAATCCTTATCTAATGGGGGGCTGGAGGCTAACTTTGCATAGGTATCAAAAATTGTACCATCAAAATCTATGAAATGTACCACCCGTGGTACATGTACCATACTTTGATAACCCCTGGTTTAAACAGAGCTTTTTTTTAATATTTAAATAATAGAACTTAACACCTTTACGATGACAATAAAAAACTGTTTTACCAGCAAACGATGAAACATTTTGAAATTTGCAATCGCTCAAAATTTCATTGTGGTAGCTAAAAAGCCTTATTAAGATATTTCGAGAAAACTTAATCAGACACATCATCTTTAAGATGTTCTAGTTCTCTTAGGAAGCAATTTTGGATAAGAACTTTTTCGTTGAATCGGAATGAAATCAGCTTTAGAATGCGTGGTTAGCGTTTGGAAACTGTGTTCTAAGACAGCTTGTATAATATAGACTTGCTAAGTTATTAGAATTTTTTCTCAATTAAATATTTTACATAAAAGTTCTAGAAAACGTGTTTTTTGTATATTGGTATAAATAAGTATACAAGGTGTCTCAAAACAGGGTTATTTTAGTAAACATTCTTATTTTTTAAATTCTATATCAAATGTCATAACATTTCTTTAAAATTTAACATGCTTCAGCAAACTGAAACGTAAAAAAAGCAATAATAACGATTTGTTTAAAAAATTTGATTAACCTTAAAAACATTACTAATGAAATTCATGTTAAGAAAAACACCATTTTGTTGATTAAGAAAAAAAAAAACATCCTAAAAATGACCATATCATTAGAAGGATTTAACCTAAATGTAAAAAAACATCTAATGAAAATGAAGATACTCAAGTATTAAATTTTACTCAGAGAAAATCCTTTCTACACAGTGCCACAAGACCACAGCAGAGGTAAAAACTTTTAAAAGTAAAATTTTTCCTGATTCAATTTGGAGAGTTGATGAAATACAAGACGTCTGAATTTCGGAATTATTCGGTGGCTAGAAAACCTCTTCTGATTAAGGGGGGAACAACAGGGTAAATTTTTTGAAAAATTGTTTTTTTTTCTTTACGCAATTCGAAAGTATGTACCTTTTAGAATATTGTCCTACAATATTATAACAAAATTTATACAAATAATGGAATTATAGCTTTTTTCTGCTCGCGCGCACGAAGCCATTACTTGAATACGAACATAAACAACCGTTGTTACAAAATGTTATCGATGCTATTACTCCCATTTATATGGATTTATCTAAGACGGAGTTGCTTGAGCGTTGTATAGGCGGATTTACGCAAAATTCGAATGACAGCTTTAATGCCCTCATTTGGAAGTTCGCTCCAAAAATTTTCTCAAGTCGGGCAGTTATTGTGTAAATTGCTACTTATTTGACGGTTTCCATTTTTAATAATGGAATTGCATCTTTATTAAAGGTGGCAAAAGAAATACAAATCCAGATTAGTCCCGAAATGTACGCATTTTGTACAGCTAAAGCCCAACACCGTATAAGTCGAGCTCAAGTGCGTTAAATTTCAAGTGTTTTAGACAATTCAGACAACAAGAAGAAAGTCGAATTATGTTCTAGAAATTCTAAAGACCTTTATTATGAAGCAGGAATCGATAAATTGTGGTAACTCTTAAAATTTCCTCCATTATATCATCTAGAACTAAACTTAACTTTTTAAATGCGTTTTTCTCACAGTAAAATTTTTTCAACCTGTTATCACAATTTCTTTACCAACGAGAATCGCATTCAAATTTTATTGAGACGTCCTCAGTCTATACAAAATTCCCTTCAGTTAAGCGTACGGATTTTTATTTATATTAATACTTGCTGCCTCTTTACTCCCTGGAAAGATTAATTATTTTATCGATTTTCTTAACTCTTTTTTTACAGAGGTACCATTTTATCAATTATTATTTTCTAAATCGGGTACGCTTAACTAAAGGTACACTAATATAGATTAAAATCACGTTTCCTTTCTTATTTTCAGATTATTTTTACACGTTTTATAGTGACAACCAACAAGATCCTTTTTTTGTTAGTGCATTTGGACACCCTCCATACATGTATTCTAAGACAGATTTTTTTTTCTCTATACTTCCTAAACTAAGTTTAAACTGCGTAGTTACAAATATCAAATTCCGATTTTTCTAAAATGTATGAGTGAACCAAAATAAAATCTTAATTATCGCCTTTTTTCGCGGTCTCCACCCTGTTGTTCCCCCTTAAAGAAAATAAAATTACAAAAATGGTTTGCAGGCAATTTCAGGTTGAGAACAAATTGTTGGAGTCGATGGTTTTTTCAATCAACGTATTCACCTTATATCTTGTTTTTATCTTTATTTTTCTGTTTTATTAAATAGTATAATTTCAAACTTTACTTTAAAATTCATAATCGATCATTTTCTAGTTAAAATAACCGTCAGTTTTTCTGCCATAATACATGAACAGAATCTAATTGTACTAATTTATTCTTTTCTTGATTGTAAATTAGCTATAGACTCCTAAAATAAAAATGATTTATCACATATCTTACGAAATACTAAAACAATAATAATAATTCAATTATTAAGTTTTTAGAAAAACTTTCTACAAATTTTTAGGAAAAAAATATTATTTTAGAAAAGCTAATTTCAACTAGATTTCTTATTCACTCGGTTTCATTCGAAATTCACTACAAATTATGAACTTTTCTTCTTCTATTTTTAATAGTGTAAGAAGTTCGAAAGTAAAAGTCTATAGAGTAGGTTATTTTATTTATCTTGTAAAAGTGCGTATCTAAACCTAAAGTAGAAAGTCATGTTTGTACCCCTCTTAAATAAATCACTGTTTACGATATGTGCTTATAAGCTTTCGATTTAAGATTTAAGAAAGTGGTGAATTTAAAGAGTAACATCTAACAATAAGTAAATAAAACTTACAAACAATTCATAATTTTTTGATTTTTCCTTAAATGATGGTTTGAAGTCTTAAAAATTAAATATAAAGAATTTTATCCGTCAAATTTTCTATAGTTTCTATCTGGAAAACAAGACACGATGTGTCAAAATTATTGAGCGTTCTTTTACAAAAGCCATTAAAGAGGTAACATCTCTAAGTGTAACATAACGTCTCGACATCTTCCAGGAAAAACAAGAAGAAGAAAATAAAAATATAGGAGCTTTTTATCATGCAAATATTGCCGAGTTTAATGTAGAATAACTAGTCGAACAATAGAAAATAACACATTGTTGTAAACCACCGTTACTTATGTCTTTTTAAAGATACTTTCTTATTATTTCTCATATGTCTTGTAATTTTCATTAGTAGTTCATAGAAACCTTATCGTCAGTTAAGATTATAGAAAAGTTACACGAGTAATTCTAAACCCTGCTCGTCCAGACTCAAGTTCCACAAACATTTCTCCAAATTATTCTAGTTTTGCAGTGAAGTAAGTTTAGATACAGGTCCATGCAATGAAATATCAGTAAGAACAAAATTTAAGTCTTTTGGAATACCAAAATTACTCTCCGAAAGGGAATACAAGTAGCCCTCCTCTAACACGGTATCTTATAACACGGTTTCGCTATAATACGATTCGTAAATCGCGAGAACCCTTCAGCAACACGGCATCTTATAACACGGTTTCGCATGTAATGAAAAAGATGGTTTGAAAATTTTAAAAGCGTTTTGCAATTCATAGCATAAGAATTCAAGAAGAGACTGCGTCAGCTGTTCATGAAGCTGCTAGGATGTATCCAGAAAAAAATCAAAACATTATATGAAGCGTATAAATGCAAAACCAGACATTTGACATTCAAATAGTTTTGAGTAAAGTGCGAAAAACCTCTCATTGTCGTTTAAGTCACTCAATCGGCTTAGTATTTTAACCAAAACTAGATAATACATTGACGCATCTTTATGTGCTTTAAAGCACAAGTCAGGTTTATAGTAAAAAAGTTATTTTGATTAAAAAAATAAGAATGTCCTGTTCTGCACCTAAGGCTTGGAAATCTCTGCTTCGTGAACTGCAAAGTTCTGGATTTGGCGTTTCTGTACAAAAACTAGCAGTAGCTGGCATTAACAAAATTTGGAATTGCGATAAAAGAGATTTTAAAGAAGCTGGTTTTATTGAAAAAAGTACAAAATCAGTTTCTTATATGTATACAAATTTAAATTCGTAAGCCAGTATCAGATTCATTATCAGAAAACACTAGTGTGTCATTCACATCCGCCTGAGTTTCCGAAATATTGGCTGGATTGTCTTGAAAGGCGTTTTTGAAGAACTCCAAACGTTCATCGTTTTCCTATTCTGTACCATAGTGTTTGGCTAGCAAAGAGGAAATGCTTCTTATCTTGTCAGGTTTAAGGCGTCTGCCTTAAACCTCTGCCTTTTTGTCTTGGCTTTTTCACGCTTGCACTCTTGCTTATTTGCTATTCTCTTTCGCCCTTTGCCACGAGGACTTGGCTCAATGGTAATGTTGTTGAAGGTAATCAAAACTCCATAATACATTCGTTACCAAGCTTTCGTTTAAACTAATCATGCAGAAGCGAGCAAAACTAACAGCTACTTCAATGTCACGGCTATCACGTGAGGTAATGCGAGATCTGGATAGGTTCAAACACAAACGTCTGCTTTTGCACCTAACTACTTGGCGCAAATGTCTGCTTTTGCATTTAAAGCGGAATTTATTATTGGAATAACTCGCTTAAATGTATTGTTACGCTCCTAGGGACCACAAAAATTGATTTTTTGCTAAATTTACAATACAGATCCGTGTCTAACTAATTTTTGAAGAAAATGTCGAATGTCTGCTTTTGCATTTATACGCTTCATTTGAAGTCTTGAAAATGAGATATAGAAAATTTTATCCGCGACATCTTTTATCATTTCTGTTTCGAAACCGAAACGTGACGCGTCAAGATTAGCAAGTGTTCTCTTAGAAAAGCCGTTAAGGAGGTAAATACCAGTGACGTGACGAATAGTAATTCAACCGAATACCGACATTCGGCTAAATTTGAACCGAATATTCGGTCTTTGTTGAATGGCGTGAAAATAAGATTCAAATAGAGAGGCATAAGGCATATTTATTTTGTAAGCACTTGAAAGAGACTTAAACTCCGGAAGTAGTAGTAGCTCTCTGTATTATTATACAGAGAGCGATGGAAGTGATACGATGAATATAAACACAAATATTCAGCAGCTGTCCTCTACAATAGGCAAAAATTTTAATCGAAGTCATTTTGTGTTTTGGGACCGCTGTAAAGCTATAGTCAAATCTAATAAGGCCGTTAATGATTCCAATTCTAGAAATAGTATAGCAATTGAACTGGACGGTTACTTATCTGAGGAGTTATTAAAGAGAGAGCAAGTTCTGTTTGTTTAGTGGAAAAAAACATAGTTTGAAAGACCCAAAAATCAGTAAACTGGTAAAAGTGTACTTGTCAAAATAATCAAGTACAGTTTTCATTTTTTAAAAGCTATTCTCTAAAGCAGGAAACATACATGAAAAAAAAAGAAACTAATTGACAATTGTGCAAAAATCTACTATATGCTCATTTAATATATTCTTCGAATTTATTAAAACTTACAACAGCCACATAGATAACCGAATATTTGATAAATAAATTCAATATTCGCCCGAAAACCGAATATTGCAAATGAAGCCGAATAAATCGAATACCCAATAATTGTTTGGCTTCGATCCCATCTCTAGTTATTATAATATATTAAAATAGTAAGCAAGCAGCGCCTCTTTAAAAGAAGGCGCCGCAGGCGCCTAGCTCTTTTTTTAAAATTCTTTTTGGAAATCGCTTTCCGGACGATTCAATGGTTTTACGTCATTCTGCCGACCATTATCTTCACCTCCCCGACGATTTTCGGGGGAGGATTCCACAAAAGTTAGTTCAATTGAATATAATTTTACCAAAAATTATTAAATTTGGAGACAATTCTACTAAAAACTTAGTGAATTTTTAAAAAATTCCACCCAAAATCAATAAAATTGGTAAAAATTCCACGAAAAACTTACTATATTCATAAAAATTCCACCAAAGTTATCAACATTTTTAACAATTCCATCAAAAACGTACTAAATTTTTTCAATTTTCCACCAAAGCTTAAAAAATGTTGAATAATTTCACCAAAAACTTATTGATTTTTAAAAAATACCACCAAAAACTTACCAAATTTATAAAAATTCCACCAAAGTTATCAACTTTTTTAACAATTCCATCAAAAACATACTGAATTTTATAAAAATTCCACCAAAAATTAATAAAATTGGAAAAATTTCACTAAAAACTTACTAAATTCGTAAAAATTCCATAAAAAAACACTGATTTTTTTAAAAATTCCATCAAAAATGAATAAAATTCGCAAAAATTCCACCAATGTTATCAAAATCTTTGATAATTCCACCAAAAACATAGTGATTTTTTTTTTTTAATTCCACCAAAAATTAATACAATTTGCAAAAATTCCACCAAAAACTTACTAAATTCATAAGAATTTCACCAAAAACACTGATTTTTTTATTCCACCAGAAATGAATAAAATTCGCAAAAATTCCACCAATGTTATCAAAATTTTTGATAATTCCACTAAAAACATATTGAATTTTTTAAAAATTCCACCAAAAACTTACTAAATTCATAAGAATTTTACCAAAAACACTGAATTTTTTTAAAATTTCACCAGAAATGAATAAAATTCGCAAAAATTCCACCAAAACTATTAAAATATTTAGCAACTACACCCAAAACTTACTGAATTTTTTTTATTCCACCAAAAACTTAGAAAAATCCTAAAAATTACACCGAAATTGTCAACATTTTTAACAATTCTACCAAAAACTTAGCAAATTTTTTAAAAATTAGGCCAAAATGTCCAAATTCTTTTAAAATTCCACCAAAAATCAATCAAATTAGAAACAATTTCATTAAAAATTAACTAAAACCTGGAAAATTCCATCAAAAACTTAGTAAATTCATAAAAATTCCACCAGAGTTACTAAAATTTTTAATAATTCTACCAAAAATAATGAATTTTTTAAAAATTTCACCAAAAAACTTACAAAATTCGTAAAGCTTCCACCAAAGTTACCAAAATGTTGATCAATTCAACCAAAAACAACAAATTTTTTTTTAGAAAAATATTAAAAATAAAACTAAACTAGTATATACAAAACGTCTCAACATCTCCCAGGAAAAACAAGAAGAAAAAACTAAATTTATAGAAGGAGTTTTATATCATGCAGGTATCGTTGAGTAAATGTAGAATAATTGGTCGAATAATAGAAAATAACATACATAGATAAAAATCTTTAAAGGCGATTTTTACAAAACGGTTTTTCAAATTAGCTTGCAACTTATCTTCAAAAAATCTGATTCAATCATCATCAAATTTTCATGGTACGCTTTAAATAAAATTATCTAAAGAAACATATACGATTTCTTCTATCAGTTTAAATCATCCTTTGTTATAAATTTTAATTGAATTGAATCACTAACATTTCGTATGTAAATTTCTTTTCTTATTTTGAAAATAATCTTTAAAAATTTACATGTTTTTTTATTTAGATGGTTATTTTTTAACTTACCTGACTATTTCCATGCGTAGGAACTCGACACGGTGTATGTTCGGTACTACTCCCTCGATCTTCCGCCTCCAAAGACCAAGCGCTAAGCGTTAAAAACCCCACGGTGGTTTGCGATCGCGATAGCAACGGTATCCTCAATCTCGAAGAATCCTGTATGGCACTAAGTAAAACGCAGGCGGTCCCCAACGGGATTGCGGTGTGTGAAACGCGTTCGCGCACGTCAAACACCGTGAAACGAATCCTCGAATCGCCGGTTAAACCGTCGCTGCTGCGAAAACTAACCGTACTTAAAAAACCGGGGTTACTACTTCTCTATAACAAAAAAAAAATACAATAAATTTAATTTTTTTTTTTTTTGAAAGGTATACTTGAAATAATTGAAATTTTAATTATACCTCGATTATTTCCGTTCGAGCGTATTGCACCCAAACCTTCGTTGATGGCATGTAAACGTCAACTACTAGAGTTGGATTCGGGGGTCTTCCGTGTCCGTCACATAGTAAGTTATCACAAGCTAACGAAACTTCACAAAGTGGTAATTCGGACATATCTATAAAATAGAATAAAATTTCAAATCAATTAAATTCCAAAAATTTTTTTCAATTTCATTTAAAGTAATTTAGTTTACATTAACTTTAAACTAACTAAAGATTTATTGCTGGCTGTTTTTTTGTTAACAAATAAAAATAACAATGACATCATTCAAAACGACAAATTAACTCATACCGATGACGTGTCCTCTTTGTAATCTCCATATAGATAGATCAACCAACGGTTTGTGATTACGTCTCCTTTCAATACACTGTCTCAAAGCGTGCATTTCAGCTCTAATCCCTTCATAACTCGCTCCACGAATAGCATCCATCCAACTCGATCTTTCGCTATCGGAAGTAGCTGCTAGAGATTGGCACAATCCACCATCAAACACTAAAGAACAACATGACAATAAAATAAATAAATAAAAATAATAATAAATAATATGATTTCCCTAAATTTTTTACTATTGGGACTATAAAATTTTGACCATTCGGTTTTCGACATTAAAGAAAATCATGTCGTCCAACCCTTATTTATCAAAGTGACTGACTTTAAAATCCCTCTAATATCTAGATCAGTGATTGCGAACTTATGACCCGCGGGTCAAACACTGACCCACACAAACCTTTTAACTAACCCACAAGCAGGGTCAGATATGAGGCGATGTTATAATATAGAAAAATGTTCACTTGTGCATCATGACCTTTTTTTTAGAAAGATTCAAGTAACGACCTTCCTCTTCTCCAAGTGATTTGAAATTAGTGACCCACAAATAAGCACTAAAAAAATAAAATCAACAAAATTTTACCCACTTCTCAAAAAGGTTCGCCATCACTGATCTAGATCAGGGATACCCATTTTCTTGTATCGACCCTTTGTAAGAGAACAGGTTCTTACATCGACCCCCTAGCACTTTTACAAAATTTTGTTGAAAAGTTTATAATGATGATAAATGAAAAGTTTAATGTGATGGCTCGCCGAACGTCATCACTTAATTTTTTTTTTAATTATCAAAAATTCTTTCATTTGATATCAAATAAGAATATTCCGACTAAAATTAGCAATAATTTCGATAAAAAATAACAAAAATACGATTAAAAATAACAAAAATCCATCGATTTAAAAATTTTAAAGATCGCCGATTATCAATTTTTAAGTTTTCTTAAAGATCGTTTAAAATCCTTTAATTTGATACCAAACACGGCTATATTCCGATAAAAAATAAAAAAGTTGGGTTAGTTTTAAAAAATTCAAGATGGCCGACTTCCGGTTTTTGTTAAACTTAAAATTTTCGATGACTATCGATCTATTAAAGTTAGATATGTCGTGTTTGTACTTAAATTAAAGAAAATTTGATTTTCTATCGATTTTCAATAAATATTTCGTTCAAAAATTATTTTTGACATTCCTTTTCTTTGAAATTTTTAACATTTTATTGAATTTTTTAACATTTTTGTCTTTTTTAGAAATTTCTTGAAGATTTTAATATTTCCTTTAAGATTTTGATTTTCTTCTTAAAAATGTTGACATTATTTTGGAATATTTAACATTATTTTTGAAAATTTTGCAATTTTATTTGAAAATTTAAAAAATGTTATTGAAAATTCTTAAAGTTCATTAAAAATCCTTTAATTTGATACCAAACACGACCATATTCCGATAAAAAATAAAAAAGTTGGGTTAGTTTAAAAAATTCAAGATGGCCGACTTCCGGTTTTTGTCAAAATTAAAAATTTGGATGACTATCGATCTATTAAAGTTAGATATGTCGTGTTTGTACTTAAATTAAAGAAAATTTGATTTTCTATCGATTTTCAATAAATATTTCGTTCAAAAATTATTTTTGACATTCCTTTTCTTTGAAATTTTTAACATTTTATTGAATTTTTTAACATTTTTGTCTTTTCTTAGAAATTTCTTGAAGTTTTTAATATTTCCTTTAAAATTTTGATTTTCTTCTTAAAAATGTTGACATTATTTTGAAATATTTAACATTATTTTTGAAAATTTTGCAATTTTATTTGAAAATTTAAAAAATGTTATTGAAAATTCTTAAAGTTCATTAAAAATTCTTTAATTTGATACCAAACACGGCTATATTCCGATAAAAAATAAAAAGATTCGGTTAGTTTTAAAAAATCCAAGATGGCCGACTTCCGGTTTTTTGTTAAAATTAGAATTTTCGATAACTTTCTATCTATTAATGTTAGATATGTCGTATTTGTACTCAAATTAAAAGAAATTTAATTTCCTATCGATTTATAATAAAATCTTAATTCTAAAATTACATTTGACATCTTTTTTTTTTTTTTTTTTTGATATTTTTAGTGATTTATTTTTTAAATTTTTAACAAGTTTATCTTTTTTAGAAATTTCTTGAAATTTTTGATACTTTATGGAAAACTTTAACATATTTTTTTTTTAATTTTTGACGTTATTTTTGAAAAATTTGATTTTTTATTCGAAAAATTTGATTTTTTATTCGAAAATTTTGATTTTTTATTAAAAAATTTTGATTTTTTATTCAAAAATTTTGATTTTCTATTCGAAAATTTTCAAGTTTTTATTTAAAATTCTTAAAGTTCATTAAAAATCCTTTAATTTGATACCAAACACGACTATATTCCGATAAAAGATAAAAAAGTTGGGTTAGTTTTAAAAAATTCAAGATGGCCGACTTCCGGTTTTTGTCAAAATTAAAAATTTGGATGACTATCGATCTATTAAAGTTAGATATGTCGTGTTTGTACTTAAATTAAAGAAAATTTGATTTTCTATCGATTTTCAATAAATATTTCGTTCAAAAATTATTTTTGACATTCCTTTTCTTTGAAATTTTTAACATTTTATTGAATTTTTTAACATTTTTGTCTTTTTTTAGAAATTTCTTGAAGTTTTTAATATTTCCTTTAAAATTTTGATTTTCTTCTTAAAAATGTTGACATTATTTTGGAATATTTAACATTATTTTTGAAAATTTTGCAATTTTATTTGAAAATTTAAAAAATGTTATTGAAAATTCTTAAAGTTCATTAAAAATCCTTTAATTTGATACCAAACACGGCTATATTCCGATAAAAAATAAAAAGATTGGGTTAGTTTTAAGAAATCCAAGATGGCCGACTTCCGGTTTTTGTTAAACTTAAAATTTTCGATAACTTTCCATCTATTAATGTTAGATATGTCGTATTTGTACTCAAATTAAAAGAAACTTAATTTCCTATCGATTTATAATAAAATCTTAATTCTAAAATTATATTTGACATCTTTTTTTTTTTTTGATATTTTTAGTGATTTATTTTTTAAATTTTTAACAAGTTTATCTTTTTTTAGAAATTTCTTGAAATTTTTCATACTTTATGGAAAACTTTAACATATTTTTTTTTAATTTTTGACGTTATTTTTGAAAAATTTGATTTTTTATTCGAAAAATTTGATTTTTTATTCGAAAAATTTAATTTTTTATTCGAAAAATTTGATTTTTATTCGAAAAATTTGCTTCTTATTCGAAAATTTTGATTTTTTATTAAAAAATTTTGATTTTTTATTCGAAAATTTTGATTTTTTATTCGAAAATTTTCAAGTTTTTATTTAAAATTCTTAAAGTTCATTAAAAATCCTTTAATTTGATACCAAACACGACTATATTCCGATAAAAAATAAAAAAGTTGGGTTAGTTTTAAGAAATTCAAGATGGCCGACTTCCGGTTTTTGTCAAAATTAAAAATTTGGATGACTATCGATCTATTAAAGTTAGATATGTCGTGTTTGTACTTAAATTAAAGAAAATTTAATTTTCTATCGATTTTAGTTAAAAAATTTAAAGATGGCTGACCTTTAATTAATTTTAAAGTTAAAAATTCATATATTTCGAAAAGTATAAAAGATAGATAGGTGGTGTTTGTACTCAAATAAAAGGAAATTTAATTTTCTAACGATTTCCGATACAAATAAAGAAAGAATTTTTTTTATTTATTCTCAATTTTATAAAAAAGAAGTTTTATAGAAAAGAAATAAATAAATAAATAAATACTCAATTTGTTTAAAGTCGATAGCTATAGCTATTGACCCCCAATCGACCCTTTGATCAACATTGACCCCCTCTACAACTTCATTGACCCCCAAGAGGTCGATACCGACCTCGTTGGAAATCTCTGATCTAAATACTTCATTGACATTTTAAATATTCTTCGATAAGTATTTCTAATCTATGGTTAGAAAACTCTAAAGCCTGTTTTACACGTTTGTCTGTTGATTGACAATGAGAAGATAGAAGAAGTTGGCCAAAATTTTAACACAATTTCGCAATAATATCGTCGTCTTAGAACTAAGGTATTCTATGTCCAATTTTTTCTTAAAAGAGAATTTTTAACACCAACCTAAATTATACTTCAAAGTCTTTCTAATCGTTTATTTCAAATCTACGTCTATTTATATCACTACATTATCCAATCATTTTTTGTAGATGCATTTATTAATAATTATGACACACAATAGTCTGGTTCTAAGAAAACCATCAATATAAATTGTACCTAAATAAAACGGATAATGTCCATCGGCTGTTATGGGGGTTGTAGCCATCGGCGGATCCATCCTTACTTGACACTGCTCCAAGACGATCACTCCGATCGGTTCCGACCAAGGATCCTTGCTCTTGAAGTAGAAGAGAAGGTTCCCGCGCAGGCGACACCATCGTTCTAAGTTAACTATTGAGGAAAAACACGAATACTTAAAGTTAGATATGTTTTTATGGAAGATGGAATAATGGTTTTATGAATGACCCACCACCTGGTTTAATTTACTTTTAACATACAGGGTGTTTTATTAAAAAATATATAATTAAAAAGATTTATGTTGTTAAATAACAGAAAACTTAGAACTTGATCAAAAAAAAAATAATAATAATAATTAACAAATAAATAACATTTAAATAAATAAATTTTTTTTTCGATTACACTGACCAACATTTTTTAGATCCATAAATCAGACAATAGTTTCCTAATAATTTCGAGTGTTCTTAACTCAAATGTGGTCTCAGAATTGCTCCATCACATCGGATTTTTGAATCTATTCTAATCTAAAGATTCAAAAAACTCTGTTTTTAAACATGTTTAGGATTAAATAACATAGCGGGAAATATTTTGGGCGCAACAATTCATGAGGCACCTGAAAATACAACTGTTCCTATTGATTTTTATTTTGATTTTTTCCAATATCTTAATTTCTTCTTGAAGAAATATAATTTATATAATGTCACTTTTTGTCATCAATCTGTAGAAGGTTACCAAGCAGTAGTCGTCGATGCAGTAGTCCCATAGTGTTATTCTAGTGTGCGTAATCTGTACAATTTTGATGATTGGTTTGGCAAAGCTGGTAGCGAAGACAATTAAAACTTCTGATATGTCGTATTGAATTCGCTTACATGAAGTTTCCATTTTCCATATTTTATTCGAATGGTTAAAATAGACAAATTAATACAGCCAGTGAACCCAAAACTTAAGAACCTATGATCTAGATGGAAAGAAGAATTTGTAAACCTTACATCTTTTTGAAATTACGACCAAATCATTGTCTGCTGATCTGCTATACCGACGACCATGACTGGGGAATTATAAAAGAAAGATTTTTTCATGAAGAAATTAAGGTATCGAAAAAATTCAAAATGCATTTTGAATGGAAAAAGTGGTACATTTAGATGCCGCATAGAGTTTTGTGGCTAAAAATTTATTCGCTGCATTATTTAATTCCAAATATGTTGACAACTCTTGTTTTTTACATCCGTAGGTTAGAATACCTTGAAAAATTGAGGTGATGGAGCAATTTTAAGGTCATACCTGAATTCAGTTCGCAAAAATCTTTTAAGAAAGTGCTATTTGATCTATGGGTCTGACTTTTCATAAAATTTTGTCGGCCTGTGTTATTATAAAAGTTAAAAAATATTATGAGATTGAATTCAAGCTAAAATCATAAATTTTTAGATTATCAGCGTTAGTCATTGTGTCTATTTGAATTCCTTCCAGATAAAATACAAGGTAGGGCAGACAAACTCTCGTAATAAGCAGCTAAAAAGAGGTAATTTTATTGGAAAGAGTATATAGTAAGTATAAATTTAGAAAATGTTCAATATTTAACCGTTTGCGTATCACGGGTCACTTTCGTGGATTCTAGATGTTATGTCAAAAAGTCTTAGCACATTTCGTCGATATTGACAAGATAATCCATATATTATAAATTGATCCTGAGCCTCATCATGCAAAGAAGGATGTACGAGTAAGGTTTCTCCCTGTAATTTTACCGAATAGGCTCGATTGGAAAATAATAGAAGAGAAACCAGAAGCGTTGTCCGGTCTTCCTTAACGCAAAGGTCTTGCAAGCTAAAACATCCTCGAAAAGAGATTCACCACACCAACTATTTTAAGAGTTACTACTTTAACTCTTTCGCTCGGACTTTTGGCCATTTTTTTCACAAAATCGACATAGCATTTTACTCCTTGAATTAAATTTTGCAGTGGACTTCTTTTCGATGATATTTTGGCCCCCGAGACCATTGTATTAAGCAGAATTGGACAATACTCCTAGTTACAAAGAAGAACCTCGTTCTTGCGTCCTTCTTTCTATGGTGAGGCTCAGAATTAACTTATTGTATGTATGTATGTAGGTCCGTAGGGCAAGGTACTGTTATCTTAAACCATTAAGTTTCAGTAGGCTCCTTGTATTACACACCATAAGGTTTGTAGGTGTTAACCAACCAAGGCGATGCGAGTCATATCTTAGTTCGGGTTTGGTTATCATTTAGTTATAAAATCCTTCTACACTCAAGGGTGATACACAATCAGAGGTGTTCGCCTGATTGCAGGACCAACAGATCTACATCCCTCCGAATGACAGTGGAGCGACTCGATATAAGAACAACCGTGAGTTCCAAACCCAGAACATCAAACTTACTAACTCGAGGGTCAGCCGCTGGGTCACCTACTAAACACTAAATAACTTCTTCAATTTACGAACACGCGTTCAATTGACAGAATGCGATGAAGTTCTCTGCATTTATCAATCGTATTTTGCGAAAATCCTTCTATATGCAAACGATTAAAATTCAACGTTCTCCAAGTCTCCTTAAAAATTTGAAAGTTTGTCTGACTTACAATGTACTATCTTACATAATTTGATTTAACCTCAATTCAATTAAAAATAAAAGAAAATTAAAAAAAAATAAATAAGTAAAAACCCCCTGTATATTATTAAAAAAATTAACAAAAAATTATTCTTAAGTAATTAAACAGCAGATAAATAAAATTTAACTAAACTAATTGTATCATACAGCGATAAAGTATAGTACTATTTTTTTTTTTTTAATATCCAATTTGTAGCTTTTATAGAGTTTCCAAGACTTCTTAATCCGTTTTCTTTCTTACTTCCTACATAAATTGATTTTCAACTTATTTTAAACTTTTAATACGAAAAAAATGTATCTTTTAATACTTAAAGATGCAAACATTTTAAAAAAGATAACAGACAAAATTCACATCAATAAAGCCACATTAAAAATAAATGATATAATAAATAATAAACAAACATAGTGCATAGTGTACGTGTAAAACTTTTACCTTCACCTATAAAAAGCATATTTTTTTTTCTTACTTTCTCATCAGCAATTATTATTACTATTAGTAAACAGCAATCGATACAAAATCGAGACAAAAAAGACGTAGTAAGTGATGAAATATGTTAGAAAAGAAACTCATCCAACCTTGAACGCAACATAAACGATTATTATTAAAACAGATGTGATGATAGATATAACACACACCATATAGAACTTTATTACGTTATAATTACATTTCAAATCATTTTAACACTTCATAGACCGGAAATTCTACATTGAAATTATGTCATATTGACTATTATTTTGCAATTGATGAGTTAACTTATTACCGGTCAATAAAACGTTAAGTTTTCATTCAAAATTGGATCGAGTTACGTTTATTTATTTATTTTTTTTGGTTAGTTTACGTGCATCATGGTGATGGTAGTACCTTTACTGACGCCCCCAACACAGCTCAGATTCCGCAGTCTCTTTTGATTCTCAGTTTTTTTCCGTCCTGCAACGTACCACGATCACGCCGTTGTAGCCAAAAATTAGTCCTCGCAAACAGTTATTTACATGATTATGTAACATGATTTTCTTTTAAAACCCGATTCTTATTATATGTATATTTTAAAAAAGTGATAAATAAATGATTTCGTTAGGGGAAGACTGGGGCATTCACTAGAAGTCTCCTCAAATGCCAAATTTAATTTCTAATTAATGGTATTGTGTGTGTACGTTATGTTATAAACTTGTTTACAAAATTACTTTAACATTTAACATAATTTTTTACATTTTTTATTTATTTGAAATAATAAAAATTAAAAATAAATACAGGGCGTTTTTCTAACATTATTTTAACTTGAGATGTTTGTATAAAAAAAACTTGTCTTCAAAATTTGAAAAAATATCTTTAGTCTTTTTCAAATTAAAAAAAAGTAAAATTCTACTGTATTTATAGGAATTCAATAACAGGAATTTAAAAAAAGATGAATTAAAATATCTATTTTTTAATAAACTAGTCGTTTTTGCTCTAATTATTTTCAAAAAATTTAAAAAAAAATCCCGAAATTCAATTTTTGGATCGAACCTAACCTTAGAAAATTTTGATCAACTTTAAAAAATCATACTAAATTTATTTATAAAAATTAAAAAAAGAAAACTTTAAGAAATGGTCGATTGAAATGTTTATTTTTCAATAAAACCATCAAATTTGTTGAAACTATTAATAAAAAATTAAAAAAAAAAAAAAAAATTTTAAGACTACATATGATTTTTTACATAACCTAAAATTTTTTTATCAACTTTAAAAAATCATACTGGATTTATTAATAAAAATTGGGAAAAACAAACTTTAAGAAATGATAGAATAAAATGTCTATTTTTAAGTAAAACCATCAAATTTGTTGAAACTATTACCAAAAAATTAAAAAAAAAAATTTTTTTAATACAATGATTTTTGACATAACCTAAAATTTTTATCAACTTTAAAAAATCATAGTAAATTTATTTATAAGAATTTGAAAAAGGAAATTTTAAGAAATGATAGATTAAAATGTCTATTTTTTAGAAAAACCATCAAATTTGTTGAAACTATTACCAAAAAATTAAAAAAAAATTTTTTTGACACAAGGATTTTTGACATAACCTAAAATTTTTATCAACTTTAAAAAATCATAGCGGATTTATTTATAAGAATTTTGAAACGGGAATTTCAGAAAAGATAGATCAAAATATCTATTTTTTAATAAATTAATCGTATTTGTTCTATTCTCAAAAAAAATTAAAAAAATTCCAAAAGTCAATTTTTGGATCGAACCTAACCTTAGAAAATTTTAACCAATTTTAAAAAATCATAATAAATTTATTTATAAGAATTTGAAAAAGGAAATTTTAAGAAATGATAGATTAAAATGTCTATTTTTTAGAAAAACCGTCAAATTTATTGAACCTATTACCAAAAAATTAAAAAAAAAATTTTTTTAACACAAGGATTTTTGACATAACCTAAAATTTTTATCAACTATAAAAAATCATAGCGGATTTGTTTATAAGAATTTTGAAACGGGAATTTCAGAAAAGATAGATCAAAATATCTATTTTTTAATAAATTAATCGTATTTGTTCTATTCTCAAAAAAAATTAAAAAAATTCCAAAAGTCAATTTTTGGATCGAACCTAACCTTAGAAAATTTTAACCAATTTTAAAAAATCATAATAAATTTATTTATAAGAATTTGAAAAAGGAAATTTTAAGAAATGATAGATTAAAATGTCTATTTTTTAGAAAAACCATCAAATTCATTGAACCTATTACCAAAAAATTAAAAAAAATTTTTTTTAGCACAAAGATTTTTGACATAACCTAAAATTTTTGGCCAATTTTAAAAAATCTTGGAGACTTTATTTACAGAAATTAAGAAAAGAAAATATAAAAATGAAAGGACTAAAATATGTATTTTTCATTACAATTAGCAAATTTATCCTAATTATTGTCAAAGAAATTAAAAAAATACCAACAATCATCGAAAATTTTTGACTGAACCTAACTCACATTTCTAAAAAATCGTACAGAATTTATTTATGGAAATTAACGAACGAAAATGTAACTGTAGATAGATTAAAACATCTATTTTTTATTAGAATTGGCAAATTTGTTCTAATTATTACCAAAAAAATTAAAAAAAAACCAAATATCGGCGATGATTTTTAAGCGAACTTAACCTACAAAATTTTGGACAATTTTAAAAAATCATACTGAATTTATTTTTGAAAATTGAAGAAAGAAATCTTTAAGAGATGATAGATTAAAATGTCTATTTTTTAATAAAACCCTTAAGTTTGTTGAAACTATTACTAAAATTAAAAAAAAAAATTTTTTTTAACCCAACGATTTTTGACATAAAAATTTGAGGTTATGTCAACTTTGGAAAATCATAGCAGATTTATTTATAGAAATTTTGAAAAGAAAATTTCAGGAAAGATAGATTAAAATGTCTACTTTTGAATTAAATAATCAAATTTGTCCTAATTATTCTCAAAAAATTTAAAAAAATTCCCAAAAGTACTCAAATTTTTTGGTCGAATCTAACCTTACAAAATTTTAATCAACTTTAAAAAATCGTACTGAATTTATTTTTAGGAATTTAGTAAAAGGAATTTCAGAAAAGATAGATTAAAATATCTATTTTTTAATAAATTAATCATATTTGTTGAAACTATTAATAAAAAATTAAAAAAAAATTTTTTTTAAGATTATGATTTTTTACATAACCTAAAATATTTATCAACTTTAAAAAATCATAGCGGATTTATTTATAAGAATTTTGAAACGGGAATTTCAGAAAAGATAGATTAAAATATCTAGTTTTAAATAAATTAATCATTTTTATTCTAATTATAATCAAAAAATTTAAAAAAATTCCCAAAAGTCAATTTTTAAATCGAACCTAACCTTAGAAAATTTTGACCAACTTTAAAAAATCATACTGAATTTATTTATAAGAATTTGAAAAAATAAATTTTAAGAAATAATAGATTAAAATGTCTATTTTTTAATAAAATCATCGAATTTATTGAAACAATTACTAAAAAATTTAAAAAAATTTTTTTTTAACCCAACGATTTTTGACATAAAAATTTGAGGTTATGTCAATTTTGGAAAATCATAGCAGATTTATTTATAGAAATTTTGAAAAGAAAATTTCAGGAGAGATAGATTAAAATGTCTACTTTTGAATTAAATAATCAAATTTGTTCTAATTATTCTCAAAAAATTTACAAAAATTCCCAAAAGTACTCAAATTTTTTGGTCGAATCTAACCTTAGAAAATTTTAATCAACTTTAAAAAATCCTACTGAATTTATTTTTGAAAATTGAAGAAAGAAATCTTTAAGAGATGATAGATTAAAATGTCTATTTTTTAATAAAATCATCAAATTTGTTAAAACTATCACTAAAAAATTAAAAAAAAATTTTTTTTAACCCAACGATTTTTGACATAAAAATTTGAGGTTATGTCAACTTTGAAAAATCATAGCAGATTTATTTATAGAAATTTTGAAAAGAAAATTTCAAGAAAGATAGATTAAAATGTCTACCTTTGAATTAAATAATCAAATTTGTCCTAATTATTCTCAAAAAATTTAAAAAAATTCCCAAAAGTACTCAAATTTTTTTGTCGAATCTAACCTTACAAAATTTTAATCAACTTTAAAAAATCGTACTGAATTTATTTTTAGGAATTTAGTAAAAGGAATTTCAGAAAAGATAGATTAAAATATCTATTTTTTAATAAATTAATCATATTTGCTGAAACTATTAATAAAAAATTAAAAAAAAATTTTTTTTTAAGACTATGATTTTTTACATAACCTAAAATATTTATCAACTTTAAAAAATCATAGCGGATTTATTTATAAGAATTTTGAAACGGGAATTTCAAAAAAGATAGATTAAAATATCTAGTTTTAAATAAATTAATCATTTTTATTCTAATTATAATCAAAAAATTTAAAAAAATTCCCAAAAGTCAATTTTTAAATCGAACCTAACCTTAGAAAATTTTAACCAATTTTAAAAAATCATACTGAATTTATTTATAAGAATTTGAAAAAATAAATTTTAAGAAATAATAGATTAAAATGTCTATTTTTTAATAAAATCATCAAATTTGTTGAAGCTATTACTAAAAAATTAAAAAAAAAATTTTTTTAACCCAACGATTTTTGACATAAAAATTTGAGGTTATGTCAACTTTGGAAAATCATAGCAGATTTATTTATAGACATTTTGAAAAGAAAATTTCAAGAAAGATAGATTAAAATGTCTACTTTTGAATTAAATAATCAAATTTGTCCTAATTATTCTCAAAAAATTTAAAAAAATTCCCAAAAGTACTCAAATTTTTTGGTCGAATCTAACCTTAGAAAATTTTAATCAACTTTAAAAAATCGTACTGAATTTATTTATGAAAATTAAAGAAAGAAAACTTTAAGAAATGACGAATTAAAATGTCTATTTTTTAATAAAACCGTCAAAATTACTGTAACCATCAACAAAAAATTAAAAAAAAAATTTTTAGAACACCGATGATTTTTTAACATAACCTGAAATTTTTTATAATCTTTAAAAAATCATAGCAAATTTATTTATAGGAATTTTGAAACGCAAATGTCAGAAAAGATAGATTAAAATACCTACTTTTCACTAAATTAATCATATTTGCTTTGATTATTTTAAAAAAATTTTTAAAAATTTCCAAAAGTACTAAAATTTTTTGGTCGAACTTAACATAACCTCATAAAATTTTTATCAACTTTAAAAAAACACAGCAGATTTATTTATAGGAATTTTAAAAAGAAAATTTTAAGAAAGATAGATTAAAATGTCTATTTTTAAATAAATTAATCATATTTGTTCTAATTATTTTCAAAAAATTTAAAAAAATTCCCAAAAGTACTAAAATTTTTTGGTCGAACCTAACATAACCTCATAAAATTTTTATCTACTTTAAAAAATCATAGCAAATTTATTTATAGGAACTAGAATTTTGATCTTTAAACATTAACACTGACATTTTAAAAATGGATTGAGACATTTAAATGTCAAAATTAACAGTTTGAAAGAGAATTTTGATCTGTAAATGTCAAAAATAACATATTAAAGGTGAAAAGTGACGTTTAAACGTCAAAATTGACATTTCAAAGGAAAATTTTGATTCTAAAACTATCATTTACAAAGTTTATTAACAACTTCATTATATTGATAGTTGAAAGCTAAAATATTCTATTTTATAATAAAAAAAGTCAATTTCATTCTAATTACTACTCAAAAAATTAAAAAAATTCATAAAATTGACTAAAATTTTTTATAACCTAAAAAAAGATTAAAAAAAAGATGAAAAAAATGGAAAATTATTTTAAGAATTAAAGTTAATGTAACTTAATTTATATTAAAATTGTTGAAAAATGACTTAATTTAGTCTAAAATTGTAATATTTCACTTAAATTTTTTTAAAATCATCGATTTTTTTTCCAAAATTTCACGAAATTTGGTGCAAAATTGTGGAATTTCGTTTAATTTCATCAAATTTTTTTCGAATTTCATTAAAAAATAACTTTATTTATCTTAAAATTGTGAAATTTCATCTAAAATCGTTGAATTTCATCTAAAATTTTTTAAAGTGATCAAATTTTATTTAAAATTTTACAAAATTTCATCAAATTTTTTTTCAAATTTCACTAAAATAAAACTTAATTTAGCTTAAAATTATGTAATTTGAACCAAAATTTTCAAAATTCGTCAATTTTCGTCTAAAATTTCACGAAATTTCGCCTAAATAAGTCGAATTTCATTGAAAAATAACTTAATTTAGCTAAAAATTGTGAAATTTTTTCTCAAATTTCTTAAAATTGTTGAATTTCGTTTGAAATTTCACGAAATTTCGTTTAAAATTGTCGAATTTCATTGAAAAGTAACTTAATTTATCTTAAAATTGTGCAATTTCATCTAAAATTTTCTAAAATCCGATTTTTTTCCCAAAATTTCACAAAATTTGGTGTAAAATGATCAAAAATTGTTGAATTTCTTTTAATTTCACCTAAACTTTTTCGAATTTCATTGAAAGATAACTTAATTTAGCTTGAAATTGTGAAATTTCGACAAAAATTTTCAAAATTCGTCCAATTTCGTTTGAAATGTCACTAAATTTCGTCTAAAATTGTTGAATTTCATTGAAAAATAACTTTATTTAGATTAAAATTGTGAAATTTCATCTAAAATTTTTTAAAATCGTCAAATTTCTTCTAAAATTTCGACAAATTTTGTATAAAATTGCCTAAAATGATTGAATTTCGTCTAATTTCATCTAAAATTTACTTAAGTCATCGAATTTCGTCTGAAATTTCACCAGATTTCGACAAAAGTTGTCAAATTTCATTGAAAAATAACTTTATTTAGATTAAAATTGTAAAATTTTATCTAAAATTGTTCAAAAATCGTCTAAATTTCCATAAAATTTTCTAAAATCGTTTGAAAATTGACTACTTCTTTATAAAATTGTTAAAAAATTGTCTAAAATCGTTGGAAAATTTACTATTTTTTAACAAAATTGTTAAAAAATTGTCTAAAATCGTTTGAAAATTGACTATTTTTTAATAAAATTGTTCAAAAATCGTCTAAACTTCCATAAAATTGTCTAAAATCGTTAGGAAATTGACTACTTTTTAATAAAATTGTTAAAAAATTGTCTAAAATCGTTTGAAAATTGACTATTCTTTAATAAAATTGTTCAAAAATCGCTTAAACTTCCATAAAATTGTCTAAAATCGTTAGGAAATTGACTACTTTTTAATAAAATTGTTAAAAAATTGTCTAAAATCGTTTCAAAATTGACTATTTTTTAATAAAATTGTTCAAAAATCGTCTAAATTTCCATAAAATTGTCTAAAATCGTTTGAAAATTGACTATTTTTTAATAAAATTGTTAAAAAATTGTCCTAAATTGTCTAAAATCGTTTGAAAATTGACTATTTTTTAATCAAATTGTTAAAAAAAAAACGTCTAAATTTTCATAAAATTGTCTAAAATCGTTTGAAAATTGACTACTTTTTAATAAAATTGTTAAAAAATTGTCTAAAATGGTCTAAAATCGTTGAAAAATTTACTATTTTTTAATCAAATTGTTAAAAAAATCGTCTAAATTTTCATAAAATTGTCTAAAATCGTTTGAAAATTGACTACTTTTTAATAAAATTGTTAAAGAATTGTCCTAAATTGTCTAAAATCATTTGCAAATTGACTATTCTTTAATAAAATTGTTCAAAAATCGTCTAAATTTCCATAAAATTGTCTAAAATCGTTTGAAAATTGACTACTTTTTAATAAAAATGTTAAAAAATTGTCCTAAATTGTCTAAAATCGTTTGAAGATTGACTATATTTTAATAAAATTGTTCAAAACTCGTATAAATTTCCATAAAATTGTCTAAAATCGTTTGAAAATTGACTATTTTTTATTCAAATTGTTAAAAAAACGTCTAAACTTCCACAAAATTGTCTAAAATCGTTTGAAAATTGACTACTTTTTAATAAAATTGTTAAAAAATTGTCCTAAATTGTTTAAAATCGTTTGAAAATTGACTATTTTTTAATAAAATTGTTCAAAAATCGTCCAAATTTCAATAAAATTGTCTAAAATCGTTTGAAAATTGACTATTTTTTAATAAAATTGTTCAAAAATCGTCTAAATTTCAATAAAATTGTCTAAAATCGTTTGAAAATTGACTATTTTTTAATAAAATCGTTCAAAAATCGTCTAAATTTCCATAAAATTGTTAAAAAATTGTCCTAAATTGTCTAAAATCGTTTGAAAATTGACTATTTTTTAATCAAATTGTTCAAAAATCGTCTAAATTTCCATAAAATTGTCTAAAATCGTTTGAAAATTAACTACTTTTTATTCAAATTGTTAAAAAATCGTCTAAATTTCCATAAAATTGTCTAAAATCGTTTGAAAATCGACTACTTTTTAATAAAATTGTTAAAAAATTGTCTAAAATCGTTTAAAAATTGACTATTTTTTAATAAAATTGTTCAAAAATCGTCTAAATTTCCATAAAATTGTCTAAAATCGTTTAAAAATTGACTATTTTTTAATAAAATTGTTCAAAAATCGTCTAAATTTCCATAAAATTGTCTAAAATCGTTTGAAAATTGACTACTTTTTAATAAAATTGTTAAAAAAATTGTCCTAAATTGTCTAAAATCGTTTGAAAATTGACTATTTTTTAATAAAATTGTTCAAAAATCGTCTAAATCTCAATAAAATTGTCTAAAATCGTTTGGAAATTGACTACTTTTTAATAAAATTGTTAAAAAATTGTCCTAAATTGTCTAAAATCGTTTGAAAATTGACTATTTTTTAATAAAATTGTTAAAAAAACGTCTAAATTTCCACAAAATTATCTAAAATCGTTTGAAAATTAACTACTTTTTAATAAAATTGTTAAAAAATTGTCTAAAATCGTTTGAAAATTGACTATTTTTTAATAAAATTGTTCAAAAATCGTCTAAATTTCCATAAAATTGTCTAAAATCGTTTGAAAATTGACTACTTTTTAATAAAATTGTTAAAAAATTGTCTAAAATCGTTTGAAAATTGACTATTTTTTAATAAAATTTTTCAAAAATCGTCTAAATTTCCATAAAATTGTCTAAAATCGTTTGCAAATTGACTACTTTTTAATAAAATTGTTAGAAAATTGTCCTAAATTGTCTAAAATCGTTTGAAAATTGACTATTTTTTAATCAAATTGCTAAAAAAACGTCTAAATTTCCACAAAATTGTCTAAAATCGTTTGAAAATTGACTATTTTTTAATAAAATTGTTCAAAAATTGTCTAAATTTCCACAAAATTGTCTAAAATCATTTGAGAATTGACTATTTTTTAATAAAATTGTTCAAAAATTGTCTAAATTTCCATAAAATTGTCTAAAATCGTTTGAAAATTGACTACTTTTTAATAAAATTGTTAAAAAATTGTCCTAAATTGTCTAAAATCGTTTGAAAATTGACTATTTTTTATTCAAATTGTTAAAAATTCGTCTAAATTTCCATAAAATTGTCTAAAATCGTTTGAAAATTGACTACTTTTTAATAAAATTGTTAAAAAATTGTCTAAAATCGTTTGAAAATTGACTACCTTTTAATAAAATTGTTCAAAAATCGTCTAAATTTCCATAAAATTGTCTAAAATCGTTTGAAAATTGACTATTTCTTAATCAAATTGTTCAAAAATCGTCTAAATTTCCATAAAATTGTCTAAAATCGTTTGAAAATTGACTACTTTTTAATAAAATTGTTAAAAAATTGTCCTAAATTGTCTAAAATCGTTTGAAAATTGACTATTTTTTAATCAAATTGTTCAAAAATCGTCTAAATTTCCATAAAATTGTCTAAAATCGTTTGAAAATGGACTATTTTTTAATAAAATTGTTCAAAAATCGTCTAAATTTCAATAAAATTGTCTAAAATCGTTTGAAAATGGACTATTTTTTAATAAAATTGTTCAAAAATCGTCTAAATTTCCATAAAATTGTTAAAAAATTGTCCTAAATTGTCTAAAATCGTTTGAAAATTGACTATTTTTTAATCAAATTGTTCAAAAATCGTCTAAATTTCCATAAAATTGTCTAAAATCGTTTGAAAATTGACTACTTTTTAATAAAATTGTCAAAAAATTGTCCTAAATTGTCTAAAATCGTTTGAAAATTGACTATTTTTTAATAAAATTGTTCAAAAATCGTCTAAATTTCTACAAAATTGTCTAAAATCGTTTGAAAATTGACTACTTTTTAATAAAAATTGCTACAAAAATTGTCTAAAATGGTCTAAAATCGTTGAAAAATTGACTATTTTTAATCAAATTGTTAAAAAAACGTCTAAATTTCCACAAAATTGTCTAAAATCGTTTGAAAATTGACTACTTTTTAATAAAATTGTTAAAAAATCGTTTAAATTTCCGCCTAACTGTCTAAAATCATTAGAAAATTATTTATTTTCTCACAAAATTGTCAAAAAAAAAACGGCTAAAATTAAAAGAAAAATTGTTTATCTTTTGCTAAATCATCTAATTTTTTTGTAAAAGTATCTAAAATTATTGAATTCAATTAAAAAATAAATTAATTTAGTTTAAAAGTGTGATATTTCGTCTAAAATATTCTAAAATTTTCGAATTTTGTCTAAAATTTCGTCCAATTTCCTATAAAATTGTTTATAATTATTGAATTTCGTCTAATTTCATTTAAAATTTTCGATTTTCTCTCATAAAAATCATTTAATTCAGCTCAAAATTGTAAATTTTCTTTCTAAAATTCTTTAAAACCGTCAAATTTTGTTTAAAATTTTGTCCAATTTCATATAAAATTGTCGAATTTCACTCATTACTTAAGTACAATATTAGTGCAAAAAAACGACTTTACAACTTTATTATAAATAGTTTTAAAAAGAAAATTTCAAGAAAGATAGATTAAAATTACTACTTTTGAACTAAATAATCAAATTTGTTCTAATTATTACCAAAAAATTTGAAATAATTTTTAAAACCAAAAGTCTTTTTGACTAAATTAATTATTAAAGGTGTTTAAAACCTTAAACACCACAAACAAAGTCAGATTAACCAGAGTTACGAATCAATCGAAGTCCAATTAGCAAAATTCCATTGCATTTAATCCAAAAATTAAATCTCCAAACTTTATTAACTCTCCATCAAGCTAAAAAAACACCTCACAAATTAAAATTCCTCAATGAAATTAAACACCCTGTATAAATTTTTTATTCACATAAAAAAAAATACAATAACAAGCATGTAATGTTGATACTTGATACCTACATTAAAAAAAGTCCATTTTAAGGTGGATAAGCATCTCTCGGGTTATTTACATAAATTGTTATACACTGCGGCAATAACTTAAGGTTTAACGTAACTTTAATTTAAGGTTAAACGCTTAAAGTGGGTCGAAAGTAAATAAACAAAAGCCCCACCCTTTTTATTTTAAACCCATAAAGAAACAAGGAATAATATTTAAACATATCCAAGGTATTTGTACTTTAAATAAACCATATAAACAACATGTATTTTATACCAAAAATAGATAACATGCTGTAACTTAATTTATCCATGATATTAACATGCTTAGATAGTATAAACATTAACATGCTTAATACATGTATGTATAACATCGATTAAATAATAAATTTAATAAATAAATTAAATAAAAACTCACTCTCGGATTTTCGAAAGAAACCCTCTTGTCGCTCCCGAATATAAAGCACACCCTCTTTTTCGAATTTGCTGGTGGGTTGGGTCGCCAACGTCTCAAGTTCCAATTTATTAAATCTCATTTTTGTGTCACATTAAACTCCATCTGGAACAACAAAATACAAAGGGAGTATGTTAAGACTTGTTATTGATTAAACCACCAATTAAATTTTTACCCCTTTAAAATTACATCTCCCCAAAAAATTCATTTTCAATCGATTCGATTTTAATCTCAATAATCTTTTTAAAGAATTAAGATCTCATTTGATAATTGATAATAATAAATAGCACAGAGAGAGAAAAAAATTTGGGTGTGTGTAAACAAATACATCAAAAAAACCTACAAACTTACTCGTTTTTAAATGACATTTTTTACACTGATTATTTAATTTCGCGTAAACGTTTCACATCATCAACTCGTTTATACCTCGCGGTTTTTTATTAAGTATTTATTTTACATTCTGATTGACGACAATCGGTGAAACGTCAACAGGCGAGAATTTAACCCCCACTTGGGTCAATTTGTCGGAAACGTCAAATCGGGACGCGAACAGTGCCACCTGTTAACATAAAAGATAAAGTTATTTTTATCCCGTTTATAAATGAATTTTTCAAAGAATTGACTTATAAATAAATCGTCTTAAACCATTTATCATTATTATACTTAATTTATACGATAAGATAAGATTAATTTATTAATTCCAAAAATATTTAAATATCCTTTTATTTAAAGAATAATTAAATGAATATGTAGGCAACCAAATATACAACAATAAAATATAATAATTATATGAAATTAGAATTTTTATTTTAATTTTTAACTTAAATTTAATTTAATTAATTTAATTGTCTAAAAAACTAATATCCAAATTAAAAATTAACTTAAAGGCGATTTAAATTTAATTTTATAAAAATAAATTAACTCGTGGCACCATCTAATAACTTTTTGTTCTACTTTATTCTTATAAAATTAAACTTAATTTATCTTTAAATCTTTTTTAAATTTGTATTTTATTAATATATTCTTTTTCTTGACTGTTTAGTTAGTATACTTGGTAAAAAATTGTATTTTAATTCGTCTTATTTATAAAAATAATTAAAATTCAATTGACATTTTTAGTAGCGTCATCTAATAAATTTTCGTTGAACTTTATTCTAATAAAATTAATCTCAATTTGTCTTTAAATTAATTTTTAAATTTGTATTTTATTTATATATTCGTTTTTTAGGCTATTAAATTGATTTATTTATAAAAAATGGTATTTTAATTCCTTATATTTTTGATGAAAAATATAAAAATAAAGTTTACAAAAAATTTGTTAGATGGTGCCACTATAAGTTTATTTTGACGTTTAATTATTTTTTTAAATTAAACAAATTAAAATCATTTTTTCCTTTATTTTAGCACATAACTCCCTTAATATTAAAAATTTAAAAAATTGTTTATAACAAATAATGTTTAGAATAAAATAAGCTACAACTTTTATTTGAAAATTTTTTTCTATTTAATTTAGGTTTGGAGTTATTTAAATTTAAAGTTGAAAAATTGATATTTGAGGTTATAATCAAATTTTAGTATATAACTCCCTTATTATTAAAAATCCAAAAAATTGTTTGTAACAAATAATATTTAGAATAAAATAAACTACAATTTTCATTCGAACAATTTTTTTCTATCTAACATGGTTTTTGAATCATTTAAAATTAAAGTTGAAAAATTGACATTTGAGGTTATAATCAAATTTTAGTACATAACTCCCTTAATATTAAAAATCCAAAAAATTGTTTATAACAAATAATATTTAGAATAAAATAAACTACAACTTTCATTCGAACAATTTTTTTCTATCTAATTTGATTTTTGAGTTATTTAAAATTAAAGTTGAAAAATTGACATTTAAGGTTATAATCAAGTTTTAGTTTGATTAATCAAATATTACAAATTTAATATTAAAAATTCAAAAAATTGTTTATAACAAATAATATTTAGAATAAAATAAGCTACAATTTTTATTTAAACAATTTTTTTCTATCTAACGTGGTTTTTGAGTTATTTAAAATTAAAGTTGAAAAATTGACATTTGAGGTTATAATCAAATTTTATTCTATAGCTCGTTTAATATTAAAAATTCAAAAAATTGTTTATAATAAATAATATTTAGAATAAAATAAGCTATAGTTTTTATTGAAGCAAATTTTTTCTATCTAGCATGGTTTTTGAGTTATTTAAAATTAAAGTTGAAAAACTCATAATTGAGGTTATAATCAAATTTTAGTATATAACTCCTTTAATATTAAAAATTCAAAAAATTATTGATAATAAATAATGTTTAAAATAAAATAAGCTATAATTTTTATTTAAATAATTTTTTTCTATCTAACGTGGTTTTTGAGTTATTTAAAACTAAAGTTGAAAAATTGACATTTGAGGTTATAATCAAATTTTAGTATATAACTCCTTTAATATTAAAATTTCAAAAAATTTTTTACAACAAATAATATTTAAAATAAAATAAGCTACAATTTTTATTCAAACAATTTTTTTCTATCTAACGTGGTTTTTAAATTATTTGATGTTAAAGTTGAGAAATTGACATTTGAGGTTATAATCAAATTTTAGCCTATAACTCCCTTAATATTAAAAATTCAAAAAATTGTTTATAACAAATAATATTTAGAATAAAATAAGCTATAATTTTCATTCGAAGAATTCTTTTCTATCTAACGTGGTTTTTGAATTATTTAAAATTAAAGTTGAAAAATTGACATTTGAGGTTATAATCAACTTTCAGTTTGATTAATTAAATATTACAAATTTAATATTAAAAATTCAAAAAATTGTTTATAACAGATAATATTTAAAATAAAATAAGCTAAAATTTTTATTCAAACAATTTTTTTCTATCTAACGTGGTTTTTGAGTTATTTAAAATTAAAGTTGAAAAATTGGCATTTGAGGTTATAATCAAATTTTGGTATATAACTCCCTTAATATTAAAAATTCAAAAAATTGTTTATAACAAATAATATTTAGAATAAAATAAGCTACAATTTTTATTCGGACAATTTTTTTCTATCTAACGCGGTTTTTAAATTATTTGATGTTAAAGTTGAAAAATTGACATTTGAGGTTATAATCAAATTTTGGTATATAATTCCCTTAATATTAAAAATCCAAAAAATTGTTTGTAACAAACAATATTTAGATTAAAATAAACTACAATTTTTATTCAAACAATTTTTTTCTATCTAACGTGGTTTTTAAATTATTTGAAGTTAAAGTTGAAAAATTGACATTTTAGGTTATAATCAAAATTTTGGATAACTCCCTTTATATTAAAAATTCAAAAAAAGTTTATAACAAATAATATTTAAAATAAAATAAGCTAAAATTTTTATTCAAACAATTTTTTTCTATCTAACGTGGTTTTTGAATTATTTAAAATCAAAGTTGAAAAACTGACATTTGAGGTTATAATCAAGTTTTAGTTTGATTAATTAAATATTACAAATTTAATATTAAAAATTCAAAAAATTGTTCATAACAAATAATATTTAGAATAAAATCATCTATAAGTTTTATTCAAAAAATTTTTTTCTATCTAACTTTGTTTTTGATTTATTTGAAATTAAAGTTGAAAAATTGATATTTGAGGTTATAATCAAATTTTAGTATATAACTCCCATAATATTAAAAAATCAAAAAATTGTTTATAACAAATAATATTTACAATAAAATAAGCTATAAGTTTCATTCGAAGAATTTTTTTCTATCTAACGTGGTTTTTAAATTATTTGAAGTTAAAGTTGAAAAATTGACATTTTAGGTTACAATCAAAATTTTGGATAACTCCCTTCATATTAAAAATTCAAAAAAAAGTTTATAACAAATAATATTTAGAATAAAATCATCTACAAGTTTTATTCAAAAAATTGTTTTCTATCTAACTTAGTTTTTGATTTATTTGAAATTAAAGTTGAAAAATTGATATTTGAGGTTATGATCAAATTTTAGTATATAACTCCTTTAATATTAAAAATCCAAAAAATTGTTTATAACAAATAGCATTTAGAATAAAATAACCTACAAGTTTCATTCGAACAATTTTTTTCTATCTAACGTGGTTTTTGAATTATTTAAAGTTGAAAAATTGACGTTGTATTGCTGTATTAATTTGGAAATTTTGAAATTCAAATCATATGAAAATTAACCGACATTTGAAAGTATGATTAAAAATTTAATTTAGATTTATTTTTTTAATAAATAATCAATTTAACCCATCATAACAACTCATTGTGTTTATAGGTAGATATTAATTTAATTTAATCACCGTCCTCGAAATCTGCAACTGACAAGCATTAAGCAATGTTGACGTAGCGGAAAGAATGGTTCGTGGATAACTGATACGGGGGGTTTACGTCACTATACAGCTTGTATTCATATTATTAGGGTGATTTACTAAAGCGTTACGTATTAGAAGAGAAATATGTCAGGAACACTTCTTTAATGTTTTATTTATTTTTGAAACAATTTCAAACTATTCTCGTTACCTTACTTTTCCATAATTGAATTTAATTATCTCCTTCTTTTTCCGGAGACATCTTAAATCGAAGAAAAGGTAATAAGTTCTCGCTAGATATAGGAATAATTGCCTTTGTCACCATTGGCAACCCTTCGTTATCTGTTTCACAATGGACACCCGATGCAGAGGACACACCTGAGAGTGTCCCGAAGGCGTTAATCTTGGAATCGTCATCGAACCCCATCCGTCCCGTCCCGTTCCGGAACGTGTGTATTACGGTTTCGGGTTACCCCGGGGTCCCGGGGGCTAATAAAACTCGACGTTTGCCCGGCAATGCAATCGGAGGGGAAAACGGGATGGAGACCAGACAGACGATACTTCGTTAGCTAATTAGCGCCGAATAACGATCTGAAAGCTCCCGGAGCTTCGCGATATCCGGGACCGTTTTAAATCTTTTGTGTTCCGCTTTTGGATTTAGATGGGTTTAAGCCTATTAGGCAAGTTTTCTTTTTGGGTTTGTTTAGAGGGGAACTTTTAAAAAATAGATACAAATTCTTCTGTTACATATGAATACATATTTAAATTTCAGTATTTCCCGAAACATTACATCTCACTATTTAGCCAATTTAGAATAAATCGTGTCTAATGTATAACGCTTACATTAGATTATATAGTAAATAAAAAAAGGGATTCAAAGCTTCATAGCATAGTTGTTATGGCACTGACTCAACAATGCGAAGAGCGGAAGGAGCTACCGTTAGAAGCAAAATAGCGAGGTCAGGTTTTCAGCATCATGTTAAGTTTTTAATTCTTTATTTTGCCGTGTAAAAATGAACATAAATCCATTTAAATTTTTTGAGAAAAGCTATAATATTTGTCAAAATTCTAGATATCGCCCTCTGGCGGCGAAACGAATATTCATATCAAAACAGCGTAAGGAGCCGTTAGTAGACCACGAAAAACCTTTCCAACGAGATTAAGATTGTTAAATTCTGTTCAGTATGACCGGAGTAATCGGCCATCCAAAATGAACATTTTCAACTCATCTCCACCACTTTATTTTTGGAGATACGACAAAAAGTGTTTCATACATTTCAGTCGAAATTCATTTATCTTTCAAATTCATTTATTTTCGATACCCCTTAATTTTGAAGAAAATGAAAAAAATCGTGATTTTCTGTTCAGTCATTTAGGTTACGCCCCCTAGCGGCTATTTAAGAAACTTGAAAATATTTTCCGGCGATTTTTTATGGCCACTTTCCTTATAAATTTTTTTGTTTCATTAAAATAGGATGATCCGTCATTGAGATATGGCTGGTGATCATTCTTAGTTGGCCACCCGGTACAAGTTATTTGAAGTGATTCTAATTTGTTCAGTGGATTTTAAGTGATTTGGTTTTGGTGTTTCGAGTGATTTAATGAACCGGAATTTACAAGAACAATGAGAATGCCAAACAGAAAGATTCGAAAATTAGATACATAAGTATTAGTTGTGACCACAAACCCATATTATTGCTTTTATTGGTCAATAAATACATGAGTTTTATTAATAAAATTAGGTAGTTTTAATGTTGTCACTTTTAGTATTTTATGAAACAAAAAGAAGAGATATAAAATTGACAATTTTTTAAATTTCTCGCCAGTACTTAAAACTGCAAAACGAATGTAGCGCCATTGGAGACGTCATCCGCAACTAAACGTAGTTCCAGCCAAACATTGGAGAGTATCTATATAAGTATATGTCATCTATGATTCATTATGTCAATCATTTTTTGCGTTTTCTGAAAAATTAGGTTAATGGCGTTTATGCCGTTTTGGCTTGGCAGCGTCGATATGATAACGTATTATCATATTTTTAAGTTCAACCCAATTAGCGAAAGTCAAAACGAGGTGTTTGAGGTCATTGAAGCAAGTGATTAATTTCGTTATTGTTGTAGTTTCGTGTCATGAATTATTATAAACTCTGGTATTTAAATAAGTTATTTGGCAGCAAGTGTTGCCGTGAGAAGAAATGTTCAGAATGTACATCTCGTTTTGGGAAAATTTCGAATGATAAGGTAGATGCATAAATAGGGATACGTCCGTTAGAATAATTGATGGTAACATGCCTTTGGATATACTATAACCCGAAATGAAGTTGCACCATGAAGAGAAAGATGAGAGAGTACTCAACAATGTTACGGAGAGGGGGGCTTACTTTTTCGTCTTTCTCTTCATGTTGTAGTTCCATTTCGGGTTATAGTACGCGATTTATAGTACGATCCTAAAGAAGTAAATAAGTAGAACTAAATAAATTAGTTTCAAACAACTTCATTTACCTTTTTAAAAACAAAATTTCTCAGCTGTGAAATTTAACTGATATAAGTTTCAAAATTCCTTTATAAAGCATTTCAAATACTACAGATTTGTAGTAAAATGTTTCCATTTGAATGACATTTAAATCTATTGCAGGCTATGTTACCTCTGTATAGAAATTCGTTGACAATTTAGTTCAACCCGCATCACTTGAAGCGCTGATATCGGAAAATAACAGCTTCTTTACCGGCCAAAATGAAACGCACTGACAATGAGATGCATAGATGACATATACTTATATTGATGAGATGTCCAACATAATATCTGACATTTACATATGTCAAATACGCGATTGAACGAAGTTTCCTAATTGTATTGAAATTCTTGAAAAAAATGTTAACATCGTATTTAGTGCTGCAATGTGTGTTCATTAGCCCATTTCATTAGGTCAGTTTCATCCAATGACTGGAATATTGTCACATATGGCCAGAAATAAGTCCAAAGATGAAAGGCTCTGATGGGAACTACGCGAATCTTTGATTTCACTAGCACCGCGAGATGTGGGAACTGTAGATTTGCTGAAGATGCGAGGTTTCTCTTTATGTGCTTATTCAAAATACTAGTTGAAAGCTAAAATATTTTATTTTATAATAAAAAAGTCAATTTTGTTCTAATTATTACCCAAAAAATTAAAAAAATTCATAAAGTTGACTAAAATTTTTTATAATCTTAAAAAAGTTGAAAAAAATAGAAAATTATTTAAAAATTAAAGTTAATGTAACTTAATTTATATTAAAATTGTTAAAATATGACTTAATTTAGTCTAAAATTGTAATATTTCACTTAAAATTTTTTAAAATCATCGATTTTTTTCCAAAATTTCACGAAATTTGGTGCAAAATGGTTGAATTTCGTTTAATTTCATCAAAATTTATTCGAATTCCATTAAAAATACCTTAATTTAGCTTGAAATTGTGAAATTTCGACCAAAATTTTCAAAATTCGTCCAATTTCGTTTGAAAATTCACGAAATTTCGTCCAAAATTGTCGAATTTCATTGAAAAATAACTTAATTTAGCTAAAAATGGTGAAATTTTATCCTAAATTTCTTAAAATTGTCGAATTTCGTTTGAAATTTCACGAAATTTTGCTTAAAATTCTCGAATTTCATTGAAAAAAACTTTATTTATCTTAAAATTGTGCAATTTCATCTAAAATTTTCTAAAATCCGTTTTTTTATTCCGAAATTTTACGAAATTTGGTGTAAAATTATCTAAAATTGTTGAATATCGTTTAATTTCATTTAAATTTTTTCGAATTTCATTGAAAGATAACTTAATTTAGCTTAAAATTGTGAAACTTCGACAAAAAATTTCAAATTTCTTCTAAAATTTTCCCAAATTTTGTATAATATTGCCTAAAATGATTGAATTTCGTCTGATTTCATCTAAAATTTCTTAAAGTTATCGAATTTCGTCTGAAATTTCACCAGATTTCGACAAAAGTTGTCAATTTTGACAATTTTTGTTAAAAATTGACGTTTAAAATGTCAAAATTGATAATTGTAATCAAAATTTGACGTTTAAACTGTCAAAATTAACAATTCTAATCAAAATTTGACGTTTAAAATGTAAACAATTCCAGATTTTAACCAAATTTAACCTTTCAAATGTCAAAATTGACACTTTTAAGTAAAATTTGACATTTGGAATACCAAAATCAATGATTTTGAATAAAATTTAACATTCAAACGGTAAAAGTTGACAATTGTAGTTAAAAATTTACATTTAAACTGCCAAAATTGACAGTTCTAATCAAAAGTTGACGTTTAAAACGTAAACAATTCTAGGTCTTGGTAAAATTTAACGTTTTAAATGTCAAAATTGACACTTTTAAGTAAAGTTTAACATTTTAAGTAACAAAATCGATTATTCTGAATAAAATTTAACATTTAAATTGTAACAATTGACAATTTTAGTTCAAAATTAACGTTTAAAATGTCAAAATTGGCAATTTTAATCAAAATTTGACGTTTAAAATGTAAATCTTTGATTTCACTAGCACCGCGAGATGTGGGAACTGTAGATTTGCTGAAGATGCGAGGTTTCTCTTTATGTGCTTATTCAAAATATTATTTTGTTGTTAAAAATTGTTTTGTTATCAACCACCGCCAGAATAAGATCGACGAGAATAAAGTTGTGTTAGCAGTTGTACTGCAGAGTGTCCTTGAGTTGTTCTCTAAACCCTTTTGTATTTTTTTAAGCTGTGTATGATGAAATTGAACAAAAACAAACAGGCTACAAGCAAAATTTGTTTTTGTTTAATTTTACCATGCATGGTTTTTTAACAAATAGAAGTAATATTTTATTTTAAAGATTTTAAAAATTCCCGCGTTTGCTCATTGGCGCCAAATGCGGTGCGGGTTGAACTAAAAACATTATCAAAATTAAAAGTCGAGAGTTGCCTATCTATATTAGTATATTATATTTAATCTATGTTAAAGTCTATAACACCACATGAAACGGATGACATCTCAGAGATATCATTCTATGTCAAGTAGTTAAACAATCTGACTAGTTGAAAAAATCAAAAACCGTTGGAAACCGTTTTTACGAACAAAGCTAATCATGTTCATTGTGAACCAAGATATCAAAAGGGAATAACTCCATTATAAAGTAGTATCTTGATATACGAGTGAATAATATACGAGTGTTTTGAGATACGAGCCCCCGAACGAGCGATATTTTGCTTTGAGATGAGAGCAAGATTTGAGATATGAGGAATCACACATTATACAATGTGCCTGCTCATCCACCAAATTTAGAAGATGATTTACTCGAAGAGTTTAAGTTTATAAAGGTTATCTACCTACCACTCAACACCACTCCTATCTTACAGCCCATGGTTCAGCAGATGATTTCTAATTTTAAGAAGATGTACACCAGGCACATTTTTCGGCGCTGTTTTGGAATGAGGGAGAACACAAACCTTACGCTTCGAGAGTTCTGGAAGAACCACTTTAATATCGTGATATGAAAAATTATTGGTCAGGCCTGGCTGAATGTTACAACGAGGATCTTAACCTCTGCATAGAAGAAGTTGTAGTCTGTGGCTAGAACTGAAAGAGCCTTCGAAGGATTGGAACCCGAAATGTCAGTGGTAGAGGAGATTATTTCTCTTGGAAAATCTATGGGTGTGAAGGTAGATAAAATAAATGTGAATAAACTTGTCCAGGAACAATCTCAGGAGCTGATAACCGAGGAGTTAGACGATCTACATTCGCAGCAGCAATACCATGGTTCAACGAAAATTTAATTTTTAAGTGGAGCCAGAGATGAAGGAGGTTATCTCTACAAGAGATATAAATAAGATGCTGGGAATGTGGGAGAAAGTTGTAGAGTTCGTGGATGAAAATCACCCCGAAAAAATTGCAACTGATCGTGGATCAGAGCTATTCAACGAAACTTGCCTAACCAATTTCCGCAATTTCTTGAAAAGGAAGAAGAAACAAACCTCATTTAACAGTTTTTTTAAACGATCTACAGGTGAAAATGGGCAGTGTGAAGAAAAAAGCGAAGACCTTCACTTTTTCTATTATTATGTTTTTATAGAATATGTATTCGTTATTTATAAACAAATGTTTCTTGTAAATACATTTTTCTTATTCAAAATCACTTAACAAAAACAACTAAGGTGGTATTTTGGGAGCTGGAACGGTTTTTTGACATTTCAATTAATTTCAATGAGGAAAGCTGCTTTGAGAAGAAGTTATTTTATCAAATGATGGACTAAATATCTAAAAAAAAAAAATATTTCACCTTCGCAGAAGGAATGTTTTCTTATATTCCTGTTAAATTAATCAAATTGGATCTATTTTCTTTTGAAAACTTGATCCATAATGAATCATATTAGTAAATTCTTTTTTTATTTCAATATTTGTGTCAGATGATTTATTATTTTTTATTAACTTTACCTGAGTTGACTCCATTCGAGCGTCTTTATCCGGGTTTACGGTTTATATAAGAAGGAAGAAATCGGGCAAAACGGGGGGGTTGGTTGGTTAGTAGAGGTAGAGTCGGTCGGTTGTCAGATGCAACGACGATTGGTTACATGCGCGGTGTCAGATTTAAATCGCTTGACGTCGTGTCCGCACAACAGCAGCCGTGAGCGATACACCTATATAAGCGGAAAGAAATTAGCGGCCGTTCCCTAGTGACACCTGTAGCGGGAACGGCGATCCGCGGCCGTTTACTTTACTCCACTTACAAGTAAAGACCTTCCTAATATATCCAAGTTTTTTTCCCAATCTATTCAAGTTTCCTCTAAATCTCTCCAACTTTTTTCCAAATCTCTCCAAAAAATTTCCCAAGTCTCTCCAAAAAATCTTCCAAATCTCTCCAAATTTCTTCCAAATTTCTCAAAGTATTTTTCTAATCTATTTAAATTTTGTTCCAAATCTCTCCAAAAAATTTCGCAAGTCTCTCCAAAAAATCTTCCAAATCTCTCCAAAAAATTTCCCAAATCTCCCCAAAAAATCTTCCAAATTCCTCAAATTTCTTCCAAATTTCTCAAAGTATTTTTCCAATCTATTCGTTTTGTTCCAAATCTCTCCAGAAAATTTCCTAAATCTCTCCAAAAAATCTTCCAAATCTCACCAAATTTCTTCCGAATCTATCTAAATTTTTTTTCAAATCTTTCCAAATTTTTCACCAAATCTCTCCAAATTTCTTGCAAATCTATCCAGATTTTTTTCAAATCTCTCCAAGTTTTTTTCCCAAATCTTTCTAAATTTCTTCCGAACCTTTCCAACTTTAATCCAAATCCCAAAATATTTTCAAATCCTCTTTCCCCTTCTTTATATTTCCTCTCCAAATTTCTATTTCACCTAAACAAAAAAAAATTTTTTTTTCAAAGATCTCAATTTAAAAAAATCCTTCCTTCAAAAATTTTCCTTTAGTGATTTTTCGGTAATTTAATTAAATTCGCGATGGTAGCTCGAAACTTCTCAGTCCAAGATTTGCCATACTCAAGACTTCTTCAAGTTCCCGACGACGATCGAGAATACATCACCTTAGAAGAATTAAAACCAGCAGCTAGTCAAAGTTTTTCCCCTCAATCTTATCAACCAACTTACTATGAATTACACAACATGGTTGAGTAAGTAAACATTTAATTCCTTTAACTCCTTTAGCTCCAACAGTAAAATTTGTTATCATTTTTTAATTTTTTTAGTGATCCTTGTTCATCATCAATTTCCTATCAAACTCACCAACCAAACCAATTATTAGAAATCCCACAAGTAAACAGCACCAACAATGGAACAACTAGAAAACGAAAAGCGTCATTTCAGTAAGTTTTATTTTTTTTGTAATTAATATATTTATATTGTTAAAACCTTGGCATTTCTTCAAGATAGATACCGTTGGATTATTGTATTTACAATCGACTCGGGTGTTATACAATCATGTAACAGTTTATTACGGTGTTGAATGTTGATTAACTATAATTAATTCCACATTAATTAAGATAATTCTCGTATTTTAAGATGTGATGTGTTGGGTTTGATTTTATTTCCTTTAAGAAAAGGAACGGTTTCGTTTGGCATTGTGGATATCAAATGGATAAAAATGAGGTAATTGATCGTTTTGTGTAGTAGCAGGTACACACCTATTTTAAATCGAGAATAATATACGTGTTACAAGGATAAAGATAATTGTTAATAATGTAATATGTGTGTTAGTTCTAAGAGTTCAAGAAAGTTCAAATAAAAAAAAAATTAAGAAATGTTTTTAAGTTGGTTAAAAAAAAATCTTAATTTCCATAAAAAATTTTTAGTGTTTTTGAAAATTTTTTTTAATTTTTTTGGTCAAAGTTAGAAATAATTTGATCATTTTATTAAAAAATAGACTCTTTAATGTATCTCTTTTTAAAATTTTTCTTCTCAATTTTCATAAATAAACTCTACAAGATTTTTTCTATTTGGTTAAAATTTTTAAATTTCGATCAAAATTTTTTTGGTATTTTTGGGAATTTTTTTAAATTTTTTGGCAATAATTAAAAATAATTTAATCATATTGGTAAAAAATAGACATTTTAATTTATCCCCTTTTAAAATCTTTTTCCTTAATTTTCATAAATAAACTCAGTGCGATTTTTTAAATTTGGTTAAAAATGTCAATTTCGATCAAAAATTTTCAATGTTTTTGGGAATTTTTTAAAATGTTTTGGTAATAATTAGAGATAATTTGATCGTTTTTTTACAAAATAGATATTTTAATTTATCTCTTTTTAAAATCTTTTTTCTTAATCTCCATGAACAAAGTCAGTATGATTTTTCAAAGTTGATAAAAAAAAGTTAGGTTAGATTCGGTAAAATTTTCTCGGTAACTTTAAAAAATTTTTAAATTTTTTGACAAAAATTAGAGAAAATTTGATCATTTTATTAAAAAATATACATTTTAATTTATCCTCTTTTAAAATCTTTTTCCTTAATTTTCATAAATAAACTCAGTGCGATTTTTTAAATTTGGTTAAAAATGTCAGTTTTGATCGAAATTTTTCAATGTCTTTGGGAATTTTTTTGATTTTTTTGATAATAATTGGAGAAAATTTGATCGTTTTAATAGAAAATAGACATTTTAATTTATCTATTTTTCAAATCTTTCTTCTCAATGTCCATAAACAAAGTCAGGATGAATTTTCAAAGTTAATAAAAAAAAGTTAGGTTAGATTCAATAAAATTTTTTCGGTAACTTTGAAATTTTTTTTAAATTTTTTGACAAAAATTAGAGAAAATTTGATCATTTTATTAAAAAATATACATTTTAATTTATCCTCTTTTAAAATCTTTTTCCTTAATTTTCATAAATAAACTCAGTGCGATTTTTTTAAATTTGGTTAAAAATGTCAGTTTTGATCGAAATTTTTCAATGTTTTTGGGAATTCTTTTGATTTTTTTTGGTAATAATTAGAGAAAATTTGATCGTCTTAGTAGAAAATAGACATTTTAATTTATCTCTTTTTAAAATCTTTCTTCTTGATTTCCATAAACAAAGTCAATACAATTTTTCAAAGTTGATAAAAAAAAGTTAGGTTAGATTCGGTAAAATTTTTTCGGTAACTTTGAAAATTTTTTTAATTTTTTTGAGAAAAATTACAAATAATTTGATCGTTTTAGTAAAAAATAGACATTTTAATTTATCCCCTTTTAAAATCTTTTTCCTTAATTTTCATAAATAAACTCAGTGCGATTTTTTTAAATTTTATGATTTGGTTAAAAATGTCAATTTTGATCGAAATTTTTCAATGTTTTTGGGAATTTTTTTGATTTTTTTGGTAATAATTAGAGAAAATTTGATCGTTTTAATAAAAAATAGACATTTTAATTTATCTCTTTTTAAAATCTTTCTTTTTGATTTTCATAAACAAAGTCTGTACGATTTTTTAACGTTGATCATAAAAGTTAGGTTAGATTCGGTAAAATTTTTTCGGTAATTTTGAAAAATTTTTTAAATTTTTTGACAAAAATTAGAGAAAATTTGATCATTTTATTAAAAAATAGACATTTTAATTTATCCCCTTTTAAAATCTTTTTTCTCAATTTTCATAAATAAAATCAGTTCGACTTTTCAAAGTTGATCCAAAATGTTAGGTTAGATTCGGTGAAAATTTTACGGTAACTTTGAAAATTTTTTTAAATTTTTTGAAAAAAATTAGAGATAATTTGATCGTTTTAGTAGAAAATGAACATCTTAATTTATCTCTTTTTAAAATTTTTCTTCTCAATTTTTATAAATAAACTCTCCACGATGTTTTAAATTTGGTTAAAATTGTTAATTTCGATGGAAATTTCTCCATGTTTTAGGGATGTTTTTTAAGTTTTTTGGTAATAATTAGGGATAATTTAATGGTATTATTAGAAAATAGATATTTTAATTTATTCCCCTTTAAAATCTTTTTTCTTAGTTTTCATAAATAAAGTCAGTGCGATTTTTTAAAGTTGATCATAAAAGTTAGGTTAGATTTAGTAAAATTTTTTCGGTAACTTTGAAAATTTTTTTAAATTTTTTGAAAAAAATTAGAGATAATTTGATCATTTTAGTAGAAAATAAACATCTTAATTTATCTCTCTTTAAAATTTTTCTTCTCAATTTTTATAAATAAACTCACCGCGATTTTTTAAATTTGGTCAAAATTATTAATTTCGATCGAAATTTTTCGATATTTTTGGGAATTTTTTAAAATTTTTTGGTAATAATTAGGGATAATTCGATGGTATTATTAAAAAATAGATATTTTAATTTATTCCCCTTTTAAAATCTTTTTTCTCAATTTTCATAAATAAAATCAGTTCGATTTTTCAAAGTTGATCCAAAATGTTAGGTTAGATACGGTGAAAATTTTTCGGTAACTTTGAAAATTTTTTTAAATTTTTTGAAAAAAATTAGAGATAATTTGATCGTTTTAGTAGAAAATGAACATCTTAATTTATCTCTTTTTAAAATTTTTCTTCTCTATTTTTATAAATAAACTCTCCACGATGTTTTAAATTTGGTTAAAATTGTTAATTTCGATGGAAATTTCTCCATGTTTTTGGGATTTTTTTTAAGTTTTTTGGTAATAATTAGGGATAATTTAATGGTATTATTAGAAAATAGATATTTTAATTTATTCCCCTTTAAAATCTTTTTTCTTAGTTTTCATAAATAAAGTCAGTGCGATTTTTTAAAGTTGATCATAAAAGTTAGGTTAGATTTAGTAAAATTTTTTCGGTAACTTTGAAAATTTTTTTAAATTTTTTGAAAAAAATTAGAGATAATTTGATCATTTTAGTAGAAAATAAACATCTTAATTTATCTCTCTTTAAAATTTTTCTTCTCAATTTTTATAAATAAACTCACCGCGATTTTTTATATTTGGTCAAAATTATTAATTTCGATCGAAATTTTTCGATGTTATTGGGAATTTTTTAAAATTTTTTGGTAATAATTAGGGATAATTCGATGGTATTATTAAAAAATAGATATTTTAATTTATTCCCCTTTAAAATCTTTTTTCTTAATTTTCATAAATAAAGTCATTGCGATTTTTTAAAGTTTATCATAAAAGTTAGATTAGATTCGGTAAAATTTTTTCGGTAACTTTGAAAATTTTTTTAAATTTTTTGGTAATAATTAGAGAAAATTTGATCATTTTAATAAAAAATAGACTTTTTAATTTATCTCTTTTTAAAATCTTATTCCTGGATTTTTAAACATAAAGTCAGTATGATTTTTTAAACTTGATCAAAAAAGTTAGGTTAGATTCGTAAAAAATTCTCCGGCAACTTTGAAAATTTTTAAAAATTTTTTGAAAAAAATTGGAAATAATTTGATTGTTATAATGGAAAATAGACATCTTAATTTATCTCTTTATGAATTATTTTTTCTCAATTTCTATAAATAAATTCAGTACGATTTTTTAAATTTGGTTAAAAATGTCAGTTTTGATCGAAATTTTTCAATGTTTTTGGGAATTTTTTTAATTTTTTTGATAATAATTAGAGAAAATTTGATCGTTTTAATAAAAAATAGACGTTTTTATTTATCTTTCTTTAAAATCTTTTTTCTCCATTTCCATAAATAAAGTCAGTACGATTTTTTAAAGTTGATCAAGAAAGTTAGGTTAGATTCGGTGAAAATTCTTCGGTAACTTTGAAAATTTTTTAAATTTTTTGGAAAAAATTAGAGAAAATTTGATAATTTTATTAAAAAATAGACATTTTAATTTATCCTCTTTTAAAATCTTTTTCCTTAATTTTCATAAATAAAGTCAGCATGATTTTTTAAACTTGGTCAAAATTCTCAGTTTCGGTCGAAATTTTGATGTTTTTTGGGATTTTTTTTAATTTTTTTGGTAACAATTAGAGAAAATTTGATCGTTTTATTAGAAAATAAACATTTTAATTTATCTCTTTTTAAGATCTTTTTTCTTCATTTCCATAAATAAAGTCAGTACGATTTTTTAAAGTTGATCAAAAAAGTTAGGTTAGATTCGGACAAAATTTTTCGGTAACTTTGGGAATTTTTTTAAATTTTTTGGTAATAATTAGAGAAAATTTGATCGTTTTAATAGAAAATAGATATTTTAATTTACCCCCTTTTAAATTTTTTTTTCCTTAATTTTCATAAATAAAGTTTGTACGATTTTTCAAAGTTGATAAAAAAAATTAGGTTAGAATCGGTAAAATTTTTTCGGTAACTTTGAGAATTTTTTTAAATTTTTTGGAAAAAATTAGAAACAATTTAATCATTTCTGCAAAAAATAAACACTTTAATTTAGCTCTTACTGAAATTTCTTTGCTCAATTTCCACAAATAAAGTCAGCATGATTTTTTTAATTTGGTCAAAAATTATTAGTTTCGATCGAAATTTTTTGGTATTTTTGGGAATTTTTTTAATTTTTTTGGTGATAATTAAAGATAATTTGATCGTTTTAAGATAAAATAGACATTTTAATTAATCTTCTTTTAAATTTTTTTATCTCTATTTTCATAAATAAAGTCGTCACGATTTTTTAAAGTTGATCAAAAAAGTTAGGTTAGATTCGGTTAAAATTTTTCGGTAACTTTGACAATTTTTTTAAATTTTTTGGACAAAATTAAAAGTAATTTGATCGTTTTAGTGGAAAATAGACATTTTAATTTATCTCCTTTTAAAAATTTTTTTCTCAATTTTCATAAATAAAGTCAGTGTGATTTTTGAAATTTGATCAAAAATGTTAGTTTCGATCGAAATTTTTCCATGTTTTTGGAAATTTTTTTAATTTTTTTGGTAATAATTAGAGAAAATTTGGTTATTTTAGTAGAAAATAAACATTTTAATTTATCTCTTTTTAAGATCTTTTTTCTTAATCTCCATAAATAAAGTCAGTACGATTTTTCAAAGCTGAGCAAAAAAGTTAGGTTAGATTCGGTGAAAATTTTTCGGTAACTTTAGAAATTTTTTTAAATTTTTTGGTAAAATATAGAAATAATTTAATCACTTTAGTAAAAAATAAACATGTTAATGTATCTCTTTTAAAAAAAAATTTTCTCAATTTTTATAAATAAAGTCAGCAGGACTTTTTAAATTTATATATTTTTTTTTTCTAAAAACTTTCAAATTGTATTTTTTCTTTTTATAAAATTTCATTTAAAAGTAAAAAACCCCTTTTGTACCTCCACAACAAAATAGGTCAAAGGGTAGGAGAGAAATTTAAACGACCAGTCTGTATGCAAACCCCATCACAAAAGCCCCAAGTTACAGAAGCCCCTCAAAATCGAACTCTTGGTGAGTTCTTGGCTAGAACTCCCAGCTCTACACCTCGGAGTTTCTCCAACTCGTGTACACACAGAATGGGTCGCTAATTAACCGTACGAACGGGCGTATTTGATTAATGTCGGCGACGTAAACTCCCGGATTCTTGCCGAGGCCCCCCTGGAACGGGGACTCTGGCAGTCGTTAACCGGTTTGATTGGTTAACGGCGTCCGGGGAACCGTCAAAAGCGCACCGATCGGGATTCCCTTATAATTGAGTTTGAGCTCTCTATTTTAAGGTGACTTCGCGTCGCGACGCTGCCGTCATGATGTTACGTAAACTTTCCGCATATCTCTATCCAGGTTTCTCAATTTTAACAAAACGGAACGGTTATGTAATCTTTAAGACGTGCGTAAGTCGAGTTAATCACATATTTCAAACACTTTGAAGTACATTTGTAGGGTATCTTTTAAGAGGGATGAAGATTTCTTAAGGATTTTCTGAAAATTTAATTAATTTTTTTTATCAAATTTAAAAAATCATGCCAACTTTATTTATGAAAATTAAGAAAAAATATTTCACAAAGAGATAAATTAAAATGTCTATTTTCTACTAAAATGATCAAATGATCTCTAATTTTTTTCAAAAAATTAAAAAAAATTTTTAAAGTTACCGAAGAATTTTGACCGAATCTAACCTAACTTTTATGATCAACTTTAAAAAATCGCACTGATTTTATTTATGAAAATTAAGAAAAAAGATTTTAGAGGGGGATAAATTAAAATATCTATTTTCTAATAATACCATTAAATTATCCCTAATTATTACCAAAAATTTTTAAAAAATTCTCAAAAACATGAAAAAATTTCGATCGAAACTAACAATTTTGACCAAATTTAAAAAATCGTGGGGAGTTTATTTATGAAAATTAAAAAGAAAAATTTTAAAAAGGGATAAATTAAGATGTTTATTTTCTCCTAAAATGATTAAATTATCTCTAATTTTTTCCAAAAAATTTAAAAAAAATTTCAAAGTTACCGAAAAAATTTTACCGAATCTAACCTAACTTTTATGATCAACTTTAAAAAATCGTACTGACTTTATTTATGAAAATTGAGAAAAAAGATTTTAAAAGGGGATAAATTAAAATGTCTATTTTTTAATAAAACGATCAAATTTTCTCTAATTTTTGTCAAAAAATTTAAAAAAATTCCCAAAAACATGAAAAAATTTCGATCGAAATTAACAATTTTAACCACATTTAAAACATCATGGAGAGTTTATTTATGAAAATTGAGAAATAAAATTTCACAAAAAGATAAATTAAAATGTTTATTTTTTACTAAAACGATTAAATTATCTCTAATTTTTTTCAAAAAATTAAAAAAAATTTTCAAAGTTACTGAAAAATGTTGACCGAATCTAACCTAACTTTTATGATCAACTTTAAAAAATCTCACTGATTTTATTTATGAAAATTAAGAAAAAAGATTTTAAAGGGGGATAAATTAAAATGTATATTTTCTAATAATACCATTAAATTATTCCTAATTATTACCAAAAAATTTAAAAAAATTCCCAAAAGCATGGAAAAATTTCGATCGAAATTAACAATTTTAACCAAATTTAAAAAATCGTGGTGAGTTTATTTATGGAAATTAAAAAAAAATTTTAAAAAGGGATAAATTAAGATGTTTATTTTCTCCTAAAATGATTAAATTATCTCTAATTTTTTTCAAAAAATTTAAAAAAGATTTGAAAGTTACCGAAAAAATGTTACCGAAAAAATTTTACCGAATCTAACCTAACTTTTATGATCAACTTTAAAAAATCTCACTGATTTTATTTATGAAAATTAAGAAAAAAGATTTTAAAGGGGGATAAATTAAAATGTATATTTTCTAATAATACCATTAAATTATCCCTAATTATTACCAAAAATTTAAAAAAAAATCTCAAAAACATGAAAAAATTTCAATCGAAACTAACAATTTTGACCAAATTTAAAAAATCGTGGTGAGTTTATTTATGGAAATTAAAAAGAAAAAATTTAAAAAGAGATAAATTAAGATGTTCATTTTCTACTAAAATGATCAAATTATCTCTAAATTTTTTCAAAAAATTTAAAAAAATTTTCAAAGTTACCGAAAAAATTTTACCGAATCTAACCTAACTTTTATGATCAACTTTAAAAAATCGCACTGACTTTATTTATGAAAATTAAGAAAAAAGATTTTAAAGGGGGATAAATTAAAATGTCTATTTTCTAATAATACCATTAAATTATCCCTAATTATTACCAAAAATTTTAAAAAAATTCCCAAAAACATGGAAAAATTTCGATCGAAATTAATAATTTTGACTAAATTTAAGAAATCGTGGTAAGTTTATTTATGAAAATTGAGAAGAAAGATTTAAAAAAAAGATAAATTAAAATGTTTATTTTTTACTAAAATGATTAAATTATTTCTAATTTTCTTCAAAAAATTTAAAAAAATTTTCAAAGTTACCGAAGAATTTCGACCGAATCTAACCTAACTTTTATGATCAACTTTAAAAAATCGTACAGACTTTATTTATGAAAATTAAGATAAAAGATTTTAAAGGGGAATAAAATAAAATGTCTATTTTTTAATAATACCATCGAATTATCTCTAATTATTACCAAAAATTTTAAAAAAATTCTCAAAAATATGGAAAAATTTCGATCGAAACTAACAATTTTGACCAAATTTAAAAAATCGTGGTGAGTTTATTTATGAAAATTGAGAAGAAAAATTTTAAAAAGAGATAAATTAATATATTTATTTTCTCCTAAAATGAACAAATTATCTCTAATTTTTTTCAAAAAATTTAAAAAAATTTTCAAAGTTACCGAAAAAATTTTACCAAATCTAACCTAACTTTTTCGATCAACTTTAAAAAATCGTACTGACTTTATTTATGAAAATTAAGAAAAAAGATTTTAAAGGGGGATAAATTAAAATGTCTATTTTCTAATAATACCATTAAATTATCCCTAATTATTACCAAAAATTTTAAAAAAATTCCCAAAAACATTGAAAAATTTCGATCGAAACTAACAATTTTGACGAAATTTAAAAAATCGTGGTGAGTTTATTTATGGAAATTGAGAAGAAAAATTTTAAAAAGAGATAAATTAAGATGTTTATTTTCTACTAAAATGATCAAATTATTTCTAATTTTTTACAAAAAATTAAAAAAAAATTTTTAAAGTTACCGAAGAATTTTGACCGAATCTAACCTAACTTTTATGATCAACTTTAAAAAATTGTACAGACTTTATTTATGAAAATTGAGAAAAAAGATTTTAAAGGGGGATAAATTAAAATGTCTATTTTTTAATAATACCATCGAATTATCCCTAATTATTACCAAAAAATTTAAAAAAAATTTCCAAAAACATCGAAAAATTTCGATCGAAATTAACAATTTTAACCAAATTTAAAAAATCGTGGAGAGTTTACTTATGGAAATTGAGAAGAAACATTTTAAAAAAAGATAAATTAAAATGTTTATTTTCTACCAAAACGATTAAATTATCTCTAATTTTTTTCAAAAGATTAAAAAAAATTTTCAAAGTTACCAAAAAAATTTTACCGAATCTAACCTAACTTTTATGATCAACTTTAAAAAATCGCACTGACTTTATTTATGAAAATTAATAAAAAAGATTTTAAAGGAGGATAAATTAAAATACCTATTTTCTAATAATACCATTAAATTATCCCTAATTATTACCAAAAAATTTAAAAAAATTCCCAAAAACATAGAAAAATTTCGATCGAAATTAATAATTTTGACCAAATTTAAAAAATCGTGGTGAGTTTATTTATAAAAATTGAGAAGAAAAATTTTAAAAAGAGATAAATTAAGATGTTTATTTTATCCTAAAATGATTAAATTATCCCTAATTTTTTTCAAAAAATTTAAAAAAAATTTCAAAGTTACCGAAAAAATTTTACCGAATCTAACCTAACTTTTATGATTAACTTTAAAAAATCATACAGACTTTGTTTATGAAAATTGAGAAAAAAGATTTTAAAGGGGGATAAATTAAAATGTATATTTTCTAATAATACCATTAAATTATCCCTAATTATTACCAAAATATTTAAAAAAATTCCCAAAAACATGAAAAAATTTCGATCGAAATTAACAATTTTAACCAAATTTAAAACATCGTGGAGAGTTTATATATAAAAATTGAGAAGAAAAATTTTAAAATGAGATAAATTAAGATGTTTATTTTCTACCAAAATGATCAAATTATCTCTAATTTTTTTCAAAAAATTAAAAAAAAAATTTCAAAGTTACCGAAAAAATTTTACCGAATCTAACCTAACTTTTATGATCAACTTTAAAAAATCGCACTGACTTTATTTATGAAAATTAAGAAAAAAGATTTTAAAGGGGGATAAATTAAAATGTATATTTTCTAATAATACCATCAAATTATCCCTAATTATTACCAAAAAACTTAAAAAAAATCCCAAAAACATGGAAAAATTTCAATCGAAACTAACAATTTTGACCAAATTTAAAAAATCGTGGTGAGTTTATTTATGAAAATTAAAAAGAAAAATTTTAAAAAGGGATAAATTAAGATGTTTATTTTCTTCCAAAATGATCAAATTATCTCTAATTTTTTTCAAAAAATTTAAAAAAAATTTCAAAGTTACCGAAAAAATTTTACCGAATCTAACCTAACTTTTATGATCAACTTTAAAAAATCGCACTGACTTTATTTCTAAAAACTAAGAAAAAAGATTTTAAAGGGAAATAAATTAAAATATCTATTTTCTAATAATACTATTAAATTTTCTCTAATTATTACCAAAAATTTTAAAAAAATTCCCAAAAACATCGAAAAATTTCGATCGAAATTAATAATTTTGACCAAATTTAAAAAATCATGGTGAGTTTATTTATGAAAATTGAAAAGAAAAATTTTAAAAAGAGATAAATTAAGATGTTTATTTTCTACCAAAATGATCAAATTATCTCTAATTTTTTTCAAAAAAATTTTAAAAAATTTTGAAAGTTACCGAAAAATTTTGACGGAATCTAACCTAACTTTTATGATCAACTTTAAAAAATCGCACTGACTTTATTTATGAAAACTAAGAAAAAAGATTTCAAAGGGGGATAAATTAAAATGTCTATTTTCTAATAAAACCATTAAATTATCCCTAATTATTACCAAAATATTTAAAAAAATTCCCAAAAACATCGAAAAATTTCGATCGAAATTAATAATTTTGACCAAATTTAAAAAATCGTGGAGAGTTTATTTATGAAAATTAAAAAGAAAAATTTTAAAAAGAGATAAATTAAGATGTTTATTTTCTCCCAAAATGATCAAATTAGCTCTAATTTTTTTCAAAAAATTTAAAAAAAATTTCAAAGTTACCGAAAAAATTTTACCGAATCTAACCTAACTTTTATGATCAACTTTAAAAAATCGCACTGACTTTATTTATGAAAATTAAGAAAAAAGATTTTAAAGGGGAATAAATTAAAATGTATATTTTCTAATAATACCATTAAATTATCCCTAATTATTACCAAAAATTTAAAAAAAAATTCCCAAAAACATGGAAAAATTTCGATCGAAATTAACAATTTTAACCAAACTTAAAAAATCGTTGTGAGTTTATTTATGGAAATTAAAAAGAAAAAATTTAAAAAGAGATAAATTAAAATGTTTATTTTCTCCCAAAATGATCAAATTATCTCTAATTTTTTTCAAAAAATTTAAAAAAAATTTCAAAGTTACCGAAAAAATTTTAACCGAATCTAACCTAACTTTTATGATCAACTTTAAAAAATCGCACTGGCTTTATTTATGAAAATTAAGAAAAAAGGTTTTAAAGGGGGGTAAATTAAAATGTCTATTTTCTAATAATACCATTAAATTATGCCTAATTATTACCAAAATATTTAAAAAAATTCCCAAAAACATGGAAAAATTTCAATCAAAACTGACATTTTTAACCAAATTTAAAAAATCGCACTGAGTTTATTTATGAAAATTAAGGAAAAAAATTTTAAAAGGGGATAAATTAAAATGTCTATTTTTTTAAAATATCATCAAATTATCCCTAATTATTACCAAAAAATTAAAAAAAAAATCGATAAAAACTTAAAAATCTATTTTGTTTACTGTCAAATTTGACAGTTAAACGACAGATCCGTACTCAGCCCTTTTTTCATACTTAAATTATTTTTATTAATATTTAACGTTTTTTTTTAAATGTAATCGTTCAAATTATCTTTAAAAAAATGTTTAAAATAATAAAATTAAACTAAATCCAACCCAACACATTACATTTAAGATTTATAACAAAAATTTTTGGTAAAACTAATCTATTATTAAATTAAATGATATAATAAATATTAAGAATTGTATATTTAGATCTGATTTTTTAATATTTTTCTTAGTGAAACGAGTGATATGGAAGATGAAGCTGGAGATGATGCAAAATCCGTAAAAACAACAGACGAAAATAAAAAGTGTGTATTATCATCATTAATTTTTTATATTTCATTCATTTAAATGCATTTCATTCCAAATTTTTAACATCCCAAAAAAGAAAAAATCATATTGAAATGAAAAGTTGATCTTCCACGGTAAAACCAATTCAATTCCCGGTAATGACATAACAAGGAAGCCTTAAAGCGGCCGAAGAGTTCAAGGTTCTAATTGAACTGCGCCCGTATGTAACTTTTCCCGCTATTTTCTAGGTCATTACGAAATGTCACGACGAATGTGTTTATTCCAGACTTAGAATAGCACTTTACCGTACCTTACCGCATTTGCACAAATGAAAGTAACAGCGCGCGATCGGTCGCGGCCGTAAAAAGTTTAATTATTGCCGCTGTGGAAGGTCGAAACTCCTTCAACTATGCCTTTACCGTTAGACGGTTTAATAATTGTTATGAAACACACGCATAATACATATCACTAGGATTTTACGCATTTTTTCCATAATTATATCCACATTTTTATATCCTCATTTTTGTATATACCTATTTTTATATAATATGCATTTTTAAACCTCACTAGTAAATTTTTAAAAATTCTTAAAAAATTGAATTTTAAAGATTTTGATTTGATTTTCTTTCTAAATGAAACTTAAAACATTCTAATTTTAATTAAAAAAGACCGTTTTATTGCAAGTGTTGTCAAAAAAATTAAAAAAATTTTCAAAGTTGGTAAAAATTTTTTTAGGTTACAAAATTAACCGTTTTTTAAAAAATTCACCAAAAATTCATTTTTAAAGATTTCGATTTTATTTTTTTTCTAAATGAAACTTAAAACATTCTAATTTTAATTAGAAAAGACCGTTTTATTCCAAGTGTTGTCAAAAAAATTAAAAAAATTTTCAAAGTGATTAAAAATTTTTGACACTTCTAACCTAACTTAGAAAAATCGACCAACTTTAAAAATTCCTAAAAAATTGAATTTTAAAGATTTTGATTTGATTTTTTTTCTAAATGAAACTTAAAACATTCTAATTTTAATTAAAAAAGACCGTTTTATTACAAGTGTTGTCAAAAAAATTTAAAAAATTTTCTAAGTTGGTAAAAATTTTTTTAGGTTACAAAATTAACCGTTTTTTAAAAAATTCACCAAAAATTCATTTTTAAAGATTTCGATTTTATTTTTTTTTCTAAATGAAACTTAAAACATTCTAATTTTAATTAGAAAAGACCGTTTTATTCCAAGTGTTGTCAAAAAAATTAAAAAAATTTTCAAAGTGATTAAAAATTTTTGACACTTCTAACCTAACTTAGAAAAATCGACCAACTTTAAAAATTCCTAAAAAATTGAATTTTAAAGATTTTGATTTGATTTTTTTTCTAAATGAAACTTAAAACATTCTAATTTTAATTAAAAAAGACCGTTTTATTACGTGTTGTCAAAAAAATTTAAAAAATTTTCAAAGTTGGTAAAAATTTTTTTAGGTTAGAAAATTAACCGTTTTTTAAAAAATTCACCAAAAATTCATTTTTAAAGATTTCGATTTTATTTTTTTTCTAAATGAAACTTAAAACATTCTAATTTTAATTAGAAAAGACCGTTTTATTCCAAGTGTTGTCAAAAAAATTAAAAAAATTTTCAAAGTGATTAAAAATTTTTGACACTTCTAACCTAACTTAGAAAAATCGACCAACTTTAAAAATTCCTAAAAATTGAATTTTAAAGATTTTGATTTGATTTTTTTTCTAAATGAAACTTAAAACATTCTAATTTTAATTAAAAAAGACCGTTTTATTACGTGTTGTCAAAAAAATTTAAAAAATTTTCAAAGTTGGTAAAAATTTTTTTAGGTTAGAAAATTAACCGTTTTTTAAAAAATTCACCAAAAATTCATTTTTAAAGATTTCGATTTTATTTTTCTTCCAAATGAAACTTAAAACATTCTAATTTTAATTAGAAAAGACCGTTTTATTCCAAGTGTTGTCAAAAAAATTAAAAAGATTTTCAAAGTGAATAAAAATTTTTGACACTTCTAACCTAACTTAGAAAAATCGACCAACTTTAAAAATTCCTAAAAAATTCATTTTTAAAGATTTTGATTTGATTTTTTTTTCTAAATGAAACTTAAAGCATTGTAATTTTGATTAAAACAGACCGTTTTACTCCAACTATTATCAAAAAATTTTAAAAAAATTTCAAAGTTAATAAAAATTTTTTTGGCAGTTCTAACCTAATTTTAAAAAAACGATCAGCTTTAAAAATTCGCCAAAAATTCATTTTTAAAGATTTTGATTTGATTTTTTTTCTAAATGAAACTTAAAACATTCTCATTTTAATTAAAAAAGACCGGTTTATTCCAACTATTATCAAAAAAATTAAAAAAATTCCCAAAGTTGGTAATTTTTGACTGTTTATAACCTAATTTTTAGAAAATCAACTCAATTTTAAAAAATCCTCAAAAATTTATTTTTTAAAATTAAGAAATAATTTTTTGGAAAATGAAAGTTAAAATATTGGAAATTTAAATAAAAAAGACGGATTTTTTCTAAATGTTGTTAAAAAAATTAAAAAAATTCCCAAAGTTGGTGAAAAATTTTTGACAATTTATCACCTAATTTTTAGAAAATCAACTCAATTTTAAAAATTCCCCAAAAATTTATTTTTTAAAACTAAGAAATAATTTTTTGGAAAATGAAAGTTAAAATATTGGAAATTTAAATAAAAAAGACGGACTTTTTCCAAGTGCTGTCAAAAAAATTTAAAAAATTCCCAAAGTTGGTAAAAAATTTTTGACAGTTTATAACCTAACTAAAAAAATCAACTCAGCTTTAAAAAATCCCCAAAAATTTATTTTTTAAAACTAAGAAATAATTTTTTGGAAAATGAAAGTTAAAATATTGGAAATTTAAATAAAAAAGACGGACTTTTTCCAAGTGTTGTCAAAAAATTTAAAAAAATTCCCAAAGTTGGTAAAAAATTTTTGACAGTTTATAACCTAATTAAAAAAATCAACTCAACTTTAAAAAATCCCCAAAAATTTATTTTTTAAAACTAAGAAATAATTTTTTGAAAAATGAAAGTTAAAATATTGGAAATTTAAATAAAAAAGACGGATATTTTCCAAGTGTTGTCAAAAAATTTAAAAAAATTCCCAAAGTTGGTAAAAAATTTTTGACACTTTATAACCTAATTAAAAAAATCAAATCAACTTTAAAAAATCCTCAAAAATTTATTTTTTAAAACTAAGAAATAATTTTTTGAAAAATGAAAGTTAAAATATTGGAAATTTAAATAAAAAAGACGGATTTTTTCTAAGTGTTGTCAAAAAAATTAAAAAAATTCTCAAAGTTGGTAAAAAATTTTTGACAGTTTATAACCTAATTAAAAAAATCAACTCAACTTTAAAAAATCCCCAAAAATTTATTTTTTAAAACTAAGAAATAATTTTTTGAAAAATGAAAGTTAAAATATTGGAAATTTAAATAAAAAAGACGGATATTTTCCAAGTGTTGTCAAAAAATTTAAAAAAATTCCCAAAGTTGGTAAAAAATTTTTGACACTTTATAACCTAATTAAAAAAATCAAATCAACTTTAAAAAATCCTCAAAAATTTATTTTTTAAAACTAAGAAATAATTTTTTGGAAAATGAACGTTAAAATATTGGAAATTTAAATAAAAAAGACGGATATTTTCCAAGTGTTGTCAAAAAATTTAAAAAAATTCCCAAAGTTGGTAAAAAATTTTTGACAGTTTATAACCTAATTTTTAGAAAATCAACTCAACTTTAAAAAATCCCCAAAAATTTATTTTATAAAACTAAGAAATAATTTTTTGGAAAATGAAAGTTAAAATATTGGAAATTTAAATAAAAAAGACGGATATTTTCCAAGTGTTGTCAAAAAAATTAAAAAAATTCCCAAAGTTGGTAAAAAATTTTTGACACTTTATAACCTATTTAAAAAATCAAATCAACTTTAAAAAATCCTCAAAAATTTATTTTTTAAAACTAAGAAATAATTTTTTGGAAAATGAAAGTTAAAATATTGGAAATTTAAATAAAAAAGACGGATTTTTTCCAAGTGTTGTCAAAAAAATTAAAAAAATTCCCAAAGTTGGTAAAAAATTTTTGACAGTTTATAACCTAATTTTTAGAAAATCAACTCAATTTTAAAAATTCCCCAAAAATTTATTTTTTAAAACTAAGAAATAATTTTTTGGAAAATGAAAGTTAAAATATTGGAAATTTAATTAAAAAAGACGGATTTTTTCTAAGTGTTGTCAAAAAAATTAAAAAAATTCTCAAAGTTGGTAAAAAATTTTTGACAGTTTATAACCTAATTAAAAAAATCAAATCAACTTTAAAAAATCCTCAAAAATTTATTTTTTAAAACTAAGAAATAATTTTTTGGAAAATAAAAGTTAAAATATTGGAAATTTATATAAAAAAGACGGATTTTTTCCAAGTGTTGTCAAAAGAATTAAAAAAATTCCCAAAGTTGGTAAAAAATTTTTGACAGTTTATAACCTAATTTTTAGAAAATCAACTCCATTTTAAAAAATTCCCCAAAAATTTATTTTTTAAAACTAAGAAATAATTTTTTGGAAAATGAAAGTTAAAATATTGGAAATTTAAATAAAAAAGACGGATTTTTTACAAGTATTGTCAAAAAAATTAAAAAAATTCCCAAAGTTGGTAAAAAATTTTTGACAGTTTATAACCTAATTAAAAAAATCAACTCAACTTTAAAAAATCCCCAAAAATTTATTTTTTAAAACTAAGAAATAATTTTTTGGAAAATGAAAGTTAAAATATTGGAAATTTAAATAAAAAAGACGGATATTTTCCAAGTGTTGTCAAAGAAATTAAAAAAATTCCCAAAGTTGGTAAAAAATTTTTGACAGTTTATAACCTAATTTTTAGAAAATCAACTCAATTTTAAAAAATCCTCAAAAATTAATTTTTTAAAACTAAGAAATAATTTTTTGGAAAATGAAAGTTAAAATATTGGAAATTTAAATAAAAAAGACGGACTTTTTCCAAGTGTTGTCAAATAATTTAAAAAAATTCCCAAAGTTGGTAAAAAATTTTTGACTGTTTATAACCTAATTAAAAAAATCAACTCAACTTTAAAAAATCCCCAAAAATTTATTTTTTAAAACTAAGAAATAATTTTTTGGAAAAGGAAAGTTAAAATATTGGAAATTTAAATAAAAAAGACGGATATTTTCCAAGTGTTGTCAAAAAAATTAAAAAAATTCCCAAAGTTGGTAAAAAAAATTTTGACAGTTCTAACCTAATTTAAAAAAAACGATCAGCTTTAAAAATTCGCCAAAAATTCATTTTTAAAGATTTTGATTTGATTTTTTTTCTAAATGAAACTTAAAACATTCTAGTTTTAACTAAAAAATGTCGTTTTACTCCAATTGTTATCAAAAAATTTAAAAAAAATTTCAAAGTTAATAAAGAATTTTTTGACAGTTCTAACCTAATTTAAAAAAAAATCGAACAACTTTAAACATTCGCCAAAAATTCATTTTTAAAGATTGTGATTTGATTTTCTTTCTAAATGAAACTTAAAACATTCTAATTTTAATTAAAAAAGACCGTTTTATTACAAGTGTTGTCAAAAAAATTTAAAACATTTTCAAAGTTGGTAAAAATTTTTTTAGGTTAGAAAATTAACCGTTTTTTAAAAATTCACCAAAAATTCATTTTTAAAGATTTCGATTTTATTTTTTTTTCTAAATGAAACTTAAAACATTCTAATTTTAATTAGAAGAGACCGTTTTATTCCAAGTATTGTCAAAAAAATTAAAAAAATTTTCAGTGATTAAAAATATTTGACACTTCTAACCTAACTTAGAAAAATCGACCAACTTTAAAAATTCCTAAAAAATTGAATTTTAAAGATTTTGATTTGATTTTTTTTTCTAAATGAAACTTAAAACATTGTAGTTTTGATTAAAAAAGACCGTTTTACTCCAAGTATTATCAAAAAAATTTAAAAATTTTCAAAGTTGGTAAAAAAAATTTTGACAGTTCTAACCTAATTTAAAAAAAACGATCAGCTTTCAAAATTCGCCAAAAATTCATTTTTAAAGATTTTGATTTGATTTCTTTTCTAAATGAAACTTAAAACATTCTAATTTTAATTAGAAAAGACCGTTTTATTCCAAGTGTTGTCAAAAAAATTAAAAAAATTTTCAAAGTGAATAAAAATTTTTGACACTTCTAACCTAACTTAGAAAAATCGACCAACTTTAAAAATTCCTAAAAAATTGAATTTTAAAGATTTTGATTTGATTTTTTTTTCTAAATGAAACTTAAAACATTCTAATTTTAATTTAAAAAGACCGTTTTATTCCAAGTGTTTTCAAAAAAATTAAAAAAATTTTCAAAGTTGGTAAAATTTTTTTTAGGTTAGAAAATTAAGCATTTCTTAAAAAAATTCATGAAAAATTCATTTTTAAAGATTTTGATTTGATTTTTTTTTCTAAATGAAACTTAAAACATTCTAATTTTAATTAAAAAAGACCATTTTACTCCAACTATTATCAAAAAATTTTAAAAAAATTTCAAAGTTAATAAAAATTTTTTTGACAGTTCTAACCTAACTTAGAAAAATCGACCAACTTTAAAAATTCCTAAAAAATTGAATTTTAAAGATTTTGATTTGATTTTTTTTCTAAATGAAACTTAAAACATTCTAATTTTAATTAAAAAAGACAGTTTTACTCCAAGTATTATCAAAAAAAATTAAAAAATTTTCAAAGTTGGTAAAAAAATTTTGACAGTTCTAACCTAATTTAAAAAAAAGATCAGTTTTTAAAATTCGCCAAAAATTCATTTTTAAAGATTTCGATTTTATTTCTTTTCTAAATGAAACTTAAAACATTCTAATTTTAATTAGAAAAGACCGTTTTATTCCAAGTGTTATCAAAAAAATTAAAAAAATTTTCAAAGTGATTAAAAATTTTTGACACTTCTAACCTAACTTAGAAAAATCGACCAACTTTAAAAATTCCTAAAAAATTAAATTTTAAAGATTTTGATTTGATTTTTCTTCTAAATGAAACTTAAAACATTGTAATTTTGATTAAAAAAGACCGTTTTACTCCAACTATTATCAAAAAATTTTTAAAAAATTTCAAAGTTAATAAAATTTTTTTTGACAGTTCTAACCTAATTTTAAAAAAACGATCAGCTTTAAAAATTCGCCAAAAATTAATTTTTAAAGATTTTGATTTGATTTTTTTTCTAAATGAAACTTAAAACATTCTAGTTTTAACTAAAAAATGTCGTTTTACTCCAATTGTTATCAAAAAATTTTAAGAAAATTTCAAAGTTAATAAAAAATTTTTTGACAGTTCTAACCTAATTTAAAAAAAAATCGATCAACTTTAAAAATTCGCCAAAAATTCATTTTTAAAGATTTTGATGTGTTTCCTTTTCTAAATGAAAGTTAAAACATTCTAGTTTTATATAAAAAAGACCGATTTATTCCAACTGTTATCAAAAAATTTAAAAAAAATTTCAAAGTTGATAGAAAAAATTCAAATTAAATCTCGACTCAAATCCATTAAATTAATTTTTACTTAAGCTAATTTTAATCTTGACTCAAACAAATAATTTTTTATTTACAATTAGACAAAATCACAGTGAGATTGAGAAAAGAAGAAGGGATAAAATGAACACTTACATCACTGAATTATCGGCGATGATTCCTATGTGCCATGCTATGTCTAGAAAATTGGATAAATTAACAGTTTTAAGAATGGCTGTTCAACATTTAAAAACGATTAGAGGTGCTGTTCATTCTTACACTGAGGGACATTATAAACCGTCGTTTTTATCCGATCAGGAACTTAAACAACTTATTTTACAGGTTTGTTTCATTTAAAGAATCAATTCTTTTTCAAAGAATGAAAATTAAAAAAAAAATTTGTTTATTTTTAGGCAGCTGATGGTTTTTTATTCGTCGTCGGTTGTGATCGAGGAAGAATACTTTATGTTTCTGAGTCGGTGTCTAAAGTATTAAATTATTCACAGGTAAATAGAACTTAAATCAAAATTTATTTAAAAATTTCGGGATTTTTACTTTAAATTGATTTAAAAAAATTTTGCATATTATATTTTGGTTTTTCATACCTAACTTTTCTTAATCTTTATTAAATATTTTAAAATTTCAAGAAAATATTCATCTACTAAGCTTGGTTATATTACTATATTATCATGAAGTTATGAGTAGCGGCAAATTATTTTGTGCTTTATTATTAAGTTTTTTGCAAGTCGATAATTTCGAAAGGATTTCAAAGAAAAATTTATCTCGAAGTTTTTTGTATCACACTATCAACAGTATCTAATGTTCTGATGAAGTGACGAATAAAAGACTACAAACAAGAATAAAACAAGATGGCTCTAGAAGACCATTCGTTTCGACAACAGGAACATCATTAGAGAACAGGAACATCATTAGAGAACAGGAACATCATTGGGTTTTATCGGCAGAATCCTAGACTAACTGACAAAGAAGCAATCATTCATTTTGATTATCAAGAGGATACTGAAGGAAATGAGATTGTATGGACGTCATCCGGCAAAGAAATCATTCTTTTCGGATAACAAAAAGAAGACGCGCTTGTCAAATAGATAAAGGAACACGTTTCGTGGACAAAATAGAATTGAGACAAAGTTATCTGAAATGACGAATCGAAGCTCTTTCTCTCCAGAACGAACGTCATCACGCGTCTACAACATCCTATTGACATTCGCTTCGATACCAAGTATCATTTACACACTATGAAACATGATAGTTGAAGTGTCATGATGTGAGGATGATTCAGCTTACAATTAGCTGATATCTACCTTTATGGTTGTATTCAGGATAATATAGATCAGTGGTGTCCACTAATTTTTGACCAAGATCGACTTTTCATGTAAATGCGTTACCAAGATCGACCGAAGCAGGGCCGGATTGGTTGTCTCCTCCCCCGGAAACGCACTGATTGATGACAAATAAAAAAAAGATCCCTGATCTATAGTGAAATACTACCAGTACCAGCCTTAGATTCGTGAATTTGATGGCGATCGACTGAAAATGGCTTCGCGATCGACTTTATGGACACCACTGATATAGATCATAGCATATACAAAGATATTTTACAAGATCACAGGGTTTATTTGCAAATTTGAGTAAGTGGAAAGAAGCACGCGATTTCGTATGTGACTAAGAAAGCGATTATAGAAGTTTGCAACAAGGAAAGATATCAGCACCTCAGAGGTAAGGTGTGTTAAGTCACATTTTTTGCGGAAATGAGTTATCTCCACCATGTGCTTTAACATATCAAGTTGTATCTTGAGTCCACTTTCAAATCTCTCTCCTCAACAATTTCGAGTTTGTGACTTAACACACCTTACCTCTGGGGTGCTGATATAGAGTTAGCAAGGTAGTTTTCTATCACACTACCAGCAGTATCTAATGTTCAAAAGAAGAGGCGAATACAAAAAGAGTACATCAAGAAGAATAAGACAAGATAGTCCCAAAAGACCATTTGTCTCGACAAGAGGAATGTCATCGGGTTTTTCTGACAGAATCTTAGACTAACTGTGGGGAGCATCGTTTCCCTGGTCAAGTAAGAGTTTGTCTCCATGACACTTCAGGATATCAAACACGACTCTAATGCCTAGACGTCACCTCTGTTGAGATTTATTCACTGGCAGACAGTATTACAATAAATGTTCCGCTTAACAATTACGGCTGCTGGAACTGCTTGAACTGCTGGAACTAAACTCACAAGGTTTATCGGTCTCTTATATACTAGAAATATATCACAAAACATATTAGAACGTAACATCTCCATCTATGAACCGACAATCCAACTATTAATTGACGTTGATTGCTATTTAACAACCTCCATGTATTCTATGAAAGCACATAAAGGTTGCTACACTACATCCTTACAACATTGTATGCTACTCATAGAGAGAAAGACATATCGTATGAATGTCTTGTTGACGTCTTGTACTATAATGAGGATAAACCCTAAATATATAGGTTCAGGTTAGATTTTCCAGTAAAAAGATTATCGATGAGTGAAGCATTTTTCGAAAGACGTCGTCGATTAGTTCCCACAGTGTCACGTCGTGGTTCTCGATTAAAACACTTAGAACCCAGACATCGATATTTTCCAACCACAATGGGACAGTTTCGGGTGAAAGGTGAAGAGCGTTCGAGTCAGCTCCACCATCGAGAAATTTCTCTAACTGCAGGAGGAGCGAGTCAAGATCGAAAAAAAAAAACACCCTTACCGAATTCATGCCTCGTTCATTATAAGCTGTGATGAATGCTAAAGGTTATTCTATGAAATACTAAGAGAATAAAATACTAAGATACTACTGATTAATTCCCGAAGGATTGCATCAAGATTCTTGACTGAAAGACATAGAACCCGGACAACAACTAACTGTAAGAGGAGTGAGTCAAAATTGACAAAAAGATCATCGACACCATTATCGTGTTCATACCTCGTTGGTTCCAAGCTTTGATCAATACCAAAGGTTATTTTACGAAATACTAAGAGAACAACATACTAAGAGAGTACTGATTAGTTCCTGAAGGATTACACCAAGGTTCTCGACTGAAAAACATAGAACTCGGACATCAATATTATTGAGTCATTGTAGAATATTTTCCAGGGCAAACTAAAGAGCCTTTGAACCAACTCTACCAACGAGAAATTTCGCTAATTGCAAGAAGAGTGAGTCAAAATCGACAAAAAAATCATCAACACCCTCATCGAGTTCATACCTCGATGGTTCCAAGCTATGATCAATGCTAAAGGTTATTCTGCGAAATACTAAGAGAACAAAATACTAAAAAAGTACTGATTAGTTCTCGAAGGATTGCATCAAAATTCTCGACTGAAAGACGTAGAACCTGGCTATCAACATTATTGACTCATTGTGAAACATTCTCGAGGGCAAGCTGAAGGGTGTTCGAGCCAGCTCCATCAAGAAGTTTTGCTAACGGAGAAGAGTGAAAAGGAAGGAGTGAATCAAAATCGACAAAATTATCGACACCCTCATCGACTTCACACCTCGTTGGTTCCAAGCTATAATCGATGCCAAAAGTTATTCTACGAAATACTAAGTCATACTTTCCCCATACTTACTGCAAAGTTCAACAGAGTTGATTATCTATTCAACTGATTGACATTTTGATTCTTTCCTTTGATTGTTAATTTTTACCAATTATGTAGATTAAAAAATCAAAAAAATAATTTTCTGTATTTAACATATAAACTAACAATTAATAATTTTTAGGGTGATTTACTAGGACAAAGTTTATTCGACATCCTCCACCCAAAAGACGTAGCAAAAGTCAAAGAACAACTCTCATCTTCGGATTTAAACCCACGCGAAAGACTGATCGATGCCAAAAGTACTCCAACCAAAACCATCTTCATACAAATCAATATTAACATTTAGCATTTATTTTTAGCCATGTTACCAGTAAAAACAGACGTTCCTCAAAGCGTAACTCGCTTATGTCCCGGAGCTCGCCGCTCATTTTTCTGCAGAATGAAATGTAGACACCCATCCCAAGTAAAAGAAGAAGCAGACACAACAACAGGTTGCCACCGTAGAAAAAAACAAAATTCGGATAAAAAATACAACGTGATTCAATGCACCGGATATTTAAAATCCTGGGCACCGGCTAAAATAGGATTAGAAGAACAAGAAGGCGAAACGGATAGCGATTCCTGCAATTTATCTTGTTTAGTAGCCGTTGGAAGAACCTTACCGCATATTTCAACCGTAGCAGCTGCTACAAAAAGCCGACCAAATATACGATCCATACAATTTATATCCAGACACGCTTTAGATGGAAAATTTTTATTTGTCGATCAACGAGCAACTTTAGTTTTAGGATTTTTACCTCAAGAATTATTAGGAAGTAGTATGTACGAGTATTATCATCACGATGACATCCCTACGATTGCTGATTGTCATAAATGCGCGCTTCAAACTACTGAGAGGGTTTCAACCAGCGTTTATCGATTTAGAACTAAAAATGGGGGATTTGTGCGATTACAAAGCGAATGGAAGTCGTTTAAAAATCCCTGGACGAAGGAAATTGAATATATGATAGCGAAAAATAATTTAATTTTGTATGTTAAATATGGGGAAAAAATAAAATATATAGAGGAGTAAAATAATTTTTTTTGTAGGACTGATTTTAGAACTGTTGAAAGTACAGCGGGAAGATCGGATGGGATACAAGAAAATTTTGATTTCTTCGCTCAAAGTAAGTTTAATTAAAAAAAAAAATAATTAAATTTAAAAAAAATTAACATTTAACGTGTAAAATAGGCTTTAGAATTTTCTAATTATAGGTTAGAAAATTATATAAGTTAAAGGATATTTTAAATGTCACTTTTGACAGTTAAAAAAATTTTAATGTCACTTTGACAAATAAGGACCGAATTACACGATTTTTTTTAAATATCAAAATTTATTTTTTAGCTGCTGGGAGAGAAATGCAAAGATTGATTAATAATCACGTTGAAGCTAGTAAAATAGGTCGTCAAATTGCGGAACAAGTTATGGATTCGCAAAGAAGAACCGAAGAGAACTCTTCGGGGAGTAGTCCGGATCCGGATGCTGAGTCTAGTTTGCAAGTAACTAACGATGTAAGTTTTAAAATTTAAAAATTACCTTAAAAAATTTTAAAAAACGCAGGTATACGTTTTATTTTTAGTCCCATATATCAACCAGTATTCCAAATGAACAACAAAGGATACAACCGGTTCATGAATTTGCCCAACCGACGAATAATTCGTTCAATCACGTTAGAAATAATGTTTCGTTAATGAACGTAGTGAATGATCCGGGTAAGTTTTGAAAAATTTTGTTCAACTTAACACCTTGTTGACCGGTGACGAGATAACTCGTCATTTCATATCCAAACGTTGCTGACCGGTGACGAGTTAACTCGTCGTCATAGCACTTGTTATGTCACATTGCGGTGACAGCATAGTTTCTACGTAAAATTGCCGGTCAACAAAGTGTTAAAAAAATCCTGTGGACTTTTTGAAATTTAAAACTGCGGTTTAGAAAATTTAAACCTAAAATATTGTATTTTGTATCAAATAAGTCAAATATTTTCTAATTATTACCCAAAAAATTAAAAAAATTCATAAAAACGACTAAAATTTTTGACGGTTTATAACCCAACTTTTTTGAAAATTTTGACCAATTTTAAAAAATCGTGGAGACTTTATTTTTTAAAATTAAAAAATGAGATTTGTATTAATTGAAAGCTAAAATATTCTATTTTCTAATAAAAAAGTCAATTTTATTCTAATTATTACCTAAAAAATTAAAAAAATTCATAAAGGTGATTAAAATTTTTGACAGTTCATAACCCAACTTTTTTTTTAATTTTGTCGAACTTTAAAAAATCGTAGACACTTTATTTTTTTAAATTATGAAATGAAATTTGTATTAATTGAAAGTTAAAAGTTTCTATTTCCTAATAAAAAAAGTTAATGTTTGATGTAACTTTCAAAACATTTAGAAAATATAAGATTATTAGGGTTTAATTTTTCTATAGAAAATGAATGGTATTTCGATTGTTATTTGGGTTGCCTAGACGTAAGAGAAAGTCAATTTTTATTTTATCAAAGTCAATATTTTGTAATAAAAAATCAATTTTGTTCTAATTATTATCTAAAAAATTAAAAAAAAATCTTAAAGGTGACAAAAAAATTTTTTTAACCTAACTTTTTAAAGATTTTGATCAATTTTTAAAAAATCGTGAAGACTTTATTTTTTTTTTAATTAAGAAATGAAATTTGTATTAATTGAAAGTTAAAATACTCTATTTTCTAATAAAAAAGTTAAATTTGTTCTAATTATTACTCAAAAAATTAAAAAAAATCATAAAGTTAACTAAAATTTTTTATAACCTAACTTTAAAAAAAAATTGACCAAATGTAAAAAATCGTGGAGACTTTATTTTTTTAAATTAAGAAATGAAATTTGTATTAATTGAATGTTAAAATTTTCTATTTTCTAATAAAAAAGTTAATGTTTGATGTAACTTTCAAAACATTTAGAAAAGATAAAATTATTAGTGTTCAATTTTTCTATAGAAAATGAATGGTATTTGGATTGTTATTTGGGTTGCCTATACGTAAGACAAAGTTAATTTTTATTTTATCAAAGTCAATATTTTGTAATAAAAAAGTCAATTTTGTTCTAATTATTACCCAAAAAAATAAAAAAAAAATCATAAAAACGACTAAAATTTTTGACGGTTTATAACCCAACTTTTTTGAAAAATTTTGTTCAACTTTAAAAAATCGTGTAGACTTTATTTTTTGAAATTAAAAAATGGGATTTCGGAATTTGAAAGCTAAAATATTCTATTTTATACTAAACAAATCAAATTTGTTCTAATTATTACCCAAAAAATTAAAAAAATTCATAAAGACGACTAAAATTTTTGACGGTTTATAACCAAACTTTTTGAAAAATTTTGTTCAACTTTAAAAAATCGTGTAAACTTTATTTTTTGAAATTAAAAAATGGGATATAGGAATTTGAAAGCTAAAATATTCTATTTTATACTAAACAAGTCAGATTTGTTTTAATTGTTACCCAAAAAATTAAAAAAATTCATAAATACGACTAAAATTTTTGACGGTTTATAACCCAACTTTTTGGAAAATTTTGTTCAATTTTAAAAAAAGGATTTGGGAATTTAAAAGCTAAAACATTCTAGTTTGTATTAAACAAATCAAATATTTGTAACTACTACCAAAAAAATTAAAAAAATTCATAAAGATGATCATAATTTTTGGCAGTTCATAACCTAACTTTTTTTAAATATTATTTAATTTTAAAAACTTTAATATTCTTAAAGATGATAATTTTTGACTTATAAAAAAATCTTACCTTTCTTTTAACGTAACTTCTTTTAATCCTGGTGTATCAATAGGAATAACATTTCGACCAATTGTAAGTAAAATTCGTCTTGATAATATCCACAAATTTCTTCATGGCTGTCAAATTAGTGAACATAGATTTCTTCACGGCTGCCACCCAACGCAGCTCTCTCTTACGAAATTGTATTTCTATAAAAGATAAATAAGAATTAATTAAATAATTCAAACCTATAAATATTATTCTTAACCTTCCAGTACACGCGCTTTTTTAAACATCGCGAGTACACGCGTCGGACTCACAGTCCGAAACTAAATGGCAACTAGGCAAAAGATGGCGCTAGTAAAAAATTGCAATATTATAATTTTTTTGAAATTTTTATTGATAATATGAAATATTTCAATAAAGATAAATAAGAAATTAATGCACAATACACGTTTAGAAAGATTAACGTATTTACGTAAGTTCATTATTAAAGTAACATTCTCTGCAAACGAATTACAATGTGTCAAATACAAACTGTCAATTTTTCAAAAATATTTAGTTGGGCGGTTTTTTATACTGGTGCAATATGCACAACGACTTCGTTATGGTAGATTTTCGTCATTCGATGTTAGTCCAATTTTAACTACACAAATAATTAATTATTATAACATTAACACTTCACTATTAAAATTATTGGCTGTCAAACGTATGTTCAGGATCAAATAATTGTACTACTCATCAATAAATGGCGCCACAGTCAAATTACAGTATTCAAATTTTTCGGACTCTCAGTCCGAGTGCATACTGGAAGGTTAACCACTTCGGTACGGCGTCTATCGAAACGTCGTTAAGAACCGGCTTTCATCGACCGTACGCTGGCATGTACGTCGACTATAGTCGACGGCTGTGTCGACTATAGTCAACGTCCGTACCGAAGTGGTTAAACCATCATTTCATTTTTAGGTGGTAACTCAGAAGAAGGAATAATGGACATGATGGAGGATGCCGTTCGAGAATCTCCAAGTAATGGTCCGACTACAGATGGAAACGATGAAGCTGCCATGGCAGTTATAATGAGTTTATTAGAAGCAGATGCCGGATTAGGAGGACCCGTAGATTTTTCAGGATTACCGTGGCCTTTACCATGATCAAATTCGGACCATTAAATTAATCATAACGTTGATATTAAGTTGCTCAAGTCATTAATTAAAATTCGTGATTTTACTTATAGACTAATTTTTAACATTCTCTTAATTTTATCATATAAAACTTTTTTGAGTGGATTTAAAGACTGATTTCCTAATGTGTTTGAGATGTAGTTACCATTAAATGTACGTAATTCTTCTAACTTTATTTAAAGTAACTATATTTTAGTTTAGTTATTGGTACTATGGCTGTGGTAGTTATAAACTTTGTTCGTAAAAGCGATTTCTAACGATTTTTGATTTTTTCAATCAAATAAAATTTAAGATTTCTTTAGTGTACTCAAAATTAAACAATTTGACTGGTTGAAAAAATTCCCAATGGCTAGAAATTGCTTCTATAAACAAAGTTATACTACAAAATAATCAAGTTTATGTATACAGGGTGGAATAAAAACAGAGTGAAATCTCAAGAACAAAAACTAACTTTAAGTAGATGTTAAATAGAGGAAAAATTAATTTCTAATATAACATTTTAAAATTATTTAAATTAACCACCAAAAATATGTTCATTATTTTTTAGTTAATGATATATTACATTAGGCGAAATTAAATATATACAGGTGTCCCAGACCACTCGTACCACCTGATTTACTCGAAAACTAAAAGTCCTAGGAACTTGAAATAAAAAATTTGATATATAAATGTGGTATAAACTTTCTTATAAGTGAGAAAAGAACATCTAATATTAACCGGAAGTATGAATAATTGAAGGTCACTTTATAATTTGACATATGACGGGGGGTTAATTTTGATATTGTTGGAAAGAGCTTTTCAAAGGAAATAACTTTTGTAGGAAGCATTTTTTGATATTATTTACTATTTTTATCCAAAATCGCTTTCAAAATCTCGATTTTTTACGAGTGTTTCTTGATGTCACCACTAGATGTCGCCGTTGGCCATTTTAAAAAATCATGACATTTAGAAATGACGAGTGATAATAAGTCACAAAGAATAATTTTATTAACAATACGACAAAATAATGGAATACCCTTAACTAAACTTCATAACTTAATACAGTTAAGCTCAATAACATGAAGTAATTTAATTTTTTAACATGGCCGGCAACGACATCTAGTGGTGATATGAGAAAACACTAGTAAAAAATCGAAGTTTTGAAAGTGATTTTGAACAAAAACAGTAAATAATATCAAAAAATGTTTCCTATAAAAGGTATTTCTTTTGAAAAGCTCTTTACAACAATGTCAAAATTACCCCTCTTCATATATCAAATTATAAAGTGTCCTTTAATTATTCATACTTCCGGTTGATGTTAAATGTTCCTTTTCCACTCATAAGAAAGTTTATACCCTATTTATGTATCAAATTTTTTGTTTCAAGTTCCTAGAACTTGAAGTTTTCGAGTAAATCAGGTGGTACGGGTGGTCTGGGACACCCTGCATTTCGTTTTGAATCGATTTGTATTTGACAGGCAAAGAAGTCGCTATGTAAATTTTCCACAAGATATATTGTTATCGTCTACTAGAAAATTTTTTAAGCTTTGACCCTTCAATCGTTCATGTTATAAATACGCTTAGATAGTCAAAAGCTATTTCACTAATCCGAATTAGTGAAACATCCGGATTATTGGAACCTTTTTAAAAGTCGCAAAAGTATGTTAAATACATGTAGGGATTCATTAAATCAAAACACACACTACTAACATATTGAAAATCGTCGATGTACCAACTCCATACTTAGTAGCCAACACCTTTCCACTAACAACACTTTTTAATTTTTGCAATATATCGTGTTTTTCCGCTAGAGTTAATGTTTTGTGTGTTCTCTTTGGCGCCATGATGCTTTATAACGACCTGCTTTTTATATGAACAGCGTGGCGTACATACTTGGCAAACTGCGCAACCTACAATTCGGATTATGGAATCACAAGTAATCCAGAAATCCGGATTATGGAATACATAATGTAAATAACTAATATTTCAATTTCGTCCGGATTACTGGAGAATCCAGATTATAGGAGCTCGGATTAGCGAAGCTTTACTGTATTATCGAATAGACTTAAAGTCGCTTTTCATTCGAGCTACACTCAATAGCTTTGTTCGTTGGGTTAAAATTTGCACTACACCAAGTTACATCATGGTGCAATCGAATTCAAAAAATTTTCTCTTACAATTAAACAAATTAGCACAGATATTATAATAATATGTTATTATTATTATGTTTATTACCTATAATAATCACGAACAGGTCATTTTCTAACAATTTTTGTACCGTTATCGTTTAGTACAAACCATTTTCCTAAAATTTTCGCCATTGCACCTGCACTGCACCGTGTGAACTAACTCTAGAGCAAGCTCAACAAAAACTGCACCAACTTGCACTGTACGTGGCGCAACGAACAGTACGAGTGCACCTGTCGTAAACGGCACTGTACCCAACGAACCAGGGATGTCTGCACTGAACTGCTAAGTGCGAGCAGTGCAGTCCTGACGAACAAAGCTATTGTCAGCTACGCGACTCATTGTCAGCGATGGAAACGATCGCTAGGTAATTACAATACCCCTGATTTAAATGGATATGTTCTCAACACTTTGTTGACCAAGAATTTTATATAGAAATTATGCCATGTCACCGACTATGACGACTTGAACTGTACTCGTTAGCAACGTTTGGGTATGAAAAGACGAGTTCTCATCACCAGCCAGCAAAGTGTTAAGTTGTAGTGTCGATCACGCGACTGCAACGGTTATAGTCGTGTGATTTTTGCAATTTTGCGACAGCCACTGGTTTGCATTGAATTATATGGACACGTTGCCAAAAACGCGACTGCGATATTGGCGACACGACTGCAAGAATAGCAGTCTAGTCGCCAGAGTCGCTACGACAATTTATGAAAAGCACGTTTTTTTCTAAAACTTTAATAAGAAAATGGGCGATTCACAATTTGCTCCTGTACCAGTCAAAGGGTTAAATTAGTGATATCATTACCTATCAACAATATGCATCGTTGAGTCGCTCAGCTGATTGTAACGCAAGTCAAAAGCGACCTTAAAACGTCTTATTGTTACCTCGAAACTTGATATGAATGACTTCATTTGATCCTTTTGCGAATCTTCAATAAAAAATAAGAGACATTCCTAATACTTTCAAGTTTTTCGAAATCATATTTTCAAAATCATTTTTTAACATAACACCTTCTTTGCTTGTAGTCTTAATTTGTGATCATAAATTGTAATTTAAAAAAATCAATGCTGTGCAAAACAATATAAAAAAAAATAAATAAATTTATTGTATATGTGATATTATATGTAAAACTAAACAAATATAATAATTACAATTAAAATATTTATTTTTCAATTTTATTTTTTTAATCAATTCATATAAAGTGTTAAAGTTAACTAATAAAAAAAATGTCATAAAACTTCAATCAACTTAATTATTACTACTATTTTTTTTTCTTTTTATGTTTCTTCTTTTTACTATCAATACCATCCTCAATAACATCTATTAAAGACTCTAAAACCTCTCCTTCTTTAACATCGTGTTTATCCTTTCTCCGTTTCACCTTTTTAATCTTTTCATTTCCTTCGATTTGAAAAGAACATTCATTCGTTTCAATATGAACCTCTTCGTAATCAATTTTAACTTTCTTCTTTTTATGCTTTTTCAATTTACCGTCAATTTCTTCATCGATAACACCTATTAAAGAGTCTAAAAATTCATCATCTTTTTTATGTTTATTCTTTTTTCGTTTTTCATTTTTACTTTCATTTTTAATTTCATTGTCAATTTCATTTTCAATTAGTTCTTCATTTATAGACTTAAAAAATTCATTTATAGATGTATCTTCCGATTGAATTTTTTTCTTTTTATGTTTTTTTAATGTACCGTCAATTTCTTCATCGATAACACCTTTTAAAGACTCTAAAAATTCATCATCTTTATTTTTATGTTTGTTTTTTCGTTTATCATTTTTAATTTCAGTTTTAATTTCATTTTTAATTTGATTTTCAATTTGGTTTTCATTTAAAGACTTAAAAAATTCTTCATTTATAGATGTATCTTCCGATTTAATTTTTTTCTTTTTATGTTTTTTAACTTTACCGTCAAACTCTTCATCGTAAGTTGTATTTAAACTCAAAGTTTCAATAAATTCATTTTTATCTTCATTTTTATTCCTTTTTCGTTTTAATTTTTTGTTGTTTTCTTCAATTTGAACATTTAATTCCTCATTTATTTTATTTTCAAAGTCATCTTTAAGATTAACTTTCTTCTTTTTATGTTTTTTCTTTTTACCATCAAATTCTTGATCGATTTCATTCGTTAAAGTTTGAATAAATGCATCTTCTTCATTTTTATGTTTATTTTTAGTTTGTTTTGCCTTTTTAACTTCTTCATTTTCTTGATTTTGATCATTTTGTACTTTATTTATTGACTCGTTAAGTTTCATTTTTTTCTTTTTATCTTTTCTAATCTCAAAAATTTCATTTTCATTATTTTTAATCTTATTTTTACCTTTTCTTCTGTTTATATTTTCTTCAGTCAAAGAAAAATCTTTTTCTTGATTTGTATTTTCTTGAATCGAAGAAAAATCTTTATCTTGGTTTATATTTTCTTCAATTGGAAGAAAATCTTCATTGAAAAAATGTTTAATTTTTTGTTTTTTATATTTTTTAGGTTTTTCTTCTTCTTCATTAAGATTTTCTTCAATTTCATTAAATTTTCTTTTCTTGTTGGAAGTATTTTCTACGTTAAAATCTTCCCCTTGAAAATTATATTTTTCCTTCTTCTTTTTCTTCGATTCTTTAGTCTCATTTTCTTCAATTAATGAAAAATCTTTATTAATTTCTTCATTTTCTTCAATTTCTTTTTCTAATTCAATTCTTTTTAATTTTTTATGTTTTTTTATCGGACTTAAATCATCTTTTTTATATTCTTTTATATTTTCCAACTCAATTCTTTTAGATTTTTTACATTTTTTTAATACTTTTGGAGTTTCTTCATTAATAATATTAAAATTTTTACTTAGCTTTAGCTCGTTAGCAAAATTTTCCTCTCCGATCTCTTCATCGTTCACATTTTTTCCATCATTAACAACTTCTCCATCTTCATTTTCACTATCGTTAAATTTCCTAACACTATTTTGTTGAACAAACCCATCTTCAGTACTAAATCCACTATCGTCACTTGTAATCGACCTTTAAGTAACATTACAAATAAAACAAACACAAAACTAAGGATTTTTTTATTACAAAACTTACAAAATTTCACCTCGAATATACGGTAACTTTGAATCTAAATCGGTAAAAGTGATTTTAAACTGAATTTCACTTCCGATTTGACTCTTATAACCCAACCAATTCTCATCGTCTTTCGGTTTAGGAACGGAAACATTAAAAGTTTTATAAACCAAACACCCAACGTGATCTTTACTTTTTTTATTTACAATTCCACTTAAAATGCTTCCTATAACCGGTCGGAAAACATAAAATTCACCTTCAATGACCAATTGAGTAAATGAAATATCAAAAGTATCGGAAGCAAATTTTATAAATTTTAAGTTTTGATAACCTAATAAAATTCCATCTAATCTAAAAAAATAAATATATCAAATTTATATAATTTTTTTAACATAACCTAAAAAAAATAAAAAAAAAACTCATCCGAAATAGCATAATTTATATTTTATTTCTTTATAAATAAAATAAATAACTAAATTAACGATGAAATAACTTACTTTTCATCGTATTTAGCGATTTGTTTTTGAAATATATCCCTTAAACATGCATTTATATCCGTTAACCTAAAAGGATGAATCGGAAGACGTTTAGTGTCTTTTTGAATATGTACACAGCTATTTGGGTCTTCTTTTAATTTATTTAAAAAACTTTTATCGAAAGATATAGTATTTTGCGTTACTTTGCCCATATTTATTAAATTATTTGTGTTTAAAATGAAACCATGCTTTGTTTACATTTACATTTTATAGGTTATGTCATAGAAAAAGAAAGAAATGGGTTATGTCAAAAAGAAGAGCTACCAACCTTAGAAAAAATAAATAAAATAATCCAATGATTTAAAAAAGGGAAGGAATAAAATTAAAAACACAATTAAAATAAATAAATAAATCATTTTTCATTAATAAATTTTATTTCTTTTTAAATACCTATTTGTTTTTCGTAATCCTCTTCTGATATTTTTTTCTTTTTTAACTTCTTTAAAACGGCGACATCTTCCATTAATTCCAATAAATCCTCTTCGGAAATTTCTAAAAATATTAATTTAATTAATGATTTAAGATATTACGAGTTACTTTATTCTTATAAAATTATAAAATTAAATTTAATTTGTTTTTAAATCGAAAAATTGTGTTTTAATTCGTCTTAATTTATAAAAATAACTTACAATAAGTCAAACGGAACTCAAATTAGCGCCATCTAGTAAATTTTTGGTAAACCTTATACTTATAAAGTTTATAATAAAATTAAACCAATTTTTTCTTTAAATTAATTTTAAAATTTACATCTAATTGATATATTTTTCTTTTTGATTATTTAATTAACTTATTTTTTAAAAAATTGTATTTTAATTCATCTTATTTATAATATTTTTTTAAAATAATTAAAAATTAAGAGAACTCATAGTGGCGCCATCTAATAAATTTTCATTGAACTTTATTCTTATAAAATTTAATTTACTTAAAAATTTAAATTTAAATTTAAAAATTCTACTTACTTTTCCTTTTTTTCTTATTAACAGGCTCATTCCGAGCTAATTTCGCCTCTTTTCCAAGTTTTCTCTTATTTCTTTTAACCTTACGGTCCTCTTTTTTTTGTTTAGTCTTCGACCAAGCTTCCGTCGGATTTAAAACCCTTTTTGGCTTCTTTTTTAATCCCGGCCAAACACCTAAAAGTAATAAATAAAGCATAAAATAACAAAATTTGTTTTAATTACTATCATAAAAGCTTAAAAAATTAATAAATTTTTTTAAAATAAATAATTTAAAATTTTTTGACAGTTAACTAACCTAATTTTTGACTTAACCTAACTTTTTTTTTAATTTAAAATTTTTAATAATTTTAATTTTATTCCCCACCTGTTGATTTAAACTCTTCTAATCTTTTTAACCGAATAGCTTCTTTCTGTTTATCTTTATATGGAATTAAATTTAAATCCAAATTTTCAACGGGGTTAAAATCGGAAACATCTTGATTCTTTAACTCCGGCATTTTTGGTAGTTTTAATAAACCGTATGAAGTTGCCATTGAAGATATTTTCAAATCCTTTTGTTAATTTTACAAATTAATAAAGATTATAACTTAATTAAAAGAAATTAATTAAAAAAACTCACTTTAACCCTCAATAACAACGAACATTCATGTTTCGAATACGCTCTAATATGAGATACAAAAGCTTTCGTTGCTTTTTCCATTAAAGAACGATCCTTCATTTGTAACTCTCTTAATTTATCTCTAATTTCAATCACCTTAAAGAATAAAAATTAAAAAAATAAATCCTAACCTCAAAAAAAAATTCTTTTAATTACTTTTTTATTATAAGAAAAATGTTTAAAATCTTTCATTTCTTCTAATAAAACCTTTTGATTCCTTTCAATAAAGCTCACATAAACTTCTTCGCTTTCTAAAAGAAAAATAACAGAACTTCCGCAATTTCCTTGTCTGGCAGTTCTTCCAACTCGATGTACAAACGCACTAGCATTCGAAGGTGGATCATATTGAATCACCCAATCCACCTGGGGGACATCTATCCCTCTGGACATCACATCTGTACATAAAAGTACCCCATCGGAAGCTTTTTTAAAATTCTCCAACATTTTATACCGTTTCTCTTTTAATTTTCCATGAATAGCAAATATTTCCGTTTGGAAACTTAAAATATCACTTAAAACCGATGAAAAATAATCGACACAAGCACAAGTCGGTAAAAAAATTATCGTTTTCGTTTGATTTTTATAATTTTTTTCTAAAAAAGTTACTAATAAAGCTAATTTAGAATCATTTTCGGTAACTATATAGTAATTATTAAGTAAAATCGGTGTGCTTTGTGAAGCTTTTTCGGTTACGTTAACTAAAACGGGGTTTCGAAGCCCCGCTCGGATTAAATTTTGTACTTCTTTAGTTTGCGTGGCTGAAAATAAACCAGTCCGACGTTGTTTCGGAAGATAACTTAGAATAGTATTAATTGTTTGTTGAAAACCAAGGTCTAAAAGACGATCCGCTTCATCTAATATTAAAATTTCCTAGAAATTAAAAAAAAAATTATATATTTCAAAATTTAAAATTACTTTTTTTTAAAATTAAATAAAAACTTACCAAACTTTTAACAGCTAAGGGTAAATTTAACCCCTTTTTATTTACCAATAAATCTTCTAAACGTCCCGGAGTACAAACGATAACATTCCCTCCGTTTTCTTTAAACTTTTCGACATCTTGATCGACGTTATTCCCTCCGACGAGTAATATTTGACTTATTCCCTTAAAAATAACCCTTTTAACACTTTAAAATTAATATAATTATAAAAACTTACCTTAATATACTTTAATAATTGCTCTAAAACTTCATAAGTTTGAACGGCTAATTCTCGTGTTGGTGAAATAATAATCCCAGCTACGTCTTTACGTTTAAAAGAGATATTTTCAGATTTTCTTGATAAAATCTCAAGGAGAGGTATTAAAGAAGCTAAAGTTTTTCCAGAACCTATTTTAGAAAAATCCTTTCTAATTAAATGTAATTTATAAAATATTAAACATAACCTGTAACAGCTTCGGCTGCAACATCTTTATTTTTTAATAATAAAGGTATAACAGCCGCTTGTACTGGAGTTGTAGTTTCAAATCCGAACGATTGGATTCCTTTTTGAAGGTTTTCTGATAAATTAACGCCTAAATCAGACCACTTTTTGCGTGTTTTCGACATTTTTCTGATTCTAACCTAAAATGTTAGGTTATGAAATTCCTGTCATTCACAAATTGGCGCTAAAATTTAAAATTTAAAAATATAAAATTCAAATTTAATTTTAACTTTGCTAGAAATTAAAATTAATTTAAAGAAAATCAAAAAATGAAATTAAATTTTTAAACATTTTTAAAAATTTAAAATGAATAAATTTTTTATTATTAATTAACGTTATTTATAAATTAACGTAGCCTAATGTTAAGTTGTCACGTTAATAATAGATGTCGTTTTAGTTAAACATAACCTTAAATAAGATAAGTAAATAATTAATTTTGCTTTTATACTTTATTTAAATCGACATATATACATATTAATTTATATTATTAATTTATAAGTATATATTTTAATATTATATGTTAACATATTTGTCTTAAAATGTTTAAATTTTAGATTTTTTCCTCATTTTGGTTTCCATTAGTTATTCCGGTTCGGAGCAAACTGGATATCTTATCAACATCAATATTATTATCTCTCGCGCTAATTTTCTTTAAAGCGCTGTTAACAATGCATAAATCACCTCTAAGTTCAGAAACTAAAGCAGTTAAGTTCTGAGCGTTACTTAAAATGTCCACGCTTTGAGTGTAGGGATTGTAACGGACTCCGAAAGGTTTTTGAATTGTTTCAGCAAACGTTCTAAAAAGAAATAAATAAAGAATTATGTATAAATTAAAATTTTAAGGAGGTATTTTGATTTTAAACACCTCATTTTTTCTTTAGCTTCTTCGAATGAATCCGTATACCAGTAAGAATTTTGGTACGATGTTATAATACATTCTTCTTTGCAAGTTACATCCGGATCGAATCTTTTTATCTTTTCGGGTGTTGACATAACGTGTTTTAACTCAGCTATTGAACTTAGAAGTCCGGCTCCGTAAATTCTCAATTGTCCATCTTGTTTACAAAGACCAAATTCAACAGTAAAGAAATATAGCTAAAAAAGGATTATTAATGATGTTATATGGTGTGTTAAAGCGAATGTTAAAGTGAGACAGTTTAACACAAAAGTTTAATCGGTTTAAAAAGCTTTTACCGTTGCTAATTTATTAACATCTTCATCGCAAGCTCCCAAAGATGCTAATCCGAGTTCTTGAGAAAATTGGGCGAAGCTTGGATTCGCTAAAAGAGGCATATGACCCAAAAGTTCATGGCAACAATCCCTAAAAAATTAGAAAAATAAATAAATAAAAGCTTTTTTGATTTTAAAAATTTTTGTCAACTTTGAAAATTTTTTTAATTTTTCTGGTAAAATTTAGAACAAAACCGTCTTTTTAAATTAAAACTAGAATGTTTTAAGTTTCATTTAGAAAAAAAATCAGATCAAAATCTTTAAAATTCGATTTTTTATGAATTTTTAAAAAAGGCTGATTTTTTTTTGTTAGGTTATAATTGTCAAAAATTTTTTACCAAGTTTGAAAATTTTTTTAATTTTTTTGACAACACTTGGAATAAAACGGTCTTTTCTAGTTAAAATTAGAATGTTTTAAGTTTCATCTAGAAAAAAAATCAAATCAAAAATCTTTAAAATTCGATTTTTTATGAATTTTTAAAAAAACGATTGATTTTTAACCTAAAAAAATTTTTACCAACTTTGAAATTTTTTTTAATTCTTTTGGTAAAATTTAGAAACAAACGGTCTTTTTAAATTAAAAGTAGAATGTTTTTAGTTTCATTTAGAAAAAAAATCAGATCAAAATCTTTAAAATTCGATTTTTTATGAATTTTTAAAAGAGATTGATTTTTTTTGTTAGGTTAAAATTGTCAAAAATTTTTTATCAACTTTGAGAATTTTTCAAATTTTTTTGGTAAAAGTTAGAGTAAATCGGTCTTCTTTAATTAAAACTAGAATGTTTTAAGTTTCATTTAGCAAAAAAATCAGATCAAATTCTTTAAAATTCGATTTTTCATGAATTTTTAAAAAAGATTCATTTTTTTGTTAGGTTAAGAAATGTCAAAAAAATTTTACCAAGTTTGAAAATTTTTTTAATTTTTTTGACAACACTTGGAATAAAACGGTCTTTTTTAATTAAAATTAGAATGTTTTAGGTTTCATATAGAAAAAAAATCAAATCAAAATCTTAAAAAATGAATTTTTGATGAATTTTTTAAAAAATGGTTAATTTTCTAACCTAAAAAAATTTTTACCAAGTTTGAAAATTTTTTTAATTTTTTTGACAACAGTTGGAATAAAACGGTCTTTTTTAATTAAAATTAGAATGTTTTCAATTTCATCTAGAAAAAAAAATCGAATCAAAATCTTTAAAAATGAATTCTTGATGAATTTTTAAAATTAATCGATTTTCTCAAGTTAGGTTAAAAAGTGTCAAAAATGTTCACCAACTTTGAAAATTTTTTTAATTTTTTTGATAACACTTTGAATAAAACACTCTTTTCTAATTAAAACTAGAATGTTTTAAGTTTCATCTTGAAAAAAAATCAAACCAAAATCTTTAAAATTCGATTTTTTATGAATTTTATAAAAAATGATTGATTTTCTAATCTAAAAAATTTTTTACCAACTTTGAAATTTTTTTTAATTTTTTTGGTAAAATTTAGAAACAAACGGTCTTTTTAAATTAAAACTAGAATGTTTTAAGTTTCATCTTGAAAAAAAATCAAACCAAAATCTTTAAAATTCGATTTTTTATGAATTTTATAAAAAATGATTGATTTTCTAATCTAAAAAATTTTTTACCAACTTTGAAATTTTTTTTAATTTTTTTGGTAAAATTTAGAAACAAACGGTCTTTTTAAATTAAAACTAGAATGTTTTTAGTTTCATTTTGAAAAAAAAATTAAATCAAAATCTTTAAAATTCGATTTTTTATGAATTTTTAAAAAAATGATTGATTTTCTAACCTAAAAATTTTTTTACCAACTTTGAAAATTTTTTAAACTTTTTTGCTAAGATTTAGAACAAAACGGTCGTTTTAAATTAAAACTAGGATGTTTTAAGTTTCACTTAGAAAAAAATTAAATCAAAATCTTTAAAATTCGATTTTTTATGAATTTTTAAAAAATGATAGTTAAGATTAATATTAAATTAGTTAAAAGTTAGAAAAGAAAAAAAGAAAATTACGGTTCTGGTGTGTAAAACGGATCAGAAGAGTGTCTAATATACTGGGTGCAGTGAAAAACGCGAAAAGCTAATCCAGAAAGAAAGTCCCGAGGACTGAGATATCCAGCAACCGGTCGTAATTGAAAACCAGTTTTTCTTTTTAAAAATACATTGATGTCTTGAAGTTGGGGAATGTTGTCTTCTCGATAGCCGCAATATTTAACTAATTGCGGCCAGTTTTCTAAGTATTCTTTGCAGGCGTGTTTTTGATAGAGAACTTGAAGTTCTCTAAAGACGCGTCCCCTAAAAAAATAATTCAATAATAACCAAAGATATTACAAATTTTGACAAATTTTGAGCCAACAATGTAGCACTTAAACCATTTAATAAAAATTTTTTTCATCGTTGGCTCAATATTCAACAGTAGTTTTATCACAAATTCAACGATGAACCCGACTCTACTCTTGCTATGTTAGACGACATCACTCATCATAACATATAGTTTTAAAGAAAAAGTTTTAATATAGTTAAGTTTCTTGGACTAACAATAACTCTTAATTAATTAAAAACTTACCAAGTTTTTGTTTCTTCAGCTGTATATTGCACTTTAGGAATCGGCTGTCCACTGAAAAATAAACAATAATATAGTTGTGATTCATACTTTCACACCCTTCCACGTTTAAAATCATAGCTATTTTCAAAACCAAATAATTCGCAAACTAAGATAGATACAAAAATTGTTTTCAAATAAAAATTATAGTTTATTTTAATACAAACATTTTTGATTTGAAGAATTTTTTTGTATCTCTTTTAATTTTCTAATTATTAGTTTTTGAAGTAACATTCTATCAAAATGGTGGAGGCACCGGAAAGTGACAATCATTTTTTCAAAATTATTCCCAAAATAAGGTAGATATAAAATTGCTTTTAAATAAAAATTATAATTCATTAAAAGGCAAACATTATTTATATGAAAATTTTATTTTATTAAGGAACAAACCTAAGTTATGTGAAAAAAATTTTCCTATTTTCCGGCACCTCCACCGTTTTTAAGGTCATTAAGTTACATTTTTTCTTCTTAGGGAGAAACTAAAAGTAATAGAAAATTCATGTTTGGTAAAAATAAAGATTAAGCTTCAACCTAAATCCCCATAAAATTTCAAGTCTCAACAACAACTAGTTCTTGAGATATCAATTTTTAAAAATGATTAGTTTTCTAACGTTAAAAAAATGTTTACCAACTTTGAGAATTTTTTAAAAATTTTTCGTAAAATTTAGAACAAGGCGGTCTTTTTAAACTAAAACTAGAATGTTTTAAGTTTCATTCAGAACAAAAATCAGGTCAAAATCTTTAAAATTCGATTTTTGGTGAAGTTTTTCAAAAATGACTTTTTAACAAAAAATTTTTAACCTAAAAATCTTTTTATCAACTTCGAAAATTTTTTTAAATTTTTTTGGTAAAATTTAGAATAAATCTGTCTTTTTAAATTAAAACTAGAATATTTTAAGATTCATTTAGAAAAAAAATTAAATCAAAATCTTTAAAATTCGATTTTTTATGAATTTTTAAAGAGATTGATTCTCTAATCTAAAAATTTTTTTTACCAACTTTGAAAATTTTTTTAATTTTTTTTGGTAAAATTTAGAACAAAACCGTCTTCTTTAATTAAAACTAGAATATTTTAAGATTCATTTAGAAAAAAAATTAAATCAAAATCTCTAAAAATCGATTTCCTATGATTTTTTAAAGATTTTTTTAAAAAATGATTGATTCTCTAACTTAAAAAAATTTTTACCAACTTTGAGCATTTTTTTAATTTTTTTGGTAAAATTTAGAAGAAAACGGTTTTCTTTAGCTAAAACTAGAATATTCTTAGTTTCATTTACAAAAAAAAATCAGATCAAAATCTCTAAAATTCAATTTTGTACCAATTTTTTAAAAAATTATTGATTTTCTAACCTAAAAAATTTTTTACCAACTTTGAAAATTTTTTTAATTTTTTTGGTAAAATTTAGAACAAAACGATCTTTTTAAATTAAAACTAGAATGTTTTAGGTTTCAACTAGAAAAAAAATTAAACCAAAATCTTTAAAATTCGATTTTTTACGATTTTTTAAAAAATGACTTTAACAAAAAATTTTTAACCTAAAAAATTTTTTTACCAACTTCGAAAATGTTTTTAATTTTTTTGGTAAAATTTAGAACAAAACGGTCTTTTTAAATTAGAACTAGAATGTTTTAAGTTTCATTTAGAAAAAAGATCAGATTAATATCTTTAAAATTCGATCTTTAATGAATTTTTAAAAAATGATTGATTCTCTAACCTAAAAAATTTTTTACCAACTTTGAGAATTTTTTTAATTTTTTTGGTAAAATTTAGAATAAATCGGTCTTCTTTTATTAAAACTAGAATGTTTTAAGTTTTATTTGGAAAAAAAATCAGATCAAAATCTTTAAAATTCGATTTTTTATGATTTTTTAAAGAAATTCTTTATAAAATGATTGATTCTCGAACCTAAAAAATTTTTTACCAAGTTTAGAAATTTTTTTAATTTTTTTGGTAAAATTGAGAGTAAATCGGTCTTTTTTAATTAAAACTAGAATGTTTTAAGTTTTATTTAGAGGAAGAATTAAATCAAAATCTTTAAAATTCGATTTTTTATGAATTTTTTAAAAAACGATTGATTCTCTAACCTAAAAATATTTTTACCAACTTTGAAAATTTTTTTAATTCTTTTGGTAAAATTTAGAACAAAACTGTCTTTCTAAATTAAAACTAGAATGTTTTATGTTTCATTTTAAAAAAAATCAGATTAAAATCTTCAAAATTCGATTTTTTATGAATTTTTTAAAAAGTGATTGATTCTCTAACCTATAAAATTTTTTACCAATTTTGAAAATCTTTTTGGTAAAATTTAGAACAAAGCGGTCTTTTTAGAATAAAAATATAATCTTTTTAGTTTCATTTAGAAAAAAATTAGATCAAAATCTTTAAAATTCGATATTTTATGAATTTTTAAAGAAATGATTGATTCTCTAACCTAAAAATTTTTTCACCAACTTTGAAATTTATTTTTAATTTTATTGGTAAAATTTAGAGTAAATCGGTCTTCTTTAATTAAAACTAGAATGTTTTAAGTTTCATTTAGAAAAAAAATTAAATCAAAATCTTTAAAAATGAATTTTTGACGAATTTTTAAAGTTGATGGATTTTTCTAAGTTAGGTTAGAAGCGTCAAAAATTTTTACCAACTTTGAAAATTTTTTAAATTTTTTTGATAACACTTGGAATAAAACAGTCTTTTTTAATTAAAATTAGAATGTTTTAAGTTTTATTTAGAAAAAAAATCAAATCAAAATCTTTAAAATTCGATTTTTTATGAATTTTTAAAAAAATTGGTAAAAAATTGAAATTGTATAAACTTACTGTTTATAATTAGAAGCAATTTTAGCAAACTGTTCCCTCCTTTTCCTATAAATCGGATCTTTAAATCCCGGATGATCGGCATCCAACTCCGTCCCATACATCAAAACATGTTGAGCCATATCCAAATCGGATATCTTCTTCGGAAACCAAGGCGTTTCATCAAAATCAAAACTAGCCGTCGCCGAAAGTGGTGTTGGAGGTATAAACTCATCTCCGCCAAAAGTTCCAATAACCATCGTAATTACCTCTCGTTTTAAAAGAGTACTAGCTTGCTCCAACCTTTTTTTATCGCATTCTATATCAACTAAGAAGTCGATTTGAGAACCGTCGTTCAACGAAGGTCGAGATTCTATGTGGAGGACGTTAATACCCAAGTCTTGAAACGCTTGGAGGGCTCTTACTAATCCTCCAACTTGGTTTTTTAAAGTGAATATTATTGAAATACGTTCGAGTACTTCAGATGATGGAGTTTCATCTAATGACTATTAATAAAAAATTAAATTAGGTAAGAGTCAAAAATTTTTACCAATTTAAAATTTTTTTTTAATTTTTTTGACAACACTTGGAATAAAACGGTCTTTTTTAGTTAAAATTAGAATGTTTTAAGTTTCATTTAGAAAAAAAATCAAATCAAAATCTTTAAAAATGAATTTTTGGTGAATTTTTTAAAAAATGGTTAATTTTCTAACCTAAAAAATTTTTACCAACTTTGAAAATTTCTTTAATTTTTTTGACAACATTTGGAAGAAAACGGTCTTTTTTAATTGAAATTAGAATGTTTTAAGTTTCATTTAGAAAAAAAATCAAATCAAAATGGTTAAAAATGAATTTTTGATGAATTTTTAAAGTTTTGTCTTAAGTTAAAAAGTAAAAAATTTTTACCAACTTTGAAAATTTTTTTAATGTTTTTGACAACACTAGGAATAAAACGGTCTTTTTTAATTAAAATTAGAATATTTTAAGTTTCATTTAGAAAAAGAATCAAATCAAAATGGTTAAAAATGAATTTTTGATGAATTTTTAAAGTTTTATCTTAAATTAAAGAGAAAATTTTTACCAACTTTGAAAATTTTTTAAATTTTTTTGACAACACTTGGAATAAAACGGTCTTTTTTAATTAAAATGAGAATGTTTTAAGTTTCATTTAGAAAAAAATCAAATCAAAATGGTTAAAAATGAATTTTTTAAGAAATGATTAATTTTCTAACCTAAAAAAATTTTTACCAACTTTGAAAATTTTTTTAATTTTTTTGACAACACTTGGAATAAAACGGTCTTTTTTAATTAAAATTAGAATATTTTAAGTTTCATTTAGAAAAAAACTCAAATCAAAATCTTTAAAACTGAATTTTTCATGAATTTTTTAAAAAATGGTTAATTTTCTAATCTAAGGAAAATTTTTACCAATTTTGAAAATTTTTTTAATTTTTTTGACAACACTTGGAATAAAGCGGTCTTTTTTAATTAAAATTAGAATGTTTTAAGTTTCATTTAGAAAAAAATTCAAATCGAAATGGTTAAAAATGAATTTTTGATGAATTTTTAAAGTTTTGTCTTAAGTTAAAAAAGTGTCAAAATTTTTACCAACTTTGAAAATTTTTTTAATTTTTTTGTCAACACTTGGAATAAAACGATCTTTTCTAATTAAAATTAGAATGCTTTAAGTTTCATTTAGAAAAAAGATCAAATCAAAATCTTTAAAACTGAATTCTTTATGAATTTTTTAAAAAATGGTTTATTTTCTAACCTAAAAAAATTTTTACCAACTTTGAAAATTTTTTGAATTTTTTTGGTAAAATTTAGAACAAAACGGTCTTTTTAAATTAAAATTAGAATGTTTTAAGTTTCATTTAGAAAAAAAATCAAATCAAAATGGTTAAAAATGAATTTTTGATGAATTTTTAAAGTTTTGTCTTATGTTAAAAAGTAAAAAATTTTTACCAACTTTGAAAAATTTTTTTGATTTTTTTCACAACACTTGGAATAAAACGGTCTTTTTTAATTAAAATTAGAATGTTTTAAGTTTCATTTAGAGAAAAAATCAAATCAAAATCTTTAAAAATGAATTTTTCATGAATTTTTTAAAAAATTGTTAATTTTCTAACCTAAAAAATTTTTTACCAACTTTGAAAATTTTTTTAATTTTCTTGACAACACTTGGAATAAAACGGTCTTTTTTAATTAAAATTAGAATGTTTTAAGTTTCATTTAGAAAAAAAATCAAATCAAAATGGTTAAAAATGAATTTTTGATGAATTTTTTAAGTTTTGTCTTAAGTTAAAAAGTGTCAAAAATTTTTACCAACTTTGAAAATTTTTTTAATTTTTTTGACAACACTTTGAATAAAACGGTCTTTTTTAATTAAAATTAGAATGTTTTAAGTTTCATTTAGAAAAAAAATCAAATCAAAATCTTTAAAAATGAATTTTTCATGAATTTTTAAAGAAATGGTTAATTTTCTAACCTAAAAAAATTTTTACCAACTTTGAAAATTTTTTTAATTTTTTTGACAACATTTGGAATAAAACGGTCTTTTTTAATTAAAATTAGAATGTTTTAAGTTTCATTTAGAGAAAAAATCAAATCAAAATCTTTAAAAATGAATTTTTGGTGAATTTTTAAAAAAAATGGTTAATTTTCTAACCTAAAAGAATTTTTACCAACTTTGAAAATTTCTTAAATTTTTTGGACAACACTTGGAATAAAACGACCTTTTTTGATTAAAATTAGAATGTTTTAGGTTTCATTTAGAAAAAAAATCAAATCAAAATGGTTAAAAATGAATTTTTGATGAATTTTTAAAGTTTTGTCTTAAGTTAAAAATTGTCAAAAATTTTTACCAACTTTGAAAATCTTTTTAATTTTTTTGACAACACTTGGAATAAAACGGTCTTTTTTAATTAAAATTAGAATGTTTTAAGTTTCATTTAGAAAAAAAATCAAATTAAAATCTTAAAAAATGAATTTTTGATGAATTTTTAAAAAATTGTTAATTTTCTAACCTAAAAAAATTTTTACCAACTTTGAAAATTTTTTAAATCTTTTTGGCAAAATTTAGAATAAAACGGTCTTTTTTAATTAAAATTAGAATGTTTTAAGTTTCATTTAGAAAAAAAATCAAATCAAAATCTTTAAAAATGAATTTTTCATGATTTTTTTAAGAAATGGTTAATTTTCTAACCTAAAAATTTTTTTACCAACTTTGAAAATTTTTTTAATTTTTTTGAAAACACTTGGAATAAAACGACCTTTTTTAATTAAAATTAGAATGTTTTAAGTTTCATTTAGAAAAAAAATCAAATCAAAATTTTTAAAAATGAATTTTTCATGAATTTTTAAAGTTTAAGAAAATTTTTTTTTACCTTATTAACACTTTGTGTGATTGAACAATCTTCTTTAACGGTCCAATCTTCACCGCTTCTATAAAGCCACAAACCGAGAAGTGGTTTTCCCGAACCGCTCATTGTGCTGAAAGTCCCCTTTGGACAGGATGCAACAAGTCGACGGTTCAGAGTGTATCTAATGGCATTAAAGGGCTCCGGCTGCTCTTATATGTCTACCCCATCCCACCCTCGAACGCGCATCTCTGGGGTTGATTGGCAGAATCACGCTTTATTGCGAATCCCTCGAATCAGTACCTATTCAGGAAGTTTTACACCGCCAAAAACGACTTGAGCTTTTGTGCTGAAAAAGCATAACTATTCCATCTTCCAATAACTTTTTAATCTTCCCCCATACAATTTTATATTTAATTTTTAGTGATTTTAGTCATTTTAATGATTTTTTAGGATATAAAATAAACATTTTGATTTATTTCGGGAACAAAAGTGGGAATAGAAGTGGTGGTGTGGTGGTGGTTGGTGGCTATTTATCTGAAGGTTCCCCGGAGGAAAGTGTTTAGTAAACGTGCGGGTGGAATAGATCCGGGGATAGCGAAGGATTCCGATGGTTTATTCAACGGTCTGGGGGATGGGACGGTTTCAATTACTTTGCCCGAATACGGTAGCCATGCATTTTCAGCACTCCAATCGCCTACGTTTTCCCATCGAGATACGAAAACCTAGAAAATGGATGATAGATGATTTACGATGCTATGAGTCAAGTTACGAGCCGTATCGCTTTGTAATTTCTCATTCAAAGTACATTAACCACCCATAAATGAAGGTCAGGATACTTAACACATATGTCATAAAGATAATTATATTAAAACTTGACCTTTGGCTTTAATTACATACATGTAATTGAGGAATAACCTTAAAATTTTTTGTCCAAAACTAACCTAACTTTTTAAAAAATTTGACCAACTTTAAAAAATCGCCCAGACTTTATTTATGAAAATTAAGAAATGGTTCTTATTTTAAATTGAAGTTAAAAGATTCTATTTTTAATTCAAAAAGTCAAATTTTTCCTAATTATTACCAAAAAATTTTAAAAAATTTTCAAAGTTGGTAAAAATTTTTGACATTTTTAACCTAACTTTAGAAAATCGATCCAACTTTAAAAATTCATCAAAAATTCATTTTTAACCATTTTGACATGATTTTTTTTCTAAATGAAACTTAAAACATTCTCATTTTAATTAAAAAAGACCGCTTTATTCCAAGTTTTGTCAAAAAAATTAAAAAAATTTTCAAAGTTGGTAAACATTTTTTTAGGTTAGAAAATTAAACATTTCTTAAGAAATTCACCAAAAATTCATTTTTAACCATTTTGATTAGATTTTTTTTGTAAATGAAACTTAAAACATTCTAATTTTAACTAAAAAAGACCGTTTTATTCCAAGTGTTGTCAAAAAAATTAAAAAAATTTTCAAAGTTGGTAAAAATCTTTTTAGGTTAGAAAATTAACAATTTTTTTAAAAATTCATCAAAAATTCATTTTTAAAGATTTTGATTTGATTTTTTTTCTAGATGAAACTTAAAACATTCTAATTTTAATTAAAAAAGACCGTTTTATTCCAAGTGGTGTCAAAAAAATTAAAAAAATTTTCAAAGTTGGTAAACATTTTTTACTTTTTAACTTAAGACAAAACTTTAAAAATTCATCAAAAATTCATTTTTAACCATTTTGATTTGATTTTTTTTCTAAATGAAACTTAAAACATTCTAACTTTAATTAAAAAAGACCGTTTTATTCCAAGTGTTGTCAAAAAAATTAAAAAAATTTTCAAAGTTGGTAAAAAATTTTTTAGGTTAGAAAATTAACATTTTTTTTAAAATTCATCACAAATTCATTTTTAAACATTTTGATTTGATTTTTTTTCTAAATGAAACCTAAAACGTTCTAATTTTAATTAAAAAAGACCGTTTTATTCCAAGTGTTGTCAAAAAAATTAAAAAAATTTTCAAAGTTGGTGAACATTTTTGACACTTTTTAACTTAAGACAAAACTTTAAAAATTCATCAAAAATTCATTTTTAACCATTTTGATTTGACTTTTTTTCTAAGTGAAACCTAAAACATTCTAATTTTAATTAAAAAAGACCGTTTTATTCCAAATGTTGTCAAAAAAATTTAAAAAATTTTCAAAGTTGGTAAAAATTTTTTTAGGTTAGAAAATTAACCATTTCTTAAAAAATTCATCAAAAATTCATTTTTAAAGGTTTTGATTAGATTTTTTTTCTAAATGAAACATAAAACATTCTAATTTTAACTAAAAAAGACCGTTTTATTCCAAGTGTTGTTAAAAAAATTAAAAAAAATTTTCAAAGTTGGTAAAAAAATTTTTTAAGTTGAAAATTTTTGATCGTCAATCATTTTAAAAAAATTCATAAAAAATCGAATTTTCAATATTTTGATCTGATTTTTTTCCTAAATGAAACCTAAAACATTCTAATTTTAATTAAAAAAGACCGTTTTATTCCAAGTGTTGTCAAAAAAATTTAAAAAATTTTCAAAGTTGGTAAAAATTTTTGACACTTTTTAACTTAAAACAAAATTTTAAATATTCATCAAAAATTCATTTTTAACCATTTTGATTTGATTTTTTTCTAAATAAAACTTAAAACATTTTAATTTTAATTAAAAAAGACCGTTTTATTCCAAGTGTTGTCAAAAAAATTAAAAAAATTTTCAAAGTTGGTAAATAATTTTTTAGGTTAGAAAGTTAACCATTTTTTAAAAAATTCATCAAAAATTCATTTTTAAAGATTTTGATTTGATTTTTTTTCTAAATGAAACTTAAAACATTCTAATTTTAATTAAAAAAGACCGTTTTATTCCAAGTGTTGCCAAAAAAATTAAAAAAAATTTCAAAGTTGGTAAAAATTTTTTGACATTTTAACCTAACTTTTTAAAAAATTTCACCAAGTTTAAAAAATCACCCAGACTTTATTTATGAAAATTAAGAAATGATTTTTGTTTTAAATTAAAGTTAAAACATTCTATTTTTAATTCGAAAAGTCAAATCTCTCCTTAAAATTACTTCTTGTCTCTAAAAGCACCCCCTAAAAAAATCACAAAAACGTCCTCTTTTCTCTCGTTTTCAAGGTGTAATTAGTTTCATTTGTGTTTACACAGCGCCTTTTCTGCTCGAAAGGCGAAGTTTAAGCGACAAAAAGCGTAGGGAGGTTTGCTTCGGCTGACGCCCGAGCTTAGATATCGTCAAGTTTATCCGAGGGAGAGCTTTATCTGAGACGGCACCGGCTAAATTGGGTTAACCCTCAGTTGGCTAATTGAAACCCGATTATGTTTCGTATACGGTGAACCTGAACGTGAGAAGAGCTTCTGGGCCATATTTTACGGTTAAGTGAGTTACTTTGAACCGGCGATTGCTTTTCAAAGCTCTTACTTTGGTCTATCTGCGTGAAGGGGTTGAAAGCTTGGCTAATTGTGTTTTAACAACGTGGACAGGGGAGATAAAGAGATTGAAATGTTAGTTAATTGAAATTTTTTATCGTTTTTCTAAGTATAACCAAAAAAATTAAAAAAATTCCCAAAGTTGGTGAAAAATTTTTGACAGTTTATAACCCAACTTTTTAGAAAATCAACTCAACTTTTAAAAAATCCCCAAAAATTTATTTTTAAAAACTAAGGAATAATTTTTTGAAAAATGAAAGCTAAAATATTGGAAATTTAAATAAAAAAGACGGATTTTTTCTAAGTGTTGTCAAAAAAATTAAAAAAATTCCCAAAGTTGGGTAAAAATTTTTGACAGTTTTATAACCTAATTTTTTATAAAATTAACTCAACTTTAAAAAAATCCCCAAAAATTTATTTTTAAAAACTAAGAAATAATTTTTTGGAAAATGAAAGTTAAAATATTGGAAATTTAAATAAAAAAGACGGATTTTTTTCTAAGTCTAACCAAAAAAATTAAAAAAATTCCCAAAGTTGGTAAAAAATTTTTGACAGTTTTATAACCTATTTTTTTATAAAATCAAACCAACTTTAAAAAATCCCCAAAAATTTATTTTTAAAAACTAAGAAATAATTTTTTGGAAAATGAAAGTTAAAATATTGGAAATTTAAATAAAAAAGACGGATTTTTTCTAAGTGTTGTCAAAAAAATTAAAAAAATTCCCAATGTTGGTGAAAAATTTTTGACAATTTATAACCTAATTTGTAGAAAATCAACTCAACTTTAAAAAATCCCCAAAAATTTATTTTTTAAAACTAAGAAATAATTTTTTGGAAAATGAAAGTTAAAATATTGGAAATTTAAATAAAAAAGACGGATTTTTTCTAAGTCTTACCAAAAAAATTAAAAAAATTCCCAAAGTTGGGTAAAAATTTTTGACAGTTTTATAACCTAATATTTTATAAAATTAACTCAACTTTAAAAAATCCCCAAAAATTTATTTTTTAAAACTAAGAAATAATTTTTTGGTAAATGAAAGTTAAAATATTGGAAATTTAAATAAAAAAGACGGATTTTTCCTAAGTGTTGTCAAAAAAATTAAAAAAATTCCCAAAGTTGGTGAAAAATTTTTGACAATTTATAACCTAATTTTTTTATAAAATCAACTCAACTTTAAAAAATCACCAAAAATTTATTTTTAGAAACTAAGGAATAATTTTCTGGAAAATGAAAATTAAAATATTGGAAATTTAATTAAAAGAGACGGATTATTTCTAAGTGTTGTCAGAAAAATTAAAAAAATGTTCAAAGTTGGTAAAAAATTTTTTAGGTTAGAAAATCAATCATTTTTTAAAAAATTCATAAAAAATCGAATTTTAAAGATTTTGATTTGATTTCTTTTCTAAATGAAACCTAAAACATTCTAGTTTTATACAAAAAAGACCGTCTTATTCCAAATGTTGTCAAAAAAATTTTCAAAGTTGGTAAAAATTTTTTTAGGTTAGAAAATTAACCATTTTTTAAAAAATTCATAAAAAATTGAATTTTAAATGTTTTGAGCTGATTTTTTTTCTAAATGAAACCTAAAGCATTCTAATTTTAATTAAAGAAGGCCGTTTTAGTCCAAGTGTTTTCAAAAAAATTAAAAAAATTTTCAAAGTTGGAAAAAAATTTTGCACTTCTTAACTTAAGAAAATTACAACTTTAAAAATTCATCAAAAATTCATTTTTAAAGATTTTGATTTGATTTTCTTTCTAAATGAAACTTAAAACATTCTAATTTTACTTAAAAAAGACCGTTCTATTCCAAGTGTTGTCAAAAAAATTTAAAAAATTCCCAAAGTTGGTAAAAAATTTTTGACAGGTTATAACCTAATTTTTATAAAATCAACTCAACTTTAAAAAATCGTCTAAAATTTATTTTTAAAAACTAAGAAATAATTTTTTGGAAAATGGAAGTTAAAATATTGGAAATTTAAATAAAAAAGATGGATTTTTTCTAAGTCTTACCAAAAAAATTAAAAAAATTCCCAAAGTTGGTGAAAAATTTTTGTCAATTTATAACCTAATTTTTAGAAAATCAACTCAACTTTAAAAAATCCCCAAAAATTTATTTTTTAAAACTAAGAAATAATTTTTTGGAAAATGAAAGCTAAGATATTGGAAATTTAAATAAAAAAGACGGATTTTTTCTAAGTGTTATCAAAAAAATTAAAAAAATTCCCAAAGTTGATAAAAATTTTTGACAGGTTATAACCCAACTTTTAGAAAATCAACTCAACTTTTAAAAACCCCCAAAAATTTATTTTTAAAAACTAAGAAATAATTTTTTGGAAAATGAAAGTTAAAATATTGGAAATTTAAATAAAAAAGACGGATTTTTTCTAAGTGTTGTCAAAAAAATTAAAAAAATTCCCAAAGTTGGTGAAAAATTTTTGACAATTTATAACCTAATTTTTAGAAAATCAACTCAACTTTAAAAAATCCCCAAAAATTTATTTTTTAAAACTAAGAAATAATTTTTTGGAAAATGAAAGTTAAAATATTGAAAATTTAAATAAAAAAGACGGATTATTTCTAAGTGTTGTCAAAAAAATTAAAAAAATTCCCAAAGTTGGTGAAAAATTTTTGACAGTTTTATAACCCAACTTTTTAGAAAATCAAAGCAACTTTTAAAAAATCCCCAAAAATTTATTTTTAAAAACTAAGAAATAATTTTTTGGAAAATGAAAGTTAAAATATTGGAAATTTAAATAAAAAGTACGGATTTTTTCTAAGTGTTGTCAAAAAGATTTAAAAATTTCCCAAAGTTGGTAAAATTTTTTGACAGTTTATAACCTAATTTTTTTATAAAATCACCTCAACTTTTAAAAAATCCCCAAAAATTTATTTTTAAAAACTAAGAAATAATTTTTTGGAAAATGAAAGTTAAAATATTGAAAATTTAAATAAAAAGGACGGATTTTTTCTAAATGTTGTCAAGAAAATTAAAAAAATTCCCAAAGTTGGTAAAAAATTTTTGACAGTTTATAACCTAATTTTTTTTTAAATCGACCAACTTTAAAAAATCGCGCAGACTTTATTTATTAAGATTAAGAAATCATTTTTGTTTTAAATTGAAGCTAAAGGATTTTATTTTGAGGCAAAATAGGCAAATTTATTCTAATTACTACCCAAAAAATTAAAAAAATTTTTAAATCTGACTAAAATTTTTGACAGTTAACTAACCTAACTTTTTTAAAAATTTTCATCAACTTTAAAAAAATCCCCCAGACTTTATTTATTAAGATTAAGAAATGATTTTTGTTTTAAATTGAAGCTAAAAGATTCTGTTTTTGATTAAAAAAGTCAGATTTTTTCTAATTATTACCCAAAAAATTAAAAAAATTTTTAAAGTTGACTAAAATTTTTGACAGGTAACTAACCTAACTTTTTGAAAAAATCGACCAACTTTAAAAAAATCCCTCAGACTTTATTTATTAAGATTAAGAAATGATTTTTATTTTAAAATGAAGCTAAAATATTCTATTTTCAGGTAAAATAGGCAAATTTATTCTAATTACTACCAAAAAAATTAAAAAAAAATTTAAAGATTGAATTGAAAAATAAAATAATTTTTTTTTTCATTAAATATATTTTTCCGCAACATAATCGTTGCCAAATTAAACTAGGTACAAAAAAAATGTTTGTATTGGCAAAGATCAGATTAGGTCAACTAGTTGAAAATCTCTTCCGCACCACACACAGAGGGTTGTAGAGCGTCGGCGTCGACGTTGGTATTAACCGACGACCGTTCGAATCAATACCATCCCTTCGGTCGGAAAATAAGATGGCAGACACGGAGTTCGAGGAATTCAGGCACACCTTTGAAAAACTACCATCTCATATCAAAGCCCCAGCACCGTTTTACTCGTAAGTACTTTTTCCACAAACATAAAACCAAAAATTCCCATCAAATTGAATAATCATAACAAAGTAGTATACGCCCATACTAATACTAATACCATCCAAAATACTATCTTATTTTAGTCCCATTTTGTTATTAATTACTATTATTACAATGTAATTTATTAATTTAGATTGGTTCATGATGTGACTGTTGAAGAAGAATCTCCGACGTCTTCCAAAAGTGACCCAGACATAGACTGTGATATCCTACCAGATGGGAAACCAAAAGGAACGGAATCGGAAGACAATCATGGATGTCAAGTGCAAATGTCTAGGGTTCCTTTGGCGCCGTGGCGTGGACCAGGAGAAAGACGAAGGAGGAAATTGCCAGAAATCCCCAAAAATAAGAAATGTAATTTAATTTTAAATTCTGCAACACCCTGTACAGTGTATCTAATCAATATAGAGTCGAAATATCTTGCAAAATTACAAATTTGGTAACTTGGTAAAAATTATCTCTTAATTTTCATAAATAAAATCTGGGCGATTTTTTAAAGTTGGTCAAAATTTTTAACAAGTTAGGTTAAAAATGTCAAAAATTTTTTACCAACATTGAAAATTTTTTAAATTTTTTAGACAACATTTAGAGTAAAACGGTCTTTCTTGTATAAAATTAGAATGTTTTAAGTTTCATTTAGAAAAAAAATCAAATCAAAATCTTTAAAAATGAATTCTTGATGAATTTTTAAAGTTGGTTTTCTTAAGTTAAAAAAGTGTCAAAAATTTTTACAAACTGAAAATTTTTTTAATTTTTTTGACAACACTTGGAATAAAACGGTCTTTTTTAATTAAAATTAGAATGTTTTAAGTTTCATTTAGAAAAAAAATCAAATCAAAATGGTTAAAAACGAATTTTTGATGAATTTTTTAAAAAATTGTTAATTTTCTAACCTAAAAAAATGTTTACCAACTTTGAAAATTCTTTTATTTTTTTTGACAACACTTAGAATAAAACGATCTTTTTTAATTAAAATTAGAATGTTTTAAGTTTCATTAAGAAAAAAAATCAAATCAAAATGTTTAAAAATGAATTTTTCATGAATTTTTAAAAAATTGTTAATTTTCTAACCTAAAAAAATTTTTATCAACTTTGAAAATTTTTAAAATTTTTTTGACAACATTTAGAATAAAACGGTCTCTTTAATTAAAATTAGAATGTTTTAAGTTTCATTTAGAAAAAAAAATCAAATTAAAATCTTTAAAAATGAATTTTTGATGAATTTTTTAAAGAATTGTTAATTTTCTAACCTAAAAAAATTTTTATCAACTTTGAAAATTTTTCTAAATTTTTGACAACACTTGGAATAAAACGGTCTTTTCTAATTAAAATCAGAATGTTTTAAGTTTCATCTAGAAAAAAAATCAAATCAAAATCTTAAAAAATGAATTTTTGGTGAATTTTTTAAAAAGTAATTAAATTTCTAACCTAAAAAAATTTTCACCAACTTCGAAAATTTTTTTAATTTTTTTGACAAAACTTAGAATAAAACAGTCTTTTTTAATTAAAATTAGAATGTTTTAAGTTTCATTTAGAAAAAAAATCAAATCAAAATCTTAAAAAACGAATTTTTGATGATTTTTTAAAGAATGGTTAATTTTCTAACCTAAAAAAATATTTACCAACTTTGAAAATTTTTTTAATTTTTTTGACAACACTTGGAATAAAACGGTCTTTTTTAATTAAAATTGGAATGTTTTACATTTAATTTAGAAAAAGAATCAAAACAAAATCTTTAAAAATGAATTTTTGATGAATTTCTTAAAAAATTGTTAATTTTCTAACCTAAAAAAATTTTTACCAACTTTGAAATTTTTTTTAATTTTTTTGACAACACTTGGAATAAAACGGTCTTTTTTTAATTAAAATTAGAATGTTTTAAGTTTCATCTAGAAAAAAAATCAAATCGAAATCTTTAAAAATGAATTTTTGGTGAATTTTTTTAAAAATTGTTAATTTTCTAACCTAAAAAAATTTTTACCAACTTTGAAAATTTTTTTAATTTTTTTGACAACACTTGGAATAAAACGGTCTTTTTTAGTTAAAATTAGAATGTTTTAAATTTCATTTAGAAAAAATTCAAATCAAAATCTTTAAAAATGAATTTTTGATGAATTTTTAAAGTTGGTTTTCTTAAGTTAAAAAGTGTCAAAATTTTTTTCCAACTTTGAAAATTTTTTTAATCTTTTTGACAACATTTAGAATAAAACGGTCTTTTTTAAGTAAAATTTGAATGTTTTAACTTTCATTTAGAAAAAAAATCAAATCAAAATCTTTAAAAATGAATTTTTGATGAATTTTTTAAAAAATTGTTAATTTCTTAACCTAAAAAAATTTTTACCAACTTTAAAAATTTTTTAATTTTTTTGACAACATTTAGAATAAAACGGTATTTTTTAATTAAAACTAGAATGTTTTAAGTTTCATCTAGAAAAAAAATCAAATCAAAATCTTTAAAAATGAATTTTTGATGAATTTTTAAAGTTTTGTCTTAAGTTAAAAAGTAAAAAATTTTTACCAACTTTGAAAATTTTTTTAATTTTTTTGGCAACACTTGGAACAAAACGGTCTTTTTTAATTAAAATTAAAATGTTTTAAGTTTCATTTAAAAAAAAATCAAATCAAAATCTTTAAAAATGAATTTTTGGTGAATTTTTTAAAAAATTGTTAATTTTCTAACCTAAAAAGATTTTTACCAACTTTGAAAATATTTTCAATTTTTTTGGTAAAATTTAGAATAAATCGACCTTCTTTAGCTAAAACTAGAATGTTTTAAGTTTCATTTAGAAAAAAAATCAAATCAAAATCTTTAAAAATGAATTTTTCATGAATTTTTAAAGTTGATCGATTTTTCTAAATTAGGTTAGAAGTGTCAAAAATTTTTACCAACTTTGAAAAATTTTTTAATTTTTTTGACAACACTTGGAATAAAACGGTCTTTTTTAATTAAAATTAGAATGTTTTAGGTTTCATTTAGAAAAAGATCAAATCAAAATCTTTAAAAATGAATTTTTGATGAATTTTTAAAGTTGGTTTTCTTAAGTTAAAAAAGTGTCAAAAATGTTTGCCAACTTTGAAAATTTTTTTAATTTTTTTGACAAAACTTGGAATGAAACTGTCTTTTTTAATTAAAACTAGAATCTTTTGACTTCAATTTAAAACAAAAATCATTTCTTAATCTTTATAAATAAAGTCTGGGCGATTTTTTAAAGTTAACTAATTTTTAGCTGCTGTAGTAACAATGTACAACGCACAACTTTCTAGAGAAGTATCTCTAGCAGATGAATTAGGAAGCTCAAGCAGTGGCCTCAGCTCTTTACTGGTTTTAAAATGCAGTCATCTTTGGGATAACGATTCCCCCGATTCAGAAAGACTCCTAACCGATGCTGATAGCGGTCATAGCACCGCTCATTCTCCCACAGATGGACCGAAATCTATGTCACCAGTTTTGGGAATGTCCCCTGCTTGTATGGGGGGTGGAACCCCATATTCGGACGTGGAAATGTTAGAGGCAACTCATCGGGGGTTACATAAATTCATTCCGAGACACGAAGATGAAATTGAGGTGGAAATTGGGGATCCTATTTACGTACAGAAAGAAGCAGATGATTTATGGTGTGAAGGTAAGAGGATGGTATTGATTTTTAATTTGCGGTAGTTTGGGGAGGTTTAAAAATTTACACCGGGGAGGTTTAAAAATTTACGATCGTAAAAGAATGGGGTCAATTACATTTTAGAGATGTTAAGATATCAATAAACAAGTCCTGTATACTTTAGGTGTAAATTTAAGAACGGGAAGAACAGGAATTTTCCCTTCAGCTTACGCTGTAGATTGTGATTACTCCGATTGGGACTCAACATGCGAACACGGACGACGAGAACGTTACTTATTAGGTTATTTAGGTTCCGTGGAAACTTTAGCTCATAAAGGAACTTCGGTAGTTTGTCAAGCCGTTCGAAGAGTAGTCAGTGCAAGCGGAGGAGACCCCGATCCTCAACCGTGCATCTTAGAAGTCTCCGATCAAGGACTTCGCATGGTGGATAGAAGAAAACGAAACGTAGTAAATGTTTTAATTAATATTCCCAATATAAAAATAATTCCAAACTTTTAAAATAATTCCAGCAAAACGAACCTTGCATAGATTACTTCTACTCGTTAAAAAACGTTTCGTTCTGTGCTTTTCACCCCCGCGATCACCGCTATTTGGGTTTTATTACCAAGCATCCGACACTTCAAAGATTTGCGTGTCACGTATTTAGAGGAAATGATTCTACCAGACCGGTTGCCGAAGGAGTTGGGTAATTATTCCATTAAAGATTCTAACCACTAACATTAAAGATTTTAACCGCTGACATTAAAGATTTTAACCACCAATTTTCATCTTTTATTTCAATTTTCATTCACTAAATGGATGGAAATTAAATCAACGGAACATTAATCGAATTAACTCTGTGGTTATTCCAGGCGTGCCTTTCAAAGGTTCTATCAGAAGTTCATAGAGACTGCTTACCCGATAGAAGACATTTATATCGAGTGAAGAAGACACAGCGCAATAATAAAACTGTATATATCGAAGCTGTGTCGATCAATAAGGAAAGAGTTTCTGATTTGGAGTATTATTTTTGTATATTTCGTGTCCCATTTGTCAACGGACGAGGAGAAATCGTAAAAATTGTAATCGGTTCGATGTAATTTTTCCCAATCTTATAAGTAGCAGTATTGATTTTTCCGTTACTTAATAAATCGAGTTAATTAACCTAAAAAAAAATTTTTTTGTTGATGTATATACGAATAATGAGACAAATAAATCAATAAAACATCTTATCTATTATGTCTATATGTGTTTTACTTTTTATATACAGGGTGTTTTGGAATTGCACGGCGGAAAGGGATATGTTCTCCAACACGAAATAAACAAGAAAGTTTATATAAACATAAGTCTCAAATTAATCTTTTATCGAGTTTATTTCGTGCTGGAGAACATATCCCTTTCCGCCGTACAATTCTGAAACGCCATGTATATTACCTACCATCGAAACAAGTTAATAATTGAGCGACAATTCGTTTTTCTATATCTTTTTGACTATTTTGACGACTTTGAGTAATCGCATCTATTTGATCGATGAATAATACACACGGTGATGAAGCTGCGGCTTTTATAAAAAGATCTCGGATTCGTTCTTCGCTTTCACCGGATACTCCAGCTACTAATTCAGGTACTGATACTTTTAATAATGGTACTTTTAACTCCTAAATTATTTTAAACAATTAATTTGAGTTGTATTTTTAAATATTGAAACACTAAACCTACTCCGGCTATTTCGCTAGCTAATAAAGTCTTTCCGCAACCAACTGGTGTAATAAAATTCCTCTCGGTGGTAATTCACCAATTTTCCTGTAAATTTCAGGTTGTTTCATATGAACCAATAACATATACAATTCCTCAATTATCCTTTCCATTCCGGCAACATCATCAAAAGTAATTACCGATTCTTCAACTTTAATAACATCCCTCTTTTTCATAACTGCATTTTGAATAGCTTTATCCCCGCTATCCATTTTTCTTTTCTTTCCACGTTTACTTGGAGTAAGTTGTTCTAATTTCTTTTTTTTTATCGTCACTTGATATTTCGCTAGTAATACCAACCAACGTAATACCAACGTCATCTTGTTTCTCAGATTTTGGGGTAAAATTATTTTTGTACATCTCCGTAAGATCACTCGAATGATTAATTAAAGGTTCTTCTTATTCACTTGAATCATCGCTACATAAAATAACTGCGTCTTTATTAATCCCGTGATTTTCTAAGACTACACTATAAGCTTTATCAACCGATTTATGGAAAGCATTTCGTTTACATCTTAAACATTCTTTATAAAGTTTTTTAAGATCATCTGCTATTGTAATTATGGAAATGTCCTCTTTTTCAATATTATTTTCCAAATACTTTTAACAAAAATACATAAAAATTTAGTAATAACAAAAATATGGAAAATAAATGTGTATTTACTTTTTCAATCCGAGGAATTAATCCTTTATAGTGAATAAATTGAGATTTATTCATTGCTTTTAGCCCTTTTTTAGATTAATTTTAAAAAATTAATGTGAAATTATTAGGTTAGAAAGGTACATAACCTTAAAACATGTGTCAATGTCAATTTTAAAATTTTTTTAGTATTAATACACTAAAATTATTAAAAAAATTCAAACTGGAAATTATTTACGTAATTTTATTTATTATAAAATCAAATATAAAAATAAATATAAATAAAATTTCAATGAGAATAATAAAATATAACAGGTAAACATAACCTGTTAAACATCAAATTTGACAACTGTTCAACGTTTACAAATTATCAAAAAAAGGTCTTTATTTTAGGTATTAATACATAATTCATAATAAAAATAATAATAATAAGAATGCCCGCTCCTCCACCGGAAGTAGAACACGTTCTTTCAAAACGTTTTTAAAAGATCTTAGAAATAAGGTTAGAAAACGACCAGGATACTTTAGACGCCTTAAAGCAACTTTCAACATTCTACCATGAGAATTGTTTACAAGCGAGACGTAATCTTCGTAGTCAAATTGAAAAACAAAGCTTAGGAATTAACGAAAACTTCTTAGCTGCATTTTGGGAAGTGAAAGAAGCTTTTGATGAAGTTTACGATAACGTGGCCGATATGAGTAAATTTTTAGACGATATGACTGTTCGATTACAAAATGCAAAGTCACAAACGAAGCATTCATTAGATATTTATTCCTCCTTATTTCTATTCGTTCCAATATGCTGTGAAGTTCGTTTTATTCGTCAAATTGTATTTTGACAAGATAACCTAAAATTATTTTAAAAACAACCTAAAATTATTTTGAAAACATAACCTAAAATTATTTTGAAAATATAACCTAAAAATACTTCTTGGGAATCATAGGAATAAAAAAAAAACATTTTTTTTAGTATGAAATCATATATATTTCTCAACAAACACAAAAAGATATTTTAAATATGTTTTTAAAAAAGGTAAATGATGAATGAAAAAGTCTCAAAATAAAATCGTGAAAATGTTAAGATGTAAAATCGGTGACATAATATGAATTTTTTTACAATATAATAATAAAAAAAAATAATTCAATGATAATAATTCAAGGCGCAACAATAAATATTTACAAAAAGGGAATCTCATCCCAGGACATAAACAATTTTCTCATTTTTTCATTTACAAATTTTCCAATTTCTTACGTTCTTAGCCATACAGTTGAAATTAATAAAGAGAATAAAAATAACAGGATTACTACAAGTCGCTTTCTTTTTGTACTAATCGTACGTCGATTAATAATTAATAGTATAATAATAATAATAAACAAACAGCAAAATATAATCGGTAATATTACATACAAACTAAAAAAAGAAAAAAAACGTATCATCACAGAATTACTAATTTTAATTTTTTTACCTATCAAAAAGTATACTATACATATATCATAAACTAGCGCGTTTTTTAGTACGTTTCATTTTTTTTTATACAAGACTTAAATTTCCTAAAAAATTAATTACAACAAATTAATTAATTAATTAATTTAAAATATACATTCATAGGACTACTAATAGAACACAGGGTACAGTCTTAATCCACAAGAAGTCTAATGACTTCAATTCTCTTCAACATCGACTCTTTTTTTTCTCTCAATTTTTTTACTTTTAATTTTAAATACTATAAATAATAATTCAATTTCATTTCATTTTCAAATTTTAAAGAATATTTAACACCATCTATTAAGTTTGTGTTTAAACCGTAAGTGTATGTATCATCGGAATAAATTTTAAAGACATAATTTCTTTTCCGATATCACTTCATCATTGTTAAAAATATTCAAAATTGTATTTTTACGATGAAATCTCAATATGGATGTTATTTAAACTTAAAAAAGCTAAAAAACCATTAAAACAGGAAGGTTTTAAATGAATTCGGAAAGATTTTTACAGTGTATGTGACATCGGAATAAAAATAAAGACATAATTTCTTTTCCGATATCACTTCATCTTATTTAAATGTATTCCAGATTGTATTTCTAAGAAGAAATCTCAATACAGATGTTATTTAGACTTAAAAAGTTAAGAAAGTTTTTAAACCGTAAGTGTATGTGTCATCGGAATACATTTTAAAGACATAATTTCTTTTCCGATACCACTTCATCATTGTTAAAAATATTCAAAATTGTATTTTTAAGATGTAATCTTAATATAGATGTTATTTGGACTTAAAAAAGCTAGAAAATCATTAAAACAGGAAGGTTTTGAATGAATCGGAAAGATTTTTACAGTGTATGTGACATCGGAATAAAATTAAAAACACAATTTCTTTTCTGATGTCACTTCATCTTATTTAAATGTATTCCAGATTGTATTTCTAAAAAGAAATTTCAATACAGATGTTATTTAGACTTAAAAAGTTAAGAAAGTTTTTAAACCGTAAGTGTATGTGTCATCGGAATACATTTTAAAGACATAATTTATTTCCGATATCACTCCATCATTGTTAAAAATATTCAAAATTGTATTTTTAAGATGAAATCTCAATATAGATGTTATTTGGACTTAAAAAAGCTAGAAAACCATTAAAACAAGAAGGTTTTGAATGAATCGGAAAGATTTTTATAGTGTATGTGACATCGGAATAAAAATAAAGACACAATTTCTTTTCCGATATCACTTCATCTTATTTAAATGTATTCCAGATGGTATTTTTAAGAAGAAATCTCAATACAGATGTTATTTAGACTTAAAAAGTTAAGAAAGTTTTTAAATTGTAAGTGTATGTGTCATCGGAATACATTTTAAAGGCATAATTTCTTTTCCGATATCACTTCATCATTGTTAAAAATATTCAAAATTGTATTTTTAAGATGAAATCTCAATATGGATGTTATTTGGACTTAAAAAAGCTAAAAAACCATTAAAACAGGAAGGTTTTGAATGAATTCGGAAAGATTTTTACATTGTATGTGTCATCGGAATAAAATTAAAAACACAATTTCTTTTCCGATATCACTTCATCTTATTTAAATGTATTCCAGATTGTATTTTTAAGAAGAAATCTCAATACAGATGTTATTTAGACTTAAAAAGTTAAGAATGTGTTTAAACCGTAAGTGTATGTGTCATCGAAATAAATTTTAAAGACATAATTTCTTTTCCGATATCACTTCATCACTGTTAAAAATGTTTAAAATTGTATTTTTAAGATGAAATCTCAAAATAGATGTTATTTGGACTTAAAAAAGCTAGAAAACCATTAAAACAGAAAGGTTTTGAATGAATTCGGAAAGATTTTTACAGTGTATGTGACATCGGAATAAAATTAAAGACACAATTTCTATTCCGATATCACTTCATCTTATTTAAATGTATTCCAGATTGTATTTTTAAGAAGAAATCTCAATACAGATGTTATTTAGACTTAAAAACTTAAGAAAGTGTTTAAACCGTAAGTGTATGTGTCATCGGAATACATTTTAAAGACATAATTTCTTTTCCGATATCACTTCATCATTGTTAAAAATATTCAAAATTGTATTTTTAAGATGAAATCTCAATATGTATGTTATTTAGACTTAAAAAAGCTAGAAAAGTATTAAAACAGGAAGGTTTTGAATGAATTCGGAAAGATTTTTACAGTGTATGTGTCATCGGAATAAAATTAAAGACAGAATTTCTTCTCCGATATCACTTCATTATTAAATTTAAACTGTCAAAGTCAAGTAATAGATGTTTTAGTCGATAATGGACAAATTTATTAGCCAAAAAAATGATCTCAATATATTTTTAAAAACCAACTAAAAGATTTTAAAAACTTTTTTTTATTGAAAAATTGGTAAAAATATATTCAAATGAAGAAAATTTAATAAATTAAAAAAAATTAAAAAATTTAATAAATAATTTAAACTGTCAAATAATAGATGTTTTAGTCGATAATGGACAAATTTATTAGCCAAAAAAATGATCTCAATATGTTTTTTAATTTAAAGTCAAGTAATAGATGTTTTAATCTATAATGGACAAATTTATTAGCCAAAAAAATGATCTCAATATATTTTTAAAAACCAACTAAAAAGATTTTAAAAACTTTTTTTTATTGAAAAATTAGTAAACATATATTCAAATGAAGAAAATTTAATAAATTAAAAAAAAAAAATAAAAAATTTAATAAATAATTTAAACTGTCAAAGTGATGTAATAGAAACTGTTAATAGATGTTACTATTAATAGATGTTTAAGCGATAATGGACATTAAATGTCAAAAAATTGACGTTTCTTTTAAAATTAAATAATTTTAAACACAATTTTATTAATAAATCAAAAATAAAATAAATTAAGAGGCGTTAAATCTCAAAAAAAATCTTTTAAAAGATCATATTTAAGTTATAAGATTAAATTGGACATCTAAAACGATTATTATTTATAGTATTTAATTCTTAATTTATTACATAATAATATAAAAAAAGTGTAGATCCTCTTTTTCATTTAATTTTACTCATATTAATCCTGTCACTTTATAAAAAATCAAGGATCTAACACTCATAATTTGCTTATTAAATGCACGTGCAACTTTCAAAAATAAAAACGCAAAAATCTTGTTTTCCGTAAAATACTGTATATAAAGTACGGTAATAAGTGTATTTCTTTTTTTAAAAAACTCTTTAATGTTAATCGCGTGTAACTCTTTCTATGCAATGAATTATTACAATATATGTAAACTGTTAATATTACAATGTAGAAAAGGACTAAACATATCTGTAAAAAACCTTATTTTATTACCTTCTTTAAAATTTTTTGTGGGTAACTGTTATTGTATATCTACTACTATGTATAATATGAGTTGTACATATGTTATTTCATTGACCTTGTTACCTTTCATTACCTTAGTGTATATAGATATTTGCATATTTACATAGAAAAAAAAAAGAAAAAAATTAAACCAAACGATCGGTTTTTTCGTTTTGTTAATTGCTGACGTACAGAGAGATCGAAAACAAAACGTACAAACATGAACAACACCGACCGAACGTTTTCACACCCATCAAACTATACGTACGAGCTATTTTAATAATTATTTAGACTTTTAGGTTTATTTACTTTTAGTTGGTTTTAAAAAAATTTTAAAAATTTCGTTTCATAAGTGTGAAAACACTTTATTCTCGTCGCCACACCGTTTTTTAAATATTATCCCGAAAAGATAATACTATTGTCTTAAATACATATGTATAAATATCTTAGTGTATAGTGAGAATGTTGTGCTTTTCTTCTTAAAAAATAATTTATGTATGTATTTTCTTTTTCTATTAAGACTGCGATCCGTGTACGTACATAGTTTTTAGTTACGTAATTTTTTTTTATTTAAGAAATTTGGATGGATGTTTTGTTAAAATTTGATAATGATTTTTTTTGGTGGTTTATGTGTTAACGTTTGTATATAAAAAGTACATATCTGGAATTTAATATTAGTTTTTAAATTAATGAAAAATACATATAGATGTCCGGAAATAATGTTTGTATACTTAACCACTTGTAGTGAGAATTTTATGAATAGTTGACATGCCTGGCACATCTTTTCACAGCAAGTGGTTAAAGGCGTAATTCTACAGTAAAAAAATTTCATATAAACATGTGTTAGGAAATTTCTTTGAAGATGATACGCAGTGTGATGTTTTGCTGATTATTTAATTTGCCATAAAGAGTTAAATGATGAATTTACCCACATTTAGAATGAAATTTTGGACTTTGATTTAAATAAGAAACCTAATGATGTAACTAAATTATCTAAGATAAATACTATGGCTTCTGGATGTTCCAAAATTCATAAACTAAGTCTCTATGTTAATTGAAATAATTAGAAAAAAATACACAATGAGTCACATCTTCAAAGAGTTGTAATTCCTTTGGAAAGGATTTCCGGATACATGTTTGGAAGAACTGTTCTTCCTACTTTTTGCTTTAGTACCACCCCCTTCAGTATACAAACATTATTTCCGGACACCTGCATATATAAAATCATATTTTTAAATATTAATTTTATGTTTGTGGTACAATGAGATTTAAATTAGTGTTTTTTTAAATAATTATTTAAAAGCGTTTTATATTTTTCAACTGAATTTGAATAAAAAATTAGGAATGTCAAGATAGGGTAAGGTTGCTCAAGTCGTACCTTAGTTATATTAAATGCCACCGCAGCGTTGACTGCAAAAATAACACTACAAGATTGTCTAGTAAGGAAGGCACTCCTTCTATACCATCGTACTAGACAATCCTGTAGTGTTATTTTTGCTGACAATTCTGTGGTGGCACTTAATATAGCTAAGGTACAACTTGAGCAACCTTACCCTATTCAATATACAGAGTAAATCAGGAGGAATCATCTGAACTCCAGGAATGCATTGTACTTATCAAATTAATGGCTGGCTTCTTCACCTTTAGGGCCAGTTTATTCACTCAATTATTATTATTTTAATATTATTATATTTACTCAAAGATGAATTAATTGGTCCTTAGGTAAATTAATCTACCTGGTATCTACTATGGTTACATGCCAAATAGCCAATCATGACAAGTGAAATTGTAGTAACTATTCAAAATATCGGGTAAATTAATTTATCCAAAGGTGAATAAACTGGCCCGAAGTCAAAAGTTAGTTTCATATAAACTTAAGAAGACTGAGATATTAGCTAAAAAGGGCGGATCAAACCCTCTCGTAAGACAGGAATCGTTTTGTCATGATATTATACAGGGCTGGATATGAGGCGATTGCGCCCAATCGGGTCCCGCATTTTAAAATTGGGGCCTCGCTTTATGTAGTGTTCGATTTTGATACTACAGAGGTAATTCAAAAGGAAATCAATCACTGGTAGCGGGTAGGTACTCCATGGTGATTTCAACTATGAACAGATCTGTCTCAGGAGTTGGTAGTCTTGCTAAACGTGAATCTATGGTTGTTTTTCCAGTCCAGGGTAAAGCCATAACCTATCCAATAACTCCTCCCAACACTCCCAAGTTCTATCATTAATGGGGAACACCAGCCAGTACATGAACCGAAGATACATACCACCTAATAACTCCAGTTTATTGAAAGCTGAAGAGAATGGTTCAATCCATCGGGGATTGGACAACCCCGCGGTTACTCCAACCCGTCGTCCGACACGTGTTAGCCATTCGTGATGGACGTGACAATAATTCCTTCAATTACCACAAGAAATCCCCAAGGCGGGCCGAGGTAGTAGGGCCCGGATCAGATCCGCCGAAGGGATAGTCCTGCAATGACTCTGTACAAAGAACATGGACGAAGAGAACGGGAAGAAAACAACAATCAAAGCTGTACTCCCCTGTAACGTACACTTAAGCAACGAACTATGTGAACCAGCTATGGGGGTGGCAGGTAAACTATCTTAGGGAGCACTCTGGGTAGAAAATTCCCAAGGTATTTCTAAATGAGGTGTCTTTCCAGATAGATGTCTTCCGAACATCGGAGAAGGTATTCCCCCTAAGCAAAAGTGACCTCAAATTGTAGACCCTGATTGTGGCGGGAAACGGAGTATTCAGACAACACCTACACACGATGGGACTCACATAAGACCTGATTTGTAGAGGATGTAGAGAGAAAACAGAAACCCCCTCCCTTCACCTGGTTTGTAAATGTGACTCTTTCCTCTATTTGATCTAAAGGTGGTGCAGTCTCTTTTAATTTAAAGATGTGATTTCGTTTAAACAGATTTCCGGAGAGTACAATACGTCTAAAGCTGTGGTGCGGAAACCAATTATAAACCACCTCCTGCTCTATAAGAATAATAATAGTTTCATATACAGTACAGTTCTAAAATTAGATCCCTTCCTCTCGACTCATTCTGTATATAGAAATGTAGAAAGAGTAGAAATAAATTTTTTTTTACGGTGAATTGAAAAAATTAAACAATGCAATATGAAATCGCACTGAATTAAGCTTTAAGATTTTATTTTCTTCTAAAATAAGTTTAAACTGATGTAGTTATAATTAGCAAATAAAAAAAAAAAAATCCAAAAACATTAAAGATTTTTGATCGAACCTAAGCTTAAAATTGCAATTTAAAAAAAATTATTTCTAGAAATCAACTAATTATGTTTACTCTAGATTAAAAAAAGATTTTTCATTTAAATAATTTAAATTCATCAAATTATTACCAAACTATTTTAAAAATTTCGAAGATTTTTGATGTAACAGTGTATTTTTTCACCATTTTCATTTATAATATCAAGTTTTATTTATAATACGTTTATATAATACAGTGAAATTCCCCTACTCTCATGGAACCGTCTGAATCTCATATAATTACTTCACATTTTTCTTAGGCGGACATCCCTCTTGTGCAGATACCTTTGGTAGGTTCTGTTGATGTTCGCACAAGGGAGATTTCACTGTATACTTTTAGTAATTAATTTTTTAGTACTATAAACCACATTGCACAAAATAAAAAAAAAACAATTAAATAAAATTCAATTTTGATTAAATAAAACAATTCAGATATGTCTCATCAAACGTATAACACATTAAACACCCATTAAATGTTTACTATATTAATTCCTTGATTGTTTTTGTATCCTCTCTTAATTAATAATCTAAGGTATATTTTAAATTTCCTTCTGTTTTAGTAATCAATCCCCAAATTGATCGAAATTTTTCTTATACGAATTATAAAAAGATATCACAGTATGGAAAGGACGTCGTTTTAAATACACATTATTACCTTTTCATTTCCCATTAAATTAAAACCTCCTTAAATCTTCCCAATATCAAAACGAAACCATTTAATAAAAAATTTTCCTTTTTGATTTTTTCGTTCTTATTATTTTTTTTTTTTAATTTAACTTGTACTTGGTCAAAATAAATATTAATTTAATAAGTACGCACGTACCGGATCGTCAGCAATCCGCTCAAAAACAGTCCTCGAACCGATCCCAGCACGTTTAAAACACGCGCTCAGTCCTTATCGTTTCGCGGCATAGAGCCACCGAAAAAACGAAAAAAGAAAAAATCTTCCATAATCAGTCTTCAAATCAATGGCACAAACGTATCTCTAGTGACTTTTGCTTGGCTACGGTCATCGTCTTTCGGCCGTAGATCACCTATTATCGGAGATATCCGTTATGTGGTAAGAGCTTTGCGTGTCGCTTAGGCCATCGTCGCTCGATTGAGACGTTTTATGCCGTTTCGTCGCGCTCGACGGTTCATGATGCGTCCCCGGCGGCGGCCTTTTACTCGTCTTCACCTTCAAACAGTACGGGTAACTCGTAGACGACGACGACGAGTGATTCGTGTCCGCGTTAAAGTCTTGACTCTCTCCGATTACCGAGCGTGGGCTCGAATTCGACTCGTTATCCGAGTCCGGCGACGGTAGTCTATGTAAAAGATGAGCTATTGCCACCTCGAGTTGTTGGGGATCGTCCACGGCTTGAACTCCTTCATTTTCATTAGCACTTATACTCTATATTAAAAATTAAAATTAAAATAGATTAATTAAGATTGAAAAATTATTAAATTTTTAACTTACCATTAAAGAAGTGCCGTTTTTAATAAGTGCTGAATACCGTTCTTTCATTTGTTTAATCAGTTCCTGTCCTTCTCTCTCCGATACAACAGCGTTAACGCATATAAAACTTTCCACCGTTCCTGTATTGTCGATTTCAAGGTATCCCGTTGTTCTTAAATAAATGAACTGTCCGGTTCTTGATAGTAATCGATAACATGACGAACCACGGCTTTCTCCTCGATCATACACTAAAATTATTAATAGGATTGATTAAAAATTCAAATAAAGAGTTAAATTTAATTGATATGTTGTTAATAATTGATATGTTATAGTTTAAAATAATATAATATAATTTGAGGTTAAGTGTCAAATGTCAAAGAAATTCAAAGACGGTAAAATAGAAAACTATAAATATACAACACTAATAAATTTAAATCTCAATCATCTTAATGTCGATTTTATTTAAATAATTAAATTTTCAATCATTACTTTAATCTAATATATAATAAAGATTTATATTATATTAAATATTTAACTTTTAAATGATAAATGTTAAATTATAAATTTATTAAAGTGTTCATAGATGGCACAGTTTTATTTATTAATTTTCATAGATTTTAATTAATGTAATAAAATCTTTACCTAACTTTAATAATTTACTAAATTTAAAAAAAAGTATTATTAAAACGTATTATTAAAAAAAAGTATTATTAAAATTGATTTTTAATTTCTTAAAATTATTAAAAGTTTTAAATTAAATATTAATAGATTTCAAATATCATGTTGGCAATAAGTCACTAAAAAAAAAATCACCATGATTTAAATGTCAACTAAAATTTCCTAACCTAAAAGGTTCAAGGTATCGTTTTTAACTTATTAATTTGGTGAATTAAGACTAAAACTAACATTAACATTAATTCTAAAAGTTTATAACCCCTTTTTGGCTTTTGAAAAGATATTTTATGTTTCGGATGCCATGTTGTAACCATCGGAAACAATTTTAATTAAGTTCGTATTTACAATTTGTATTTATATTTCAATTTTTTAAAAATCTTCCTTAATTTAAAGTATAATTTTGAAATTTAATTTGATCTGATTTAAAAACCTAATATTTAGTCTGGTTTGTTAAAGATTTATAAAATAATCTAGTTTAATTAGACTAAAATTAGACTTGTTTATTAAAAGTTGATCGGTTGAAAGTTTTACCAAAGTTATACCTTTATAAGGTTACCGAACAAATACTTACTTTGTCTTAATGCAATCATCACCCATCGTACTTCCTCCCGATGCATATATTTAAAAGCCGAAACCCCAGAAACTTCCTCCTTCAAATACCCCGCTATGAAGGATATCCTATGATCGCAATTAATAATCCTTCCATCAAGGAGATGCCTAGTGATGTACTCGTCATTATTATCTAACACTTGTTCTATTGTTAAGTCCGTTTTAAGAACTCTCATAAAAAATATCCAGAGCTAAAACAAACCATTCCACCCAACCATTTAAAACTAACTCTAAACATTTCGTAAGCATGATTTTCCTTCTTTCATGCTTTTACTTACATCGTTTGAACCTGTTCCGGGAATAGCAAGTTCCCGACTATTAGAATTCGCATTGGCGGCGGCAACGGGATCGCGAAGTTGCGTCCCAGTAATGTTAACAACTTCATAAACGGCCGCTTCGTTCCTCGGCCCGGCTCGTTTCAGATGCATATTGAAGTACTTCCGCCAGTCGTTGTCTGAAATGTCGTTCACGGTGCTTATGTACATTCGAAACCGTTCCGTGTCCTCCGCAGATATCAGGTTGAATATGGATTGGCCCATGAGATCAGTCTGAAAGTGAAAATCCCATTTACTTTACGTCTTTTACAAAACATCTTTTCCAGTTAAGTGTAAATGTCTTGTACATACCTGTAAATGTCCTAGTAAGTGTTCCACCGCTTGAGAAACGAAAACAATTTTTCCGCTCGTCGTCAGTATCATGAGAAAACCTCGAAGTTGATCTTGTACTAAGTCTTCTAATAGTGATTGATCAATTACATCCGGGATGTTTAGGTTTAAATCATCTTTACGGTTAAGTAATCCTATAACAATAAATAAATAAATAAATAAACAAATAAATAAATAAACAAATAAATAAATAAACAAACAAATAAATAAATAAATATGAAAGGTTACACGCTATTTCAAAAATTTTAAACCAAATTTTTAAAAAATTAAAACTTTAAAAATAATTTTAAAACGAAATTTTTATTAAAAATCGATAGGAAATTAAATTTCCTTTAATTTGAGTACAAACACGACATATCTAACTTTAATAGATCGAAAGTTATCGAAATTTTAAATTTTAATGACAACCGGAAGTCGGCCATCTTGGAATTTTTAAAATCAATGTAACTCTTTTGTTTTTTATCCGAATATAGTCGTGTTTGGTATCAAATTAAAGATTTTTTAATAAACTTTAAGAATTTTTAATAAAAAATTCAAATTTATCAAAAAAAGATGTCAACATTTTCAAAAATAACATCAAAATTTTCAAAAATATCAAAATTTTCAAAATTAACGTCAAGATTTTCTAAAATAATTTAAAAAATTTCGAAGATATATCAAAAACTTCAAAGAATTTCTAAAAAAGACAAGAATGTTAAATATTTCAAGGAAATATTAAAATTTTCAAAGAAAAGAAATATCAAAAATAATTTTAGAACGAAAATTTTATTAAAAATCAATAGGAAATTAAATTTCCTTTAATTTGAATATAAACACAACCTATCTAACTTTAATAGATCGAAAGTTATCGAAATTTTTAATTTTTTACAAAACCGGAAGTCGGCCATCTTTAAAGTTTTATCAAAAATCGTTAGGAAATTCAATTTCTTTTAATTTGAGTACAAACACGATATATCTATGATTAAAAATAAAGTAGTTATCGAAATTTCTAATTTTAATGACAACCGGAAGTCGGCCATTTTGAAATTTTGTGAATCAAAGTAACGCTTTTGGTTTTTAACCGAATATAGTCGTATTTGATATCAAATTAAAGGATTTTTAATGAAATTTAAGATTTGTTTATAAAAATTTCAAATTTTGCAACAAAAATTACAAAATTTTCAAAAATACTGTCAAAATTTTCAAAAAGAATGTCAAAATTTTCTAAGAAATATTAAAAACTTCAATGAAGTTTTAGAAAAGACAAAAATGTTAAAAATTTTCAAAAAATATGTCAAAATTTTCAAAAATAATGTCAAAATTTTTAAAAAGAATGTCAAAATGTTCTAAGAAATATTAAAAACTTCAACGAAGTTTTAGAAAAGACAAAAATGTTAAAACTTTTCAAAAAATATGTCAAAATTTTCAAAAATACTGTCAACATTTTTAAAAATAATCTCAAAATTTTCAAAAATAATCTCAAAATTTTCTAAGAAATATCATAAACTTCAACGAAATTTTAGAAAAGACAAAAATGCTAAAAATTTTCAAAAAATATGTCAACATGTTCAAAAAGAATGTCATAATTTTCAAAATTAATATCAAATTTTTCAAAAATATGTCAAAAATTTCAAAAACAATGTCAACATTTTCTAAGAAATATCAAAAATTTCAAGAAATGTCTAAAAAAAAGATAGACATTTTAAAAATGTCGAAAAAATATTAAAAATTTCAAAAAAAATAAATGTCAAAAATAATTTTAGAACTACATTTTTATTAAAAATCGATAGGAAATTCAATTTCCTTTAATTTGAGTACAAACACGGCCTATCTATGATCAAAAATAGAAAAATTATCAAAATTTTTAATTTTAATGACAACCGGAAGTCGGCCATTTTGGAATTTTTTGAACCATCGTAACTTTTCTGTTTTTCATCCGAATATAGTCGTGTTTGGTGTCAAATTAAAGGATTTTTAGTAAACTTTAAGAAATTTGAAAATTTTCAAAAAAATACGTCAAAATTTTCAAAAATATCAAAATTTCCAAAAATAAAGTCAACATTTTCTAAAAAATATCAAATTTTTCTAACAAATATCACAAACTTTAAGAAAGTTCTAAAAAAGGCAAAAATCTTAAATATTTCAAAAAAATATTAAAAATTTTAAAGAAAAGAAGTATCAAAAATAATTTTAAAATGATATTTTTATTAAAAATCGTTAGAAAATTAAATTTTCTTTAATTTGAGTACAAACGCGGCCTATCTACGATTGAAAATGGAAATATTATCAAAATTTTGAATTTTAATGACAACCGGAAGTCGGCCATCTTGAAATTTTTTAAATCACGATAGCTCTTTTGTTTTTTAACCGAATATAGTCGAGTTTGGTATCAAATTAAAGCATTTTTAAAGACATTTAAGAATTTTTAAGAAAAATTTCAAATTAAAAACAAAATATGTCAAAATTTCAAGAAAATGTTAAAATTTTCAAAAATATTGTCAACATTTTTAAAAATAACCTTAAAATTTTCAAAAATAATGTCAGAATTTTCTAAGAAATATCAAAAACTACAAGAAATTTTAAAAAAAGACAAAAATGTTAAATATTTCAAAAAAATATTAAAAATTTCAAAGAAAAGAAGTATCAAAAATAATTTTAAAACGACATTTTTAATAAAAATCGATAGGAAATTAAATTTCCTTTAATTTGAGTACAAACACGGCGTATCTAGCTTTAATAGGTCGAAAGTTATCAAAATTTTTAATTTTAATGACAACCGGAAGTCGGCCATCTTGAATTTTTTAAAATAACGATAACTTTTTTGTCTTTTATCCGAATATAGTCGTGTTTGGTATCAAATTAAAGGATTTTTAATCAAATTTAAGATTTTTTTAGTAAAAATTTCAGAATTTTCAAAAAAATATGTCAAAATTTTCCCAAATATGTTAAAATTTCCAAAAATAACATCCAAATTTTCAAAATTAATGTCAAAACTAACAAAAATAACGTCAAGGTTTTCTAAGAAATGTCAAAAACTCAAAGAAATTTCTAAAAGAGACAAATTGTTAAAAATTTCAAAGAAATGTTAAAAGTTTCAAAAATAGAAATGTCAAAAATAATTTTAGAATGAAATTTTTATTAAGAATCGATAGGAAATTAAATTCCCTTTAATTTGAGTACAAACACGACCTATCTAACTTTTACGAATCAAAAGTTATCCAAAATTTTAATTTAAATGACAACCGGAAGTCGGTCATCTTGAACATTTTTGAATCAATCTAACTTTTTTACTTTTTATCCGAATATAGTCGTGTTTGGTATCAAATTAAAGGATTTTTAATAAACTTTAACAATTTTTAATAAAAGCTTTAACTTTATTAAACCGCCATCTTGAAAATTTAAAAATTAACGTAACTTTTTTATTTTTAATCGTAGATAGGTCGTGTTTGTACTCAAATTAAAGGATTTTTAATGAATTTCAAGAAAATTTAAGAATTTTAAAGAAATGTTTTCATTAGAGGTCATTAAGAAACAAAATTTTATCATAAAATTATTGTATGGTTGGTAAGTCTGATTAGAACTAAAAACCAAGAGCATTCGAGTTTAAAACAAATCTATCTGTGTCTGAAGAAGGTTTTAACATGACATCGGAAACTTCAAACGTCTTTTCAAAAGGTCTAAATCCAAAATCTCCTAATTCTAACTTTAAATTTAATTCTAACTCTAATTTTACTTAAAAAAGATTTATCTTAATTGTAAATAAATATTTACAAAATTAAAAACGAGAAATAAAAATGTAGAAAGCTTCTCCTTCTGTAGATATGTAAATAAAAAACTAGTAGAGACGTGAATTAAGATAATCTAAAACGACCGTTTACATAACGAACTATTATTACGGGTAAATACGAAGCACTGCAATTTAAAGTCCCTACGTTGTAAACAAATTATGCGCAATAAAAGCGTATTGAGAACCGTCACGATAACGATGCATTCAGCGCATGCACGTCGAACGCGGTTTGAGTTTCAACAAAGGAATCGTGGACATCGTCGTCGTAAGTATACGTGCCGCTATTTGGTATGTACGTTTTTTAAATAACCAGGTAAAAAAATTTACTTAGTTGTACGTATTCATTCTTGTAAGTAAAAATAAAAAATACTAGTAAAAAAATTTTTCTGTAAAATAAATATAGAAAAATAAAATACCATAAAACGCGAATGAATTATAAAAAGCCTACCGTTTTAAATTAAAATATTTCCTCGTGCGGAATGAGTTAATCAAATAAATATTTACCTTACATTAGATATTATCGGCGGTTGTCCTTTCGTTTTACGTTATGCAGAGAGCAAATACCGTTCGTGTTGTCAACAAAATCGTTATTTTGCAAGCGATAGATAAAAACTCGATAGGGAATTGAACTGGAGTAATATTTTTTTTATTATCTTACTAATGTAATCAAGATTTTAAATTGTTATAGAAAAAATTATGAGAAATTTAATCAAAAATCTTTTAGAAACTTATAAAAAAATTATTGTCAAAAATTTTTACCAACTTTGAAATTTTTTTAAATTTTTTTAACAACACTTGGAATAAAACGGTCTTTTTTAATTAAAATTAGAATGTTTTAAGTTTCATTTAGAAAAAAAATCAAATCAAAATGGTTAAAAATGAATTTTTCATGAATTTAAAAAAAAAATGATTAATTTTTTAACCTAAAAAAAATTTTATCAACTTTGAAAATTTTTTAAATTTTTTTGACAATACTTGGAATAAAACGGTCTTTTTTAATTAAAATTAGAATATTTTAAGTTTCATTTAGAAAAAAAATCAAATCAATATCTTTAAAAATGAATTTTTCATGAATTTTTTAAAAAATGATTAATTTTTTAACCTAAAAAAAATTTTACCAACTTTAAAAATTTTTTTAATTTTTTTGACAACACTTGGAATAAAACGGTCTTTTTTAATTAAAATTAGAATGTTTTAAGTTTCATTTAGGAAAAAATCAAATCAAAATGGTTAAAAATGAATTTTTGATGAATTTTTAAAGTTTTGTCTTAAGTTAAAAAGTAAAAAAATTTTACTAACTTTGAAAATTTTTTTAAATTTTTTGACAACACTTGGAATAAAACGGTCTTTTTTTAATTAAAATTAGAATGTTTTAAGTTTCATTTAGAAAAAAAAAATCAAATCAAAATGGTTAAAAATGAATTTATCATGATTTTTTTAAAAAATGGTTAATTTTTTAACCAAAAAAAAAATTTTACCAACTTTGAAAATTTTTTTAAATTTTTTTACAACACTTGGAATAAAACGGTCTTTTTTAATTAAAATTAGAATGTTTTAAGTTTCATTTAGAAAAAAAAATCAAATCAAAACATTTAAAAATGAATTTTTGATGATTTTTTTTTAAATTGTTCATTTTTTTACTTAAAAAAAATTTTACCAACTTTGAGAATTTTTTTAATTTTTGTGACAACACTTGGAATAAAACGATCTTTTTTAATTAAAATTAGAATGTTTTAAATTTCATTTAGAAAAAAAATCAAATCAAAATGGTTAAAAATGAATTTTTGATGAATTTTTAAAGTTTTGTCTGAAGTAAAAAAGTGACAAATTTTTTTACCAACTTTGAAATTTTTATTAATTTTTTTGACAACACTTGGAATAAAACGGTCTTTTTTTAATTAAAATTAGAATGTTTTAAGTTTCATTTAGAAAAAAAATCAAATCAAAATGGTTAAAAATGAATTTTTGATGAATTTTTAAAGTTTTGTCTTAAGTTAAAAAGTAAAAAACTTTTACCAACTTTGAAAATTTTTTTAATTTTTTTGACAATACTTGGAATAAAACGATCTTTTTTAATTAAAATTAGAATGTTTTAAGTTTCATTTAGAAAAAAATCAAATCAAAATGGTTAAAAATGAATTTTTGATGAATTTTTAAAGTTTTGTCTTAAGTTAAAAAGTAAAAAATTTTTACCAACTTTGAAATTTTTTTTAATTTTTTTGACAACACTTGGAATTAAACGGTCTTTTTTAATTAAAATTAGAATGTTTAAAGTTTCATTTAGAAAAAAAATCAAATCAAAATCTTTAAAAATGAATTTTTTATGAATTTTTAAAGTTTTGTCTTAAGTTAAAAAGTAAAAAATTTTTACCAACTTTGAAAATTTTTTTAATTTTTTTGACAACACTTGAAATAAAACGTTCTTTTTTAGTTAAAATTAGAATGTTTTAAGTTTCATTTAGAAAAAAAATCAAATCAAAATCTTTAAAAATGAATTTTTCATGAATTTTTAAAAAATGATTAATTTTTTAACCTAAAAAAAAATTTACCAACTTTGAAAATTTTTTTAATTTTTTTGAAAACACTTGGAATAAAACGGTCTTTTTAGATAAAATTAGAATGTTTTAAGTTTCATTTAGAAAAAAAATCAAATCAAAATCTTTAAAATTCGATTTTTGGTGAATTTTTAAGTTGATCGATTTTTTAAAAGTTGGGTTAGAACTGTAAAAAATTTTTTATCAATTTTAAAAATCCAATTAAATTAAATCAATTTAGCCAAAATTTCGTCGAGATTCGTGAAAATTTGTTAAAACTTCATTGAAATTCGTCAAAATTTATTGAAAATTTGTCAAAATTCGATGGAATTTAATCAAATTTATTAATAATTTGTACAAAATTGACGAAAATCGTTGAAGTTCGTCAAAATTTTTTAAAGATTCGTCAAAATCCGATTAAATTAAATCAATTTAGCCAAAAATTCGTCAAGATTCGTTAAAATTTGTTGACAATTTGTCAAAATGCGATTGAATTTTATCAAATTTGTTAATAACTTGTTCAAAGTCGATAAAATTCATCAAGATTTGTCAAAATTTGTCGAAAATTTGATTGAATTTCATCAAATTTGTTAATAATTTGTTCAAAATCGACAAAATTCGTCAAGATTCGTTAAAATTTGTTAAAGATTCGTCAAGATTCTTGAGAATTTGTTAAAAATTCGTCAAAATTTGTCAAAATTCGATCGAATTTAATCAAATTTGTTAATAATTTGTTCGAAATCGACAAAATTTGTCAAGGTTAATCAAAATTTATAAAAGATTCGTCAAAATTCTATGAAATCAGGTCAAGTTAGCTAAAAATTCGTCAAGATTCTTGAAAATTCGTTAAAAATTTGTCGAAATTCGCCAAAATTCGATTGAATGTTATCAAAGTTGTTAATAACTTATTCAAAATTAACAAAATTCGTCAAGATTCGTCAAAATTTATTAAAGATTCGTCAAAATGCAATGAATTGTCAAAGATTTTTTTATCAACTTTAAATTCTTTTTAATTTTTTTGACAACACTTGGAATAAAACGATCTTTTTTAATTAAAATTAGAATGTTTTAAGTTTCATTTAGAAGAAAAATCAAATCAAAATGGTTAAAAATGAATTTTTCATGAATTTTTAAAAAAATGGTTAATTTTCTAACCTAAAAAATTTTTACCAAATTTGAAAATTTTTTAAAATTTTTTTGACAACACTTGGAATAAAACGGTCTTTTTTAATTAAAACTAGAATGTTTTGAGTTTCATTTAGAAAAAAAATCAAATCAAAATGGTTAAAAATGAATTTTTGATGAATTTTTAAAGTTTCGTCTTAAGTTAAAAAGTAAAAAAATTTTACCAACTTTGAAGATTTTTTTAATTTTTTTGACAACACTTGGAATAAAACGGTCTTTTTTAATTAAAATTAGAATGTTTTAAGTTTCATTTAGAAAAAAAATCAAATCAAAATCTTTAAAAATGAATTTTTCATGAATTTTTTAAAAAATGATTAATTTTTTAACCTAAAAAAAATTTTACCAACTTTGAAAATTTTTTTAATTTTTTTGACAACACTTGGAATAAAACGGTCTTTTTTAATTAAAATTAGAATATTTTAAGTTTCATTTAGAAAAAAAATCAAATCAAAATCTTTAAAAATGAATTTTTCATGAATTTTTTAAAAAATGATTAATTTTTTAACCTAAAAAAAATTTTACCAACTTTGAAAATTTTTTTAATTTTTTTGACAACACTTGGAATAAAACGGTCTTTTTTAATTAAAATTAGAATATTTTAAGTTTCATTTAGAAAAAAAATCAAATCAAAATCTTTAAAAATGAATTTTTCACGAATTTTTTTAAAAATGGCTAATTTTTTAACCTAAAAAAATTTTACCAACTTTGAAATTTTTTTCAATTTTTTTGACAACACTTGGAATAAAACGGTCTTTTTTAATTAAAATTAGAATGTTTTAAGTTTCATTTAGAAAAAAAATCAAATCAAAATCTTTAAAATTCGATTTGTGATGAATTTTTAAGTTGATCGATTTTTTAAAAGTTGGGTTAGAACTGTAAAAAAAAATTTTATCAATTTTAAAAATCCGATTAAATTAAATCATCAATTTAGCCAAAATTTCGTCGAGATTCGTGAAAATTTGTTAAAACTTCATTGAAATTCGTCAAAATTTATTGAAAATTTGTCAAAATTCGATGGAATTTAATCAAATTTATTAATAATTTGTACAAAATTGACGAGATTCGTTGAACTTCGTCAAAATTTTTTAAAGATTCATCAAAATCCGATTAAATTAAATCAATTTAGCCAAAAAATTCGTCAAGATTCGTCAAGATTTGTTGACAATTTGTCAAAATGCGATTGAATTTTATCAAATTTGTTAATAACTTGTTCAAAGTCGATAAAATTCATCAAGATTTGTCAAAATTTGTTGAAAATTTGACAAAATTTAATTGAATTTTATCAAATTTGACAAAATTTGATTGAATTTTATCAAATTTGTTAATAATTTCTTCAAAATGGACAAAATTCGTCAAGATTCGTTAAAATTTGTTAAAGATTCGTCAAGATTCTTGAGAATTTGTTAAAAATTCGTCAAAATTTGTCAAAATTCGATCGAATTTAATCAAATTTGTTAATAATTTGTTCGAAATCGACAAAATTTGTCAAGGTTCGTCAAAATTTATAAAAGATTCGTCAAAATTCTATGAAATCAGGTCAAGTTAGCTAAAAATTCGTCAAGATTCGTGAAAATTCGTTAAAAATTTGTCGAAATTCGCCAAAATTCGATTGAATTTTATCAAAGTTGTTAATAACTTGTTCAAAGTCGATAAAATTCATCAAGATTTGTCGAGATTTGTCGAAAATTTGACAAAATTTGATTGAATTTTATCAAATTTGTTAATAATTTGGTCAAAATGGACAAAATTCGTCAAGATACGTTAAAATTTGTTAAAGATTCGTCAAGATTCTTGAAAATTTGTTAAAAATTCGTCAAAATTTGTCAAAATTCGATCGAATTTAATCAAATTTGTTAATAGTTTGTTCGAAATCGACAAAATTTGTCAAGGTTCGTCAAAATTTATAAGAGATTCGTAAAAATTCTATGAAATCAGGTCAAGTTAGCTAAAAATTCGTCAAGATTCGTGAAAATTCGTTAAAAATTTGTCGAAATTCGCCAAAATTCGATTGAATTTTATCAAAGTTGTTAATAACTTATTCAAAATTAACAAAATTCGTCAAGATTCGTCAAAATTTATTAAAGATTCGTCAAAATGCAATGAATTGTCAAAGATTCTTTTATCAACTTTGAAAATTTTTTAAATCTTTTTGACAACACTTGGAATAAAACGGTATTTTTTAATTAAAAATAGAATGTTTTAAGTTTCATTTAGAAAAAAAATCAGATCAAAATCTTTAAAATTCGATTTTTGGTAAATTTTTAAAATTGATCGATTTTCTAAAATTAGGTTAAAAATGTCAACAAATTTTTACCAACTTTGAAAATTTTTTTAATTTTTTTGACAATACTTGGAATAAAACGGTATTTTTTAATTAAAACTAGAATGTTTTAGGTTTCATTTAGAAAAAAAATCAAATCAAAATGGTTAAAAATGAATTTTTCATGAATTTTTTAAAAAATGGTAAATTTTTTAACCTAAAAAAAAATTTACCAACTTTGAAAATTTTTTTAATTTTTTTGACAACACTTGAAATAAAACGGTCTTTTTTAATTAAAATTAGAATGTTTTAAGTTTCATTTAGAAAAAAAATCAAATCAAAATCTTTAAAAATGAATTTTTGATGAATTTTTAAGAAATGGTTTATTTTCTAACCTAAAAAAAATTTTACCAACTTTGAAAATTTTTTAAATTTTTTTGACAACACTTGGAATAAAACGATCTTTTTTAATTAAAATTAGAATGTTTTAAGTTTCACTTAGAAAAAAAATGAAATCAAAATGGTTAGAAATGAATTTTTCATGAATTTTTTAAAAAATGGTTAATTTTTTAACCTAAAAAAATTTTTACCAACTTTGAAAATTTTTTTAATTTTTTTGACAACACTTGGTATAAAACGGCCTTTTTTAATTAAAATTAGAATGTTTTAAGTTTCATTTAGAAAAAAAATCAAATCAAAATTTTTAAAAATGAATTTTTCATGAATGTTTAAAAAAATGGTTAATTTTCTAACCTAAAAAAATTTTCACCAACTTTGAAAATTTTTTTAATTTTTTTGACAACACTTGGAATAAAACGGTCTTTTTTAATTAAAATTAGAATGTTTTAAGTTTCATTTAGAAAAAAATTAAATCAAAATGGTTAAAAATGAATTTTTCATGAATTTTTAAAAAATGGTTAATTTCTTAACCTAAAAAAATTTTTACCAACTTTGAATTTTTTTTTAATTTTTTTGACAACACTTGGAATAAAACGGTATTAAAGTTTATAAATATAAACTTACTTTGATGTATTCGTAAATGACTCGCTGTCAATCTTAAGATGCTAGTTTTATCCATCCTTTTGGCGCTTCGAGAAACCATAGGCACAAGCGTGGCTAACTCTCCAATGAAAGCGTTGAGTTTATCCCTTCGCATTTTCTCTGCCCTGTTTCTCATTTCCCGACTGTTGCTAGAACAACAAACGGTCATTTAATAAAACATATTTACATAAAAAACGGTTTAAAAACGTTTAAAAACGTTTAAAAAGTCGAGATTACGATGCAATTGCCGTTTTTTTAAGAATTAACGCGCGATATCAGTAGTCCGACCTTGACCACAAGAAAGTCCAAGTCTTTTCCTTGTTGCAAAATCAATATAGCACGTTAAAGACCGATCGATGGAGTATGCGGTTGGTCCTGGTTTCAGTGGTGGTTTCAGGTCGCGAATACTAATTGGCATAAAGATGATTTTAACAGGGGTAGTTTTCCACCTCAAGAGGAGGTAATCTAGAAAATTCTGGCACGTGCCAGAAACTTATTTCGCTTAATTCCTCTCATATTTTTTAATTTTTTTAACAACTAAGCTTGCAAATTCTCAAATGTAGGTCATTCGAGTATTGGTAAATGGTCAGTGTTCAATCTAACAGTTCGATTGCCGTTGGTCAGGTTTTACTAAATACTTTGCACGCGAACAGTGTTCGTATAAAGATTGATTAATGATGTAATCTTTTTCCGAGGTCAGGTACTTCAATAAAAATGATCTCAGAGAAGAGTTTTAGTTTTTTCTCTTCTGGAAAAAAAGGATTACGTTCTACATTAAAAATTAAATATTTATTAATAGTAAATAAGTGAATATTATGAAAGTAAGGTAACGGAAATGTTTACCAATTCCAATCGAACATAGAAAAACATGAAAAAATAACTCAACCTTGAAACGTGTAAATGTAAACAAGGTGCAGTTGTGTATCGATTTATAAAATTCTTTAAATTAATACTGGTATAAATTAATTTAATTAGAGTTAATCAAGTTTACACGAGTGTCAGGATGTTGTTTAATGTTGTTTGATGTTGTTTGTTCTTGCTTCTTCTGCTTTTGGTTGACACGGGGAAAGTGCACGTGTTGCAGCAAGTTCGTTGTGCAAAATCGATTTTGTGCGAAATTACGCGATCAAAGCGACTCTCGTCAAGTGGAAGCCAAAGCGCGGCAACGACTTGGCTAATTGGCGATTTTCGCAAAACTGAGCGTGATTAATTTGCTATGAAATTGAGGGGCGCTATAACTTTACCTTCGTTTTGCCATCGCGATGCATCAACGCTTCCAAACGCATCTACCTTTTACGAGTCGATGCATTTGTAATTATTACAAAATCACACAAGCGAAAAATATGTATTTAATGCTTATTATAAGTTGAATGAAAAATAAAGTGGAGATGCATTGATAATTTCTAGTTGAACTCACATCACAATCATAAAAGCAATAATAGATATACTTATTGTGAGAGGAAATTTTCAAATTTTTTAACTTTCGATTTGAATTAATTCAACAAATGTGCATCGATAAACTAAATTCAATTTTTGCCGATGAAGCACCATCAAGGATAAGTATTTATCAAAAATTTACCGAACTCAATTGTGACTATAGTTCGCTCAATGACAAATTTCTTAACTCTTTGAGGGTTGTTCACTCCCTACGAAAAAGCTCACCATGGATTACACACTTTTTACGAAAGATAGGAATTTGCCCACTAAATTAGGTAGTCTAACATCCACATATGGATTCATAGCCAAAATCGAATGATTGTGCGAAAATGCACATATGAGTTCATAACCAAAACTGCACTTGAACGCTTGATTCTGCTTAGACTGGAGTTGTGGATGGAGTCTAAGGGGATGCTGGATGCTTGTAGCTTTGGGTTTAGAAAGGGAAGAATAGTTGCTCAGTGCGCCTTCCTTATCATTGCTGTTGTTTTGACCTGTGTTTTCTTAGACATCAAATCGGCCTACGACAACGTCAACATATCCACTTTGCTTAGTTTTCTGAAGAGGGATAGTTGTCCATTCAATTTGCTCTTTGTGCTGAGTCAATTTCTGAGAGATAATATATACACGCTGAAGTTCGATCCACTTGGTGTTGGCGGCAGGACTTCACATAAAGGACTTCTTCAAGGTAGCCCATTGAGCCCCCTTCTGTTTAATTACTACATTAGAGGTCTACATGAAATCAGTTTCCAAAGGAGAGTGGTAACAGTTGCGTTTATTGACGACGGGGTTCCTTTTCAGGGAAGCTAGCTCGATTTGTGATTCCGTGAGGAATTTTAAAGGTAGATGTCTACTTGAGAAAAATTTCTGAGAGTAACTCTTGATATCTACTCTCAACTATGTATCCACTGAAGACTGTTTTAGCTCTCAAAGAGATTCTACAAAACTTTCCAGAGCTTTCTATCAGACAGTTCTCCTAGGACCGTGTCCACTAGTGAAATGTGTCGGTACTATGGAAAGTAAAATTTACTTACTTCTCAGTGTTTGGTGTATGTAAACATGGACGTAAGAAAATTGCAAGCGCTTTAATGTTATACAAAATTTTTAAGAACATTTCTTAATATTTTAAGAAAATTGTAACCGCAATAGTGTTGTACAAAATTTTTAAGAAAATTTCTTTCAATTTCTTCAGATGAACATTTAAATTTCTGTCCAATACTTGTTAAAATTGCATCTTTCTTTTCCCGATTTCTATGTTCTTTAGATTTGGTACCCCGAAGAACTGTTTTTTCTTCATACATTTCAATTACTTTTCAATTAATTCAAATATTTCTTCTTGAGATCATTTTCTTTTAGGTGTCATCTTTAAACGTTTATATTGACAACAATCGCAGCTACTCGCAGCAAAATTCGAACCGTATTCGTTTTTTGACAGTTACTCTCAAGATAGATAACTTGTGCGTGTCCATTTGAGTACAATTCTCCTCAACATATTCACATTTCAAGAATTGGTTGGGACTTTTCAATAGTTACTCTCAGATGCGTATCCACTAGAAAAAATACTCTCGACAGCTTCTCTCGAGAGCTTTTCTCGTAAGTGGACACCTACCATAACGCGGTGCTGGAGGAAGCAGTCGGATTCTTCAACGCCCGTGATTTAGCTGTTGAGCCTGCTAAAACCAAAACCATGATTTTTAGCCGCAGGCGCCGACTTGAACTGACTCCCCTTTTGATACTGGATGGCAAGAAACTGCACGAACTTGAGATATCTTGGAGTACACCTCAATATTAAACTTTCTTGAAGGGAACACGTCAGTTACACAGCTAATAGTTGCCAGAAGGTTGATCATTTCAATTTGTTCAAATCGCTGTCGTCGACGAAGTGGGGGTGCAGTCTTTCAATTTCATTGCTTATCTACAGGGTACTGATTCTCTGATTAAGTCTAGGCTGGAGTTTTGTGCGTGATTGATGCTTCCCATGCCGTCTCAGGGTTTTCAAAAGCTTCATAGCGTGCAATACCAGGCCGATAGATTTATAATGGCTTCTATTAAAGTGCATTTAAATTAAATGCGAACAGAAGCGAACGAACGAAGGAACGAATTCGCAGGTATTCGCTCATTCGTTTATCCTCTATAAAACAGGAGTGTTTAAATTAGAGCGAACATTCGCGTTCGTCGATAATCCATTCGTTCACGATATCGGATACGCATGAAGACATTTTAGTTAGCGCCGCTAGTTTTGTAGTTATTGCCGGACTGTCCGAAAAAAAAAGGAAAAAAAGAACTTTAGTGGAGTTCTAATTTATTAAAAAAATGAAGTAAAACGGGAGGGAAAGGTTTGTTAATGGACTTAACGAGTGACAATTTGGCCCAAGTCACCAACTTCTGCAGACTGTCAACGGAAGATTTTGAATTCTTATTAAATTTGGTTGGATCTAACATTTCTAGAAAGGATACAAGTTATAGCGTAAAAATCAGCTGTTCACGTTCGTTGCGAATTCGATCGTTTCTAAATTTCACTGTCCACATTGAGCACCGATTTCCTTTGATGATTTGTCGATTTACCAACAGGGTTAAGAACACGCACGAACACGAATGAGATCGTTCTTTCATGTTTGGTCCTCTATGTAAATTATGCTAGCTTAGGCGAACGAATTCATTCGTTCGCTTCTGTTCGCTCTAATTTAAATGCACCTTTAGATCAACAATTACGAATGCGTTGCTAGTTGAGGCCTGTATTATGCTACAGGAGCATCGCCTTTGGTTTTTAATGGACATGTTCATTGTTAGGAATCACTTGGTTCAGCCCAATCCGGTGAGTGATGTTATTTCGGAGATGGTGGCAGTTTGGAGGAAGTCGAGATTGGCTGAAAGCAGGATGGCGCTTATCATAAAGCGTTTTTTCCATCTAGTTCCGAGGATAATCTACATGAAAATGGTAAACCGGTGGGACCCTTTTAGAATGGAGTTTCCATTGATTGTCTTTAATCCCGGGGTTAAGTTAAATTTGATGTGTTCAGAGGCCCATCGATGCTCCAGAATGTTGCTATCAATTTCAATGCCATTTTCAACAATGAAGTAGCTAAATTATGGCCCAACGCTAATTATGTATTCATTGATGCTTCTGTTAAGATTTCCCCGATTCGACAGGTTTCCTTTGGTGTTTACGTGCTATCTTCGGATCTGAGGCTCTCCGGCAGGCTCCCAGATTTTGTCAATGTTTTTGAAGCTGAGCTATTGGCGATTTGGTGAGCGCTGGATCAGGTCATTATGGAAAAGATTTCACCTGTGGTAATTTTTTCGGATTTATTGAGTGCTCTTCGACCCCTGGAAAATGCTGGTGGTGGTAAGATTAAATTCCACTACTTAGTCCACAAGGTCAGAGATCTCTGCTGGCGATACACATGGGAGAATATTGTGCTGGACCTTTGTGGGCATCGATGGGAAGAAGATTGCCGACTGTTTTCTTGCTTTTACGCTTTTTTGTCCCTTAGCCCTTGACCCCATTTTGTAGCTTTGAGTCCCTTTGAGGGGTAGACCCGGGGACTTTTAGCTTTCGCTATATTCATACTACATAAGGAAGAGTACATTCCTCCCCTTCCGTCCTTGAGTTTTCTCATTTTGTTGCTTTTTATTCATGTTAAAGGCTTCTGCTGAATCTCCCACAGGGCTACTCAGAACATTGGCGAAAACTTTTTTACGACTCCGGGTCTGGTGAGATAAGAGCTGCTCATAGCTCATATACCAATATTCATCACTTTTTTTGAAGAAGAAGGTAACCAAAATTCAGAAGGTAACCTCAAAGGGTTAAGATTCGTCTAAAATCCATTATATTCTAGAAAAACATTGATGCTGCATGCAAACTGATTATGCAAAATCTTTACTTGACTTATCGTGAGACTCAAACATTTTTGAACATTAGTAGTATCTGCATACATTCAATACTGCATAGAAATTTCTCTCTTTCTTTCCCAAAATGAACAAAATAAAAAAAAAATTGATAATAAATATAAAAATTTTTAATAAATATACCCTTTTTCTCATTTATCTAATTTTTTAAACCCGCTCTTAAAATTACTCTTTCTCATATCATTACTAATTGATAGAATTGTTGCCTAAGCAATGACCTCAACCGATATTTTTAGCCGCAAAACGAATCTCCCGGGCTTCGGAGAGAAGACGTACGATGCATGTTTTCTCGTATTACACTAACACACCTTGACCTCTTCCGTGAATATACGGAGTTGTAGATTTCAAGGCTGTTCGGTGCTAGAACATAATCGAACGAACAGTTTTATTTTTCTATGAAGTCTACAAACCCAAACAAAAACTTAATTCTTAATTCCTAGAATCTTTCAATTACCATCATTAAAATAAATGCACTTCATTACCACTCAACAACAAAAAAATTAAAACCTTGAACCGTAGTAAACGTATTCAAGTTTTAAGTTGATTTCAAATTCATCAAACGTAGTTGTAGTTATAGTCCTTTTTTTCATTTTCCAAGACGTTGGTAAAAATTTTTGACAGTTAACTAACCTAATTTTTCTAAAAAATAGATCAACTTTAAAAAATCGTACAGAATTTATTTTTGGAGATTAAGAAATGATTTTTATGTTAAAGTATACATAAAAGATTCTATTTTAAATTAAATGGGCAAATTTTTCTTAATTGTTATCAAAAAAATTAAAACAAATTTTAAAGTTGATAAAAATTTTTGACAGTTAACTAACCCTACTTTTTAGAAAAATTGATCAACTTTAAAAAATCGTACTGAGTTTATTTCTAAAGATTAAGAAATGATTTTTATTTCAAATTAACACTTAAAGATTCTATTTTTAATTATAAAAGTCAGATTTATTCTAATTACCATCAAAAAAATTAAAAAAAAATTTTTTTTGATCGAACTTAATATAACCTCACAATTTTTTTGATTAGCTTTAAAAAATCGTCTTCAGTATAGCCTTGATATACAGGAATTTGCAAATTATTTCTATTTTGCGATGTCGATCTCAATCACAGTAACAAGTTAGAAGCTGTAGAGAAGTTCCTATTCGTATCTGCTAATCTTGTTTTGTAATTATGTCGCGGACGAGTTTCGTAATCGTACGTATGCGTTCGTACGCGATAAGGACGTCGTTCTGTTTGCACAGTCGAGAAACAAACAAGTCGAATGCCGTTTATGCAATGAAGGAGGTGAGGAAGACCCGCAAAGTGTCGAAGTGTCCAAATAAGCGTTTGAACAACTTACATAGGAGAAACGAAAAGACCGTTTGATTTGACCTCAACGGATATTAAGCTTGTTTATTTTCAGAGAAGGTTGATGCCGATGTATTTTTGGTTGATGGAATTAAACACAAAGATGCTACGTTTCTGATTGTTGGCTAATCTTAATGGCATGGTTGTTTTAGAAGGAACGATTATGAGTTTGCAAACATTTTTTATGTTATCAATATTTACGTCATTAATTTTAATAATAAAGTTGATATCACAAAGATGAGTATTACTTATAAAAATTTGTTAATGAAAAAAGAAAATAAATTATAAAATTGTTAAAACTAAACAAAAATAAAAACCATTTTTGAAAAAAATTTCTTTGAAAAAAGGAAAGAATCGAAAAATTTTAGTCAAAACTTTAGTCGAATTTTTTGACAAATTTTAAAAAAATCGCAACTTTATTTATAAAAAGATTTTTACTTTAAATTATACATAAAAGTTTCCATTTCAATTTAAAAAAGTCAAATTTATTCTAATTATTGTCAAAAAAATTAAAAAAATTTTCAAAGTTGATAAAAAAATTTTTTTAGGTTAGAAAATCAATCACTTTTTAAAAAATTCATAAAAAATCGAATTTTAAAGATTTTGATTTGATTTTTTTTCTAAATGAAACTTAAAACATTCTAATTTTAATCAAAAAAGACCGTTTAATTCCAAGTGTTGTCAAAAAAATTAAAAAAATTTTCAAAGTTGGTAAAAAATTTTAGGTTAGAAAATTAACCATTTTTTAAAAAATTCATCAAAAATTAATTTTTAAAGATTTTGATTTGATCTTTTTCTAAATGAAACTTAAAACATTCTAATTTTAATCAAAAAAGACCGTTTAATTCCAAGTGTTGTCAAAAAAATTAAAAAAAATTTTAAAGTTGGTAAAAATTTTTTTAGGTTAGAAAATTAACCATTTCTTTAAAAATTCATAAAAAATTCATTTTTAACCATTTTGATTTGATTTTTTTCTAAATGAAACTTAAAACATTCTAATTTTAATTACAAAAGACCGTTTTATTCCAAGTGTTGTTAAAAAATTTAAAAAAAATTTCAAAGTTGGTAAAAATTTTTTTAGGTTAGAAAATTAACCATTTCTTTAAAAATTCATAAAAAATTCATTTTTAACCATTTTGATTTGATTTTTTTTCTAAATGAAACTTAAAACATTCTAATTTCAATTAAAAAAGACCGTTTTATTCCAAGTGTTGTTAAAAAATTTAAAAAAAATTTCAAAGTTGGTAAAAAATTATAGGTTAGAAAATTAATCATTTTTCAAGAAATTCATCAAAAATTCATTTTTAAAGATCTTGATTTGATTTTTTCTCTAAATGAAACTTAAAACTTTCTAATTTTAATTAAAAAAGACCGCTTTATTCCAAGTGTTGTTAAAAAATTTAAAAAAATTTTCAAAATTGGTAAAAAATTTTAGGTTAGAAAATTTACCATTTTTCAAAAAATTCATCAAAAATTCATTTTTAAAGATTTTGATTTGATTTTTTCTCTAAATGAAACTTCAAACATTCTAATTTTAATTAAAAAAGACCGTTTTATTCCAAGTGTTGTCAAAAAAATTTAAAAAAATTTCAAAGTTGGTAAAATTTTTTTTAGATTAAAAAAATAACAATTTTTTAAAAATTCATGAAAAATTCATTTTTAAAGATTTTGATTTGATTTTTTTTCTAAATGAAACTTAAAACATTCTAATTTTAATTAATAAAGACTGTTTTATTCCAAGTATTGTCAAAAAAATTAAAAAAATTTTAAAATTGATAAAAAAAATCTTTGACAATTCATTGTATTTTGACGAATCTTTAATAAATTTTGACGAATCTTGACGAATTTTGTTAATTTTGAATAAGTTATTAACAACTTTGATAAAATTCAATCGAATTTTGGCGAATTTCGACAAATTTTTAACAAATTTTCACGAATCTTGACGAATTTTTAGCTAACTTGACCTGATTTCATAGAATTTTGACGAATCTTTTATAAATTTTGATGAACCTTGACAAATTTTGTCGATTTCGAACAAATTATTAACAAATTTAATTAAATTCGATCGAATTTTGACGAATTTTTAACAAATTTTCAAGAATCTTGACGAATCTTTAACAAATTTTAACGAATCTTGACGAATTTTGTCCATTTTGAACAAATTATTAACAAATTTGTTAAAATTCAATCAAATTTTGTCAAATTTTCGACAAATTTTGACAAATCTTGATGAATTTTATCGACTTTGAACAAGTTATCAACAAATTTGATAAAATTCAATCGCATTTTGACAAATTGTCAACAAATTTTGACGAATCTTGACGAATTTTTGGCTAAATTGATTTAATTTAATCGGATTTTGACGAATCTTTAAAAAATTTTGACGAACTTCAACGAATTTCGTCAATTTTGTACAAATTGTTAATAAATCTGATTAAATTCCATCGAATTTTGACAAATTTTCAATAAATTTTGACGAATTTCAATGAAGTTTTAACAAATTTTCAAGAATCTCGACAAAATTTTGGCTAAATTGATTTAATAATAAATTTAAAGTTGGTAAAAATTTTTTTAGGTTAGAAAATTAACCGTTTTTTAAAAAATTCATCAAAAATTCATTTTTAAAGATTTTGATTTGATTTTTTCTCTAAATGAAACTTAAAACATTCTAATTTAAATTAAAAAAGACAGTTTTATTCTAAGTGTTGTTAAAAAATTTAAAAAAATTTTCGAAGTTGGTAAAGAATTTTAGGTTAGAAAATTAATCATTTTTCAAAAAATTCATCAAAAATTCATTTTTAAAGATTTTGATTTCATTTTTTCTCTAAATGAAACTTAAAACTTTCTAATTTAAATTAAAAAAGACCGTTTTATTCCAAGTGTTGTTAAAAAATTTAAAAAAATTTTCAAAGTTGGTAAAAAATTTTAGGTTAGAAAATTAACCATTTTTTTAAAATTCATCAAAAATTCATTTTTAAAGATTTTGATTTGATTTTTTTCTAAATGAAACTTAAAACATTCTAATTTTAATTAAAAAAGACCGTTTTATTCCAAGTGTTGTCAAAAAAATTAAAAAAAATTTCAAAATTGATAAAAATTTTTGACAGTTAACTAACCTAATTTTTCTAAAAAAATTGATCAATTTTAAAAAATCGCTCCGAGTTTATTTATGAAAATTAAACAAAACTAACTTAAATGAGAATAGATTAAAATATCTATTTTTTATTAAAATTGTTAGATTTGTTCTAGCTTTTACAAAAAAATTTTTAAAAATTTTTAGAAACATCAAAGAATTTCAACCGAATCTAACCTTCAAAATGTTGGTCAATTTTAAAAAATCACTCAGAATTTATTTATAGAAATTAAAGAAAACCAAATTAAGAGAAGATAGATTAAAATATGTATTCTTATTTAAAACCATCAAATTTATTCTACTTGTTGCCAAAAAATTTAAAAAAATTCTCAAATACATCGAAAAATTTTAACCTTCCAAATTTTTGTCAATTTTAAAAAATCCTCCAGAGTTTATTTATGAAAATTAAACAAAATTAACTTAAATGAGAATACATTAAAATATCTATTTTTTATTAAAACTGTTAGATTTGTTCTAGCTTTTACCAAAAAATTTTTAAAAATTTTCAAAAACATCAAAGAATTTGGATCGAACCTAACCTTCAAAATTTTGGTCAATTTTAAAAAATCGCCCAGAATTTATTTATAGAAATTAAAGAAAACCAAATTAAGAGATGATAGATTAAAATATGTATTTTTATTTAAAACCATCAAATTTATTGTACTTGTTGCCAAAAAATTTTAAAAAATTCTCAAATACATCGAAAAATTTGAACCTTCCAAATTTTTGTCAATTTTAAAAAATCCTCCAGAGTTTATTTATGAAAATTAAATAAAACTAATTTAATTGAGAATAGATTAAAATATCTATTTTTCATTAAAACGGTTAGATTTGTTCTAACTCTTACCAAAAAATTTTAAAAAAATCTCAAAGTTGATAAAAAATTTTGACAGTTAGCTAACCTAACTTTTTTAAAAACTTGACCAACTTTAAAAAATCGCCCAGACTTTATTTATAGAGATTAAGAAATGATTTTTATTTTAAATAAAACTTAAAACATTCTATTTTTAATTGAAAAAGGCAAATTTCTTCTAAGTGTTACCAAAAAATTTAAAAAAATTCTCAAAGTTGGTAAAAAGATTTTGACACTTTTAACATAATTTTAAAAAATCGATCAACTTTAAAAATTCACCAAAAATTCATTTTTAAAGATTTTGATTTGATTTTTCTTCTAAATGAAACTTAAAACATTCTAATTTTAATTAAAAAAGACCGCTTTATTCCAAGTGTTGTCAAACAAAATAAAAAAATTCCCAAAGTTGATAAAAAATTTTGACAGTTAGCTAACCTAACTTTTTTAAAAAATTGACCAATTTAATAAATCGCCCAGACTTTATTTATAGAGATTAAGAAATGATTTTTATGTTAAATTGCACTTAAAATATTCTACTTTAATCCCAAATAAGCAAATTTGTTGTAATTGCTACCAAAAAAATTAAAAAAAAAATTTTTAATTTGGTAAAAATTTTGACAGTTAACTAACCTAACTTTTTAGAAAAATCGACCAACTTTAAAAAATCGTACAGAACTTATTTATGGAGATTAAGAAATAATTTTTATTTCAAATTAACAATTAAAGATTCTATTTTTAATTATAAAAGTCAGATTTGCTCTAATTAGCACCAAAAAATTAAAAAAAAATTTAATCGAACTTAACCTCATTTTACAATTTTTTAGACAAACTTTAAATACTAAATAAATTTAAAAATTAAAAAAATCATTCATAAAATTTTAAATAAATAAAATAAATAAAAAAAATAGAAAACAATTTTAATTCAATCTGCGAGGTTATCGTCCTGTATTTTTGCGACCATTATTAGTCAACTACCGCGATATTCTCGGCGCATCATTTTTATCAAAAGATAAAAAAAGGTGTGACGAAAGCACATCATGAGTTGACCTCTATCTTTTTTCAACTGAATAGGTAAAATACAAAAGATTTTAGGAATTTTTCATAAGCTACCGCTAATCGTAAACTTTGTATGCAATGAGTACAACGAACACAACTCATACAACGCATACAACGTATACGAGGGCCAACTATTTAGATGGACGAGGCTAGATTTAGAATTTAGTCACATGCATCGTACCAAACCGACCGGTTAATTATTTCAAATGTCAACTAAATGAAAACAAAACGGTTCGCTAACGGTAAGAACCGTAAAACCGATGCGTGTTTAACCGTCATTATTTTGGCAGATTTTCTAACTTAATTTACGCCGATGAAAATTTCGGGATTTTTGGTTGTTGTTGGCGAATTTTCGACGCAGACGTCTTTTCTCGATTGCGCCGCGATTACTAGTATTTTTAGACGGCCTTCGAGCGTATCAACATTTCTTTATCTGGAAGGATGTCGTAGTATTATTTTAGATGGAGCACTTTGTACCTCGGGTTGTGTTCATTCTTAAATTTTTAAACTAAACATCTTGTAGAGTTTATTTTTAATAATAAAAGTGAGATTTATTCTAATAAACCCCAATTCAATTAAAAAAAATAATAAATGAATCTAACATAACCTTACAATTTTTTTTGACCAACTTTAAAAAATCGTCCTAACTTTATTTATAAGAATTAAGAAATGATTTTTATTTTAAATTAAAGCTTAAAAATTCTATTTTTAATAATAAAAGTTAGATTTATTCTAATTAGCACCAAAAAATTAAAAAAAAAAATTTTTCGAATCTAACCTAATTTTACACTTTCTTATTGTTAGACAAACTTTAAAAAATCATGTAGACTTTATTTATAAGAATTAAGAAATGATTTTTACTTTAAATTAAATCTTAAAGATTCTATTTTTAATAATAAAAGTCAGATTTATTCTAATTAACACCAAAAAATTAAAAAAAAATTTAATCGAATCTAACCTAATTTTGCACTTTTTTAGACTAACTTTAAACAGTCGTCCAGACTTTATTTTTAGGAATCTTGAAATAATTTTTACATTAAATTACATCTTAAAGAGTCTATTTTTAATATTAACGACCAAATTTATTTTAATTAGCACCAAAAAATTTAAAAAAATTTAATTGAACCTAATCTAATTTTTACAATTTCTTAAACTTTAAAAAATCATCCAGACTTTATTTACAGGAATCATGAAATGATTTTTACTTTAAACTAGAGCCTAAAGATTCTATTTTTAATAATAAAAGTCAGATATACTCTAATTAATACCAAAAAATTAAAAAAAATTAAAGTTGGCAAAAAAATTTTTGGGTTAAAAAATCAATAATTTTTTAAAAATTCGTCAAAAATTGAATTTTATAGATTTTGATTTATTTTTTTTTTAATGAAACCTAAAACATTTTAATTTTAATTAAAAGAGATCGATTTACTCTAAATTTTACCAAAAAAATTAAAAAAATTCTCAAAGTTGGTAAAAAATTATTTAGGTTAGAAAATTAATAATTTTTTAAAAATTGGTCAAAAATTGAATTTTAAAGATTTTGATTTAATTTTTTTTCTAAATGAAACCTAAAACATTCTAATTTTAATTAAAAAAGGCCGCTTTATTCCAAATGTTGTTAAAAAAATTTAAAAAATTCTCAAAGTTGGTGAAAAATTTTTTAGGTTAGAACATCAATAATTTTTTAGAAAATTCGTAAAAAATCGAATTTTAAAGATTTTGATTTAATTTTTTTTCTAAATGAAAACTAAAACATTCTAGTTTTAATTTAAAAAGACCGTTTTATTTTAAGTGTTGTCAAAAAAAATAAAAAAAAAATTTTCAAAGAAATTTTTAGGTTAAAAAAATCAATCATTTTAAAAAATTCATATCTCAAAAACTAATTGTTGTTGAGACTTGAAATTTTATGAAGATTTAGATTGAAACCTAATCTTTATTTCCACCAAAGATGAATTTTCTACCACTTTTAGTTCTTTCCTCAGAAGAGAAATACTAACCTCAATTTGTAAAAAATTTGTAAGAAATTGAATTTTGAAGATTTTGATCTGATTTTTTTCCAAATTAAATTAAAAACATTTTAGTTTTAATTTAAAAAAACCGTTTTGATGTAAATTTTACCAAAAAATTTTAAAGTTGGCAAAAAATTTTTTGTTTAGGAAATCAATAATTTTTTAAAAATTCGTCAAAAATTGAGTTTTAAAGATTTTGATTTAATTTTTTTCTAAATGAAACTTAAAACATTCTAATTTTAATTAAAAAAAAGTCGTTTTGTTCCAAATGTTGTCAAAAAAATTAAAAAAATTCTCAAAGTTGGTAAAAAATTTTTTAGGTTAGAAAATCAATCATTTTTTAAAAAATTCGTAAAAAATCGAATTTTAAAGATTTTGATCTGATTTTTTTTCTAAATGAAACTAAAAACATTCTAGTTTTAACTAATAAACAACGTTTTATTCTAAGTGCTGTCAAAAAGAATTAAAAAAATTTTCAAAGTTGAAAAAAAATTTTTAGGTTAAAAAAATCAATAATTTTTTAAAAATTCGTCAAAAATTGAATTTTAAAGATTTTGATTTAATTTTTTTTCTAAATGAAACTTAAAACATTCTAATTTTAATTAAAAAAGGCCGCTTTGTTCCAAATGTTGTCAAAAAAATTAAAAAAATTCTCAAAGTTGGTAAAAAATTTTTAGGTTAGAAAATCAATAATTTTTTAAAAAATTCGTAAAAAATCGAATTTTAAAGATTTTTGATCTGATTTTTTTTCTAAATGAAACTAAAAACATTCTAGTTTTAATTAATAAACAACGTTTTATTTTAAGTGCTGTCAAAAAAATTAAAATACTTTTCAAAGTTGGCAAAAAAAATTTTAGGTAAAGAAATCAATAATTTTTTAAAAATTCGTCAAAAAGTGAATTTTAAAGATTTTGATTTAATTTTTTTTCTAAATGAAACCTAAAACATTCTAATTTTAATTAAAGGAGATCGATTTACTCTAAATTTTACCAAAAAATTTAAAAGATTCTCAAAGTTGGTAAAAAATTATTTAGGTTAGAAAATCAATAATTTTTTAAAAAATTCGTCAAAAATTGAATTTTAAAGATTTTGATTTGATTTTTTTTCTAAATGAAACTAAAAACATTCTAGTTTTAATTAATAAACAACGTTTTATTCTAAGTGCTGTCAAAAAAATTTAAAAAATTTTCAAAGTTGAAAAAAAATTTTTAGGTTAAAAAATCAATAATTTTTTAAAAATTTGTCAAAAATCTAATTTTAAAGATTTTGATCTGATTTTTTCTAAATAAAACTAAAAACATTCTAGTTTTAATTAATAAACAACGTTTTATTCTAAGCGCTGTCAAAAAGAATTAAAAAAATTTTCAAAGTTGAAAAAAAATTTTTAGGTTAAAAAAATCAATAATTTTTTAAAAATTCGTCAAAAATTGAATTTTAAAGATTTTGATTTGATTTTTTTTCTAAATGAAACTTAAAACATTCTAATTTTGATTAAAAAGGCCGTTTTATTCCAACTGTTGTCAAAAAAATTAAAAAAATTTTCAAACTTGGTAAAAATTTTTTTAGGTTAGAAATTTAACCATTTTTTAAAAAATACACCAAAAATTCACTTTTAAAGATTTTGATTTGATTTTTTTTCTAAATGAAACTTAAAAAATTCTAATTTTAATTAAAAAAAACCGTTTTATTCCAAGTGTTGTCAAAAAAATTAAAAAAATTTTCAAAGTTGGGAAAAAATTTTTTTAGGTTAGAAAATCAATAATTTTTTAAAAAATTCGTAAAAAATCAAATTTTAAAGATTTTGATCTGATTTTTTTCTAAATGAAACTAAAAACATTCTAGTTTTAATTTATAAACAACGTTTTATTCTAAGTGCTGTCAAAAAAAATTAAAAAAATTTTCAAAGTTGAAAAAAAATTTTTAGGTTAAAAAATCAATAATTCTTAAAAAATTCGCCAAAAATTGAATTTTATAGATTTTGATTTAATTTTTTTTCTAAATGAAACCTAAAACATTCTAATTTTAATTAAAGGAAATCGATTTACTCTAAATTTTACCAAAAAAATTAAAAAAATTCTCAAAGTTGGTAAAAAATTTTTTAGGTTAGAAAATCAATCATTTTTTAAAAAATTCGTAAAAATTCGAATTTTAAAGATTTTGATCTGATTTTTTTTAATGAAATTAAAAACATTCTAGTTTTAATTTATAAACAACGATTTATTCTAAGTGTTGTCAAAAAAATTTTAAAAATTTTCAAAGTTGGTAAAAATTTTTTAGTTTAAAAAATCAATAATTTTTTAAAAAATTCGTAAAAATTCGAATTTTATAGATTTTGATCTAATTTTTTTTCTAAATGAAACCTAAAACATTCTAATTTTAATTAAAGGAGATCGATTTACTCTAAATTTTACCAAAAAAATTTTAAAAATTTTCAAAGTTGGTAAAAAATTTTTTAGTTTAAAAAATCAATAATTTTTTAAAAAATTCGTAAAAAATCGAATTTTAAAGATTTTGATCTGATTTTTTTTTAATGAAATTAAAAACATTCTAGTTTTAACTTATAAACAACGTTTTATTCTAAGTGCTGTCAAAAAAATTAAAAAAATTTTCAAAGTTGAAAAAAAATTTTTAGGTTAGACAATCAATAATTTTTTAAAAATTCGTCAAAAATTGAATTTTATAGATTTTGATTTAAATTTTTTTCTAAATGAAACCTAAAACATTCTAATTTTAATTAAAGGAGATCGATTTACTCTAAATTTTACTAAAAAAATTTTAAAAATTCACAAAGTTGGTAAAAAATTTTTTAGGTTAGAAAATCAATAATTTTTTAAAAAATGCGTAAAAAATCGAATTTTAAAGATTTTGATCTGATTTTTTTTTAATGAAATTAAAAACATTCTAGTTTTAATTTATAAACAACGTTTTATTCTAAGTGCTGTCAACAAAATTAAAAAAATTCTCAAAGTTGGTAAAAAATTTTTTAGGTTAGAAAATCAATCATTTTTTAAAAAATTCGTAAAAAATCGAATTTTAAAGATTTTGATCTGATTTTTTTTAATGAAACTAAAAACATTCTAGTTTTAATTTATAAACAACGTTTTATTCTAAGTGCTGTCAAAAAAAATTAAAAAAATTTTCAAAGTTGAAAAAAAATTTTTAGGTTAAAAAAATCAATCATCTTTAAAAATTCATATTTCAAAAACTAATTATTAATGAGGCTTGAAATTTTATCACGATTTAAATTGAAACTTGATCTTTATTTTTACCAAAAATGAATTTTCTACGACTTTTAATTTTTTCCATAGAAGAGAAATTCTAACCTAAGTTATTAAATACGCCAATAAAACTTGTTAATTTTTAAAAATTCATATCTAAAAAACTAATTATTATTGAGACTTGAAATTTTATAAAGATTTAAATTGAAACTTAATCTTTATTTTTACCAAAAATGAATTTCCTACGACTTTTAATTTTTTTCATAGAAGAGAAATTCTAACCTAAGTTATTAAATACGTCCATTAAAACTTGTCAATTTTTAAAAATTCATATCTAAAAAACTAATTATTATTGAGACTTGAAATTTTATAAAGGTTTAAATTGAAACTTAATCTTTATTTTTACCAAAGATAAATTTTCTGCAACTTTTAGTTTTTCCCTCAGAAGAGAAAATGTAACTTATGGCGAATTCAATTGGTTGCACTAGTGCGCACCAGTGCATAACAGCGTGTTCTATTGGTTGTTTTGTTGTGTTCTATTACATTTTATTGTAGTTTATAAAACATTTTAAACATCATCAAGCCTTGAACACACTTACAAGTGATGTTATGATTACGTTTGATTTCATCGCGATCTGTTGAATTTTGCCCTTTTTTGCACTAAGCTAGTGTGACATATGTCACATTTTGCACTCAACGAGTGCGCACCAGTGCACACTAGTTCTGCCAATCGAATACGCCATTAATGTCTTTATTTGACGTTTTTAAACATTCTAAAAATTAAACTACGTTCTAAAACTGAATTTTTTTTTGGATTGCATTAAAAACTAACTTTTAGATTTTATAAAACATTTTGTAAAATTATCTTCTAAAATTATTTTGTAAAATCACTTTGTAAAATCAATTTTTTTAAATTATTTTGTAAAATCATTTTCTAAAATAATCTTTTAATAAAGTTGAAGTTCATCATTAGTGCATAATTCCAACAAATTGTAACCTTGTTTACTTGTTCGATACCGTATCTAATCTTAAATGCAATATAGGAACGAACGCGATTGGTGTTTGCATTTTTCTCTACCGACACTCAAAAACTCAAAACTTCAAAATATATTTATCCTGTAAAAAATAAATATCGCTCTATTTGACTTGATTTATGTCATATCGATTCACTTCTACCTAATTTTTCTTCACCTCTAATCTTTAATCTTTTAAATTAAATTAAATTTAAAGTGGCGCATAAATAAACGATTGATACGGCTGGGTCTTCGGACTAAAAATAACAGATCCGTTCTCATCTAAAATACATACGTGACGTCACACGTGCATTCTCGTTGGCATAGTCAATGCAACTGCGTGCCAACGTTAAAACGGTCTCTATTTGGGGCAATTCTATTTCTTATTGACCTACTAGAATACATTTATGTGTTTACATCAATTTAATTAAAGCATTAATTTTATAGGTGTTTTTAAATTGTTTCAACAAATTTCAGTATAGTTTTTTGTGAAATCTATTAAAGAAAGAATTAGAGAATTTTAAAGAAAACTAGTTTTAATTTAAAAAGGCCGCTTCGTCCTAAATTTTACCAAAAAAATTAAAAAAATTTTCAAAGTTAGTAAAAAAATTTTTAGGTTAGAAAATTAACCATTTTTAAAAAACCACCAAAAATTCATTTTTAAAGGTTTTGATTAGATTTTTTTTCCAAATGAAGCTTAAAACATTCTAATTTTAATTAAAAAAGGACGTTTTGTTCGAAGTGTTGTCAAAAAAATTTAAAACATTTTCAAAGTTGGTAAAAAAATTTTTAGGTTAGAAAATGAACAATTTTTTAAAAAATTCATCAAAAATTCATTTTCTAAGATTTTGATTTTATTTTTCTTCTAAATGAAACTTAAAACATTCTAATTTTAATTAAAAAAGTCCGCTTTATTCTAAATTTTACCAAAAAAATTAAAAAAATTTTCAAAGTTGGTAAAAATTTTTAACACTTTTTTTTAACCTAAGATTAACTTTAAAAATCCATCAAAAATTCATTTTTATAGATTTTGATTTGATTTTTTTTCTAAATGAAACTTAAATCATTCTAATTTTAATTAAAAAAGACCGTTTTATTCCAAGTGTTGTCAAAAAAATTTAAAAAATGTTCAAAGTTGATAAAAAGATCTTTGGCAATTCATTGCATTTTGACGAATCTTTAATAAATTTTGACGAATCTTTACGAATTTTGTTAATTTTGAATAAGTTATTAACAACTTTGATAAAATTCAATGGAATTTTGACTAATTTCGACAAATTTTTAACGAATTTTCACGAATCTTGACGAATTTTTAGCTAACTTGACCTGATTTCATAGAATTTAGACGAATCTTTTATAAATTTTGACGAACCTTGACAAATTTTGTCGATTTCGAACAAATTATTAACAAATTTGATTAAATTCGATAGAATTTTGACAAATTTTGACGAATTTTTAACAAATTCTCAAGAATCTTGACGAATCTTTAACAAATTTTAACGAATCTTGACGAATTTTGTCTATTTTGAACAAATTATTAACAAATTTGTTAAAATTCAATGAAATTTTGTCAAATTTTCGACAAGTTTTGACAAATCTTAATGAATTTTATCGACTTTGAACAAGTTATTAACAAATTTGATAAAATTCAATCGCGTTTTGACAAATTGTCAACAAATTTTGACGAATCTTGACAAATTTTTGGCTAAATTGATTTAATTTAATCGGATTTTGACGAATCTTTAAAGAATGTTGACGAACTTCAACGAATTTCGTCAATTTTGTACAAACTATTAATAAATTTGATTAAATTCCATCGAATTTTGACAAATTTTCAATAAATTTTGACGAATTTCAATGAATTTTTAACAAATGTTCACGAATCTCGACGAAATTTTGGCTAAATTAATTTAATTTAAACCGATTTTTAAAATTGATAAAAATGTTTTCTTACAGTTCTAACCCAACTTTAAAAAAATCGATCAACTTAAAAATTCACCAAAAATCGAATTTTAAAGATTTTGATTTGATTTTTTTCTAAATGAAACTTAAAATATTTTAATTTTAATTAAAAAAGACACGTTTGATTCCAAGTGTTGTCAAAAAAATTAAAAAAATTTTCAAAGTTGGTAAAATTTTTTTTAGGTTAAAAAATTAACCATTTTTTAAAAAATTCATGAAAAAATCATTTTTAAAGATTTTGATTTGATTTTTTTTCTAAATGAAACTTAAAACATTCTAATTTTAATTAAAAAAGACCGTTTTATTCCAAGTGTTGTCAAAAAAATTAAAAAAATTTTCAAAGTTGGTAAAATTTTTTTTAGGTTAAAAAATTAACCATTTTTTTTAAATTCATGAAAAATTCATTTTTAAAAATTTTGATTTGGTTTTTTTTCTAAATGAAACTTAAAACATTTTAATTTTAATTAAAAAAGACCGTTTGATTGCAAGTGATGTCAAAAAAATTAAAAAAATTTTCAAAGTTGGTAAAAAATTTTTTAGGTTAGAAAATTAACCATTTTTTAAAAAATTTATCAAGAATTGACTTTTTAAGATTTTGATTTGATCTTTTTTTTAAATGAAACTTAAAACATTCTAATTTTAATTAAAAAAGGACGTTTTATTCCAAGTGTTGTCAAAAAAATTAAAAAAATTTTCAAAGTTGGTAAACATTTTTGACACTTTTCTAACTTAAGTTAAGATTAAAAAATGAATTTCATTTCGGGTTGAACTAAGTTTAAATTCATATCTCGTCAATAATAAATTTATTCTTTCTAAAATTATTATAAAAACAAATTTTCTTAAAAACTAAGTTTTAATTCTTTAATAAAAGTAAAATTAGAATAATAATAATTTTACCAATCTAAAACGTAAACATCAATTACCGACTATCAACAAGTCAGTTGTTGTTTTAATTGAATTTAATGTTGTAAAAACAAGTTTTTAAATTACTCATTCGTGCTTTAACTTTTTATTATAAATAATGAAAGGCGAGTGTATGCGATTAATTGGTAATGAGTGCTTATAAATGATGCAATGAGTCTAGTCGCTTTCGTAAAGTTATTCGTCATAAATAAATAAATAAATACGTCTATATTTACTTTTGTGACAGTACACTCCTAGTCAAAAGCAAAAACGCAATATCCAGAAAGAATGGAATTCCTAAAGTAAGTACAAATGAAATCACTCTTATAATGAATTAATCCATTTGAAAAGAGTCAAATTAAGGAAATGTATAAGGTCGTGAATATTCTTGCAGGATATTGCCTGAAAATTCAGTCGAAGTAACATACAAGTTTTCGAGAATTGTGTTTTTAGTTTCTAGTCCAACGAAGTCTGGAAAACACTTACTAAACCAGTGGGTTGATTACAAATCATGAACAAACACAAAAAAAACATCTTCGCTAAATGCGTTAATTAAACCATTTGAAACACCTCGGTAAGTGTAGGTTACTTTGAGAGCTGTTTGTAGAAGACAGATGTCAATGAAAACAGTTTATTGATAAAGCTATTGTTATAGTTTAATATCATAACAATCAATTTATCAGATTTCTTTAATTCTAAACCTTCGAGCTGCCAGACTCGAAGTGGAATTGATTGAGAGAGCATCAGATCGAAAACTGGCATCAAATCGTCTTCAGTGAGGTATATCTAAGATGTAGAACAGAAAGGTTAAGTTTTAACTTTGTCTATCAACGTTATGTGCAAGGTGTTACAATGAGGTAACATACAATGTGGAAATCGGTAATTTCTAATCTTCATTCTAGAAAACTTTGACTGCGACCCATTACATTAGCGATATTTCAGAGCTAATTTTATAATTACAGTGACATTCCCCTTCGTGGACACCCCTCTTGAACGAACACCCTCCTTGGATGGACTGTTTCTTATGAAACCGTTCGACTCTCATATAATTATTTCGCATTTCTCTTAAGCGGACACCCCCTTTGAACGGACTCTTTTGATCGATCCTGTTGGTGTCCGCATAAGGGAGATTTCACTGTATACTGTCAAAAATATTACAAGATTTCTCAACAAGTCAATATAGAATTACTTTCAATAAGATTATCACAAATATTTTTAATGAGAATAATGTCAATGTGTTGTTATAGCATGCACAAGTATTTTCCTCGAAATTTATCTGTTATTCAACATCTATCACCAGAGAAATTGAAAACTTTAAACAATTCGACTCCTTCTAACAAGAGTTAATTGAATGTAAGGTTGATTTCAGTGGTCACAGAGCATAACCCTTTGAGCGCTATGAACCTATATATCCTTCATCATACAACCATATTCGTACGAAATGGGGAGTCCACGGTGCAAATTTAACCTCGGGCAACTCAACGCTGAAAGGGTTAACAGTGACAACAACAAGTAAAGGATTTGACAAGGTTTAGATTGCTGCTGATTATTAATGTAGCTACATTGTGCAAAAGAAAGTTAAATCATCAAATATCAGACCAAACATATACATAAGGAAAAATATGGGTTTCACGGAGAAAAAATAGTTGGGGTTGCTGGAGAGCGATGTTGTTGAAGGTAAATTATTTAACCTTTTGAGCGCTCTAAACCCATATATGCGTCATTACACAACCATTCGGTTTTGGCTATGAACCCATCTATGCGTCATCATACAACCATGTTGTTGTTAGCTTTAAAGCAAAGGATAGGTAATGGGATTTGGGAACTTAGCCCTTATGACTTTATAGCCCAGACACTTGAGTAAAAAATATTAAAAAAAAAACACGCGATTCAAAAGAAAACTTGAATTAAATCATGAAAATACTATCACAAATAGATGCACGTTGAGATCGATGTACAAAATACATTTAAACAATTCATTGATGACTTGAACTAACTTAGATAATTAAAGATATTTCAAAAATTGGACGAACACAAACACTTCATCCGCTCCCGACCAGAGCCGGAAACGGAATCATCATACAACCATATTCGTAGGAAGTGGGGACTCCACGACGCATGCTTAACCACGAGTAACTCAGCGCTGAAAGGGTTAAATTCTATATTAAGCACATACACAAGGAAAAAAAATGGATTTCTCGAAAATAAAAAAAAAAATTGTTGGGTTTCACAGAGTAATATTATTGCCTCCAGCAGTAACGCTGCTTGTTGTCATCGATTACTGAGGACTTTGAAAACTGAAGAACCAAATGAGGAACTATTTCCTGCCCATGCTTCCTTTTTGTGTATTCTCAATAGAGTTCCCATTTTGCTCCTTAATACATTGAGGACAAGATATCTCGTAATTGGTATTTCGTCGTTTGGGATCGTTGAGAAGATATCTCGTCATTCAATGAATATTTCGTCGTTAGGTCATTGACAAGGAGATCACACAACCTTGTATTCATTGATTTTGATTAAAATGGTACCAATCGATAGATACACAGTACAAATGTATGAAATATTAGGACACATTATTCAGCGATTTGCGAATAAATTGTGATTTCAATTCGCGATTCAAGACTACTTCGCTTATATGACAATGGTTAACAACCCTTTGTTGACTCACCAGGGGACTCACCATTGACTCAACAAACTTCCACATGCGGAAAAAGATGGTTCTTAATTGACACCACTTTAATCAAAATCGATGAATACAACGTCGTGTGGTCTCCTAATAAGTACGGTTAGCAATAGAATGCCTAGTCTGCAATGTGTTAACTATACCATACCGATTACAACTAATAGGTTAGAATCAAATGTTTACGGTTACAACTCTGTGGTGGAATTACCGAATAATTTTCTTCCTTCCCATACACAAGATTCCCGAATCATGATAAAATCATATAACAAAATCATTTACTCCTTCACTGGAAAAGTATATATACCATCAAAATTTCAAATTTCTACCTTTTCAAGATGCTAACTTTTTTTCTTTGACAAACAGTTTAATAAAAAAATCGATTTCAAATAAAACTTAAAAAAAAAACTTTTAAGTTTTTTCTTTTTTTAAAAAATAGTCAGTACAAAAACCTTATTAGGTTTACATCGTATGCAAATGGAAACTTATTTATTAACATATCGCGTCCTGTTTTGATCCTTTTCAGTTATCCAATCGGTTTCCTTTGGTTTGTTTTTGATATTTACGTGACGTCAGACGATATCAAGTTTTTAATGGCCTTAATAAGAATACATAATATTAAAATTAAAATTAAACAAAAAGAAGAAAAAAATAAAAACTTGTTTTTTTTTTCTCCAAAACAATTTACCAGTTTACAAGGTTTAAACGTCTACTTATATTGATAAGTGGTATTTAAACAATTTTGTTTTTCCATTTCAACAAATGGACGATTTCAAATTGAAAAAACTTAGTCATGTTTTAAGATAATTTCAAAATGATGGAACTTTTAAAATAGTAAGTATAGCTACTACGTTACTAGTATTTACGGCTGCATTTCAAATTTAAAACGGATGCAAATCTCGCTTCGGTGGGGGCTTAGCAAGCGCGCTCGGTATTTTCGCATGCGACCTTGGGGCCGTCCAGACCGCCGCGAATAGCAAAATAACACATGGGCGGAGTGGTCCACCTTTCGACACTGTCCCATCTATAATTAGAGAACCGCACGAGAGACGGAGATGCGCAAAACAACGGGCGTGTTTTTGATCTGCTACTTTATTCTGATTCGCTAACGACTTCTAAGCATCGCTTCAAATAGAATCAGTCATCCATTTTATACTATATCTTAGATAAATACTCATAAAATAAATAATAAATGCAGGCCAAAATATATATATATATATATATATGATGTGTATAGATGTGTATAGTCGTCCACACCAAAGATTGAAATTACATATTCCAATTGTAATCAAAAAAAATTTTAAAAAATCTTAAAGTTTTTTTTACAGTTAGAAGAACAAAAATTAAATCAACGTTATATTTCCAATTCTAAAACTAACATTTTCATTGAACACTATCGAAAATTTTCCCGGTTTCCTTTCATAATATAAAAGAACATGTTTTATAGTTTTCATTTGAAACCCGGACGATATTGAATGGGAACGAAACAACCAATAGGACGACAAAACCAATACATAGAACGCTACCGTAGAAATAAGTTTCGTGGAAAATGGTGGGAAATGGGAAAACGACTTGGAAATCTAAGGAAATTGTTTTATAAATCGATGTATAAGATTTTACGAACGCGTCAATTACTTTCCACCTTCCACCATAGAAAATTCGATTCGATCGGTAGAAATTCCCGTTTCCCGTAAGTTACATCTTGTTAAAGAACTTTAACGAACCTTATCGATTCGTAACAGGAACAAATAACTAAATAAAGAAGACTGTTTCGTCCTTGTCCTTTAAACAACGTTGAAAAGCACGCGCAAGGACGATATATCGACGATTCCCTTCAGAGTTGTGTAACCAAGGATACGCCGTTAGAGGACACAATTTCCTAGATGAAAGAAAATACTCTAAGCAGTGCTCATTTTACACCGAGTCGCTCCGGATAAATCACGGTTTCCCCAACGTCTTACGTATAACTTTCATGATGTTGGTCGAGTTTTATTTTGTAAAAGAAAAAAGGCATCGAGCGAAGATAACGAACGCATTTTTCTTGCTATTTATATAAATATTATTGCCCGTTAAACAAAGGCCGTCGATTATATCGATGCAATCTAATCAGTCAACGTATTTTTTTATCCCCGCCCGATCATTAACGTTATCGCAAAAGTCTAACCGGTAAACAATAGGTGAAAATACGAGGTTAAGAGATAACGGTGTACATCTACTAAGGGAATGCATTTCCACAAAAAATGCATGTTATTTCAACGAGTTTTATGAAAAAAATAGCATGTTTTTTTAAGATATATTAAAAAAAAAAAAAAAATACTTATTTGTATTTTATATATCAAATACTAAAAATCATTGATAAGATATATTCCCAGAATATGATTTTTTAAATTTGATCAAAATTTTTAGGTTAAAAAAATTTTAGTCAACTTTAAGAATTTTTTTAATTTTTTGGGTAATAATTAGAACAAAATTGACTTTTTTATTATAAAATAGAATATTTTAATTTTCAATTAATACAAATTTCATATCTTAATTTGAAAAAATAAAGTCTCCACGATTTTTTAAATTTGATCAAAATTTTTAGGTTAGGAAAAATTTTAGACAACTTTAAAATTTTTTTTAATTTTTTGGGTAATAATTAGAACAAAATTGACTTTTTTATTATAAAATAAAATATTTTAGATTTCAAATAACATAAATTTCATTTCTTAATTTAAAAAAAGAAAGTCTCAATTTTTAAAATTTTGTCAAAATTTTTTAAAAGTTAGGTTAAAAAAAATTTAGTCACCTTTAACATTTTTTTTAATTTTTTGGGTAATAATTAGAACAAAATTGACTTTTTTATTATAAAATAGAATATTTTAGCTTTCAATTAATACAAATTTCAATTCTTAATTAAAAAAAATAAAGTCTCCACGATTTTTTAAATTTGATAAAAATTTTTAGGTTAGGAAAAATTTTAATCAATTTTATAAATTTTTTCAATTTTTTGGGTAATAACAAGAACAAAATTGACTTTTTTATTATAAAATAGAATGTTTTAGCTTTCAATTAATACAAATTTCATATCTTAATTTGAAAAAATAAAGTCTCCACGATTTTTTAAATTTCATCAAAATTTTTAGGTTAAGAAAAATTTTAGTCAATTTTATAATTTTTTTTTAATTTTTTGGGTAATATTTAGAACAAAATTGACTTTTTTATTATAAAATAGAATATTTTAATTTTCAATTAATACAAATTTCATATCTTAATTTAAAAAAATAAAGTCTCCACGAATTTTAAATTTGATCAAAATTTTTAGGTTAGGAAAAATTTTAGTCAACTTTGAAATTTTTTTTAATTTTTTGGGTAATAATTAGAACAAAATTGACTTTTTTTTATTACAAAATAGAATATTTTAGTTTTCAATTAATACAAATTTCATATCTTAATTTGAAAAAATAAAGTCTCCACGATTTTTTAAATTTGATCAAAATTTTTAGATTAGGAAAAATTTTAGTCAATTTTATAAATTTTTTTCATTTCTTGGGTAATAATTAGAACAAAATTGACTTTTTTATTACAAAATAGAATATTTTAATTTTCAATTAATACAAATTTCATTTCTTAATTTGAAAAAATAAAGTCTCCACGATTTTTTAAATTTGATAAAAATTTTTAGGTTAGGAAAAATTTTAGTCAATTTTATAAATTTTTTTAATTTTTTGGGTAATAATTAGAACAAAATTGACTTTTTTATTATAAAATAGAATATTTTAGCTTTCAATTAATACAAATTTCATTTCTTAATTTGAAAAAATAAAGTCTCCACGATTTTTTAAATTTGATCAAAATTTTTAGGTTAGGAAAAATTTTAGTCAACTTTAAAATTTTTTTTAATTTTTTGGGTAATAATTAGAACAAAATTGACTTTTTTATTACAAAATAGAATATTTTAACTTTCAATTAATACAAATTTCATTTCTTAATTTTAAAAAATAAAGTCTCCACGATTTTTTAAATTTGATCAAAATTTTTAGGTTAGGAAAAATTTTAGTCAATTTTATAAATTTTTTTAATTTTGAAGCAATTGAAAATATTTTTAATTGTTTATATCTATATTATAATTGCTATATTTCAAAGTAATTTGCTAACATAAGTTTAATTAAAAAGTCTGGGGAGTAGATTGAAAATAAAAACGGGTTTGGAAGGTGAAAGAGAATGTTATTAAGATGGGGATTTTCTAATAAGTTAATTACCGTTAGAGCATTCTGATGAGTTAATTACTTTTAGAGTTTGAAGTTTAAAGCATGTAAATTTTGATTTTACAATTAGGAGCTTTTAGGTTTAGCTTAGCTTTGGGTCTTTTGAAAAAAAAAACTTAGCTTTGGGTCAAAAAAGTGACGAAAGTTGTTCACAGGCAACCTAACTTTTAAAAATTTTAATCAAATTTAAAAAATCGTGAAGACTTTATTTTTTCAAATTAAGGAATAAAATTTGTATTAATTGAAAGCTAAAATATTCTATTTTATAATAAAAAAGTCAATTTTTTCCTAATTATTACCAAAAAAATTAAAAAAATTTATAAAATTGACTAAAATTTTTCCTAACCTAAAAATTTTGATCAAATTTAAAAAATCGTGGAGACTTTATTTTTTCAAATTAAGAAATGAAATTTGTATTAATTGAAAGCTAAAATATTCTGTTTTATAATAAAAAAGTCAAATTTGTTCTAATTATTACCCAAAATTAAAAAAAAATTCTTAAAGTGGACTAAAATTTTTGTAACCTAACTTTTAAAAATTCCCAAATTTGGTGATGAAAATTTTGACCAATTTTAAAAAATCGTGGAGACTTTATTTTTTAAGATTAAGAAATGAAATTTGTATTAATTGAAAGTTAAAATATTCTATTTTGTAATAAAAAAGTCAATTTTGTTCTAATTATTACCAAAAAATTAAAAAAAAATTATAAAATTGATTAAAATTTTTCCTAACCTAAAAATTTTGATCAAATTTAAAAAATCGTGGAGACTTTATTTTTTCAAATTAAGATATGAAATTTATATTAATTGAAAGTTAAAATATTCTATTTTGTAATAAAAAAGTCAATTTTTTCCTAATTATTACCCAAAAAATTAAAAAAATTCATAAAGTTGACTAAAATTTTTCCTAACCTAAAAATTTTGACCAAATTTAAAAAATCGTGGAGACTTTATTTTTTCAAACTAAGAAATGAAATTTATATTATTTGAAATCTAAAATATTCTATTTTCTAATAAAAAAGTCAATTTTGTTCTAATTATTACCCAAAAAATTAAAAAAATTTATAAAATTGACTAAAATTCTTCCTAACCTAAAAATATTGATCAAATTTAAAAAATCGTGGAGACTTTATTTTTTCAAATTAAGAAATGAAATTTGTATTAATTGAAATCTAAAATATTCTATTTTGTAATAAAAAAGTCAATTTTGTTCTAATTATTACCCAAAAAATTAAAAAAAATCTTAAAGGTGACTAAATTTTTTTTAACCTAACTTTTAAAAAATTTTGACAAAATTTTAAAAATTGAGACTTTCTTTTTTTAAATTAAGAAATGAAATTTATGTTATTTGAAATCTAAAATATTTTATTTTATAATAAAAAAGTCAATTTTGTTCTAATTATTACCCAAAAAATTAAAAAAATTTATAAAATTGACTAAAATTTTTCCTAACCTAAAAATTTTGATCAAATTTAAAAAATCGTGGAGACTTTATTTTTTTAAATTAAGAAATGAAATTTGTATTAATTGAAAGTTAAAATATTCTATTTTATAATAAAAAAGTCAAATTTGTTCTAATTATTACCCAAAAAATTAAAAAAATTTATAAAATTGACTAAAATTTTTCCTAACCTAAAAATCTTGACCAAATTTAGAAAATCGTAGAGACTTTATTTTTTTTAATTAAGAAATAGAATTTGTATTAATTGAAAGTTAAAATATTCTATTTTATAATAAAAAAGTCAATTTTTTCCTAATTATTACCCAAAAAATTAAAAAAATTTATAAAATTGACTAAAATTTTTCCTAACCTAAAAATTTTGATCAAATTTAAAAAATCGTGGAGACTTTATTTTTTCAACTTAAGATATGAAATTTGTATAAATTGAAAGCTAAAATATTCTATTTTGTAATAAAAAAGTCAAATTTGTTCTAATTATTACCCAAAATTTTAAAAAAATTCTTAAAGGTGACTAAAATTTTTTTTAACCAAACTGTTTGAAAAAATTTGAAATTTTGGGGTACTTTAATCACAAAATATTTTTTTTATTATTATTTAACAATCGAAATTGAATACATTCGTAGGAATAGAGATAGTTAGCATTCTCAATTATCATTTGGCAACAATCTCATGAAAATGCAACTTTTTAAGCAGCGGTTCTCGAAATTAATTTCTTCGCGGATTTAATGTTTAAGCGAAAATAATCGAAATTTTTAAAAAAGGAAAAAATACCATATGATAGTAAATAGATGAAGCTGCATCCTATAAAAGTTCTGATTTTTTTTTCTGCTATAGTTTCTAAGAAAAAAAATCCCAAAGTTTGCCTTTTCCAAAGACTTGCTAAAAAACCGGTCATTTTTTCATTTAACTCAAGATATTTTCTAAATCGCGTGACTTAAGATTTTAAATTTTGGTTATGTTACAGAAAAATGATCACTGATAATGATAGTTTTTACCCCGATTTTTTTGACGAAAACTTTCGGAGTAAAAGTACCCCAAACTTGTCTAATTTGATTTTTGGCACGAATAATAGAAGCTTTCTGGTTTTACCGTGCGTTTTTTGAAAAGGTGTTTGATGTTTCAAATGCCATGTTGCAAACTACTTCAGAAACAAGTTCGACGTTTTTCTGAAAAATGTTGCTACAAATGGCATTCGAAACGTCAAACGCCTTTTTAAAAGACGCATGGCTAAATTCGAAAGGTCCTAGTTCTAGGTTTAGTGTTAGAGTTAGTACTAGTCTTAGTCTTACAATTTAGTAAAAATTAGATAGTTCAAACATATGGAAATCCTACAAAATCTTTTCTCTTAGTTCCTGACATCTTTAAACGAAAAGAGCTTTCAACATCATCGTCGGAATTCTCAATTAAATCATAGAAACCTTAACCAGTACCATTTTAAAGTCTTTTAAAATTCATTGTTCAAGTAATGCTTTAAACTCTTTCAAATATTTCATTTCATATTTTTTTTAACATTCCTCAATACAAAGTTTAAGGTAAATTTTAAAATATAGTAATAGTCATAATTGATTAAATAGAAGTTTTAAAATTTATTCTAAAAAGCTCAATAATATCTTTATTTCAAGAAACGATTTCCAACGTTTTTGATTTTTTCAAACAATCAGATTTAGGATTTTTTGAAAATTATAAAAATTAAAATTTGATTGGTTTAAAAAGTTTGAAACTGTTGGAAATTGCTTCTATGAAGAAAGCTAATGATGACTTTAAAATCTAAAACTTGGTCATAAAAGAATTTTTTGGGAACCATAGCAACTCTAACAACGAGTCATTCTTTGAAGAAGGGTTTACCCCCCGGTCAAAGGGATTTAAATGCACCGGTGCGTATAACGACGTCCGTACGTGAAAAGGGGAGGAAGATCGATTCGGTTTAGCGAAAGTAAAACCAAACCAGCAACCGTACGCCCCTCGGGACGAACCGCCCGACATAATTGCCGACCTACGTCAACCCGTTTAAGCAGCGGGAAGGCGAGGTTCGGCGATCAACAGGTTGGCCCCCACCACCGCCTCCGCCACTGTGTCGCTTCGAAACAGCCACCGACGGCTATCCCAACTCATGAAAGACTCATTCTGAGCGAAAAAGATTTATCCCACTACCCGCATGATGGGATTTTTAGGTCACCGACGCGAAAACTAACTAACCTAGGCGGCGCGTCCATCAGGTGGTGGTACGACGTAGTGCTCGTAGCCGCGAACTGCCCCCTAAGGTGCTGCTGTTGAGAGTGGTGAACCATCCCCGGTACCTGCTGCAGCTGGTTCGCCGGCGGGTACCAGTTAAAGGCACCCGCGTTGGTGTTATATCCTTGTCCGTACATTGCCAAGAGAGGCATATAAAGTAATTAAGTATTCTAATTACAACACGAACACTCCACCAAAATCACCACAACCCCGAAAATTAAAAAACTAACAAAGTCGCGTTCAAAAAATTTTTAGGAAATATCCCCTAGTTGGTTAATATTTAGCACGTCGGCGATATTACAGGGTCGCGTCATATTATGTTCAGTACGTAGATTATACAGGCGCGCGATTCCTGCGGCGACTCGCGGACGACTGAACAGTTTGGTCGACAGGACGGATCGTAGACGAACGGCGCGGAGTCCGCGACGCTCGCTATCGTACTCACCTTGGTAACAGAGGGCCCTCGGGGGAGACGCACGCCTCGGGGGCCGAGTCCTCCTCGGTCTCGCAATCGCCGTTTTCCATGCACATCCTCCGAACAGCCACCAACGCGCACCTGCCAAAAGAATCAAACACACATCAGATTGATGAACGAACGGATAAACCGAATTACATTGACGAGGTCACGTCTATTATTCACGGTCAAATGAAATAGTATAATATAAAGGTATCACATTTGGATATCTATCTACTAATATATTAGATACTTTTCCGAACATAAATTACGAGGTTTTACTTAAAAAAAATATATTAATTTCATCACCGATTTTCGTATGAGCTAATAAGAAGACTTCTATTTTGTGTTATTATGGGAGACACCACAAATTTATTCACTTTTGAAGAACAAAACATGCTCTTAATTTATGGCGAGGTATATAAAAATGATACTGCTGTTCGAAAATATGAAACATTTCCCACTAGGAGGATACTACATCAGAAAACGTTTGAAGCCATTGAAAGACGTCTCAAGGCGCGGTTACACGGCGCGTCGTTCGCCGAACCACGAAACTACAAACCAGTTCGGGATGGCTTGCGTTTTAACGAACCAGTAGTGACAACACGGTGCGCGGTTCGTTAGACTTTTAACGTGATTTGGTTCGTCCTAATCAGGTTATGTTACCTCTGTATAGAAATTCGTTGACAATAAATTTAGTTCAACCCGCATCACTGGAAGCGCTGATAGCGGAAAATAACAGCTTCTTTACCGGCCAAAATGAAACGCACTGACATTGAGATGTCCAACATAATATCTGACATCTACATATGTCAAATACGCGAGTGAACGAAGTATCGTAATTGTATTGAAATTCTTGAAAAAAATGTTAACATCGTATTTAGTGTTGCAATTTGTGTTCATTAGTATCCAATGACTGGAATATTGTCACGTATGTCCAGAAATACGTCCAAAGATGAAACGCTCTGATGGGAACTACGGGAATCTTTGTTTTCACTAGCATCGCGAGATATGAGAACTGTAGATTTGCTGAAGATGAGAGGTTTCTTTTTATGTGCTTATTCAAAATATTATTTTCTTGTTAAAAATTGTTTTGTTATTAACCACCGCCAGAATAAGATCGACGAGAATAAAGTTGTGTTATCAATTGTACTGGAGAGTGTCCTTGAGTTGTTCTTTAAACCCTTTTGTATTTTTTAGCTGTGTATGATGAAATTGAACAAAAACAACCAGGCTACAAGCAAAATTTGTTTTTGTTTAATTTTACCATGCATGGTTTTGTAACAAATAGGAGTAATATTTTATTTTAAAGATTTTAAAAATTCCCACGTTTGCTCACTAGCGCCAAATGCGGTGCGGGTTGAACTAAAAACATTGTCAACATTAAAGGTCGGGAGTTGCCCATCTATATTAGTATATTATATTTAATCTATGGTCCTAATGGTTCGTCCGTGGTTTGTCAAAAGTCTGTCAGTCCTGAATTGGAATCATGGATGACAGGCAGAAAATTATTGTGACTGCGTCATTTTGCGTTATTAACCCTTTCATTACGGGTGCCGCCTATAGGCGGCGGCCGCGCGACGATCTGTGTGTACGGGTGCCGACTATAGGCGACGGCCGTGCAACGATATGTATGTACGAGTGCGTTCAGTGGCGTCACTCCAGCGGATCGGACTGCCGTAAGGAAAGGGTTAACGCAAGATTAATACTGCAGAAGCGACTAAAGCGTCGTAAAAAGAGATGGTGGATGGCATCTTACATGAAAAATAGGGAAACGTAAGTAAAGTTAGTTTTAGAATGCTAATTACTCGTTCACGTTTGTTGATATAGGGTGTCAGGGATGCATCAGCGATGGGGGAGTGTTCCGTAATACTATCTTATTTGAAAAACTTCAGACCAAGGAATTGAATTTGCCACCAGAAGAAGCACTACCATTTCGAAGCGAATGTATACCCTATGTAATAGTGGCTGATGATGCATTTGCTCTTGGGCCTAACGTTATGAAACCATTCCCTGTTATACATGCAGAAGACAGTATTGAAAGAATTTTTAATTATAGGTTATCAAGGACTAGACGTAATGTAGAAAACGTTTTTGGAATGATGTACCTATGTTGTTTAACCTACAAAATCTGCAACGAAGTTCCTCTGTGACGTCGAACCAACACGAACTAACACAAACCATCACGAACCTTGCCCGACCTCTTCTTTGATCTTTCCAAGTTTACCGACACTCGATGGGAATCAGCGAAGCGTGCACCACGAACCTTCAATGCGAACCGGCTATGTTAGACGGCTTGTGGTTCGTCCAGAGAGGTTCGGCGAACCACGCGCCGTGTAACCGCGCCTTTAGGGAAACTGGCACGCTAAAACCACAACGACAAAACACCGGTTGACAAAGATTTCAAACTGCTAACGTTGAAGAAGAGATACTCAATGCTGTTCTATCTCCTACTACTATACTTCATTTAATAACTAGGAGGAGTGTTTTGAATTTTGCGCGCCAAAATAGTGAACTATTATTGGTCGCTCCGCAGTCAAGTTTACGAAGACGAAAAAATTGGTTTTTGTCGTTTAGTGTTTTTAACGTTTGAGGTTAGGTGCTTTACCTAATTTGTCAACTTGTTTCTCGTTTTTTCGTTGTGCTCAAATGGTTGCGATCAAAAAATATTAAGTTCGAAGAAGGTATGGTACGATGTCATCTGTTGGATATAATACGTCAACACAAGGAACGTCTTTTGGACAAATTTTGAACAATGTACCTATAGATAAACGGCCATAGAGATATTTGGTATGTTCTAGAATACTACGCTCAAACGCTTGGTGTTTTGTTGGTTGCATAAATGTGACTGGTTTGAAGTTTAGAATTCAAATTTGCCGCTAAAAATGTTTAGTGTATTTTTTAGTTACTTTTTCCTATGTAAATGGGGTTTTGAGATTTACTCCTCCTAGTTATTAAATGAAGTATAGCACCAGAAAATTGTCACATTTCAATGTTTCATCTGCATAATATGTTCGCCATATTATGGCGAACATTGCGCGAGTAACAACTGTATTCATATCACGTTACGTGTGTGCAACATTTGTTAATAGATTATAACAAACCAGATTTCTGCCAGTGGTAGATTCGACAATGCAGAGATCCTAACTTCCTGAGTTGCCTGCTAGTTGCCAATCTTGCTTTACCAGAAATGGAATTACTAATTTTCGAAACACTCATACTTGGAGCGACGAAAACCCTCATATGACTGCTATTACGCATTACCAACATTAAATTAAATAAGAAATAATTGAGAAATATTAACGCATATGAATAATTAAAGAAAATCATTACCATTAATGCGTTTACCGGAGAAAAAATGTCATACTGCACTGGGATCCGAACCCAGATCTCCTGCTTTCCGGGCAGATGCTCTAACTAATTGAGCTATTTACCCACTTTCGGGATTATTCTTAACGTTGGTAAGTAATTATGCGCATGTACATGTAACATTACGTATCCAGAAATGTGAGAAAACTTGTCCAGCTGCATAGCTCAATTGGTTAGAGTATCTGCCCGGAAAGCAGGAGATCTGGGTTCGGATCCCAATGCAGTATGACATTTTTTCTTCGGTAAACGCATTAATGGTAATGATCTTTAATTAAATTAAATGTCTGGTGTGGTCTTCTTGGTGATAATCGGCCCTTTCTTTCTTCCAACAAGGCCTTTAGAAATATCTTACTTGAATTTTTTGCAAAATAATCTGTATGAGCTTCTAGAAGATACTCCAATTGCCAATAAGCAGGGGATGTGGTTTATGCATGACGGTGCCTTTGCTCAATTTTCTCATATTGTCACAGATTATTTAAATATAGCATATGGTAACCGATGGGTTGACCGAAACTGCTGGATGAAGTCTGTGGTTTATTCTATGTCTATTGCCACGCAAGAAGTGCTGAAAAATCGCATCGAAGAAGCAGCAGCTACTATGAAGGGTCGTCCCGATGACATAAGCCGTGCCAGAGAATCATGAATTCGTCTTGGAATGGCTGAATGTTGCATTCAACAAAACGGAGGGCACTTTGAACAGTTACTCTAAATGTTTTATTGTTAAATAAATTATTAATTTTTTATTATGAATATAAGCTTTTAATGTATAAAAACAAATAATTTAATACACTTGATATTTTTTTAATGGGAACATAGCCGTTAACTCAGCGTATAATCTGCATAACGATGCATTTAGCTTGTTAAAAAGTAGGTCAGGCGGAGCGTAATTTGCAACTTAACGAATTAATGCTATTTATATGGTTTGCGGAAGAAACTAAACAGCATCGTTGCCACCTAACCATTTAATCAATAATATGAGACGAAGAAAATATAAATGTACAGTCCAATTATCGTTAAAATTGACGCCTTGTTATAAGGTACTTTTATTATTACTTAAAATAAAATCCAACTAACCAGAATTAGCTTTGAAATAAAATAATAATTGGATTTTTTTTTATTCACATATTTTTTTGTTTAATAAATTTTCTTGTTTTTAAGTTATGCATTTTTTTTTTTCAACTCCTACACTTAATTAAACTCTAAAAGTTCATACGTAGGAATAATATGATATTATTTAATTGCATTTCTAACAATAAGACTGGCGCAAATAAAGACGTATTTAGCGAAAATACGTTATTCAATATTCCACATTTAGCGTACATACTTGTCTTCCTAAAGATAACCTCTCGCCCTCAAATTGAAGCGATTTAATTTTAAACTCTCTCTCTCCATAAAATAAATATCGATAATATGCATTACGAAACGTTATTATTTCGTCCCTAGTTTTATTACTCGCTTTTAACCTTTTTAATATTAAAACAATTTGACGAAAATTGTATGACATTGATTACGTAAAGTGTTTACGACCGATCAAGCGGAACTTGTCGGGCTTCCAATTTCCACAACTTTAGCGTTATCCTTCGACGAAACCATTCAATGCACGGGTTTCGAACGGGTTCGCGGTCCGAACTAATCACCGAAGAGAAACAAAGAGTTAAAACGCGTGTCAACAATACCCTTTGTACCCGTCTACGAAAACGGTAGATGGTGTTACGAAGTGGATTCTCATGTCTTTGACCTCTTATCGCTGAGAATTGTCCAGTTACCTCGTTTCGAAGACAATGAACGCCACACTTTTTGGAAGAACGTGGTTATCGGACCACACATTTAGTTGGAATTTTAAGTCGAAAACTAACCGAATTCGAAATGTATTTATATATTTATATACTACTTACTTCAAATCAATTTTTAAAAATTCATATCTAAAAAACTAATTGTTATTGAGATTTGAAATTTTATCAGGATTTAGATTAATATTTAATCTTTATTTCCACCAAAGATAAATTTTCTATCACTTTTAGTTTTTCCCTCAGAAGAGAAATTCTAACCTAATTCGTAAAAAAATTTTTAGGTTAAAAAACCAATAATTTTTAAAAAATTCATAAAAAACTGATTTTTAAAGATTTTGATTTGATTTTTTTTCTAAATGAAACTTAAAACATTCTAATTTTAATTTAAAAAGACCGTTTTATTCCATGCGTTGTCAAAAAAATTAAAAAAAAATTCAAATTTGGTAAAAATTTTTTTGGGTTAGAAAATTAACCATTCTTTAAAAAATCATCAAAAACTCATTTTTAAAGATTTTGATTTAATTATTTTTCTAAATGAAACTTAAAATATTCTAATTTTAATTAAAAAAGACCGTTTTATTCCAAGTGTTGTCAAAAAAATTAAAAAAAATTTCAAATTTGGTAAAAATTTTTTTAGGTTAGAAAATTAACCATTTTTTAAAAAATTATCAAAAATTCATTTTTAAAGATTTTGATTTGATTTTTTTTCTAAATGAAACTTAAAACATTCTAATTTTAATTAAAAAAGACCGTTTTATTCCATGCGTTGTCAAAAAAATTAAAAAAAAAATTCAAAGTTGGAAAAAATTTTTTTAGGTTAGAAAATTAACCATTTCTTAAAAAAATCACCAAAAATTCATTTTTAAAGATTTTGATTTGATTTTTTTTTCTAAATGAAATTTAAAACATTCTAGTTTCAGTTAAAAAAGACGGTTTTATTTTAAATTTTACCAAACAAATTAAAAAAAATTTTAAAGTTGACAAAAAAATTTTTTAGGTTAGAAAATCAATATTTTTTCTTAAAAATTCGTAAAAAATTAGATTTTATAGATTTTGATCTGATTTCTTTATCTAAATGAAACTAAACAGATTCTAATTTTAATTAAAAAAGATTGTTTTATTCCAAGTATTGTCAAAAAAGTTAAAAAATTTTTCAAAGTTGGTAAAAAATTTTTTAGGTTAGAGAATCAATCATTGTTTAAAAAATTCATCAAAAATCGAATTTTTAAGATTTGGATCTGATTTTTTTTCTAAATGAAACTAAAAAGATTCTAGTTTTAATTTTAAAAGACCCGTTTTGTTTTAAATTTCACCAAAAACATTAAAAAAAAAAAATTTCAAAGTTGATAAACATTTTTGACAATTAGAAAAATTTTTTAACCTAACAAAAAAATCGATATTTTTAAAAAATTCATAAAAAATTAAATTTTAAAGATTTTGATCTGATTTTTTTTCTAAATGAAATTTAAAACATTCTAGTTTCAGTTAAAAAAGACGGTTTTATTTTAAATTTTACCAAAAAAGTTTAAAAAAATTTTAAAGTTGACAAAAAAATTTTTTAGGTTAGAAAATCAATATTTTTTTAAAAATTCGTAAAAAATTAGATTTTATAGATTTTAATCTGATTTTTTTTCTAAATGAAACTTAAAACATTCTAGTTTTAATTTAAAAAGACCGTTTTGTTCTAAATTTTATCAAAAAAATTAAAAAAATTTTCAAAGTTGGTAAAAAATTTTTTAGGTTAGAGAATCAATTATTGTTTAAAAAATTCATAAAAAATCCAATTTTAAAGACTTTAGTTTAATCTTTTTCTAAATGAATCTTAAAATATTCTAATTTTAATTTAAAAAGACCGTTTTATTTTAAATTTTATCAAAAAAATTAAAAAAATTTTCAAAGTTGGGAAAAATTTTTTAGGTTAGAGAATCAATCATTTTTTAAAAAATTCATAAAAAATCGAATTTTAAAGACTTTGGTTTAATTTTTATCTAAATGGATTTTAAAATACTCTGGTTTTAATTTAAAAAGACAGTTTTGTTCTAAATTTTACCAAAAAAATTTAAAAAAATATTTCAAAGTTGGTAAAAATGTTTGACAATTAGAAAAAAATGTTGATCTTTTTTAAAAATTCATAAAAAATACAATTCTAAAGATTTGGATCTGATTTTTTTTCTAAATGAAACTTAAAACATTCTAGTTTTAATTTAAAAAGACCGTTTTGTTCTAAATTTTACCAAAAATATTAAAAGAATATTTCAAACTTGGTAAACATTTTTGACAATTAGAAAAAAATTTTGATCTTTTTTAAAAATTCATAAAAAATACAATTCTAAAGATTTTGATCTGATTTTTTTTCTAAATGATACTAAAGTGACTCTAGTTTTAATTTAAAAAGACCGTTTTGTTTTAAATGCTACCAAAAAAATTAAAAAAATTTTTAAAGTCCACAAAAAAATTTTTTAGGTTAGAAAATCAATAGTTTTTTAAAAAATTCACAAAAAATTGAATTTTAAAGATTTTGACCTGATTCTTTTTCTAAATGAAACTAAAAACATTCTAATTTTAATTAAAAAAGACCGTTTTATTCTAAATGTTGTCAAAAAAACTAAAAAAATTTTCAAAGTTGGTAAAAATTTTTTTAGGTTAGAGAATTAACCATTTCTTAAAAAATTCACAAAAAATTAATTTTTTAAGATTTTAATTTGATTTTTTTTCTAAATGAGACTTAAAACATTCTACTTTTAATTAAAAAAGACCGTTTTATTCCAAGCGTTGTTAAAAAAATTAAAAAAAATTTCAAATTTAGTAAAAACTTTTTTAGGTTAGAAAATTTACCATTTTTTAAAAAATCATCAAAAATTCATTTTTAACCATTTTTATTTGATTTTTTTTCTAAATGAAACTTAAAACATTCTAATTTTAATTAAAAAAGACCGTTTTATTCCAAGTGTTGTCAAAAAAATTAAAAAATTTTAAAATTGATAAAAAAAATCTTTGACAATTCATTACATTTTGACGAATCTTTAATAAATTTTGACGAATCTTGACGAATTTTGTTAATTTTGAATAAGTTATCAACAACTTTGATAAAATTCAATCGAATTTTAGCGAATTTCGACAAAATTTTAACGAATTTTCACGAATCTTGACGAATTTTTAACTAACTTGACCTAGTTTCATCGAATTTTGACGAATCCTTTATAAATTTTGACGAACCTTGACAAATTTTGTCGATTTCGAACAAATTATTAACAAATTTGATTAAATTCGATCGAATTTTGACAAATTTTGACGAATTTTTAACAAATTTTCAAAAATCTTGACGAATCTTTAACAAATTTTAACGAATCTTAACGATTTTTGTCCATTTTGAACAAATTATTAACAAATTTGATAAAATTCAATCAAATCTTGTCAAATGTTCGACAAATTTTGACAAATCTTGATGAATTTTATCGACTTTGAACAAGTTATTAACAAATTTGATAAAATTCAATCGCATTTTGACAAATTGTCAACAAATTTTGACGAATCTTGACGAATTTTTGGCTAAATTGATTTAATTTAATCGGATTTTGACGAATCTTTAAAAAATTTTGACGAACTTCAACGAATTTCATCAATTTTGTACAAATTATTAATAAATTTGATTAAATTCCATCGAATTTTGACAAATTTTCAATAAATTTTGACGAATTTCAATGAATTTTTAACAAATTTCCACGAATCTCGATGAAATTTTGGCTAAATTGATTTAATTTAATCGGATTTTTAAAATTGATAAAAAATTTTTTTACAGTTCTAATCCAACTTTTAAAAAATCGATCAACTTAAAAATTCACCAAAAATAGAATTTTAAAGATTTTGATTTGATTTTTTTTTCTAAATGAGACTTAAAACATTCTAATTTTAATTAAAAAATACCGTTTTATTCCAAGTGTTGTCAAAAAAATTAAAAAAAATTTCAAATTTGGTAAAAAATCTTGACACTTTACTAACTTAAGAAAATTAACTTTAAAAATTCATCAAAAATTCATTTTTAAAGATTTTGATTTGATTTTTTTTTCTAAATGAAACTTAAAACATTCTAATTTTAATTAAAAAAGACCGTTTTATTCCAAGTGTTGTCAAAAAGATTAAAAAAATTTTCAAAGTTGGTAAAATTTTTTTTAGGTTAGAAAATCATCAATTTTTTAAAAAATCATCAAAAATTCATTTTTAAAGATTTTGATTTGATTTTTTTTCTAAATGAAACTTAAGACATTCTAATTTTAATTAAAAAAGACTGTCTTATTCCAAGTGTTGTCAAAAAAATTTAAAAAATTTTCAAATTTTGTAAACATTTTTTAGGTAAAAAATTAACCATTTTTTTAAAAATTCACCAAAAATTTATTTTTAAAGATTTTGATTTGATTTTTTTTCTAAATGAAACCTAAAACATTCTAATTTTAATTAAAAAAGACCGTTTTATTCCAAGTGTTGTCAAAAAAATTAAAAAAAATTTCAAATTTGGTAAACATTTTTTTAGGTTAAAAAATTAACCGTTTTTTTAAAAATTCACCAAAAATTCATTTTTAAAGATTTTGATTTGATTTTTTTCTAAATGAAACCTAAAACATTCTAATTTTAATTAAAAAAGATCGTTTTATTCAAAGCGTTGTCAAAAAAATTTAAAAAATTTCAAATTTGGTAAAAAATTTTCTTAGGTTAAAAAATCAATCATTTTTAAAAAATCGTATCTCAAAAAACGAAAATTTAATAAAAGCTACAACTTTATTATAAACATGTACTACAAGAACTTAGAGATCCTCTTTGACATTAGATACGATTCTCTCAACTATAGTTAGTTAATGTAGTTACGTAACGACTCGCTTGGCTTTGATCCAAACATTCCGGGCCGCAAAGTGCAACAATATGCGCACTATACGCCGTTTGCAATCGGTATTTTCTAGGCTGTTTTAAAAATAATACTTAAACGGTCGTTGATTTGGTTTACTTTACTATACTTACCTCGAAATAATTAACTAATGCATTGATAATCATTCTACGTGGCGCGATTTTTCCTGTATTATTTGAAAGCTAAATCACGTACCTAAGCCGAGGTCTAAATATGTTTTTAATGCGTTTTTAATGGTACGTCAATGTTTATCGTACTCTTGAATTTTTAATTTTATTAAAGAAAATGTATAAAATGTAAATGTTTATAAATAATTATACTATTAATACTATTAGTTGGAATCAAATACTAATCTTGCAACTTTAAGACAAAATTATTCAATAATCTTCCATATTCTTTATTATTCCTAACGTCGATTTTATTAATTTTTTTTCTGACTATTAACAACATTACACAGATCCCATAAGATAAATTAAACACCCTGTATAAAAGAAATAAATCAACCAACACCAAATAATTCCACTTTCAAGTAAAATTATCCATGTATCAAACATGAGAAACATGTTTACTAATTATTTAAATAAGGTGACGTTAGATTAGATAAAATTTAATTTATCACCCTACAAAAACGATGCAAAACATGGCTGCAAATGCACTGATTTCATGGAATAGTTAAATATCATCAGATAAATACATTGTGTATTTACTTATCTTTCTAATCGGATATACGTTAAACAGGGTAAAAAAACATGATGTTATTTATTTATTCTGCATTAAATATTTAATCGGTTCTTTGCAGTTAAAATTAGAATGTTTAAAGTTTAATTTAGAAAAAAAAAATCAAATCAAAATCTTTAAAAATGAATTTTTGATGAATTTTTAAAGTTGATCGATTTTCTAAAATTAGGTTAGAAGTGTCAAAAAATTCTACCAACTTTGAAAATTTTTTTAATTTTTTTGATAACACTTGGAATAAAACGGTCTTTTCTAATTAAAATTAGAATGTTTTAAGTTTCATTTAGAAAAAAAATCAAATCAAAATGGTTAAAAATGAATTTATGATGAATTTTTAAAGTTTAGTCTTAAGTTAAAAAGTAAAAAAATTTTTACCAACTTTGAAATTATTTTTAATTTTTTTGACAACACTTGGAATAAAACGGTCTTTTTTAATCAAAATTAGAATGTCTAAGTTTCATTTAGAAAAAAAATCAAATCGAAATGGTTAAAAATGAATTTTTGATGAATTTTTTTAATTTTGTCTTAAGTTAAAAAATAAAAAAAAAATTACCAACTTTGAAAATTTTTTTAATTTTTTTGACAACACTTAGAATAAAGCGGTCTTTTTTAATTAAAATTAGAATGTTTTAAGTTTCACTTAGAAAAAAAATCAAATCAAAATGGTTAAAAATGAATTTTTGATGAATTTTTAAAAAAATTGTTAATTTTCGAACCTAAAACATTTTTTAGCAACTTTGAAAATTTTTTTAATTTTTTTGACAACACTTCGAATAAAACGGTCTTTTTTAATTAAAATTAGAATGTTTTAAGTTTCATTTAGAAAAAAAATCAAATCAAAATGTTTAAAAATGAATTTTTGATGAATTTTTTAAAAAATGTTTAATTTTCTAACCTAAAAAAATTTTTATCAATTTAAAAAATTTTTTTAATTTTTTTGACAACACTTGGAACAAAACGGTCTTTTTTAGTTTAAATTAGAATGTTTTAAGTTTCATTTAGAAAAAAAATCAAATCAAAATCTTTAAAATTCGATTTTTGGTGAATTTTTAAGTTGATCGATTTTTTAAAAGTTGAGTTAGAACTGTAAAAATTTTTTTTATCAATTTTAAAAATCCGATTAAATTGAATAAATTTAGCCAAAATTTCGTCGAGATTCGTGAAAATATGTTAAAAATTCATTGAAATTTGTAAAAATTTATTGAAAATTTGTAAAAATTCGATGGAGTTTAATCAAATTTATTAATAATTTGTACAAAATTGACGAAATTCGTTGAAGTTCGTCAAAATTTTTTAAAGATTCGTCAAAATCCGATTAAATTAAATCAATTTAGCCAAAAATTCGTCAACATTCGTCAAAATTTGTTGACAATTTGTCAAAATACGATTGAATTTTATCAAATTTCTTAATAACTTGTTCAAAGTCGATAAAATTCATCAAGATTTGTCAAAATTTGTCGAAAATTTGACAAAATTTGATTGAATTTTATCAAATTTGTTAATAATTTGTTCAAAATGGACAAAAATCGTCAAGATACGTTAAAATTTGTTAAAGATTCGTCAAGATTCTTGAAAATTTGTTAAAAATTCGTCAAAATTTGTCAAAATTCGACCGAATTTAATCAAATTTGTTAATAGTTTGTTCGAAATCGACAAAATTTGTCAAGGTTCGTCAAAATTTATAAAAGATTCGTCAAAATTCTATGAAATCAGGTCAAGTTAGCTAAAAATTCGTCAAGATTCGTGAAAATTCGTTAAAAATTTGTCGAAATTCGCCAAAATTCGATTGAATTTTATCAAAGTTGTTAATATACTTATTCAAAATTAACAAAATTCGTCAAGATTCTTCAAAATTTATTAAAGATTCGTCAAAATGCAATGAATTGTCAAAGATTCTTTTATCAACTTTAAAATTTTTTTAATTTTTTTGACAACACTTGGAATAAAACGGTCTTCTTTAATTAAAATTAGAATGTTTTAAGTTTCATTTAGAAAAAAAATCAAATCAAAATGTTTAAAAATGAATTTTTGATGAATTTTTAAAAAAATTGTTAATTTTCTAACCTAAAAATTTTTTTACCAACTTTGAAAATTTTTTTAATTTTTTTGACAACACTTGGAATAAAACGGTCTTTTTTAGTTTAAATTAGAATGTTTTAAGTTTCATTTAGAAAAAGAATAAAATCAAAATGGTTAAAAATGAATTTTTGATGAATTTTTAAAGTTTTGTCTTAAGTTAAAAAGTAAAAAATTTTTACTAACTTTGAAAATTTTTTTAAATTTTTTGATAACACTTGGAATAAAACAGTCTTTTTTAATTAAAATTAGAATGTTTTAAATTTCATTTAGAAAAAAAAAATCAAATCAAAATGGTTAAATATGAATTTTTGATGAATTTTTAGTTTTGTCTTAAGTTAAAAAGTAAAAAAAATTTACCAACTTTGAAAATTTTTTTAATTTTTTTGACCACACTTGGAATAAAACGGTCTTTTTTAATTTAAATTAGAATGTTTTAAGTTTCATTTAGAAAAAAAATCAAATCAAAATGGTTAAAAATGAATTTTTGATGAATTTTTAAAAAAATTGTTAATTTTCTAACCTAAAAAATTTTTTACCAACTTTGAAAATTTTTTCAATTTTTTTGACAACACTTGGAATAAAACGGTCTTTTTTAATTAAAATTAGAATGTTTTAAGTTTCATTTAGAAAAAAAATCAAATCAAAATGGTTAAAAATGAATTTTTGATGAATTTTTAAAAAAATTGTTAATTTTCTAACCTAAAAATTTTTTTACCAACTTTGAAATTTTTTTTAATTTTTTTGACAACACTTGGAATAAAACGGTCTTTTTTAATTAAAACTAGAATGTTTTAAGTTTTATTTAGGAGAAAAATCAGCTTAAAATATTTAAAATTCAATTTTTTATGATTTTTTTTTAATGGTTCATTTCTTAACCTAAAAAAATTTTATCAAATTTTTTTGATAACACCTAGAATAAAACATTTTTTTCTAATTAAAACTATAATTTTTAATTTAAATCATTATAAAATTTCAAACCTTAACAACAATTGGTTTCTGAGATATGAATTTTTTAAAATTGACTAGTAGTAATATTAAACTTTTAAACATTTAAAACTCCCACATATTTCCCGACATTGACCTTAACACTTTTAAATTTATAGCTTATTGTAAATGCATTTTACGCTTGTTACGAACACGGTCGATTCGAACTTGTATACACATAACCCACATCCACACACACTCATATAGATTTTGATTGCACAACTTGTAAAGGTCGGAAAATACGAGACGAAGAACGAAGAGGCGAACCCTTTACGTAAGCTTAACGCCCAACGATCGAGTTGATGGGTTTGACCGACTTTTTAAACCGCAAGGTTTTAACTCTCGACGGACGACATCGACAGCTTGCATTATCTCCGGTTATTCTATTAATAGGACTCAAGGCTCAAAGTTAACAACAATGTAATTACTTTAATTTAGTAAAATGACCGAGTTGCTGGGATGGTAAACAACCCATTATTGATCTGATGAGAAAATTCAGATTTCGTTTCATAGCACCTACTTTCAGATCGTTCTATATGCCTGTTTATTTTACCTCTATTAGATAACATAACCGTCTATTTATACGTCGATTTTCTAAGTGCTTGGCAACTGTTTGCACTGCGCTAGGTGCAGGTAAAGTACGCGTTTTTAACGCGGCAATGTCAAGGAGTTTTTTTCGCGAATCAACAACATTTACCTTTCTCGTAAAACCGGCAGCAGTTCGAAGCGAAACGCCACCACCACCGTCGCGTTATTTTGAGCTTCAATAATGTAAATAGATGCGTTAGGATGCGCAATGGGCGTTATTTCCATGCACAAGGTCACGCCGTGTTTACCGCACGCAAAGTTAACCGTGGGCATGCTATGCGTTTCCTTGAACGTAATTTATATAGTTGAAAAATAACGTCCAGCGTCCGGCGTTCTCTTCGGATTGCATTATGCAACAAAACCGGGGATCTATTCGTAGATGTTTTGACATCGTCGAGGAAGTAAGCAGTTAACATCTGCTAATCATTCTTGACCATTATTAAAGCGGCTGCGTGAGCCGCTTCTCACGTCTCATGACCGACGTTAAATAGACTCATGCATCACGCTATTTCGATACAAAGATGTTTATAACATACGTGCAATAACAGATATAATTGGTCGGATGTTTTGTCATTGTTTGTCGTTAGTCAACTGGTAGAATAATCTAGAGTCTTAATAACACGGATGTATAGAGAGATAATTTCGGATTATTACTACATCTACTTACATATTGTTACGTAAGTAGCACTTGATGCTAGTTACTATTTACTTTATTCTAAAGAATCATCTAATTTTAAATCTAGTTAAATTAAGAGATTTCTGCAATCACTTTTATTCGCTTTGACATTACAATAAAAGAATATTCCGGTTATTTTTTGTTAAGTTGATTGGAAAGGATTCTTAGAAGTCTAAAATGGGACTGTTTAAAAATAGAAAGGAAGTTTTTTAATCTAATTACATCACAAAAAGAGAAGTTTATTTTTTTTAATGTAACACTATTATTAAGATAAATGATAAATGGGTGGGTTTGAAAATTCCAAAGTTAATTCAAATATAACTGAATTAACTTTAAAATAAGAAGGTTGGATTTAAAAATCAATAATTTATTTTTTTAGGTTTGCAAACCATTATTTAATAATAAACTAAAAATGTAATTTTAAATATGTGTTATATTATATTATATTACATTATAACATCCCTTTTAAAGCTCATTAAAGCTAATTTTTATAGTTAGTATAAGTTCAGCTATCAGTTTGTTTTAATTTTATAACTAATTTGATGTTTCAGCTGTTAGAACCATTTATTCAACGTCAATTCTCTTGGGTTTGGGTTCATGATGATAATTTTCCCCGGGAAGCGACGTTGCTTGTCTTCAAATTGAGGGATCTCGCAAGTGAAGCACCAAATTTGTAACTAAATCTTTCAATTTGAGGACAATAAGCAGCCCAAAACCCAAAATTCCTAAGCTATACAGCACTAATGAGAACTAATAAGTCCTGGCTGTATTATTTAATGTTTATTGATCAAATAAACTTGCTCATGTGAACGCACCTTAGTCTTTTTAGCAAAGTAATTGTTTCATTACGACACGTAAGATTAATCGGTAATAAAAAATCAAAACATGTTATTGCAAAATTTGGTCATTTTACGAAACTCAAAATTCCAAACTTTGATTTCAAGTCAAAACTCTCAACTTTCCAAAAACTGATCTTTGATTAGAAATCCATAACAAAAGCAATTTTGTTACAAAGTAGTAATGTCTTTCCCAATTTATTGAAATTCAATCGAGAAGACCCAAAAAGAGAACTATTTAGTTATAAATTTGGTACTTCAACAGTCAGATCCCTTAATTTGACATCAATTTTTCAATTTTCTAAACCTTTTGTTTCTTCCAAAATTTATCTTCGATACTTCAAAGCTTTTTATTGTATTCTTCGACTCATTTTGTTTGTTAAATGATTCGAGTTTTAAAAGGTCAATGATAGTTTTTAGTAGTGATGTGATGAATAGTGATTCAAGCGAATAACCGAATACCGAATATTCGGCTAAATTTGAACCGAATATTCGGCCTTTGTTGAATGGCGTAAAAATAAGATTCAAAGAAATAGAGAATAGAAAAAATTATTTTATGGCAATGTTTTTAAATCCCCGATATCGTTTAAACATTTTCTCATGTGAAAACATTTCCGTTACAAAACAACCTATTTTTTGGAAGCACTTGGAAGAGATTCAAACCTCGGAATCAGCAGTAGAGATGATACAGAGCCCGATGAAAGTGATAAGATGTATATAAACACAAATATCCAACAACTGTCCTCTACGACAGGTAAAAATTTGAATAGAAGTCATTTTTCGTTTTGGGACTGCTATAAAATCATAGATAGCTACATCTAATAAGGCCGTTAATGCCTGCAGTCCTAGAAATAGAGTAGCAATTGAACTCGACGGTTACTTGTCTGAGGAATTACTAATGAGAGAGCAAGTTGCATTTGTTTAGTGGAAACACCATAGCTTGAAATACCCAAAAATGAGTAAACTGCCAAAAGTGTATTTATCAATCCCCTTAAATACAGTTTTCAGTGAGCAGCTATTCTCTAAATAGCTTATCATTTGTATGCTCATTCAATATATGCTTCGAATTTATTAAAACTTACAACAGTCACATAGTGAGCCGAATATTCGGTAAATAAATTCAATATTCGGCCGAATACCGAATATTCCAAATGAAGCCGAATACGCCGAGTATCGAATAATTATTCGGCTTTGGTCCCATCATCCATTTAAGAATCTTTCAGCTGAAGCACCAAATTTGTTATTTTAGCTGTGTTCCCTTTTTGTGTCTTCTCTATTTATTCATAAATTTGACGATTCTCTTGGGTTTGGGTTTATTGAAGATGATTATCGTGGGAAGCTTTGTTGCTTATTGTTCTCAAATTAATGGATTTCGCAGCTGAAGCACCAAATTTGTAAATTTGACTGCGTTCCTTATCTGTGTCTTCTTTATTGATTGATTTGATATCAATTCTCTTAGGTTTGGGTTTACTAAAGGTGATGATTTGTCTTTGGAAGCGATATTATTTATTATTCTAAAATTGATGGATCTCGCAGCTGAAGCAGCAAATTTGTAGATTTAGCTGCGCTTCTTTTCTGTGTCTTCGTTATTGGTCCATCAATTTGACAATTCTCTTGGATTTGGGTTTATTGAAAGTGATTTCTTCGGAAACGATGTTGCTTATTGTTCTCAAATTGATGAATTTCGTAGTTGAAGCACCAAATTTGTAAATTTGACTGCGCTCCCTTTCTGTGCCTTCTCTATTGATTGATTTGATATCAATTCTCTTAGGTTTGGGTTTACTAAACGTGATGATTTGTCTTCGGAAGCGATGTTATTTATCGTTCTAAAATTGATGGATTTTGCAGCTGAAGGACCAAGTTTGTAGATTTGGCTGCACTCCTTTCCTATGTCTTTTCTATTGCACCATCAGTTTGACATCAATTCTCTTGGGTTTGAGTTTACTAAAGATGATGGTTTGTCTTCGGAAGCGACATTGTTTGTTTTGTCAAATTGATGGATCTTGCAAGTGGAGTATCAAATTCATAGCTAATCCTTTGACTATATTTCTTTTTTGTATCTTCTCTATTGAACTCATTATCTTTCTTCTTCGCTATATTACACTGATAAGAATAGATAAGTTCAAAACATGTATATACAGTTCCAGCTCTGTCACAAAATTGCTCAATAATTCTTCCTCTTTGTTATGTTTATAATTAAAAAAGGAATAAATTTTATTTGAAAAAAAAATTTCTATCTGATTTAGTTTTTGAATTATTTTATGTTAAAGTTGAAAAAATGACATTTTGAGGTTAAAATTAATTTTTATCTCATAACTGTCTTAATATGAAAAATTAGAAAAAATTATTTATAATAAAAAATGTTTATAATTAAAAAAGGAACAAGTTTTATTTGAAACTTTTTTTTCTATCTGATTTAATTTTTGAATTATTTTAGGTTAAAGTTGAAAAAATGACATTTTGAGGTTAAAATTAATTTTTATCTGATAACTGTCTTAATATGAAAAATTAGAAAAAAATATTTATAATAAAAAATTTTTATAATTAAAAAAGGAATAAATTTTATTTGAAAAAATTTTTTCTATCTAATTTAGTTTTTGAATTATTTTAGGTTAGTCAAAAATTTGATATTTTTAACTAGGAAAAATTGAAAATGAAAAATTTTAATGTTATAATCTTTTTTACTATATTTTTTTTATAATTTATATAATTTAATATCAATATTGTTTTTTAGGCCGACAACGAACGCAATTATGGGTTTAACTTTTGCCAAATACATCATCCAACCATTCTTCGGACAGTGTAACTTACCAGATATAAGTGCAACGTTATTAGCCGCAGGCTACCATTTGTGAGAAAAATAAAAAAGTATTTTAAAACATAAATAATTTGATTTAAAATGTACTCTTTCTAATTTAAAAGGTTTTCTATCATTTTTAAACGGATACAATGTCAAAGCGACCACCAAAATGCAAAATGTGTTCATGTTTTCGAAGGTCGGTGCCTTAATACTAGTTAATAATATTCCAACTTATAAAGTAAAAGATGAATATCTCGAAAATTGCCAGATTTATATCCAATAAGATTTTTTTTTACTTATTTACTTTCAGGGAATATTCAATATTTAATTACAGCCAATTTAAAAAGACAATTTAAATTTAAAATAAAGAGAAATTATTTTGCGCTTTAGGTTCTTAAGGATTTTACAAAACACTTGGAAAAATTTAACTGAAACTTATTGTTAGATATCGGTAGGTAAGTTATAGTTGTAGTTAATTATAGACTTGGTTTCATATCAGCCACATCATTCCATCAAAACCCCCATCCTACATTTCGTAATTAATTACTTCCACTTTCTTTTCATTTTTTTATATTTTTAATAATACATAGAAAAATTCCAATTTTTCCCCATCATTTCTTTCGATTTTATTTTTCATTTTCAATAATTACAGAAATTGTAAAACCACGCTTTAATAATTGCAAAAAAATCCAAATTCGTTCTCTAACATTTCCCTAAATTAAGTTCCATAAAAAGTTTTATTTTATAACTCCTATAGTTGTCTCTAAAGATGTCTGAAATTAATCAAAAGACAAGCAAAAGAACAACAAAGTTTTTTCAAAGTTTTCTAATCATCTTAATTTATTTTCTTATACCCATACAAACAAACTGACTTCATCCAAACCGCGAAAAACTTGCAAATGATGCATCAATAATGTCTCATCGATTGATGATTCACCAAAACACACCCGCCCTGTTCCCATCGCTTTACGTTGTACAAGGTCAGTGCAATTTATCATTATACGGGCGTACATACAGAAAGAGATCAATATATCAGGCGGTTAGTACTGTGTAGTGTGGAGGTATTAAATTACCTTGGAATGGATAACAAAATGGATAAGAATTACACTACATGTCATAAAATCTCGACCAGAATATACAAGCAGCAAGATTTTATTTTATGATTTATAAGATATTTTTTTATATTTCTATAAATTTAATCAAGATTCACTTTTGAATTATAGTTACTATTCATGCCTTCCTACATATATGTAATGTTAGAATAAAACTACTCAATTTATGTATAAGTAATTCAAGCAAAGTTGGTTATTTCATTAAGCAAAAAACTAAAATTTATATCATGGAAATTTACTAACTAAATACCAACTTAGCAAAAATAATTTTTAAACTACGAATTAAGCTCTGATCAAACTCAATATTTATGCTTACGGTACAAGATGAAAAACAACCAATAGATTACAACAACAACTTCATTTCAAGTCTTAATCCATATTCGTTATCAACTAAAACTACTTTTTCGTTTTACGTATATTCGGTTTGATTTCGAGTAAATAAAAGTAAAAGGGAACGCGCGAGTTCGCGGTCACGGCCGCGTGCAGTTTTATGGGTTGTCCCATTTGCCGGTGTCAAGTTCGCCGCCAAATATTGACCTGCGCAAGTTTCGTCGGTTGGGGTAGGTCACATAGAGGACATCACGTTCGCGACGCGGACACAGGAACAAAGAGAACAATGAAAAGAACGCCTCTTCTTGTTTTCGAGAAGTAGTTGAAGAAATAACATCCAACCATGGCTCTTTTTTTATGTTGGTTTTTTATGGGTCATTATGAATTAGTTAATAATAGATTTTATTTACAACTAGTTTAGTTTTATTTTTAGTATTTTTCTAAAAAAAAAATATTGTTTTTGGTGGAATTGATCAACATTTTGATAACTTTGGTGGAAGCTTTACGAATTTAGTAAGTTTTAGGTGGAATTAAAAAAAAATGGTAAATTTTTGGTGGAATTTTTACAAATTTTGTAAGTTTTTTGGTGGAATAAAAAATTCATTATTTTAAAAATTATTAAAAATTTTAGTAACTTTGGTGAAATTTTTATGAATTTACTAAGTTTTGAATTTTCAAGGTTTTAGTTAATTTTTAATGAAACTGTTTCTAATTTGATTGATTTTTGGTGGAATTTTAAAAGAATTTGGACATTTTGGTGGAATTTTTAAAAAATTTGGTAAGTTTTTGGTAGAATTGTTAAAAATGTTGACAATTTCGGTATAATTTTTAGGATTTTTGTAAGTTTTTGGTGGAATAAAAAAAATTCAGTAAGTTTTGGGTGTAGTTGTTAAATATTTGAATAACTTTGGTGGAATCTTTGCGAATTTTATTCATTTCTGGTGGAATTTTAAAAAAATTGGTGTTTTTGGTAAAATTCTTATGAATTTAGTAAGTTTTTGGTGGAATTTTTAAAAAATTCAGTATGCTTTTGGTGGAATTATCAAAAATTTTGATAACATTGGTGGAATTTTTGCGAATTTTATTCATTTCTTGTGGAATAAAAAAATCAGAGTTTTTTGGTAAAATTCTTATGAATTTAGTAAGTTTTTGGTGGAATTTTTGCAAATTGTATTAATTTTTGATGGAGTTTTAAAAAAATTCAGTATGTTTTTGGTGGAATTATCAAAAATTTTGATAACATTGGTGGAATTTTTGCGAATTTTATTCATTTTTGATGGAATTTTTAAAAAATTGAGTGTTTTTTATGGAATTTTTACGAATTTAGTAAGTTTTTTGGTGGAATTTTTAAAAAATTCATTATTTTTGGTAGAATTATTAAAAATTTTAGTAACTTTGGTAGAATTTTTATGAATTTACTAAGTTTTTGATGGAATTTTCAAGGTTTTAGTTAATTTTTAATGAAATTGTTTCTAATTTGATTGATTGTTGGTGGAATTTTAAAAGAATTTGGACATTTTGGTGGAATTTTTAAAAAATTTGTTAAGTTTTTTGGTAGAATTATTAAAAATGTTGACAATTTCGGTGTAATTTTTAGGATTTTTGTAAGTTTTTGGTGGAATAAAAAAAATTCAGTAAGTTTGGGGTGTAGTTGTTAAATATTTGAATAACTTTGGTGGAATTTTTGCGAATTTTATTCATTTCTGGTGGAATTTTTAAAAAATTCGGTGTTTTTGGTAAAATTCTTATGAATTTAGTAAGTTTTTAGTGGAATTTTTAAAAAATTCAGTATGTTTTTGGTGGAATTATCAAAAATTTTGATAACATTGATGGAATTTTTGCGAATTTTATTCATTTTTGATGGAATTTTTAAAAAATTGAGTGTTTTTTTATGGAACTATTACGAATTTAGTAAGTTTTTAGTGAAATTTTTCCAATTTTATTAATTTTTGGTGGAATTTTTATAAAATTCAGTATGTTTTTGATGGAATTGTTAAAAAAGTTGATAACTTTGGTGGAATTTTTATTAACTTTAATCATTTTTGGTGGAATTGTTAAAAATATTGGTAATTTTAGTAGAATTTTTATGAATTTGATAAGTTTTTGGTAGAATTGTTAAAAATGTTGACAATTTTGGTGTAATTTTTAAGATTTTTGTAAGTTTTTGGTGGAATAAAAAAAATTCAGTAAGTTTGGGGTGTAGTTGTTAAATATTTGAATAACTTTGGTGGAATTTTTGCGAATTTTATTCATTTCTGGTGGAATTTAAAAAAAATTCGGTGTTTTTGGTAAAATTCTTATGAATTTAGTAAGTTTTTGATGGAATTTTTAAAAAATTCAGTATGTTTTTTTGGAATTATCAAAAATTTTGATAACATTGATGGAATTTTTGCGAATTTTATTCATTTCTGATGGAATAAAAAAAATCAGTGTTTTTGGTAAAATTCTTATGAATTTAGTAAGTTTTTGGTGGAATTTTTGCAAATTGTATTAATTTTTGATGGAGTTTTAAAAAAATTCAGTATGTTCTTGGTGGAATTATCAAAAATTTTGATAACATTGATGGAATTTTTGCGAATTTTATTCATTTTTGATGGAATTTTTTAAAATTTATTATTTTTGTTAGAATTATTAAAAATTTTAGTAACTTCGGTGGAATTTTTATGAATTTACTAAGTTTTTGATGGAATTTTCAAGGTTTTAGTTAATTTTTAATGAAACTGTTTCTAATTTGATTGATTTTTGGTGGAATTTTAAAAGAATTTGGACATTTTGGTGGAATTTTTAAAAAATTTGTTAAGTTTTTTGGTAGAATTGTTAAAAATGTTGACAATTTCGGTGTAATTTTTAGGATTTTTGTAAGTTTTTGGTGGAATAAAAAAAATTCAGTAAGTTTTGGGTGTAGTTGTTGAATATTTTAATAGCTTTGGTGGAATTTTTGCGAATTTTATTCATTTCTGGTGGAATTTTAAAAAAATTCGGTGTTTTTGGTAAAATTCTTATGATTTTAGTAAGTTTTTGGTGGAATTTTTAAAAAATTCAGTATGTTTTTGGTGGAATTATCAAAAATTTTGATAACCTTGATGGAATTTTTGCGAATTTTATTCATTTCTGTCGGAATAAAAAAAAATTCAGTGTTTTTGGTAAAATTCTTATGAATTTAGTAAGTTTTTGGTGGAATTTTTGCAAATTGTATTAATTTTTGGTGGAATTTAAAAAAAAATTGAGTATGTTTTTGGTGGAATTATCAAAAATTTTGATAACATTGATGGAATTTTTGCGAATTTTATTCATTTGTGATGGAATTTTTAAAAAATTCAGTGTTTTTTATGGAATTTTTACGAATTTAGTAAGTTTTTGATGGAATTTTCAAGATTTTAGTTAATTTTTAATGAAACTGTTTCTAATTTGATTGATTTTTGGTGGAATTTTAAAAGAATTTGGACATTTTGGTGGAATTTAAAAAAAAATTGGTAAGTTTTTTGGTAGAATTGTTAAAAATGTTGACAATTTCGGTGTAATTTTTAGGATTTTTGTAAGTTTTTGGTGGAATAAAAAAAATTCAGTAAGTTTTGGATGTAGTTGTTAAATACTTTAATAGCTTTGGTGGAATTTTTGCAAATTTTGTTCATTTCTGGTGGAATTTTAAAAAAATTCAGTGTTTTTGGTAAAATTCTTATGAATTTAGTAAGTTTTTGGTGGAATAAAAAAAAATTCAGTAAGTTTTGGGTGTAGTTGTTAAATATTTTAATAGTTTTGGTGGAATTTTTGCGAATTTTATTTATTGCTGGTGGAATTTTAAAAAAATTGAGTGTTTTTGGTAAAATTCTTATGAATTTAATAAGTTTTTGGTGGAATTTTTAAAAAATTCAGTATGTTTTTGGTGGAATTATCAAAAATTTTGATAACATTGATGGAATCTTTGCGAATTTTATTCATTTCTGGTGGAATAAAAAAATCAGTGTTTTTTGGCAAAATTCTTATGAATTTAGTAAGTTTTTGGTGGAATTTTTGCAAATTGTATTAATTTTTGATGGAGTTTTAAAAAAATTCAGTATGTTTTTAGCGGAATTATCAAAAATTTTGATAACATTAGTGGAATTTTTGCGAATTTTATTCATTTTTGATGGATTTTTTTTTAAATTCAGTGTATTTTTATGGAATTTTTACGAATTTAGTATGTTTTTAGTGAAATTTTTCCAATTTTATTAATTTTTGGTGAAATTTTTATAAAATTCAGTATGTTTTTGATGAAATTGTTAAAAAAGTTGATAACTTTGGTGGAATTTTTATTAACTTTGATCATTTTTGGTGGAATTGTTAAAGATATTGGTAATTTTAGTAAAATTTTTATGAATTTGGTAAGTTTTTGGTGGTATTTTTTAAAAATCAGTAAGTTTTTGGTGGAATTATTCAACATTTTTGTAGCTTTGGTGGAAAATTGAAAAAAATTAGTACGTTTTTGGTGGAATTGTTAAAAATGTTGGTAACTTTGAATTTTTCCGAATATAGTAAGTTTTTCGTGGAATTTTTACCAATTTTATTGATTTTGGGTGGAATTTTTAAAAAATTCAGCAAGTTTTTAGTAGAATTGTCTCCAAATTTAATAATTTTTGGTGAAATCATATTCAATTTAACTAACTTTTGTGGAATTTTTATTATTACTTTTTTATTTTTGTGGAATTTTTAAGAATCTATTCAATTCTTGACGAAATTAATCTTAATTTTAGTATATTTTTTTAAAATTCTGTTTTTGGTGGAATTATTAAAAATATTGATAGCTTTGGTGGAATTTTTACAAATTTTATAAGTTCTTGGTGGAATTATTAAAAATTTTAGTAACTTTGAATTTTTACAAATTTACTTAAATTTTTGGTGATATTTTCAAGAATTTAATTAGTTTTTAGTGAAATTTATTCGAATTTTTGCTCTGTATAAATTAAATATTTAATGATTATTAATAAACCGATCGTTTTGACATTTCATATGGCATTAGCGTGGTTAGAATAATAAATAACGTTTATGAAAATTGAACCAAGTGTTTTATCGGCCCAAATCGAAAATGACGGAAAACGGGAACTTCGTTTAGGACTTAAATCGGCCGTTTCGGGTCCAAAGGAGCCCCGATTCGCATATAACGTTGCTTTATAAAGCCGTTCAGAAGGTTAGCCGGAAGCAGAGTCGCGGAATCGGTGGCTTTTTGGGCAAAAATTGCGTTCGAAAATTGGCGGAAATGACAGACAAATCTCGGTCGACGAACGATCGAGCGTTTTAGTTTCAATTAGGGCCACTTTTTTTTCAATTGATTTTCGGGGCCGTTTTTCCGAAATCGACCTTCTCTCAAACATTCCCATAAGTCGGTTGGTCACGTGTCGTTTTAAAGTTGAGAGAGAGAGAGATATTTGTGAGATTCGGGTCCTGTTTGTCTGGAAAAATTACGTAACGCGGAAACTGCAAACAAACAGCCGCGAATAAGTGCACTTCGTTCTCAGATGCTTGCGTGCGCATCTATATTATTATATGCATCTATGCATGCATATAATATAACGTTCGTTCGCAGTGTGTATCTATTATTTAGTATTAATTTCGCACGAAGGTTTATCGACAATGAAAGCACGCAATAACGTTCTTGTTTGCATCGACTTCTCGTTATTTTTTTCCCCGGTAATTGTTTTCGATGAAATGCATCGTAAAAACAAGCGGGTTTTTTTATAGAGTTTTGTAAATTTTATCGAACCAATTTAACTTGGATAGGGAATCGTTCATTACACATCGTAAACAGACAATGATCGATTTGTTGGAAATACGGGGTGTTTTGTTCAGTCTATTCCTTGTTGCATAAAAGATATATGTCTATCCAATGTTCAAACGAAATCAATCAACTTTAAAAATTCACAAAAAATTCATTTTTAAAGATTTTGATTTGATTTTTTTTCTAAATGAAACTTAAAACATTCTAATTTTAATTAAAAAAACCGTTTTATTCCAAATGTTGTCAAAAAAATTAAAAAAACTTTCAAATTTGGTAAAAATTTTTTTAGGTTAGAAAATTAACCATTTTTTAAAAATTCATCAAAAATTCATTTTTAACCATTTTGATTTGATTTTTTTTCTAAATGAAACTTAAAACATTCTAATTTTAATTAAAAAAGACCGTTTTATTCCAAGCGTTGCCAAAAAAATTAAAAAAATTTTCAAAGTTGGTAAAAATTTTTTAAAGCTAGAAAATTAACAATTTTTTAAAAAAATCATCAAAAATTCATTTTTAACCATTTTGATTTGCTTTTTTTCCTAAATGAAACATAAAACATTCTAATTTCAATTAAAAAAGACCGTTTTATTCCAAGTGTTGTCAAAAAAATTAAAAAAATTTTCAAAGTTGGTAAAAATTTTTTAGGTTAGAAAATTAATTTTTAAAAAAATTCATAAAAAATTCATAAAAAATTCATTTTTAACCATTTTGATTTGATTTTTTTTTCTAAATGAAACTTAAAATATTCTAATTTGAATTAAAAAAGACCGTTTTATTCCAAGTGTTGTCAAAAAAATTAAAAAAATTTTCAAAGTTGGTAAAAATTTTTTAGGTTAGAAAATTAATTTTTAAAAAAATTCATAAAAAATTCATTTTTAACCATTTTGATTTGATTTTTTTTCTAAATGAAACTTAAATCATTCTAATTTTAATTAAAAAAGACCGTTTTATTCCAAGTGTTGTCAAAAAAATTAAAAAAAATTTCAAAGTTGGGAAAAAATTTTCTTGAGGTAGAAAATTAACAATTTTTTTAAAAATTCACCAAAAATTCATTTTTAAAGATTTTGATTTGATTTTTTTTTCTAAATGAAACTCAAAACATTCTAATTTTAATTAATAAAGACTGCTTAATTCCAAGTGTTGTCAAAAAAATTAAAAAAATTTTCAAATTTGGTAAAAAATTTTTTAGGTTAGAAAATTAACCATTTTTTAAAAAATTCACCAAAAATTCATTTTTAAAGATTTGGATTTGATTTTTTTTCTAAATGAAACTTAAAACATTCTAATTTTAATTAAAAAAGACCGTTTTATTCCAAGTGTTGTCAAAAAAATTTAAAAAATTTTCAAAATTGGTAAAAATTTGTTGACATTTTTAACTTAATTTTAGAAAATCGATCAACTTTAAAAATTCACCAAAAATCGAATTTTAAAGATTTTGATCTGATTGTTTTTCTAAATGAAACTTAAAACATTCTATTTTTAATTAGAAAAGACCGTTTTATTCCAAGTATTGTCAAAAAAATTAAAAAAAATTTAAAATTGATAAAAAAAAATCTTTGACAATTCATTGCATTTTGACGAATCTTTAATAAATTTTGACGAATCTTGACGAATTTTGTTAATTTTGAATAAGTTATTAACAACTTTGATAAAATTCAATCGAATTTTAACGAATTTCGACAAATTTTTAACGAATTTTCACGAATCTTGACGAATTTTTAGCTAACTTGACCTGATTTCATAGAATTTTGACGAATCTTTTATAAACTTTGACGAACCTTGACAAATTTTGTCGATTTCGAACAAACTATTAACAAATTTGATTAAATTCGATCGAATTTTGACAAATTTTGACGAATTTTTAACAAATTTTCAAGAATCTTGACGAATCTTTAAAAAATTTTAACGAATCTTGACGAATTTTATCCATTTTGAACAAATTATTAACAAATTTGATAAAATTCAATCAAATTTTGTCAAATTTTCGAGAAATTTTGACAAATCTTGATGAATTTTATCGACTTTGAACAAGTTATTAACAAATTTGATAAAATTCAATCGCATTTTGACAAATTGTCAACAAATTCTAACGAATGTTGACGAATTTTTGGCTAAACTGATTTAACTTAATCGGATTTTGACGAATCTTTAAAAAATTTTGACGAACTTCAACGAATTTCGTCAATTTTGTACAAATTATTAATAAATTTGATTAAATTTCATCGAATTTTGACAAATTTTCAATACATTTTGACGAATTTCAATGAATTTTTAACAAATTTTCACGAATCTCGACGATATTTTGGCTAAATTGATTTGATTTAATTGGATTTTTAAAATTGATAAAAAATTTTTTTACAGTTCTAACCCAACTTTTAAAAAATCGATCAACTTAAAAATTCACCACAAATCGAAGTTTAAAGGTTTTAATTTGATTTTTTCTCTAAATGAAACCTAAAACATTCTAATTTTAATTAAAAAAGACCGTTTTATTCCAAGTGTTGTCAAAAAAATTAAAAAAATTTTCAAAGTTGGAAAAAATTTTTTTAGGTTAGAAAATTAATCATTTTTTAAAAAATTCATCAAAAATTCATTTTTAAACATTTTGATTTGATTTCTTTTCTAAATGAAACTTAAAACATTCTAATTTTAATGAAAAAAGATGGTTTTATTCCAAGTGTTGTTAAAAAAATTAAAAAAATTTTCAAAGTTGGTAAAAATTTTTTAGGTTAGAAAATTAACCAGTTTTTAAAAAATTCACCAAAAATTTATCTTTCAAGATTTTGATTTGATTTTTTTTCTAAATGAAACTTAAAACATTCTAATTTTAATTAAAAAAGACCGTTTTATTCCAAGTGTTGTCAAAAAAATTAAAAAAATTTTCAAAGTTGGTAAAAATTTTTTACTTTTTAACTTAAGACAAAATTTTAAAAATTCATCAAAAATTCATTTTTAAACGTTTTGATTTGTTTTTTTTTCTAAATGAAACTTAAAACATTCTAATTTTAATTAAAAAAGACCGTTTTATTCCAAGTGTTGTCAAAAAAATTAAAAAAATTTTCAAAGTTGGTAAAAATTTTTTACTTTTTAACTTAAGACAAAATTTTAAAAATTCATCAAAAATTCATTTTTAAACGTTTTGATTTGTTTTTTTTTCTAAATGAAACTTAAAACATTCTAATTTTAATTAAAAAAGACCGTTTTATTCCAAGTGTTGTCAAAAAAATTTAAAAAAATTTCAAATTTGGTAAAAATTTTTTTAGGTTAGAAAATTAACAATTTTTTAAAAAATTCACCAAAAATTCATTTTTAAAGATTTCGATTTGAGTTTTTTTCTAAATTAAACTTAAAATATTCTAGTTTTAATCAAAAAAGACCGTTTTATTTCAAGTGTTGTCAAAAAAATCAAAAAATTTTTCAAAGTTGGTAATCATTTTTGACACTTTTTAATTAAGACAAAACTTTAAAAATTCATTAAAAATTCATTTTTAACCATTTTGATTAGATTTTTTTTCTAAATGAAACTTAAAACCGTCTAATTTTAATCAAAAAATACCGTTTTATTCCAAGTGTTGTCAAAAAAATTAAAAAAATTTTCAAAGTTGGTAAAAATATTTTACTTTTTAACTTAAGACAAAATTTTAAGAAATCATCAAAAATTCATTTTTAACCATTTTGATTTGATTTTTCTTTCTAAATGAAACTTAAAACATTCTAATTTTAATTAAAAAAGACCGTTTTATTCCAAGTGTTGTCAAAAAAATTAAAAAATGTTCAAAGTTGGAAAAAAAATTTGACACTTTTTAACTTAAGACAAAATGTTAAAAATTCATCAAAAATTCATTTTTAAACATTATACAAGTATTGTCAAAAAAATTTAAAATTGATAAAGAAAATCTTTGACAATTCATTGTATTTTGACGAATCTTTAATAAATTTTGACGAATCTTGACGAATTTTGTTAATTTTGAATAAGTTATTAACAACTTTGATAAAATTCAATCGAATTTTGGCGAATTTCGACAAATTTTTAACGAATTTTTACGAATCTTGACGAATTTTTAGCTAACTTGACCTGATTTCATAGAATTTTGAGGAATCTTTTATAAATTTTGACGAACCTTGACAAATTTTGTCGATTTCGAACAAATTATTAACAAATTTGATTAAATTCCATCGAATTTTGACAAATTTTGATGAATTTTTAACAAATTTTCAAGAATCTTAACGAATCTTTGACAAATTTTAACGAATCTTGACGAATTTTGTCTATTTTGAACAAATTATTAACAAGTTTGATAAAATTCAATTAAATTTTGTCAAATTTTTGACAAATTTTGACAAATCTTGATGAATTTTATCGACTTTGAACAAGTTATTAACAAATTTGATAAAATTCAATCCCATTTTGATAAATTGTCAACAAATTTTGACGAATCTTGACGAATTTTTGGCTAAATTGATTTAATTTAATCGGATTTTGACGAATCTTTAAAAAAATTTTAACGAACTTCAACGAATTTCGTCAATTTTGTACAAATTATTAATAAATTTGATTAAATTCAATCGAATTTTGACAAATTTTCAATAAATTTTGACGAATTTCAATGAATTTTTAACAAGTTTTCACGAATCTCGACGAAATTTTGGCTAAATTGATTTAATTTAATCGGATTTTTAAAATTGATAAAAATTTTTTTTACAGTTCTAACCCAACTTTTAAAAAATCGATCAACTTAAAAATTCACCACAAATCGAATTTTAAACATTTTGATTTGATTTTTTTTCTAAATGAAATTTAAAACATTCTAATTTTTATTAAAAAATACCGTTTTATTCCAAGTGTTATTAAAAAAATTAAAAAAAATTTCAAAGTTGGTAAAAAATTTTTTAGGTTAGAAAATTAACAATTTTTTAAAAAATTCATCAAAAATACATTTTTAAAGATTTTGATTTGATTTTTTTTCTAAATGAAACTTAAAACACTCTAATTTTAATTAAAAAAGATCGTTTTATTCCAAGTGTTTTCAAAAAAATTAAAAAAATTTTCAAAGTTGGTAAAAATTTTTGACCCTTCTAATTGTTGACAGTTTAATTGTTCTATTATTTAGGTACTTATAGTTACGAATTATTATATGTATACGTTGTTGTGAATTTATCAATGTTTACAATTAGGTTATTTATATAACCAAAAAAATGCAACATTTAGCCCGATAGGAGTTATCTACGAACAATAAACAAGAAAATAACAAAACAGGAGTTTCGTAACCGATGCAAGTTCATCCCGTAAACAGCTAAATAAGTCCTTAATATACTGCAATCGTGGTATCTTTAATTATCGGACAATGCGGTTAATAAATTAGACAGGAAACGGTCCGATGCGATACTTTGTACCCAGTTGCAGAGGAGGGCCTTGCGTTCTATTGCGACTTATTTGTCCGCCGCATTCTATCTTTATCGCCCGTTTAAATATAGATCGGCGGAGTTTCAAGGACCGATTTTCATCGTGTAATTACCATCGGTTGCAATTAGCGGATGCACCAAGTAAAATAAAAAATGAACAGACAATTTTTTACTTTTTTTTACATACAAACTACAAACACGTTACAGGCGAAACATTTATTATTGTGCCCTTGCGTTTGACTTTGAGGAGGTCGCGGTTGTGTGGGATATGCATCGTGCAGTCAGACTCAATCAGCGATTCTCAATCGGTTTGCTGGCATACAATTACGTGCTGTTAACAAACGACCTTCACAACAACGATAACATTTTATTAAAAGAAAAAAAAAAAAATATGGTATGCATAATGATTAGTATAATTATGATATGCATAGTGGAATATTTAAAATGTATATCTAAAAGAAAATTCTCATTGTATTTTTTTTTCTTTTTATTTTCTTGTGTTATTTTCCAATTCCTCTTCACTTGAACTGGCGATTCTAATCAACGAGTTTAAAATACTTATCAGTTTTATAATTAACTCAGACTACACTGAAAATACTTCTCAAATTGATTATATTGCATGCTTAAATTGATCAACACAAAAAAACAATACATATACAATGAGGCAAAGCAACTTGCTTAGTGAGAAATTTAATTAAAAAAAGGTAATGAAGGTAGATATTTCATTCTTTGAATAGAATCAAGTACATTTTAACTTTATGTCTGGACATTTTCTTCTTGTGCTATAGTCAATTTGTAAACATGAAATGTTAGCTCTTCATGAAGAAATCACCTTAGAAAACGAATAGACATCTCAATAATAACTGAATTATTGCAAGAAGAATGTTGAGGCAATTGAAAAACAGTCTAACCATAAAGATGGGTTTACATTTACTCTTTGATTTAACTGAATTATTAACTTATTTGACCTAGCAGTATTATTTAACCGTACCAATGTTGTTAACCCTTTTGTTACCAGAGTTCGAGGACAAAAACTGCCACCACAGCTCATTGTCAGAGGTACTGACTTAAATATGATTCCAATTGTCATATATTTTTGTGGGATGTATCTATAACGTTCTAATTGTAAGTGAAATTAGCAATTATGCAAACTGGCACACATAAGTGACTTTGGGTTTAGGTAAGAAAATCAAATTTGTAAAAATTTGTTTAACTAAAAAGTGGATAAAAGTACTGGAAAAAAAATTCTGAAATTTCTGCTCGATCATTGATTCCATTTTGATGTTTACCAAAAAAGGCTTGGTTTCAGAAGGCTACTCAACTGCATTCCATCATAAACATGTGTGAATGAAATAACACTTTCAGGGGCGGTGGATTAAAATTTGAACCACCAAATAAAACATCGTATAAGGGCGGTGGTGCAAATTTTAGACCACCTAGATTAAATTTCATTGCCGCAAACATGGTTTATATTTTGAACCACCTTATAATTAGTTATAATTATGTAATTCGAGATTGAAAAAAATTCAACCTACCAAACATTATTTTTAAATAATAAAAGTTTTGATAAATTCGGTTTTTTTAAATAATTTTGGAATAAAATTATTCTGTCCCTCTAGGGATATTTTTGTATCAATTTTCTCACCCCTGAAAGAGATAATGGTGATGCTGTAATTAGCACGCCTTCAAATCACACGAGTTAATAGGCAAATCTAAACCCAGACTAAGAATATTTTGGGGGTGATTTTAAAATAGCCGAAGACGATTAGGTTTACCACTCAGGTTGATCACTAACCTTCCAACAAACCTCATTGTTAATGGACAAATCAACCGAATGGCTAGGTCTCTAAAAACTCTTGGTCTTTCAAAGATCTGCTAATTCTTGAATTTTTACCAGGAGATAAGGTGGATATAGACAATCAGTGGATTTTGGAAACACCCGAACGATGTTTAAGCGTCATTTGTGGTACCTTTGAAGGGGTAAATCGATTGCTGAGCAATTTTTGAACCTTCCTTGACCGACCTTTGAGCCACTTTTGTTCACCCTGTAATGACTCTAGAACTTGCCCCGAAACGGCCTTTTGGAAGCGTTCAAACGATGTTTAAGCCGTCCTTTAAGCCACCTTTGAAGGGGTAAATCATTCCTTGAGTCAGTTTTGAACCTTTCCTTACCGACCCTTGGGGTACTTTGGGTCGTCTTGGAATGACCTTCAAACTGCCCCCAAAACGGCTTTTTGGAAGCGTCTGAACGATGTTTAAGCGTCTTTTAAACTACCTTTGAAGGGGTAAGTTGATCGTTGAGTCACTTTTGAACCTTCTCTTACCGACCTTTGGGGTACTTTGGGTCGTCTTAGAATGACCTCCAAACTGCCCCCAAAACGGCATTTTGGAAGCGTCTGAACGATGTTTAAGCGTCCTTTAAACTACCTTTGAAGGGGTAAATCGATCGTTGAGTCACTTTTGAACCTTCCCTTACCGACCTTTGGGGTACTTTAGGTCGTCTTGGAATTACCTCCAAACTGCCTCAAAACCGCCTTTTGAATGGAAGCGTCCGAACGACGTTTAAGCGACGTTAGGGGTAGCTTTGAAAGGGTAAATTACGCCCCCCCCCCAAGGCGTAACGCCCCCTAGGTTAAGGCACGTTTGTTAGAAGGCAAGACTTTCAACCACTAACTTTCCATCAAACATTATTAATTGACAAATCGGTCGGAAAACTATGTCTGTACTCTTGGTCCTTTTGGCAAATTTCATGATTAATGGAGAAATTGACTGGAAGACTAGGTCTAAACTCTTGACCTCTCAAAGATTTGCTAACTCTTCAATTTTTGCCAAGAGATAAGGTGGACTTAATCGATCAGGTTTGCTAGAAAGAAAGGCTTTCAACCAATAACCTTCTAGCGAATCTCATGATTAATGAAAAAATCGGCTGGAAGACTAGGTTCAACTTCTCGGCCTTTAAAAAATCTGCTAACTCTTGAATTCCTGCCAGAAAATAGGATGGACATAAACGATTAAATTTGCTAGAGGACTAGATTTCCGACCACTAACCTTTCGGTAAACCTCATTATTAATGGACAAATCGGCCGGAAGAGTAGGTTTATATTCTTGGTCCTTTTAGCAAATCTCATGATTAATGGAGAAATTGACTGGAAGACTAGGTTTAAACTTTTGACCTTTCAAAGATTTACTAACTCTTCAATTTTTGCCAAGAGATAAGGTGTACTTAATCGATCAGGTTTGCTAGAACGAGAGACTTTCAACCACTAACCTTCTAGCAAATCTCATGATTAATGGAAAAATCGGCCAGAAAACTAGGTCTAAACTCTCGGCCTTTCAAAAATCTGCTAACTCTTGAATTTTTACCAGAAAATAAGACGGACATAGACGATTAAATTTAATAGAGGACTAGATTTCCAACCACTAACCTTCCGGTAAACCTCATTATTAATGGACAAATCGGCCAGAAGACTAGGTCTAAACTCCTGATCTTTCAAAGATCTGCTAATTTTTTAATTTTTGCAAAAAGATAAGGTAGACATAGACCATCAAGTTTGCTACAAGGCAAAGTTTCCAACCACAAAGCTTTCAGGAAACATCATTGTTAATGGACATATCGGAAGACTAGATTTAAACTCTTGACAATTCGAAGATCTGACTCTTGAATTTTTGTTAAAAGATAAGGTGGACGTAGACGATCAAGTTTGCTAGAAGGCAAGGCTTTCGGCCATTAACCTTCCAGCAAACCTACTTATTAATGGGTAAATCGACTGAAAGATTACATCTAAAGTCTTGGTCATTCAAAGACTTACTAACTCTTGAATTCTTGCTAAAAAATAGGATGAAGTTGGACGATCAAATTTACTAGAGAACTAGATTTCTGACCACTAACCTTCCGGCAAACCTATCTGTTAATCAATTGTAATAAATTCTGGGAAGTCAACCAAAAAACGATGTCGAAATTAAACACCTCTTTTATTCATTCCTAAGCTTTCGGTTAAAATTACAACCTTCAGAGGTACGCTAAAATTAATACAAGTTAAACGTTAGACAATCAAATAAGTTAAATTACAAACAACGTGGCCAAAAAATTCACAATTAGAGGTTAGGGCATCAGAGTATCCAATGCGGGTGGAAAATTTAAAAGCGCAACGACAAAACCGACAAAACGCATCAAAACCTGCAATTACACAACCCAGAACCGCGAAAAAACTATGAAAATATGGAAAGTTACCAAGAAATGTAATAAAACTGGAGCAAGATAAATCGTGAAGGAATCAAAAACCACGTGAAGCTAAAATGTGACAGTCTAAAAGAAATCTACCGGAGGAATGATCAACCAGAAACAAGCCCAAAACTTGGAACAAGAAACACCAGGTGGCGAGACGGAAAAAGGAGGGAAATACGAAAAACCAAAAAAGGTACCAAAAATGAACTCGCTCAATTCACGCCGGAGACAAACCAACCCAAAAAACCACCAAATTAAACCGAAAAGGGGGGGTGAAAAAACAGTGTGACAAGATGAAAATAAGAAATCCAAATAATTTAAAACCATACGGCATTGTATGATGACTCACTTAGGGCAGCTCTGCTTGAAAGTTTCTCTAATGACAAAAGGTGACAATATATTTTACTAAGTTCCTGAAAATCTGATCTAAAATTTACCGAAGTATCAGCTCCGCTAATATATACCATCTCCAAAAACATACGTTTGAAGTAGGCCGGTTCCTTAATTAGTACTTTGGCATTGTCAAAATCAAAGTTATGTCCTGTGTTAATGTGGTGTTGTGCTAATTCCGTGACATTGTCTATCCTCCTGCCATCTGTTAATGGACAAATCGGTCAGAAGGCTAAAATTGATCTCTCGGTCTTTTAAAGATCTACTAACTGTTGAATTTTTGCCAGAAAATAGGAATAGAGATAAACGATCAGATTTGCTAGAAGGCTAAATTTCTGACCACGAGTCTTCCGATAAACCACATTATTTATAATGATTTGTTCATATTATTAATGAACAAATCGGTTGAAAGATTAGATCTAAACTCTAGGCCTTTCAAAGATCTGCTAACTTTTGAATTTTTGTCAAAAGATAAGGTCGACGTAGACGACCAAGTTTGCTAGAAGGCAAGGTTTTCAGTCACTAATCTTCCGGCAAACCTCCTTACAAGTGGACAAATCGGCTGGAAGATTAGATCTACATTCTTGGGATTTCAAAGATCTACTAATGAAAAGGTAAGATGGACGTAGACGATCAAGTTTGCTAGAAAGCAAGGCTTTTCAAAGATCTTCTTGAATTTTTGTCAAAAGACAAGGTCGACGTAGACGATCAAGTTTGCTAGAAGGCAAGATTTTCAGCCACTAATCTTCCGGCAAACCTCCTTACAAGTGGACAAATCGGCTGGAAGATTAGATCTACATTCTTGGGATTTCAAAGATCTACTAATGAAAAGGTAAGATGGACGTAGACGATCAAGTTTGCTAGAAAGCAAGGCTTTTCAAAGATCTAAGTCTTGAATTTTTGTCAAAAAACAAGGTCGACGTAGACGATCAAGTTTGCTAGAAGGCAAGATTTTCAGCCACTAATCTTCCGGCAAACCTCCTTACAAGTGGACAAATCGGCTGGAAGATTAGATCTACATTCTTGGGATTTCAAAGATCTACTAATGAAAAGGTAAGATGTATATAGACGATCAAGTTTGCTAGAAAGCAAGGCTTTTCAAAGATCTAAGTCTTGAATTTTTGTCAAAAAACAAGGTCGACGTAGACGACCAAGTTTGCTAGAAGGCAAGGCTTTTCAGCCACTAACTTTCCGGCAAACCTACTTTTAAATGGACAAATCGACTGGAAGATTAGATCTACATTCTTGGGATTTCAAAGATCTACTAATTAAAAGGTAAGATGTACATAGACGATCAAGTTTGCTAGAAAGCAAGGCTTTTCAAAGATCTAAGTCTTGAATTTTTGTCAAAAAACAAGGTCGACGTAGACGATCAAGTTTGCTAGAAGGCAAGGCTTTTCAGCCACTAACTTTCCGGCAAACCTCCTTTTAAATGGACAAATCGACTGGAAGATTAGATCTACATTCTTAGGATTTCAAAGATCTACTAATGAAAAGGTAAGATGTACATAGACGATCAAGTTTGCTAGAAAGCAAGGCTTTTCAAAGATCTAAGTCTTGAATTTTTGTCAAAAAACAAGGTCGACGTAGACGATCAAGTTTGCTAGAAGGCAAGGCTTTTCAAAGATCTAAGTTTTGAATTTTTGCCAGAAGATAGGATTTATGTTTTATAAGCCTGAACCTCTATAAACCTAGCAGTCTTACAAGTAGAGAATTTATCAACATATGGACACATTACACCCCGCTATGATGCAGGTTTAGACTCTGGTTTAATCTTACTAGAAGATCCTTCTTTTGGTAAACATAATCGTCTAGTTCGGTATCCTTGATATATGTTAGCTCTAGGGTTTCGTAAATGGAATATAACCAATTTTTACCTTAATTCGGATTTATATTCGACTGCCTCTCTCAAGCTACAAAGTACAACTGATTCACTTTTAGGTAGATTTTATTATAAAAATAAACCGGAGTGTTACACAACAACCAGTTCTTACAATTAGTCACTCTTAAAAAAAGAGCGTTCATCATATAACATCCCAACAGGTAAGAACCCAAGGATACTAAACTAACAGGATGACTCAATCCCATAAGATGTGTATACGCTAAAATTTAATACGCAGCAGCCAGTTTGATGTCATTACTGACCGTTTTGTTGTGGTTTCAATCGAGTCTAAAACAAAGTTTGAGTATAAAACAGAGTTCGAATGTAAAACAGAGATCCTAAGCCTGGCAGTGACGTTAAAGAATGGCGACCGATTATCACAGATTGAGTTATCCTATTAGTCCAGTGCCCTTGGTAAAAACTAACCTTCCATGATAACACATATCTTGTTTGGTATTATTTGGTTATCTAATTAATAACTATGAATATCTCTCTAGCCTATATTTGATTTTGGATTTGGTTATCTATATTTTCTATTTTTATTTAATGTTAGATGATTATGAATATATATTAGCATCCTAACAAAAATAACCACATCATTTTCAAAAGAATAAACTTTAAAATTGCATACAAATAATCACCGCGTTAAATCTATTGATATTCACTGCTTTTAACAAAGTAAACTAACATTGTTGGCAACTTCACAAACATTTAAGCTTTAAAGCCGAACTGTTTGCGTATATGATCTCGGCAACTCCGTGCCCTTGATTCAATCCCCAAGAGTATCCAGGATGTGGTATTTTCGAGTCATCTCCAAATACAAATAAATCGAACCAAAACGCGCCTGTTATTGTTTTTCATTACTCCTCGTTGAAAATACCCAATATTTAACCAACGTTTTTCAGGGAATCTTACGGAAACGGGTTTCGCCGATCGTACAGAGATAACATCGCGAACAAAGGAAGTCGAGAATATCTCGACGATTAGCTTATCGATTCTCATTACAATAATGTTGTCGTTGTACTCGTTTCGACGAAACTTACGACCGTCATAAAATCGGGCAAACTGCGCAACGAACGTCGCATTGAGTGAAACGAGTTCTTAACCTATGCCACCAAGCACTTGAGGAAGCTCCCGACCAGAATGCGGAACACCTGTAATAACGCATATCGCGAATAAGGTTTCACGGTGAAGGTCTCTCCGCGGATTTACCGCTAAATATAAACGTGTTCGGACGGCGTAACATGTAACCTTCATGAGGCTAAGGACGAGTTGAGAGAGAGAGAGAAATGTTTCAAGTAAATCCAATTAAGTTCTTTGGATACGATTCAAAAATTAAGTTAAATTATCTTTAGTTAAAATTTCATAATAATAGAAATAAATTAGTTATATATTTTTTTCTAGTTTTAAAAAATTACTTTCAAAAATAAAAAAAAATAATAGAATAATAAAAACTTTGTATAAAGGCTACGAAAAATCTAATTTTAATTCTAAAAAAAAAATCCTTAAAAAATGCTTGTTATATTTTTCAACATTTAATTAATATACCTGTAAAATAGGCTTTAAAGTTTTCTAATCATAATTGGATTGGGTTATTAAAATTTTTTTCATTTCCCATCATTGTTAAAAAATATTTTAAACGTAAACCACTTAAATTAATAAAAAGATTAAAATGTCAATCACTTTTACAAATAAAGGTTGACGTACACGATTTTTTTTAATGTCAACGGTGTGACTAAAAACCTATGATTGCAATTGTAATTAAAAAATCTTAATCTTATCAAAGAATATTTAAAATGTCAATTACTTTAAAAAATAAGTGCTGCATTACACGATTTTGTCTAATATACACTCAATTAACGTGTAAAACAGGCTTTAGAATTTTGTAAATATAAGTTAGAAATACTTTTGAACGAATATATTGAATGTAAATCACTTTAACAATAAATAAATTTTAATATTAATCATTTTGACAAATAAAGACTGAAATACACGATTATTTTTAATGTCAAGAACTTGGTTAAAAGTTTATAACCGCAAATGTACTTTAAAAACTCTAATTTTGTTAAAAAAAGAAATAAATGTCAATTACTTTAAAAAATAAATGCTTCATTACACGATTGTGTCTAATATACACTCAATTAACGTGTAAAACAGGCTTTAGACTTTTGTAAATATAAGTTAAAAATACTTTTGAACGAATATATTGAATGTAAATCACTTTAACAATAAAGGAATTTTAATATTAATCATTTTGACAAATAAAGACTGAAATACACGATTATTTTTAATGTCAAGAACTTGGTTAAAAGTTTATAACCGCAAATGTACTTTAAAAATTCTAATTTTGTTAAAAAAAGAAATAAATGTCAATTACTTTAAAAAATAAATGCTGCATTACACGATTTTGTCTAATATACACTCAATTAACGTGTAAAACGGGCTTTAGAATTTTGTAAATATAAGTTAGAAATACTTTTGAACGAATATATTGAATGTAAATCACTTTAACAATAAATGAATTTTAATATTAATCATTTTGACAAATAAAGACTGAAATACACGATTATTTTTAATGTCAAAAACTTGGTTAAAAGTTTATAACCGCAAATGTACTTTAAAAACTCTAATTTTGTTAAAAAAAAGAAATAAATGTCAATTACTTTAAAAAATAAATGCTGCATTACACGATTTTGTCTAATATACACTCAATTAACGTGTAAAACAGGCTTTAGAATTTTGTAAATATAAGTTAGAAATACTTTTGAACGAATATATTGAATGTAAATCACTTTAACAACAAAGGAATTGTAATATTAATCATTTTGACAAATAAAGACTGAAATACACGATTATTTTTAATGTCAAAAACTTGGTTAAAAGTTTATAACCGCAAATGTACTTTAAAAATTCTAATTTTGTTAAAAAAAAGAAATAAATGTCAATTACTTTAAAAAATAAATGCTGCATTACACGATTTTGTCTAATATACACTCAACGTGTAAAACAGGCTTTAGAATTTTGTAAATATAAGTTAGAAATACTTTTGAACGAATATATTGAATGTAAATCACTTTAACAATAAAGGAATTTTAATATTAATCACTTTGACAAATAAAGACTGAAATACACGATTATTCTTAATGTCAAGAACTTGGTTAAAAGTTTATAACCGCAAATGTACTTTAAAAACTCTAATTTTGTTAAAAAAAGAAATAAATGTCAATTACTTTAAAAAATAAATGTTTCATTACACGATTTTGTCTAATATACACTCAATTAACGTGTAAAACAGGCTTTAGAATTTTGTAAATATAAGTTAGAAATACTTTTGAACGAATATATTGAATGTAAATCACTTTAACAATAAAGGAATTTTAATATTAATCATTTTGACAAATAAAGACTGAAATACACGATTATTTTTAATGTCAAAAAGTTGGTTAAAAGTTTATGACCGCAAATGTACTTTAAAAATTTTAATTTTGTTAAAGAATATAGTAAATATCAATTACTTGGATAAATAAATACTGAATTACACGATTTTTTTAATGTAAAGTCAATGTACGTGTAAAATAGGCTTTAGAATTTTGTAAATATAAGTTAAAAATACTTTTCAACGAATGTTTTAACTGAAAAGTACTTTTACAGTAAAGAAATTTTAATGTTAATCATTTTAACAAATAAAGGCTGCAGTACACGATTCTCTTTAATGTCAAAAACTTGATTGTCAACATTTTAGGACCAAAACTGTAGTTTAAAACTTCTAATTTTGTTAAAGAATATTGTAAATGTCAATTACTTTGAAAAATAAAGACTGAACTACACGATTTCTTTAATGTACAATCAATATACGTGTAAAACAGGCTTTAGAATCTTCTAAATATAGGTTAGAAATACTTTCCAACGAATATTTTGAATGTGAATTACGTTGATAATAAAGGAATTTTAATGTTAATCATTTTGACAAATAAAGACTGAAGTACACGATTTCTTTTTAATATCAAAAACTTGGATAAAATTTCATGACCGTAAATTTACTTTAAAAATTCTAATTTTATTCAAGAATATTATAAATGTCAATTACTTTGACAAATAAGGCTTGAACTATACGATTTCTTTAATGTCTAACTAATATACGTGTAAAACAGGCTTTGAAATCGTCTAAATACAGATTAGAAATACTTGTCAACGAATATTTTAAATAGAAATCACTTTTATAATAAAAGAAGTTCAATGTCAATCACTTTGAGAAATAAAGACTGATTTACACGATTTCTTTTTCATGTCATAAACTTTAAAGTCAAAATTTTATGACCTTAATTCTATATTTTGAAATTTTTAACCTGGTAAGAGAATATTTTAAATGTCTTGACAATTTGACAAATAAAAGCTGAACTACACGATTTTTTTTTTAATGTCAAGAACTTGATTGTCAACATTTTATTACCCTAACTATACTTTAAAACTTCTAATTTTGTTAAAAAATATTGTAAATGTCAATCACTTTGACAAATAAAGGCTGAACTACACGATATGTTTTAATGTCAAGAGTTTAATATCCAAAATTTTATGACCTGAATGATGTATATTAAAATATTAATCTTACCAAAGAATATATTAAATGTTTTGATATTCTGACAGATAAAGACTGACGTACACGATTTCTTTTTAATGTCAAGAAGTTTATACTCAAAATTTTATTACTTTAATTCTGTAATTTGAAAATTTTAACCTTGTGAGAGGATATTTTAAATGTCTGGACACTTTAACAAGTAAAGACTAAACTACAGGATATTTTTTAAAGGCAAGAACTGAAATACACGGTTTCTTTTTAATACCATAAACTTGATAACCAAAATTTTATGACTTCAGTTCTGTATTTTGAAAATTTTAACCTTATTAGGGAATATTTTAAATGTCTTGCGATTTTAACAAAGAAAGGCCGAAATACACGATTTCTTTTTAATGCCAAGAAGTTTGCAGCCAAAATTGTATGACTTTTATTTTGTATTTTTAAATTTCTAACCTTGTCAGAGAATATTTTAAATGTTTTGACACTTTAACAAATAAAGACTGAACTACACGATATTTTTTAATGTCAAGAAGTGAAATACTCGATTTCTTTGTAATGTCATGAACTTGATAACCAAAATTTTATGACTTTAGTTCTGTATTTTGAAAATTTTAACCTTATTAGGGAATATTTTAAATGTCTTGAGATTTAAACAAATAAAGGCCGAAGTACACGTTTTCTTTTTAATGCCAAGAAGTTTGTAGCCAAAATTTTATGACTTTAATTCTGTTTTTTGAAAATTTTAAGCTTGTCAGAGAATATTTTAAATGTCTTGAAACTTTAACAAATAAAGACTGAACTACACGATATTTTTTAATGTCAAGAACTGAAATACACGACTTCTTTTTAATGCCATGAACTTGATAGCCAAAATTTAATGACTTTAATTCTGTATTTTAAAAATTTTAACCTTGTCAGAGAATATTTTAAATATTTTGACACTTTGACAAATAAAGACTAAATTACACGATATTTTTAATATCAAGAACTGAAGTACACGATTTCTTTTTAATGCCATGAATTTGATTGCCAAGATTTTATGACTTTAGTTCTGTATTTTGAAAATTTTAACCTTATTAGGGAATATTTTAAATGTCTTAAGATTTTAACAAATAAAGGCCGAAGTACACGATTTCTTTTTAATGCCAAGAAGTTTGCAGCCACAATTTTATGGCTTTAATTCTGTACTTTGAAAATTTTAAGCTTGTCAGAGAATATTTTAAATGTTTTGACACTTTGACAAATAAAGGCTGGATTACACGATATTTTATAATGTTCAGAACTGAAGTACACGATTTATTTTTAATGCCATGAACTTGATAGCCAAAATTTTATGACTTTAGTTCTGTATTTTGAAAATTTTAACCTTATTAGGGAATATTTTAAATGTCTTGAGATTTTAAGACATAAAGGCCGAAGTACACGATTTCTTTTTAATGCCAAGAAGTTTGCAGCCAAAATTTTATTACTTCAATTGTGTATTTTGAAAATTTTAACCTTATGAGAGGATATTTTAAATGTCTGGACACTTTAACAAATAAAGACTGAACTACACGATATTTTTTAATGTCAAGAAGTGAAATACACGATTTCTTTTTAATGTCACGAACTTGATAGCCAAAATTTTATGACTTTAGTTCTGTATTTTGAAAAATCTAACTTTATTAGAGAATATTTTAAATGTCTTGATACTTTGACAAATAAAGGCTGAATTACACGAATTTTTTTTGATGTCAAGAACTTGATAGTCAAAATTTTATGATTTTAATTCTGTATTTTGAAAATTTTAACCTTGTTTGAGAATATTTTAAATGTCTTGATACTTTGACAAATAAAGACTTAACTACACGACATTTTTTAATGTCAAGAACTGAAGTACACGATTTCTTTTTAATGTCATGAACTTGATAGCCAAAATTTTATGACTTTAGTTCTGTATTTTGAAAAATCTAACTTTATTAAAGAATATTTTAAATGTCTTGACACTTTGACAAATAAAGGCTGAACTACACGATTTTTTTTGATGTCAAGAACTTGATAGTCAAAATTTTATTATTTTAATTCCGTATTTTGAAAATTTTAACCTTGTGAGAGGATATTTTAAATGTCTTGACATTTTAACAAGTAAAGACTGAACTACACTATATTTTTTAATGTCAAGAACTGAAATACACGATTTCTTTTTAATGCCATAAACTTGACAACCAAAATTTTATGATTTTACTTCTGTATTTTGAAAATTTTAACCTTGTCAGAGGTTATTTTAAATGTCTTGACACTTTGACATAAAGACTGAACTACACGATTTTTTTTTAATGTCAAGAACTTGATAACCAAAATTTTATTACTTTAATTTTGTATTTTGAAAATTTTAACTTTATTAGAGAATATTTTAAATGTCTTGACACTTTAACAAATAAAGACTGAACTACACGATATTTTTTAATGTCAAGAACTGAAGTACACGATTTCTTTTTAATTCCATGAAGTTGATAGCCAAAATTTTGTGAGTTTAGTTCTGTATTTTGAAAATTTTAATCTTATTAGAGAATATTTTAAGTTACTTGACATTTTGACAAATAAAGACTGAATTACATGATTTCTTTTTAATGTCAAGAAGTTTGTAGCCAAAATTTTATGACTTTAATTCTGTACTTTAAAAATTTTAACCTTGCCAGAGGATATTTTAAATGTCTGGACACTTTAACAAATAAAGACTAAACTACACGATATTTTTTAATGTCAAGAAGTGAAATACACGATTTCTTTTTAATGTCATGAAGTTTATACCCAAAATTTTATTACTTTAATTCTGTAATTTGAAAATTTTAACCTTATCAGAGAATATTTTAAATGTCTTGACACTTTAACAAATAAAGACTGAACTACACGAGTTTTTTAATGTCAAGAACTGAAGTACACGATTTCTTTTTAATGCCATGAACTTGATAGACAAAATTTTATGATTTTACTTCTGTATTTTGAAAATTTTAACCTTGTCAGAGAATATTTCAAATGTCTTGACACTTTAACAAATAAAGACTGAACTACACGATATTTTTTAATGTCAAGAACTGAAATACACGATTTCTTTTTAATGTCACGAACTTGATAGCCAAAATTTTATGACTTTAGTTCTGTATTTTGAAAAATCTAACTTTATTAGAGAATATTTTAAATGTCTTGACACTTTGACAAATAAAGGCTGAACTACACGATTTTTTTTTGATGTCAAGAACTTGATAGTCAAAATTTTATTATTTTAATTTTGTATTTTGAAAATTTTAACTTTATTAGAGAATATTTTAAATGTCTTGACACTTTAACAAATAAAGGCTGAACTACACGATATTTTTTAATGTCAAGAACTGAAATACATGATTTTTGTTTAATGCCATGAACTTAATAGCTAAGATTTTATGATTTTACTTCTGTATTTTGAAAATTTTAACCATATTAGAGAATATTTTAAATGTCTTGACACTTAGACAAATAAAGACTGAAGTACACGACTTGTTTTTAATGTCAAGAAGTTTGTTGCCAAAATTTTATGATTTTAATTCTGTATTTTGAAAATTTTAACCTTGCCAGAGGATATTTTAAATGTCTGGACACTTTAACAAATAAAGACTGAACTACACGATATTTTTTAAAGTCAAGAATTGTAGTACACGATTTCTTTTTAATGCCATGAAGTTGACAGCCAAAATTTTATGATTTTAATTTTGTAATTTGAAAATTTCAAAGTTATTCCATAATATTTTCAATGTTTTGACACTTAGGCAAATAAAGACTGACCTACACGATATTTTTTTAATGTCAAGAATTTAATAACCAAAATTTTATAACCTGAATTATGTACATTAAAAATATTAATCTTATCAAAGAATATTTTTAATGTTTTGATGCTTTAACAAATAAAGATCGAACTACACGATATTTTTTAAAGTCAAGAATTGTAGTACACGATTTCTTTTTAATACCATGAACTTGATAGCCAAAATTTTATGATCTTAATTTTGTAACTTGAAAATTTCAACCTTATTCCAAAATATTTTCAATGTTTTGACACTTAAGCAAATAAAGACTGACCTACACGATATTTTTTTAATGTCAAGAATTTAATAACCAAAATTTTATAACCTGAATTATGTACATTAAAAATATTAATCTTATCAAAGGATATTTTTAATGTTTTGATACTTTAACAAATAAAGACTGAACTACACGATATTTTTTAAAGTCAAGAATGTAGTACACGATTTATTTTTAATGACATGAAGTTGTTAGCCAAGATTTTATGATCTTAATTTTGTAATTTGAAAATTTCAATCTTATTTCAGAATATTTTCAATGTTCTGACATTTAGGCAAATAAAGACCGAACTACACGATATTTTTTAATGTTAAGAACTGAAGTACACGATTTCTTTTTAATGTCATGAACTTGATAGCCAAGATTTTATGATCTTAATTTTGTAATTTGAAAATTTCAACTTTATTCCAGAATATTTCAAATGTCTTGACACTTTAACAAATAAAGACTGAACTACACGACATTTTTTAATGTTAAGAATTGAAATACACGGTTTATTTTTAATGCCGTGAACTTGATAGTCAAAATTTTATGATCTTAATTTTGTAATTTGAAAATTTCAACCTTATTCCAAAATATTTTCAATATTTTGACACTTAGGCAAATAAAGACTGACCTACACGATATTTTTTTAATGTCAAGAATTTAATAACTAAAATTTTATAACCTGAATTATGTACATTAAGAATATTAATCTTATCAAAGAATATTTTTAATGTTTTCATGCTTTAACAAATAAAGCCTGATCTACACGACATTTTTTTCATGTCAAAAACTTGATTAAAATTTTATAATCACATCTGTACTTTAAAAAATTTAATTTTATCAAAAAATATTTTAAAGGTCAATCACTTTAACAAATAAAGTCTGTTTTACACGATTTTTATTGTTAAAAATTTGACCAACAAAAAAAAAATGACATAGAATATAAATTTATTTTAAAATAATATTTTTATGAGTTTTGAAATATTTTACCTAAAATAAAAATCATAAAAAAACATTGATTATACCCACACCCAACTTTAAAACCGTTTAAATACTCCGTAAAAATACCGTGATCTTTGAACAACAGCTATTAATATACAATTTATTTTTAGAATGAGACAAAACAATGTCGTATTTAAGTAAGTGTTTAATCCTTATAACAATACACTTAAAAATGTACATTTTACATTATAAACATTGCGTTGCATCCAGAATAAAGATTCTAATTAAATATTATGTCCTCCTGCAAACTTTAATATGTTGAAAAGTTATACATTAATTCTTCCGTTTTGATTGATTATTAAAGCATACAAAACGGCGTGTGCTGTAAATAAAATGCTGTAAATAACTCCTCCCAAAACAGGAAGAGTCTTGTTTACCAATGTTGTTGATTGTACCATCGTAATCGTGGGATTGCATTAACATTTACCGTTGTTATCAATATAAGGTATCTATTGAGACTTCTAAAATGTGTACGTGCCGAAATATTCGGGTTAGAATTTTGTTTCTTGGAATTCGTACTTGTAAATCGTTTTACGATCAAAACTAATATTTACAAGAGACGCGCGTTTTCATACTTATTTACCTTAAAACGTATGATGCCGATTTGTTATCGTGTAAAAATGCAATTTGATAAGGAAAATGTGTTGCAATAACATCGTCGAAATGACGCCCTAGAATTAATAAATAAAAAAAAAAAAAAAATACTTATCATTTTATTATTGATTAAGTTTGATAACATTTTATAGATATGTACTTTGGATTTTTCATTTTATATTTTTCATTTTTATTTTTTTAATTTTTAGTTAATTAAAATTTGTGGTTAGTTAGCTTTTTAAAAAGGATTTTCTAATTATTTTTTCAATCAAAAATATGTCACTCAAAAGTATTGATTTAAACGTCTCTTTTTAGCACATGATATTTAATCTATTTCTTTTTATAATTTTGAAAATGTTTTAAAATCAGGTTTAAATTTGAAAATATTTTCAGTTTTGTGTCTCACTTTTAAGAGTTAAATCGAAAATATAAGTGATGAAGTGAAATGTATTTCTCGGATTATTGAATGGATTCGTAATCATCATCTGTATGGTTGTGCAGTTTATTCATTCTTAGTACACGTGAACGAAAAGGACCGTTCACGTGTCCTCCGTCGTCTGCAAGAAGGACGACGCCATCAACCAACCTATTATCCTTGCGGGAAATCAGTACGGTTATTATGGGACGCTTAAATATATCTGGGGATCGTCTCCCCATTATGTAAGAAGGTGTGGGCGGTAAAACATCGAAAAATGAAAAATTAATTCTTAGGGGTTTTCAAACAAATAAAAAAATTAACTAAATAATAAAAAAATAATCGATGGAATGTTTTTTCTTTTGTAATTTTTAATGTATTTTTTGTATTTTTAACTTTATTTCGATGGTAAAGTCTCTTTTACTATCCGAGGTCTTATTGTCGTCGGTTTGATGACGTCTTGCAAAGCGGCGTCTGTCGTCCCGACGCTAATGAATCTTGAATAAGTCATCAGCTATGCGGGGCTCCAATCTGGGGGGCCGCGGGGCGCCGCGCGTGTCCCCTTTTCTCGGCCTTTCAACAATGCGTAGAAAAAGGTGGGCGAGACTTCCAACAATGAGAATAATTTGTCGGGTGGATAGTTTAAAGATCTAGTTCAACTACAATTATTATAATTTAGGGTAGAAATTTGTTTGTAAAGTTTATAGAGGTTTTAAATTAAATTACACAAACTTCGACAATGCTTCTAAAGTTAACTTTTTAGTTTTTCTAATTGTAAATACTCTTGAAAAAAAAAAAATTCTATAACAGCAATTAGTTTTGATTTCATATTTTTAGCGTAGGATAACTTGCAACTTTTTTCCTCACTAGAGACAACCATCCTCAATAAATGTAACTCCGTCAATTTTTATGAGTAGTAATTATCGAGATCGTTCTATGAAGTGACGTTTTTTAATAGAGTAGAGAGATCCCGAGAGTTATTTTATGATATATTTATACTTGCTACAGTTACCAAACATGACAAGTGTTAATAATTGTCTAAAATAAATTATCTGTTCCAAAAGATGTAAAATCACTGATTGTGAGTTATTAAATAGGGTAAACTCACCAAATCTCAGCCATAAGCCTAATGTCGACCTTCCAATTTTCCAAAAAGTATGAATTTCTATGTCAAAAATTCTATCAATCTTGGTATACATAAAATACACTTGTTTACATTCAAATACATTGTTTGCAATTAGAAAATTTTGAACTTGGTTGGGATAAATTTTTCGATAATACTCTATAAACCTTTCTAGGTAATTTCGAAGCTGTAGAGAAATTTTTGTACACTCCTCTTCTTTGTGTGATTGATGTATAATATGTTGCGATAGAAATTTGGTTTTTACCTGTTGGAATGTTTTGTGAGCAAGCTCTTTGTTCGAGAGTGACTAATTGTAAGAACTAGTTGTTGTGTAACAACTCGGTTTATCTTTATGATAAAATCTACCTAAAAGTAAATCAGTTGTATCTTGTAGTTTCGACTCGAAAATCTTGAAATTTTGACTTTGAGTTTGTGTAACTCAGCTTTTAATCGTCTGATTTGTATGCGGTTTGTTTTAAACAATTTTCTATTCAATTTTGAGTAAGATTCTAGAAGAGTGTCGTTGTGTTCTATCCAGAAAATTTCTGACAAACGATTTTCCCAACCTCTATATCGAGAAATTAGACGAAAATTTTGAAATTTTGACTTTGAACTCACGTAACTCAGCTTTGGATCGTTTGATTTTGATGCGGTTTGTTTTTAATTATTCTCTGTTCAATTCTGAATAAGTTTCTAGACGAACGTTATTCTGCCAAAACAGAAAAATCTCTGACGGACGGTTATATTAACCTCTACACCGGGAAGTAGATGAAAATTTTGAAATTTTGATTTTGAGCTCGCGTAACTCATCCTTCGATCGTTTAATTTGGATGTGGTTTGCTTTAAACTATTCTGTGTTTAATTCTGAGTAAGTCTTTAGACGAACGTCGTCCTGTTGGGTGAGAAAAATTTTTGACGAATTGTTATATTAACCTCTACACTGGGAATTAGACGAAAATTTTGAAATTTTGACTTTGAGTTCGTATAACTCAGCTTTTAATCGTCTGATTTGTATGCGGTTTGTTTTAAACAATTTTCTATTCAATTTTGAGTAAGATTCTAGAAGGGTGTCGTTGTGTTGGATCCAGAAAATTTCTGACAAACGGTTTTCCCAACCTCTATATCGAGAAATTAGACGAAAATTTTGAAATTTTGACTTGAACTCACGTAACTCAGCTTTGGATCGTTTGATTTTGATGCGGTTTGTTTTTAACTATTCTCTGTTTAATTCTGAATAAGTCTCTAGACGAACGTTGTTCTGCCAAAACAGAAAAATCTCTGACGGACAGTTATATTAACCTCTACACCGGGAAGTAGATGAAAATTTTGAAATTTTGACTTTGAGATCGGGTAACTCATCCTTCGATCGTTTAATTTGGATGTGGTTTGTTTTAAACTATTCTGTGTTTAATTCTGAGTAAGTCTTTAGACAAACGTCGTCCTGTTGGATGAGAAAAATTTTTGACGAATTGTTACATTAACCTCTACACTGGGAATTAGACGAAAATTTTGAAATTTTGACTTTGAGATCGTGTAACTCAGCTTTTAATCGTCTGATTTGTATGCGGTTTGTTTTAAACAATTTTTTATTCAATTTTGAGTAAGATTCTAGAAGGGTGTCGTTGTGTTGGATTCAGAAAATTTCTGACAAACGGTTTTCCCAACCTCTATATCGAGAAATTAGACGAAAATTTTGAAATTTTGACTTTGAACTCACGTAACTCAGCTTTGGATCGTTTGATTTTGATGCGGTTTGTTTTTAACTATTCTCTGTTTAATTCTGAATAAGTCTCTAAACGAACGTTGTTCTGCCAAAACAGAAAAATCTCTGACGGATGGTTATATTAACCTCTACACCGGGAAGTAGATGAAAATTTTGAAATTTTGATTTTGAGCTCGCGTAACTCATCCTTCGATCGTTTAATTTGGATGTGGTTTGTTTTAAACTATTCTGTGTTTAATTCTGAGTAAGTCTTTAGACGAACGTCGTCCTGTTGGATCAGAAAAATTTTTGACGAATTGTTACATTAATCTCTACACCGGGAATTAGACGAAAATCTTGAAATTTTGACTTTGAGATCGTGTAACTCAGCTTTTAATCGTCTGATTTGTATGCGGTTTGTTTTAAACAATTTTCTATTCAGTTTTGAGTAAGATTCTAGAAGGGTGTCGTTATGTTAGATCCAAAAAATTTCTGACAAACGGTTTTCCCAACCTCTATATCGAGAAATTAGACGAAAATTTTGAAATTTTGACTTTGAGCTCACGTAACTCAGCTTTGGATCGTTTGATTTTGATGCGGTTTATTTTTAACTATTCTCTGTTTAATTCTGAATAAGTCTCTAGACGAACGTTGTGCTGCCAAAACAGAAAAATCTCTGACGGACGGTTATATTAACCTCTACACCGGGAAGTAGACGAAAATTTTGAAATTTTGACTTTGAGCTCGCGTAACTCATCCTTCGATCGTTTAATTTGGATGTGGTTTGTTTTAAACTATTCTGTGTTTAATTCTGAGTAAGTCTTTAGACGAACGTCGTCCTGTTGGATCAGAAAAATTTTTGACGAATTGTTACATTAACCTCTACACTGGGAATTAGACGAAAATTTTGAAATTTTGACTTTGAGATCGGGTAACTCAGCTTTTAATCGTCTGATTTGTATGCGGTCTGTTTTAAACAATTTTTTATTCAATTTTGAGTAAGATTCTAGAAGGGTGTCGTTGTGTTAGATCCAAAAAATTTCTGACAAACGGTTTTCCCAACTTCTATATCGAGAAATTAGACGAAAATTTTGAAATTTTGACTTTGAACTCACGTAACTTAGCTTTGGATCGTTTGATTTTGATGCGGTTTATTTTTAACTATTCTCTGTTCAATTCTGAATAAGTCTCTAGACGAACGTTGTTCTGCCAAAACAGAAAAATCTCTGACGGACGGTTATATTAACCTCTACACTGGGAAGTAGATGAAAATTTTGAAATTTTGATTTTGAGCTCGCGTAACTCATCCTTCGATCGTTTAACTTGGATGTGGTTTGTTTTAAACTATTCTGTGTTCAATTCTGAATAAGTCTCTAGACGAACGTTGTTCTGCCAAATCAGAAAAATCTCTGACGAATGGTTATATTAACCTCTACACCGGGAAGTAGATGAAAATTTTGAAATTTTAACTTTGAGATCGGGTAATTTGGCTTTCGATCGTCTGATTTGTATGCGGTTTGTTTTAAACAATTTTCTATTCAGTTTTGAGTAAGATTCTAGAAGGGTGTCGTTGTGTTGGATCCAGAAAATTTCTGATAAACGGTTTTCTCAACCTCTATATCGAGAAATTAGACGAAAATTTTGAAATTTTGACTTTGAACTCACGTAACTTAGCTTTGGATCGTTTGATTTTGATGCGGTTTATTTTTAACTATTCTCTGTTTAATTCTGAATAAGTCTCTAGACGAACGTTGTTCTGTCAAAACAGAAAAATCTCTGACGGACGGTTATATTAACCTCTACACCGGGAAGTAGATGAAAATTTTAAAATTTTGATTTTGAGATCGGGTAACTTGACCTTCGATCGTCTGATTTGTATGCGGTTTGTTTTTAACAATTTTCTATTCAGTTTTGAGTAAGATTCTAGAAGGGTGTCGTTGTGTTAGATCCAGAAAATTTCTGATAAACGGTTTTCCCAACCTTTATATCGAGAAATTAGACGAAAATTTTGAAATTTTGACTTTGAACTCACATAACTCAGCTTTGGGTCGTTTGATTTTGATGCGGTTTGTTTTTAACTATTCTCTGTTCAATTCTGAATAAGTCTCTAGACGAACGTTGTTCTGCCAAAACAGAAAAATCTCTGACGAACGGTTACATTAACTTCTACACCAGTCAGAAATTTCATTTTCAATTTAAATTTACCAGTTTTTGAACAAAATATGAAATGTATCAATTTTTGTTTAAATGAGACGAAAATTAAGAAATTTTGATTTTGATCTCGCGTAACTCACCCTTCGATCGTTTGATTTTAGCGTGGTTTGCTTAAACGATTCTTTATTTAATTCTGACTAAAAGTCTAAAAGGGTATTGTTGTGTTGGATCTAGAAAATTTCTGACAAATGGTTTTGTCAACCTTTACATCGAGAAATTAGTCAAAAATTTTGAAATTTTAACTTTGAGCTCTCGTAACTCAGCCTTCGATCGTTTGATTTTAGCGTGGTTTGCTTTAAACGATTCTTTATTTAATTCTGACTAAAAGTCTAAAAGGGTGTTGTTGTGTTGGATCCAGAAAATTTCTGACAAACGGTTTTGTCCACATCTACATCGAGAAATTAGCCAAAAATTTTGAAATTTTGACTTTGAGATCGCATAACTTGGCTTTCGATCGTTTGATTTGGATGCGGTTTGTTTTAAATTATTCTCTGTTCAATTCTGAGTAAGTTTTCTAATGTAATTCAATTTTATTACTCTTGAGCGTTTTTGTTCATTCTTTTAGTTAAATTAAGTCTTGTATGAGGCCGGAGATTTTTATAAATGCGAAGCTGTGATCTTTCGGCACTCGTACTTATACATTTTAACTTATTTGAATTAGAATTGACGCGAGAATGGTGGAGTTATTTTAGAAATTATAGTTGGAATGTTAAGACGCTATCAGGTAAACATGAAAATTCATAAAGATACCAATTAATAAGTTGGTTTGGTCTTGAAATACTCTATAAATATAGGCGAACAATTTATTGGAAATTTCTCTTGGTTTTTGATCATCACACCTGTCATCAACTTGTTCGAACAGGTTCCAGGTGCTAGCTTAGCCCGTGTCATGAATAAAGGCAGTTAAGAAGATGTTGGTTATAGTTTGGTGTGTTATTTATACTTCCCTCTCCATTACACGTGTCAATTTATCTCAAAAAGAACCCCAAATTAAAAAGCAATACCTCTTTCTTGTTTGGTAATGTTTAAAAATTGACTTTTTGTCTAAATCTCAAAAACAAAAATATATTGAGGGTTATAACGTCGTACATAACCTATAATAACATTCAAATTTACCCATCCCATCTTTTTCTATGACCCATCCTCTACATAATTTTTATGAACATAAGTGTACTTCAAAGAACTAATGATAATCTATAACATCTACAACAGAATTTGTATCCGATTGAATACCTATACAAACCAATACAAAGCTTATCAGAGTGATCCTTTGATCTCTGCAAAGTTACCGATCGACATCCAAAGAGAATTACCAAAACAAACCACGAACCACAAAACATAACCCAACTATGTCATGGCTTGTGATTTATGGTTCATCCAAAGAAGTTCATCAAAATTAAAAATTATATCCATTTAAAAATTATAGTATATTCAAGCTATAAACAAGCAACACCATCTTTTCGAGATTGTTTTGCTTTTCTCTCCCTGAAAACGACTTTTTCGACAGTTTTCAGGGGTACAACCGTAACCTGATTCTATGTAGGCATATTTCATAAGTGAGTATGGAATCCGTACGACGTTTTTTAAGCCAGAAAAATGCAAAAGAAGTGTTAAAATTTTTACTGACAATGAACTAACGCCGGCAGTCGACCATTTTCAGTTCAGTGCGCTTTTAACCCATCTGCATCATAAGTGCAACATGTTCGGTGATAAGAACAAATTTTTGATTTTTCTGGGTGATGCAAATGGGTTAAACATGAAATTGGCCGTTTTTCTCCAGTTTTTTTCGACCTTACCGCCTTAGCTGGCGTTCATATTTATGAACAGAACGTTAGGATACAGCCTATTGTATAGGTTTCAAGCCATTTTGGGTCTAAATCGGAAATTTTAATTTAAATTTAATTTAATTTCTAATCATTTTCTTTAATATGTACAAGTCTTTGTTGTTTAAACATTTTTGATTTGAATTTATAGTTTTGAAATATAAAAATAAAATTTTATCACTTACATAAATTAATTAATTGAGGCAAAACCTTAGCACAATCAAAAAGTACTATTTTTCAACCTTGTATGAAGTTAATATGAAGAATTTTCAACGGCACTGTACATTAAAGCCAAGAAACGTGTTGCCGGTAAAGAAGATTCCCTTTTTTAACCACTTTATACTTGAACTGTCAATTTTGCAATTTTAAGAAGCGTCGTTTTCATGTCCGAGTTTCTTTAACAATTTTACCCGGTAAAAAATGTTTTAAACGTGTTACTTTTACTTATGTTAGTTAGTTAATAAATCAATCTAAGTGTTTTCCGGTTTTAATTTAAGGTAAGTGATATAATTTGAAGAAAATTAGTGTTTTTAATATAGCGTTATACATTAAAGCCAAGAAATGTGTTGCCGGTAAAGAAGATTCCCTTTTTTAACCACTTTATACTTAAACTGTCAATTTTGACATTTTAAGAGGAGTCGGTTTCATGTTCGAGTTTCTTTAATAATTTTACCCGGTAAAAAATGTTTTAAACGTGTTACTTTTACTTATGTTAGTTAGTTAATAAATCAATCTAAGTGTTTTCTGGTTTTAATTTAAGGTAAGTGATATAATTTGAAGAAAATTAGTGTTTTTGATTTACAATTAGTGTTATCACATAAAAGTGGTTTGTGCGCATGCGTTAAATATTCTGTCAAAAATGGCTCAATTAAGGTTAATAATATTTAGAAAATTAGTTTTTTTTTCCTCTCTATTATTTTAATTCTCTTTAATTTCAGTATGTGTTTGTGTTTTTGGAAGGTGTAGCAAAAGATGTAGCTGTATCGGATTCCTATTTTGCGATTACCAGAAGGTATAAATTGTAATTTAACATAAATAAAGATGATATAAAATTTTTCTTTTCTTTATTTTTTAGTTAGGTAAGGAAACGGCATTCGCTCGGTAAGTCTTTATTTTTTTACATATTTTCACTAATAATCTTATCATTAATCTAATATAATCAACAAATATTCCTCATGATTCAATTCTTATCCAACTAAACTATTGTCCAATTGACAATAAATACTTTATACTACAAAAGAAAAATAATTATTGAATTGTTTCACATTTTATACACTCATACTTGTTTGAATTTATATCGGTATTTATTCAGATAATAATTGCGAGTTTATAAATCAACGGAAACCATCACAAACTGCGGTTTTAATTACTTCGTATAAATATTTTTCATATTTTCAAGTATATATGAACAGTTATCTTTCTGATTAATATGTTTTCTGATTAATAAGTTTTCTGATTAATAAGTTTTTTTTCCCTAAGTTGTATAAAAATTTAATTATTGAGTTTTAACCACTTATATTAATTTTTAATTTTAATGAGTTAATTAATCATATTCCAAGTATTGTATTATATGTTCATTAAAAATTAAGTTTCAATCTAAATCCTTATAAAATTTTAAATCTTAAAAACAATTCGTTTTTGAGATATGAATTTTTAAAAATTATTTTAATCAACATGCAAATTAAGTTAGGTTAGAAATCCATTTCTGACAAAGTGAAAAATCGTGGAAAGTTAATCTTTGGTAAAAATAAAAATTAAGTTTTAATTAAAATCTTTATAAAATTTTAAGTCTTAATAATAATTACTTTTTTAAATATGAATTTTTTTTTTAATTTACTATTTTCATAAAATATAAAATATTATGGTTAGGCAACCAAATTTACAATTAGATTATAAATCTTGTCAAATCAAAGTTATAATAAAAAAATATGATTTAAATCAATTTTTAAGGATTATTTTTTTGAAATCTTCAAAAATTATTTACCACACTATTTTTCCTCTGATTTATTATTATTATTATACTTTTCAAGATTATTATGATAATAAAAAAAACCATGATAAATCAACTTAAATGTTAATTATTATCAGATAACATAGTCGATAATATCGGCATCTACACAATCAGTGTTTTAACCTCAATCTCCTAAAAAATAAAATAATATAAAAAATAGCACCAAAAAAAAAATTTTTTTTTAACTAAAGATGCTGGATACAAATCCCCGTAATACCCCGCCCTTACTCAATAAAGCCGAAAAAGGTCGTTGACCCTCCGAAAGAGATCCAGTTGTGACCCATATAAAAAAAATCTTACTTTTTAAAGGTCTCGAAATAAAAATACCCACCGTGCAATTACGACCGCGATAACGCGACTCGCGGTTTCTCCGCAACGTTCAGATCGATAAAAGACACGACTTCGCCAGACGAAACCGTTTCAGAAAACGTCGAGATAAAGTAAACAGCTTAGAACTTAGACGACTCACCTCTATTCCTCGTGATTCGTCCCTTATTATTTTCCTAACCTTCCCGGTGGGTTTTTTCAATTTCCGATGTACTAACGACACGAACCGTGATCGCCGTCCTTCGTTGCCATGATCACGAAAACTCGAATTTGCGTATTTTTAACGAAATTTTTATGTTAGTCCACCATACCGTATCGTCGTCAAAAACAACTTTGGTTAGAGAGGGGATACGCCACTTTTACTACCCATTGGAACTATTATTTTCTTAAGATATCAAAACGACTCTAAAAATAACGCGAACGGTTAAAAATTCTTGCTAAACAAACACTTATTTCATATAGATTTAAACAAATTTCGTTGCATTGCATATAAAAATCGGAGACGTTTTCACCTGCCATCTTTAGGAATATTAAAGAAGTAGAAAAAAAATGACATTTAGTTGTCAGTTACGCCATCTATTACTAAGAAGAAAAATCATGCAAAAAAATAATAGATTTCTTTTTATAAAATGTATGTGAAATAAGTTGCCTATCTTTCATTATTTTATTTATTATTTTCTTTATTAATTTTTTATTAATTTAATTAAAATTTTATAAATAAAAAACCAACCCCTTTAATATTAATTTAAAATATACAATTTAACAATAAAATTAATTAAACAACTTGTCACTATAAATCATTTTGTAATAAATCACTTCTACAAAGGATATAAATCTTACTAACTGAATTATTTTCTATCAGTTACGCACTTTTTTTTTGTATCTTGGGAATAGCCTGGAATGCAATCTACCTCTTGCTCTCCGGATATAAATAAAAAGTAAACGCATGGATGTAGAATGGAGTTTATAAATAGATCGCGACAATCCACGTGCGTATTTTTATAAGAATGGTGATTGTAGGTGGGTAAAATCCGCAGAAGCCTGTTCTTGTTGTTCTGAATGGCCACTGCGAGCTTCTGATGTGATTTTATAGAATGCGGATGTATTATTTTTTTAAGTTATGGGAAAACATGTTATTATAACGGTTATTTAATTGAATTAGTTTATTAATAATGACGTGTTTATATAGGGTGGGTTGGAATTACATTCACAATGTTGTAAATTAAACTAAAATTGGTCAAAAAAGGGATATAATATTAGATTTGATAAAAATTTTTGGATCGTTTAAATTTTTTTTTATTTTTTTGGTGGTAACTGGAACAAAGTTAACCTATATAATCAAAAATAGAATGTTTATATGTTAATTTAACAAAAAAATCATTGCTTAAGGTCTAAAAATAAATCCTATGTGATTTTTTAAAGCTGATTTTTCAAGAAAAATTAGTTAAACTGTTAAAAAATTTTGTCAACTTTAAGATTTTTTTTAATTGTTTTGATAATAATTAGGAAAAATTTGACTTTTTTAATTGAAAATAGAATCTTTTAGCTTCAATTTAAAATAAAAATCATTTCTTAATCTCTAAAAATAAAGTCTGGGTGATTTTTTAAAGTTGGTTAAAATTTTTCAAAAAGTTAGGTTAAAACTGTCAAAAATTTTTTCCAACTTTAAGAATTTTTTTAAATTTTTTTGACAATAATTAGGAAAAATTTGACTTTTTTAATTAAAAATAGAATCTTTTAGCTTCAATTTAAAACAAAAATTATTTCTTAATCTTAATAAATAAAGTCTGGGTGATTTTTTAAAGTTGGTCAAATTTTTAAAAAATTAGGTTAGTTAACTGTCAAAAATTTTACCCAACTTTAAAATTTTTTTAAAATTTTTTGACAATAACTAGGAAAAATTTGACTTTTTTAGTTAAAAATAGAATATTTTAAGTTTAATTTAAAACAAAAATCGTTTCTTAATCTTAATAAATAAAGTCTGGGTGATCTTTTAAAATTGGTGAAATTTTTTTAAAAAATGAGGTTAAAACTGTCAAAAATTTTTTCCACCTTTAAGAATTTTTTTAATTTTTTTGACAATAATTAGGAAAAATTTGACTTCTTTATTTAAAAATAGAATCTTTTAGCTTTAATTTGAAACAAAAATCAATTCTTAATATTAATAAATAAAGTCTGGGTGATTTTTTAAAATTGGTCGAAAAATTGTAAGGTTATGTTAGGTCTGATCGAAAATCTTCGATGTCTTTGAAAATTTTTTAAAATTCTTTGGTGATAATTTGAACAAATTGGTTTATTTTGGGTAAAAAAAAGATATTTCAGTTTACTATTGGTTAAAATCTCTATCTTCTATCTTTAAAAATAAAGTCTGGGTGATTTTTTAAAGTTGGTCAATTTTTGTTAAAAAATTAGGTTATAAACTATCAAAAATTTTTCACCAACTTTGGGAATTTTTTTAATTTTTTTAACAACACTTAGAAAAAATCCGTCTTTTTTAATTAAATTTACAATATTTTAACTTTCATTTTCCAAAAAATCATTTCTTAATTTTCATAAACAAAGTCTGGGCGATTTTTTAAACTTGGTAAATTTTTTTTAAAAGTTAGGTTAAAACTGTCAAAAATTTTTATCCAACTTTAAAATGTTTTTAATCTTTTTGACAATAATTAGGAAAAATTTGACTTTTTTAGTTAAAAATAGAATCTTTTAACTTTAATTTAAAATAAAAATCATTTCTTAATCTTAATAAATAAAGTCTGGGTGATTTTTTAAAGTTGGACAATTTTCTAGAAAAATGAGGTTAGTTATCCGTCAAAAATTTTTTCCAACTTTAGGAATTTTTTTAATTTTTTTGACAACACTTAGAAAAAATCCGTCTTTTTTAATTAAATTTACAATATTTTAGATTTCATTTTTCAAAAAATCATTTCTTAATTTTCATAAATAAAGTCTGGGTGATTTTTTAAAGATGGTCAAATTTTTTTAAAAAATTAGGTTATAAACTGTCAAAAATTTTTCATCAACTTTGGGAATTTTTTTAATTTTTTTAACAACACTTAGAAAAAATCCGTGTTTTTTAATTAAATTTACAACATTTTAACTTTCATTTTCCAAAAAATCATTTTTTAATTTTCATAAATAAAGTCTGGGCGATTTTTTAAAGTTGGTCAAATTTTTTAAAAATTTAGGTTACTTAACTGTCAAAAATTTTACCCAACTTTAAAAATTTTTTTAATTTTTTTGACAATAATTAGGAAAAATTTGACTTTTTTAATTAAAAATAGAATCTTTTAGCTTCAATTTAAAATAAAAATCATTTCTTAATCTTAATAAATAAAGTCTGGGTGATTTTTTAAAGTTGGTCAATATTTTTAACCACTTCGGTACGGCGCCTATCGACCGCGAAACGTATCAAACAACCGGCTTTCATCGTTCGTATGCTGGCATAACCGTCGATTATAGTCGACGCTCGGCTGTTTGGGGTCGGCTGTGGCTGTCGACTATAGTCGACGTTAGTTATTACTTATTACCAAAATGGTTAAAAAAGTTAGGTTAGTTATCTGTCAAAATATTAGTCAACTTTAAATTTTTTTTAAATTTTTTTAGTAACAATTAGAACAAATTTGCCTGTATAAGATTAAAATAGAATCTTTTAAGTACAATTTAATATCAAAATCGTCTCTTTATCTTTAAAAATAAACTCTGTATGATTTTTTAAACTTAACCATTTTTTTTTTTTTAGAAAAATTGGGTTAGTTACCTGTCAAAAATGTTGATCATTTTAAAAAAAAAATTTAATTTTTTTGGTAAGAACTAGAACAAATTTGCTTATTTATGATTAAAAATAGAATCTTTTATACACACTTTAGTACAAATACTGTGTCTTTATCTCTAAAAATAAAGCCTGTACGATTTTTTAAAGTTGATCAAAATTTTTTAAAAAAGTCAGTTGGAAAAATGTTGTCAACTTTAAAAATTTTTTTAATTTTTTTTGTAACAATTTGGATAAATTTGCCAATTTAAATTAAAAATAGAATGTTTTGAGTACAATTTCATACAAAACTCATAATCTATTCTCTAAAAATAACCTCTGTACGATTTTTTAAAATTGACCAAATTTCTAAAAAAAATTAGGTTATGAGTCAAAAGAAATTTCCAACTTTAAAATTTTTTTTAATTTTTTTGGTAATAATTAGGATAAATTTACCTGTTTTAATTCAAAATAGAGTCTTTTATATATAATTTTGTATAAAAATTATTTCTTTATCTTTAAAAATAAACCCAGTACGATTTTTTAAAATTTATCAATTTTTCATAAAAGTTAGGTTAGTCACCTGTCAAAAATTTTACTCAACTTTAAAATTTTTTTTTAATTTTTTTGGTAACAATTAGAATAAATTTGTCTATTTAAATTGAAAATAAAATCTTTTAGGTATAATTTAGCATATAAAAACCGCTTCTCTATCTTTAAAAATAATTTCTGTACGATTTTTTTAAAATGACCAAATTTCTGAAAAATTAGGTTGTGTCAAAAAATTTTTCCAACTTAAATTTTTTTTTTTTTAATTTTTTTAGTAAGAACTAAAACAAATTTGCCTATTGTAATTAAAAATATATTTATGTACAATTTAGTACAAAAACCGAGTTTTTATTGCGCAACCGATTCGTCTGTTTACAATTTTATAAACATTCTGTGAATCCAGGGTTGGATTTGAAACTATCTTTCTCCAAAATTAAAAAGAGGTGATGGTTTTCCAGTTATTTTATAGGAAATAGGAAACTTTTTTGAGTCATTTAGTGAAGGTTTTAGATAAATTGGATCGATTTTAAGTGAGATATGAATTTTTTAAAAAGAGTTTTTAAGGTATAAATTTGTAAACAATTTTTGATAATTTTTAGGAATTTTTTTGTGAATAAATGTTAAACATTTGATCGATTTAATGAAAAGTAGATATTTTAATTTATTTATATTTAAGAGATCTTTTCGTTATTTTAATAAATAAAGTCTGTGGGAATTTTTAAAGTTGGTTGAAATTTTTAAGGTTAGGTAAAAAAAAATCTTTTGTGTCTTTAAAAATTCTTTTAATTTTTTTGGTAAAAATTAGAACTGATCTTTTAAATTTAATAAAAAATAGACAATTTAATTTGTTCATATTTAAACAAATCTTTTCTTTATTTTAATAAATAAAGTCTGTGGAATTTTTTAAAGTTGGTCTAAATTTTTGACATTTCGGTAAAAAATCTTGGGTGTGTTGTGATTTTTTTTTAATTTTTTTCGTAACAATTAGAACAAATTCATTAAGTTTATTAAAAAATAGATATTTTAATTTATCTATATTTAAAAAATTATTTCTATATTTTTATAAATAAAGTCTGTGGGAATTTTTAAAGTTGGTTAACATTTTTAAGGTTAGGTAAAAAAAAATCTTTGGTGTTTTTAAGAATTTTTTAAATTTTTTTGGTAAAAATTAGAACTGATCTTTTAAATTTAACAAAAAATAGACAATTTAATTTGTTCATATTTAAAAAATCTTTTCTTTATTTTAATAAATAAACTCGGTGGAATTTTTTAAAGTTGGTCAAAATTTTTGACAGTTCGGTAAAAAAATCTTGGGTGTGTTGTAATTTTTTTTTAATTTCTTTGGTAACAATTAGAAGAAATTCATTAAGTTTACTAAAAAATAGATATTTTAATTTATCTATATTAAAAAAATTATTTCTATATTTTTATAAATAAACTCTGCGGGATTTTTTAAACTTCAACAAAATTTTTGAGGTTAGGTAAAAAAATCTTTGGTGTCTTTAAAAATTTTCTTAATTTTTTTAGTAAAAATTTGAACAAATTCATTAAGTTTTACGAAAAATAGATGTTTTGATTTATTTACATTTAAAAAATTATTTCCATATTTTTATAAATAAAGTCCGTAAAGTGGGATTTTTTAAAGTTGGATTAAATTTTTGACACTTAAAAATTTTAGATGTCTTTGAAATTTTTTTTAATTTTTTTGGTAAGAACTAGAATAAATTCGCTTATTATAATTAAAAATAGAATCTTTTATGTGGAATTTAGTACAAAAACGGTGTCTTTATCTCTAAAAATAAAGCTTGTACGATTTTTTAAAGTTGATCAGTTTTTTAGAAAAATTAGGTTAGTTAACTGTCAAAAATTTTACCCAACTTTAAGAATTTTTTAAATTTTTTTGGTTATAATTAGGAAAAATTTGACTTCTTTAATTAAAAGTAGAATCTTTTAAGTTCAATTTAAAACAAAAATCATTTCTTAATCTTAATAAATAAAGTCTGGGTGATTTTTTAAAGTTGGTGAAATTTTTTAAAAAAGTTAGGTTAGTTAACTGTCAAAAATTTTATTAACTTTAAGAATTTTTTTAAATTTTTTGGTAATAATTGAAATAAATTTGACTTTTTTAATTAAAAATAGAATCTTTTAACTTCAATTAATACAAAAATCATTACTTAATCTTAATAAATAAAGTCTAAGCGATTTTTTAAAGTTGGACAATTTTTTAAAAAAATGAGGTTAGTTATCCGTCAAAAATTTTTTCCAACTTTAAGAATTTTTTTAAATTTTTTGATAATAATTAGGAAAAATTAGACTTCTTTAATTAAAAGTAGAATCTTTTAACTTCAATTTAAAGTAAAAATCATTTCTTAATCTTAATAAATAAAGTCTGGGTGATTTTTTAAATTTGGTGAAATTTTTTAAAAAGTTGGGTTAATTACCTGTAAAAAAATTTTATCAACTTTAAGAATTTTTTTAAATTTTTTGGTAATAATTGGAATAAATTTGACTTTTCTAATTAAAAATAGAATCTTTTAACTTCAATTTAATACAAAAATCATTACTTAATCATAATAAATAAAGTCTAAGCGATTTTTTAAAGTTGGACAATTTTTTAAAAAAATGAGGTTAGTTATCCGTCAAAAATTTTTTCCAACTTTAAGAATTTTTTTAAATTTTTTGACAATAATTATGAAAAATTTGACTTTTTTAATTAAAAATAGAATCTTTTAACTTCAATTTAAAGTAAAAATCATTTCTTAATTTTAATAAATAAACTCTGGGTGATTTTTTAAAGTTGGTCAAAATTTTTAAAAATGTTGGGTGAATTACCTGTCAAAAAATTTTATCAACTTTAAGAATTTTTTTAAATTTTTTGGTAATAATTTGAATAAATCTGACTTTTTTTAATTAAAAATAGAATCTTTTAACTTTAATTTAAAGTAAAAATCATTTCTTAACCTTAATAAATAAAGTCTGGGTGATTTTTTAAAGTTGGTGTAAGTTTTTAAAAAAGTTAGGTTAGTTAACTGTCAAAAATTTTAATCAACTTTAAAATTTTTTTTTTAATTTATTGGTAATAATTAGAAAAGATTTGACTTTTTTAATCGAAAATAGGATCTTTTAACTTCAATTTAAAACAAAAATCATTTCTTAATCTTAATAAATAAACTCTGGGTGATTTTTTAATCTTGGTCAAAATTTTTAAAAAAGTTAGGTTAAACTGTAAAAAATTTTTACCTAACTTTAAAATTTTTTTAATTTTTTTAACACCACTTAGAAAAAATCTGTCTTTTTTAATTAAATTTACAATATTTTAACTTTCATTTTCCAAAAAATCATTTCTTAATTTTCATAAATAAAGTCTGGGTAATTTTTTAAAGTTGGTTAAAATTTTTTAAAAAATTAGGTTAGTTAACCCTCAAAAATTTTAGTCAACTTTAAGAATTTTTTTAAATTTTTTTGGTAATAATCAATCTTGATGTTGAGTTGAAACTTGAAAATCCATTTTGAAAGAATGTTGAACCCCTTTTTATTTCCATACATTCAATTATATTACTTAATAATTTTTTTAATAAATTTTAATTTAATACAAAAAAAGAGAAACGTTTTGAACGGCAATTTGAACGTTTCCGATTTCGACGAAGACCATCGTTGCTTAACAATTCCGTTCGGAAACCGTGTATTTATTAATAAAACGCCTAAAAACGTCTTGCTCTTGGCCGGCGGCAATCGCTTTCCGTTCCGTTCCTGTCGCAACAGCTTTTGCAACCTTTGCAACGGAGCGGGCACGTTGCCACCCGGGTGAGTAATGCCCCAAGTGTAACACCTCAATAATTCTTCTCGAAGACCACCGGACCGTGTCTTCGTCCGTTTAAGATTTAATTCGCAGCGCAAACGGTGTAAACAATTAATTAACATTGCTTAGCGCAATTATCGCCTAATAATAGGATTAAATCTGATCTCGGAGGAAAACAAGAAACCGAGTGAAAATTTTCCGCGGTTTTATAGGTGTCCGTGATGGATACGCGGTCGGTTTACATGCTCGACTAATTATTGTGCAATAAATAACAGGGGAATTAATTATTATATGGTGATAGTTTAATAATGAAGGTTTATATCGATCGAAATTCAATTTTTAAAAATTCATACCTAAGAAACTAATTGTAATTGAGATTTGAAATTTTATCACGATTTAGATTGAAGTTTAATCTTTATTTTTACCAAAAATGAATTTTCTATGACTTTTAGTTTTCCCCCCAGAAAAGAAATTCTAACCTAATTTAATTAACATGTCTCTTAAAATTTATCAATTTTTAAAAATTCGTATCTAAAAAATAAATTATTTTAGAGACTTGAAATTTTATGAGGATTTAGATTGAAATGTTATCTTTATTTATGCCAAAGATGAATTTTCTACGACTTTTAGTTTTTCCCTTAGACGAGAAAATGTAACATAATATTTAACCACTTCGGTACCCACGTCGACTATAGTCGACAGCCACAGATGATCCCATACAGCCGAGCGTCGACTATACTCGACGGCTATACCAGCGTACAGACGATGAAAGCCGGTTCTTGACAACGTTTCGCGGCCAATAGGCGCCGTACCGAAATGGTTAAGGTAGTTAAAAATTTTTACCAAGTTTAAAATTTTTTTTAATTTTTTTGGTAACAATTAGAACAAATCTGACTTTTTTAAACCAAATTAGAATGTTTTCAGTTTAATTTAAATTAAAAACCATTTCTTAATTCCTATAAATAAAGTCTAGACGATTTTTTAAAGTTGATTGAATTTTTTAAAAAGTTAGGTTAAAGTTATTAAAAACTTTTACCAAATTTAGGATTTTTTTTAATTTTTTTGGGAATAAGTAGAACAAATTTGACTTTTCCAGTTCAAAATAGAATCTTTAAAGTTCATTTTGGTATAAAAATCTTTTTTTAATTCTTATAAATAAAGTCGTTATGATTTTTTAAAGTTGGTCGAAAAATTTAAGGTTATATTCGATCGAAAATCCTCGTTTTTGAAAATTTTTTAAAATTCTTTGGTAATAATTAGGAAAAATTGGTTTATTTTGAATAAAAAATACATATTTTAGTTAACTATTGGTTAAAATCTCTTTCCTCTATCTTTAAAAATAAAGTCTGGGCGATTTTTTAAAGTTGGTTGAATTTTTTAAAAAGTTAGGTTAAAATCATTAAAAAATTTTACCAAATTTAGGATTTTTTTAAATTTTTTTGGGAATAAGTAGAACAAATTTCATTTTTTCAGTTCAAAATAGAGTCTTTAAAGTTTATTTTGGTATAAAAATCCTTTTTTAATTCTTATAAATAAAGTCGTTATGATTTTTTAAAGTTGGTCGAAAAATTTAAGGTTATATTCGATCGAAAATCCTCGTTTTTGAAAATTTTTTAAAATTCTTTGGTAATAATTAGAACAAATTGGTTTATTTTGGGTAAAAAATAGATATTTTAGTTTACTATTAGTTAAAATCTCTTTCCTCTATCTTTAAAAATAAAGTCTGGGCGATTTTTTAAAGTTGGTTGAAATTTTTAAATAGTTAGGTTAAAATCATTAAAAAATTTTACCAAATTTAGGATTTTTTTAATTTTCTTGGGAATAAGTAGAACAGATTTGACTTTTTGTGTTCAAAATAGATTCTTTAAAGTTGATTTTGGTATAAAAATCTTTTTTTAATTCTTATAATTAAGGTCGTGATTTTTTAAAGTTAGTCGAAAAATTGTAAGGTTTTTTGATCGAAAATCTTCGACATCTTTGAAAATTTTTTAAAATTCTTTGGTAATAATTAGAACAAATTGGTTTATTTTGGGTAAAAATAGATATTTTAGTTTACTATTGGTTAAAATCTCTTTCCTCTATCTTTAAAAATAAAGTCGGCGATTTTTTAAAGTTGGTTGAATTTTTTAAAAAGTTAGGTTAAAATCATCAAAAATTTTTACCAAGTTTAGGATTTTTTTTAATTTTTTTGGAAATAAATAGAACAGATTTGACTTTTTTAGTTCAAAGTAGAATCTTTAAAGTTCATTTTGGTATAAAAATCTTTTTTTAATTCTTATAAATAAACTCGTTGGGATTTTTTAAAGTTGGTCGAAAAATTTAAGGTTATATTCGATCGAAAATCCTCGTTTTTGAAAATTTTTTAAAATTCTTTGGTGATAATTAGGAAAAATTGGTTTATTTTGAATAAAAAATACATATTTTAGTTAACTATTGGTTAAAATCTCTTTCCTCTATCTATAAAAATAAAGTCTGGGCGATTTTTTAAAGTTGGTTGAATTTTTTAAAAAGTTAGGTTAAAGTTATTAAAAATTTTTACCAAGTTTAGGATTTTTTTAAATTTTTTCGGGAATAAATAGAACAAATTTGACTTTTTCAGTTCAAAATAGAATCTTTAAAGTTCATTTTGGTATAAAAATCTTTTTTTAATTCTTATAAATAAAGTCGTGATTTTTTAAAGTTGGTCGAAAAATTTAAGGTTATATTCGATCGAAAATCCTCATTTTTGAAAATTTTTTAAAATTCTTTGGTAATAATTAGGAAAAATTGGTTTATTTTGGGTAAAAAATACATATTTTAGTTTATTATTGGTTAAAATTTCTTTCTTCTATCTTTAAAAATAAAGTCTGGGCGATTTTTTAAAGTTGGTTGAATTTTTTAAAAAGTTAGGTTAAAATCATTAAAAATTTTTACCAAGTTTGGGATTTTTTTTAAATTTTTTCGGGAATAAGTAGAACAAATTTGACTTTCTCAGTTCAAAATAGAATCTTTAAAGTTCATTTTGATATAAAAATCTTTTTTTAATTCTTATAAATAAAGTCGTTATGATTTTTTAAAGTTGGTCGAAAAATTTAAGGTTATATTCGATCGAAAATCCTCGTTTTTGAAAATTTTTTAAAATTCTTTGGTAATAATTAGAACAAATTGGTTTATTTTGAGTAAAAAATAGATATTTTAGTTTACTATTGGTTAAAATCTCTTTCCTCTATCTTTAAAAATAAAGTCTGGGCGATTTTTTAAAGTTGGTTGAATTTTTTAAAAAGTTAGGTTAAAGCTATTAAAAATTTTTACCAAGTTTGGGATTTTTTTTTAATTTTTCGGGAATAACTAAAACAGATTTGACTTTTTCAGTTCAAAATAGAATCTTTAAAGTTCATTTTGGTATAAAAATCTTTTTTTAATTCTTATAAATAAAGCCGTTATGATTTTTTAAAGTTGGTCGAAAAATTTAAGGTTATATACGATCGAAAATCCTCGTTTTTGAAAATTTTTTAAAATTCTTTGGTAATAATTAGAAAAAATTGATTTATTTTGGGTAAAAATAGATATTTTACTTTACTATTGGTTAAAATCTCTTTCCTGTATCTTTAAAAATAAAATCTGGGCGATTTTTTAAAGTTGGTTGAATTTTTTAAAAAGTTAGGTTAAAGTTATTAAAAATTTTTACCAAGTTTAGGATTTTTTTAATTTTTTGGGGAATAAATAGAACAAATTTGACTTTTTCAGTTCAAAATAGAATCTTTAAAGTTCATTTTGGTATAAAAATCTTTTTTTAATTCTTATAATTAAAGTCGTGATTTTTTAAAGTTAGTCGAAAAATTGTAAGGTTTTTTGATCGAAAATCTTCGACGTCTTTGCAAATTTTTTAAAATTCTTTGGTAATAATTAGAACAAATTGGTTTATTTTGGGTAAAAAATAGATATTTTGTTTACTATTGGTTAAAATCTCATTCCTCTAATTTTAAAAATAAAGTCTGGGCGATTTTTTAAAGTTGGTTGAATTTTTTAAAAAGTTAGGTTAAAATCATTAAAAAATTTTACCAAATTTAGGATTTTTTTTAATTTTTTTGGGAATAAGTAGAAGAGATTAGACTTTTTTAGTTCAAAATAGAATCTTTAAAGTTCATTTTGGTACAAAAACCTTTTTTTAATTCTTATAAATAAAATCGTTGGGATTTTTTAAAGTTGGTCGAAAAATTTAAGGTTATATTCGATCGAAAATCCTCCTTTTTGAAAATTTTTTAAAATTCTTTGGTTATAATTAGGAAAAATTGGTTTATTTTGAATAAAAAATACATATTTTAGTTAACTATTGGTTAAAATCTCTTTCCTCTATCTTTAAAAATAAAGTCTGGGCGATTTTTTAAAGTTGGGTGAATTTTTTAAAAAGTTAGGTTAAAGTCATTAAAAATTTTTACCAAGTTTGGGATTTTTTTTTAATTTTTCGGGAATAATTAGAAAAAATTTGACTTTTTCAGTTCAAAATAGAATCTTTAAAGTTCATTTTGGTATAAAAATCTTTTTTTAATTCTTATAAATAAAGTCGTTATGATTTTTTATGAAATTGAAATATTATTATTTCAATTGCAATCTCATTCCCATTGTTTTTACTACACCAATTAATTTCTCGTTTTGCATAAAACTGCAAAACCCAACTAATTTCTATTGCACACAAATTTGCACAACAAATTTATCCACTTCCCCCTTATAGTCGGTCGAAAGAGATGCTAGAAATCGTTAATTATACCATTGTCCGTCTATTGCTCCAACGTTACTACACTTTTTAAATTGACCTTGCCGGCTAACTGTATCGGAAGTAACGAAATTGACCTTCGCCGTAGCCATTCGATTATGCGCGGATAATTGGCGAATTTTTACTTTCATTACTCGGTGCCGTATAAAAGCGTTTCGTGCAATTTACCATTATTTTTACGATTCATGCGGAAACGCGGTTTCTCATCGGCTGGTTTTTTTTCAATGTTACGAAACCTTTTCAGATCGCTTATAAACGTTCTCTCGCGCTTAAACGACTTATAAAATGTTAGATTTTTGAATAAAATGATACTAATGGGATAATACTAACATGTTTAGTAAAAATTTTTTTCAAGGTGATATAACTGGAATGGTGAAGGTGTTTTCAGGGTCCTTTTTAGAGGGAAATTTTATTGCAGTGTTAAGAATAAGGTTTCTATTAGCATATTTTGAAGTTTTTTTTAGAATATTTCATCGTGTAAGTGTTTTACGGGAATTTGTTTCATCAAAGTATTTGTTGTTAATTAATATTTGAAGGGTATTAAAACGAGTTCATCGACATTCTTCTAGATTTTTTTAATCAACTTTAAAAAATCGTGACGATTTTATTTATAGGAACTAAGAAATGATTTTTACTTTAAATTAAACTTAAAAGATTCTACTTTGAATTAAAACAGGCAAATTTGTTGTAATTGTTACCAAAGAAATAAAGAATTTTTAAAAATGACCAACATTCTTGACAGTTAACTAACCTAATTTTTCTACAAAATTGACCAAATTTTAAAAATCTTACAGGGTTTATTTTTAAAGATTAAGGAACAATTTTTGTACTAAAATGTACTTAAAAGATTCTATTTTCAATTGAAACAGGCAGATTTATTCTAATTGTTACTAAAAAAATTAAAAAAATTCTTAAAGTTGACTAAAATTTTTGACAGGTAACTAACCTAACTTTTCTAAAAAATTGATAAACTTTAAAAAATCGCACAGAATTTATTTTTGGAGATTAAGGAATGATTTTTATGTTAAATTATACTTAAAAGATTCAATTTTTAACTAAAATGGTCAGATTTATTATAACTGTTATCAAAAAAATTAAAAAAATTCTTAAAGTTGACCAACATTTTTGACAGTTAACTAACCTAATTTTTCTACAAAATTGACCAAATTTAAAAAATCGTACAGGGTTTATTTTTAAAGATTAAGAAACAATTTTTACGCCAAAATATACTTAAAAGATTCTATTTTCAATTAAAACAGGCAAATTTATTGTAATTATTACCAAAAAAATTAAAAAAAAAATTTAAAGATGATCAACATTTTTGACAGTTAACTAATCTGATTTTTCTACAAAATTGACCAAATTTAAAAAATCGTATAAGGTTTATTTTTAAAGATTAAGGAACAATTTCTGTACTAAAATATACTTAAAAGATTCTATTTTCAATTAAAACAGGCAAATTTATTCTAATTATTACCCAAAAATTTAAAAAAATTCTTAAACTTGGGTAAAATGTTTGACGGTTAACTAACCTAACTTTTCTAAAAAATTGACCAACTTTAAAAAATCGTACAGGGTCTATTTTTAAAGATTAAGGAATATTTTTTATGCTAAAATGTACATAAAAGATTCTATTTTCAATTAAAACAGGCAAATTTATTCTAATTGTTACTAAAAAAATTAAAAAAATTCTTAAAATTGATAAAATTTTTTTGACATTTTAACCCAACTTTTTCTAAAAAATTGATGGAATTTAAAAAATCGTACAGGGTTTATTTCTAAAGATTAGGGAACAATTTTTACGCCAAAATGTACAAAAAAGATTCTATTTTCAATTAAAATAGGCAAATTTATTTTAATTGTTACCCAAAAAATTAAAAAAATTCTTAAAGTTGGAAAAAAATTTTGATTGTTTTAACCTAACTTTTTTAATAAATTTGACCAACTTTAAAAATTCACCCAGACTTTATTTATTAAGATTAAGAAATGATTTTTACTTTAAATTGAAGCTAAAAGATTCTATTTTTAATTAAAAAAGTCAAATTTTTCCTAATTATTACCAAAAAAATTAAAAAAATTCTTAAATTTGAGTAAGATTTTTGACAGTTAACTAACCCAACTTTTTTAAAAATTTTGACCAACTTTAAAAAATCACTCAGGCTTTATTTATTAAGATTAAGAAATGATTTTTGTTTTGAATTGAAGCTAAAAGATTCTATTTTTAATTAAAACAGTCAAATTTTTCCTAATTATTGTCAAAAAAATTAAAGAAATTTTTAAAGTTGGTAAAAATTATTGACAGTTTTAACCTAACTTTTTAAAAAATTTGACCAACTTTAAAAAATCACCCAGAGTTTATTTATTAAGATTCAGAAATGATTTTTATTTTAAATTGAAGCTAAAAGATTCTATTTTTAATTAAAAACGTCTAATTTTTCCTAATTATTGTCAAAAAAATTAAAAAAATTCTTAAAGTTGGGTAAAATTTTTGGTAGTTTTAACCTAATTTTTTTTAACAAATTTGACCAACTTTAAAAAATCACCCAAACTTTATTTATTAAGATTAGGAAATGATTCTTACTTTAAATTGAAGTTAAAAGATTCTGTTTTTAATTAAAAAAGTCAAATTTTTCCTAATTATTATCAAAAAAATTAAGAAAATTCTTAAATTTGAGTAAGATTGTTGACAGTTAACTAACCCAACTTTTTTAAAAATTTTGACCAACTTTAAAAATTCACCAAGACTTTATTTATTAAGATTAAGAAATGATTTTTACTTTAAATTGAAGTTAAAAGATTCTCTTTTTAATTAAAAAAGTCAAATTTTTCCTAATTATTATCAAAAAAATTAAGAAAATTCTTAAATTTGAGTAAGATTTTTGACAGTTAACTAACCCAACTTTTTTAAAAATTTTGACCAACTTTAAAAATTCACCAAGACTTTATTTATTAAGATTAAGAAATGATTTTTACTTTAAATTGAAGTTAAAAGATTCTATTTTCAATTAAAAAAGTCAAATTTTTCCTAATAATTATCAAAAAAATTAAAAAAATTCTTAAATTTGAGTAAAATTTTTGACAGTTAACTAACCCAACTTTTTTAAAAATTTTGACCAATTTTAAAAAATCACTCAGACTTTATTTATTAAGATTAAGAAATGATTTTTACTTTAAATTGAAGTTAAAAAATTCTGTTTTTAATTAAAAAAGTCAAATTTTTCCTAATTATTGTCAAAAAAATTAAAAAAATTCTTAAAGTTGGGTAAAATTTTTGGTAGTTTTAACCTAATTTTTTTTAACAAATTTGACCAAGTTTAAAAAATCACCCAAACTTTATTTGTTAAGATAAGGAAATGATTCTTACTTTAAATTGAAAAGATTTTGTTTTTAATTAAAAAAGTCAAATTTTACCTAATTATTACCAAAAAAATTAAAAAAATTCTTAAATTTGAGTAAAATTTTTTGACAGTTTTAACCTAACTTTTTAAAAAATTTGACCAATTTTAAAAAATCGTGCAGGGCTTATTTTTAAAGATTAAGGAACAATTTTTACGCCAAAATGTACCTAAAAGATTCTATTTTCAATTAAAACAGGCAAATTTCTCGTAATTATTACCAAAAAAATTAAAAAAAATTCTTAAAGTTACAATAAAAATTCATATAATAAAAAAATACGTCTAAATTTCTCTTATCGATTTATTCCACCAGATTAATTTCGTGTAAATCGAGCTATGTTGTAACACAATACACTGAGGTATAAAAAATTCGATGGAATGCTTTTAGAAATTTGAAGAGATCGATTGTAGGTTTTAACCATTGTGTGGAGAGGTGCGATTGCGACCACTAGAGTTGATAGATCCCGGACCAGCGCGAATTGTTGTTCCGGTTGTGCTCGTGACACATAATTGACCCGGCTCGGATTCCGGGATTGATATAAAGTAGGTACCGAGGTGGTGGACAAATCCGATAGCACGCGTTACGCAATCGACCTTCGTATTTAAACCGTTTGAAAAAAACTCGGCGACTTACCTATGTAGATAAACGTGCAATTTACTGTTACGACCGGCTACTATCCGGCCCCATTGTGCCTTTTGATATTTTCAATAACTACAAGTCTTTATGTTCTCTCGTGTATACGCTTACAATCAGATAGAAAAGTTACTATTGTGATTTTATAAAATTTTGATCACCACATTAAAAACAAATCGTGTAAATCAGTCTTTATTTTTTTTAAATTTATTAACTTATGTTAGAGACAAAAAAATTGATTAAAATATTAGATAATCAAAGATCTCAATTAATTTTATTGAAAACCATGTGGGATTATCATTAATCAAAGCTCTCTCCACCCACATGAAGTGAAAATACAAGTCCAGATCTACTCAACTCAACTCAACTGGAAGGGAAGCGTACTCGCCACCATAACCATTATGATGGTCATTCATCACGGGCTTTGGGAGTTGCTTTTACCCCTACCATTCTTCGCGGAATGTGCTCTGGAAGACAAACCGGATCCGAATCGGAGTGTCTCGTTCCGAAAGATTTCTGAAACCTGCTGAAACGACCGGATCTCCGCGCGGCGCTCGCTAACGTGTTATTTAATTAGATAAATAAGCGTGTAAGCGACGTAAACGCGTGTTTTTCCGTAACCGGGTCAATGTCGTCGCGTATACGTTTCGCATTGCGATACACTTTCTCAAAACGCAATCCGCCCCTCGGACCGATCCTTGTCGATAGTTGTAAATCTTTCGCTGGGTTTCAACACTTACGCACAATGCCAAAAATTAACGAACCGTGACTCTTAATTTATATAATGGTTAGTTTATTTTATTTTATTTTAAATTTTAATCTTTGAGTTTTAATTTAATATAAACATTTCTTAATTCCTGTGAATAAAGTCTAGAGTCTAGACGATTTTTTAAAGTTAGGCAAAATTTTTTTTTTAAATCATATTAAATTTAGATAAAATTCTTTGGTCTAATCAAAAATTTTTTTTAATTTTTTGCTAACAATTAGAATAAATATGACTTTTATAACTAAAAATAGAATATTTAAAGGTTAATTTAACATAAAAATCATTTCTTAATCTCTAAAAATAAACCCTGTGCGATTTTTTAAATTTGGTCAATGTTTTAGAAAAAGTTGGGTTAAACTGCCAAAAAATGTTAGTCAACTTTAGGAATTTTTGTAATTTTTTTGGTAACAATTAGAACAAATTTGCCTGTTTTAATTCAAAATAGAATGTTTTAGGTACAATTTAACAAAAATTCTTTTTCTTAATCTCTAAAAATAAACTCAGTTCGATTTTTTAAAGTTGATGGAATTTTTTAAAAAGTTAGGTTAGTTCACTGTCCAAAATTTTTGTCTACTTTAAGATTTTTTTAAATTTTTTTGGTTAGATTTAAGAAAATTTTGCTAGGTTTAATTCAAAATAGAATCTTTTATGTACATTTTGAACAAGAATTTCTTCTCTATCTCTAAAAATAAGCTCAGTACGATTTTTTTAATAAAGCAATTAAAAAATTTAGGTTAAACTGTCAAAATTTTTCGCCAAACTTAAGAATTTTTTTAATTTTTTTGGTAACAATTAGCAAAAATTTGCCTATTCTAATTAAAAATAGAATCTTTTGGGATCAATTTAACATTAAATTCGTTTATTTATCCCTACAAATAAGCTATGTACGATTTTTTAAAATTGATCCATTTTTTTTTTAATTTAATCTGTCAAAATTTTTGGTTATCTTTGGAAATTTTTTTAATTTTTTTGGTAAGAATTAGGAAAAATTTGCCCACTCTAATTAAAAATAGAATCTTTTAAATACAATTTAACAAAAAAATCATATCTTAATATCAAAAAATAAACTCAGTACGATTTTTTAAAGTTGATGGAATTTTTTAAAAAGTTAGGTTAGTTTACTGTTAAAAATTTTTGTCTACTTTAAGATTTTTTAAAATTTTTTTGGTTAGAGTTAAGAAAATGTTGCTAGGTTTAATTCAAAATAGAATCTTTTATGTACATTTTGAACAAGAATTTCTTCTTTATCTCTAAAAATAAGCTCTGTACGATTTTTTAAACTTGATCAATTTTTTAGAAAAATTAGGTTAGGTAACTGTCAAAAATTTGTATCTAACTTTAAGAATTTTTTAAATTTCTTTGGTAACAGTTATGAAAAATTCGCCTATTTTGATTGAAAATAAAATCTTTCATCTACGATTTGAAACAAAAACCTTTTCTTTACCTCTAAAAACAATCTCTGTACAATTTTTTATAGTTGACCAAATTTTTTAAAAAATTAGGTTAGGAGACAAAAATTTTTGTCCAATTTTAAGATTTTTTTTTTAATTTTTTTAGTTAGAGTTAAGAAAATTTTGCTGGGTTTAATTCAAAACAGAATCTTTTATGTACAATTTGAAACAAGAATTTCTTCTCTATCTCTAAAAATAAGCTCTATACGATTTTTTAAACTTGATCAATTTTTTAGAAAAATTAGGTGAGTCAAAAATTTTTGTCCAATTTTAAGATCTTTTCTAAATTTTTTTGGTTAGAGTTAAGAAAATTTTGCTGGGTTTAATTCAAAACAGAATCTTTTATGTACAATTTGAAACAAGAATTTCTTCTCTATCTCTAAAAATAAGCTCTGTACGATTTTTTAAAGTTGATCAATTTTTTAGGAAAATTAGGTTAGGTAACTGTCAAAAATTTGTCTCAAACTTTAAGAATTTTTTTAATTTTTTTCGTAACAGTTAGGAAAAATTTGCCTGTTTTAGTCCAAAATAGAATCTTCCATCTACGATTTGAAACAAAAATCTTTTCTTTACCTCTAAAAACAATCTTTGTATGATTTTTTAAAGTTGATCAAGTTTTTTAAAAAATTAGGTTAGGAGTCAAAAATGTTTTTCCAATTTTAAGAATTTTTTTAAATTTTCTTGGTAGCATTTATAGAAAACTTGCATATTTTAATTAAAAATAGAATCTTTTAAGTACACTTTGAAATAAAAATCTTTTCTTTACCTCTAAAAACAATCTCTGTATGATTTTTTAAAGTTGACCAAGTTTTTTAAAAAATTAGGTTAGGAGTCAAAAATGTTTTTTCAATTTTAAGAATTTTTTTAATTTTTTTAGTTAAATTTAGAACAAAACGGTCTTTTTAAAGTAAAACTACAACCCTTTAAGTTGCATTTAGAAAAACAATCAGATCAAAATCTTTAAAATACTATTTTTCACAAATTTTATTAAAAATTATTGATTTCGTAACCTCAACAATTTTTTGTCAATTTTAAAATTTCTTTTAATTTTTTTTGTAAAGTCTAGATGAAAACAGTCTTTTTAAATTAAAACCAGAATGTTTTTAGTGTCAGTTAGAAAAGGAAGCAGATTAAAATCTTTAAAATTCAATTTTCTATGAATTTTTAAAAAATTATTGATTTTCTAACCTAAAAAATTTTTTTACCAACTTTAAAATTTTTTAAAATTTTTTTGGTTAAATTTAGAACAAAACGGTCTTTTTAAATTAACACTAGAATGCTTTTAATTTTATTTAGAAAGAAATCAGATCAAAATCTTTAAAATTCAATTTTTTATGAATTTTTAAAAAATTATTGATGTTCTAACAAAAATTTTTTCTTTCCAACTTAAATTTTTTGAACACTTTTTAGTAAAATTTAGAACAAAGTAGTTCTTTTAAATTAAAACTAGAATGTTTTTAGTTTCATTTAGAAAAAAAATTATATCAATATCTTTAAAATTCAATTTCTTATAAATTTATTAGGAATTAAGTTAGGTTAAAATTTTTCTTCTAAGGGAAAAACTAAAGGAGGTAGAAAATTCATCTTTTGTAGAAATAAAGATTAAGTATTAATCTAAATTGAAAAATTTAAAGTCTCAAAAGGAATTACTATTTTAGATATGATTTTTTAAAAATTAACGATTTTTTAAGGACAATCATTTTTTAAAAAAATAGGTTAAGCTGTCAAAAATTTTTGCTAACTTTAAAAATTTTTTTAATTTTTTTGGTAACAGTTTAAAACAATTTGCCTATTTTAATTCAAAATTGAATCTTTTGTGTACGATTTGAAACAAAAATCGTTTCTTTATCTCTAAAAATAAGTTCTGTACGATTTTTTAAATAAATCAATTAAAAAAAAATTAGGTTAAGCTGTCAAAATTTTTCGCTAAACTTAAGAACTTTTTAAATTTTTTTGGTAACAATTAGCAAAAGTTTGCCTACTCTAATTCAAAATGGAATCCTTTAAGTTCAATTTAACATAAAATTCATTTCTTTATCTCTAAAAATAAGCTCTGTACGATTGTTTAAAATCGATGACTTTTTAAAGAAATTAGGTTAAGTCGTCAAAAATTTTTGCCAATTTTAAGAATTTTTTTAATTTTTTTGGTAAGAATTAGGAAAAATTTGCCTATTTTAATTCAAAATAGAATCTTTTAAGTGCAATTTGTAATAAAAATCTTTTCTTTATCTCTAAAAATAAGCTCTGTACGATTTTTTAAAGTTGATCCAATTTTATGAAAAAATTTGGTTAACTGCCAAAAATTTTTGGTTAACTTTAAAATTCTTTTTGATTTTTTTGGTAACAACTAGGAAAAATTTGCCTGTTTTACTTCAAAATAGAATCGTTTATATACAATTTAAAATAAAAATCTTTTCTTCATCTCTAAAAATAAGCTCTGTACGATTTTTTAAAGTTGACTAATTTTTTTAGAAATAAGGTTAAGTGTCAAAAATTTTTACTAATTTTAAGAATTTTTTTGGTAACAATTAGAAAAAATTCACCCATTTTAGTTACAAATAGAATCTTCTATATACAATTTGCAATAAAAACCTTTTCTTAATCTCTAAAAATAAACTCCGTACGATTTTTTAAAGTTGATCAATTTCTTAGAAAAGTTAGGTTAACTAATCGTCAAAAATTTTACCCAACTTTAAGAATTTTTTTAATTTTTTTGATAACAGTTAGAACAAATTTGCCAGTTTTAATTCAAAATAGAATGTTTTAAGTACTATTTAATAAAAAAAAAAATTTCTTAATCCCTAAAAATAAACTCTGTACGATTTTTTAAATTTGATCAATTTTTTAGAAAAAATTAAGTTAAACTGTCAAAAAATTTTAGCCAACTTTAGGAATGTTTGTAATTTTTTTAGTAATAATTAAGACAAGTTTGCCTATTTTAATTGAAAATAGAAGCTTTTAAGTGCATTTTGGCGTAAAAATTGTTCCTTAATCTTTAAAAATAAACCCTGTAAGATTTTTTAAGTTTGGTCAATTTTGTAAAAAAAGTTAGGTTAGTTAACTGTCAAAAATTTTGTTCAACTTTAAAATTTTTTTTAATTTTTTTGGTAGCAATTAGGAAAAATGTGTCTGTTCTAATACAAAATAGAATGTTTTGTGTACGATCTGAAATAAACTTCTTTTCCTTATTTCTAAAAATAAGCTTTGTACGATTTTTTAAAGTTGATTAATTTTTTAAAAAATTAGGTTAAACTGTCAAAAAATTTTTTCCAATTTTAAGAATTTTTTTAAGTTTTTTGGTAACAATTAGGAAAAATTCACCTATTTTAATTCAAAATAGAATGTTTGAAGTACAATTTAACGTGAAAATCATTTCTTAATATCTAAAAACAAACTATGTACGATTTTTTTAAATTTTATCAAATTTTTAAAAAATTTAGTTCAAAAGTTTTTGTCGACTTTAAGATTTTTTTTTTAATTTTTTGGTAATATAATAATGCTATTAATATAATAACATACTATTTAAAATAAAAATCTTTTCTTTGTTGTAATTATAATTAAAAAAAAATAAAATAAAAAAAAAAAATTTGAAAACGTCAACCATTTTTTTATCAACTTTAAAAAATCACTCAGCGTTTATTTGAAGGAATAGGGAAAAGATACTGTAGATTAAGATAGAATACAATATCTATTTCATATTAAATAAATCAAATTGATTGCAAGTACAATCAAAAAAATTAAAAAAAAATTTTAAAGACGTTAATGATTTTTTCGATATTTTTACCAACTTTAAAAAATCACTCAGCGTGTATTTAAAGGAATAGAGGAAAGATACTGTAGATTGAGGTAGATCAAAATGATTATTTTATATTAAACAAATCAATTTGTTATAATTATAACCAAAAAAATTAAAAAAAAAAAATTAGGGAGGTCAGCGATTTTTTCCAAGTTTTTATCAATTTTAAAAAATCGCCCAGCGTTTATTTCCAGGAATAGATAAAAGATACTTTGGCTTAAGATATACTAAAATGTCTATTTTATACCAGATAAATTAAATTTGTTGTAGTTATAACCAAAAAAATTAGAAAAATTTTTAAAAAAGTTAACAATTTTTTCCAAATTTTAATCAATTTTAAAAAATCGCCCAGCGTATATTCAAAGGAATAGAGAAAAGATACTTTAGATTAAGATAGACTAAAATATCTATTTCATATTAAATAAATCAAATTGATTGCAAGTACAATCAAAAAAATTAAAAAAAATTTTAAAGACATTAATGATTTTTTTTTAAATTTTTACCAACTTTAAAAAATCACTCAGCGTTTATTTAAAGGAATAGAGAAAAGATACTGTATATTGAGGTAGATCAAAATGATTATTTTATATTAAACAAATCAATTTGTTATAATTATAACCAAAAAAATTAAAAAAAAAAAAAAATTAGGGAGGTCAGCGATTTTTTCCAAGTTTTTATCAATTTTAAAAAATCGCCCAGCGTTTATTTCCAGGAATAGAGAAAAGATACTTTGGCTTAAGATATACTAAAATGTCTATTTTATACCAAATAAATCGAATTTGTTGTAGTTATAACCAAAAAAATAGAAAAATTTTTAAAAAAGTTAACAATTTTTTCCATATTTTAATCAATTTTAAAAAATCGCCCAGCGTATATTTAAAAGAATAGAGAAAAGATACTTTGGATTAAAATAGACCAGTATGTCTATTTTATATTAAATAAATCAAATTTGTTATAATTATAACCAAAAAAATTAAAAAAAATTTAAAAACGTCGACCATTTTTTCCAATTTTTTGATCAATTTTTAAAAATCGTCCAGCGTTTATTTCAAGGAATAGAGAAAAGATACTTTGGCTCAAAATAGACTAAAATGTCTATTTTATACTGGATAAATGAAATTTGTTGTAGTTATAACCAAAAAAATCTAAAAAATTTTTAAAAACCTCAATGATTTTTATCAATTTTAAAAAATCGCTCAGAATTCATTTATAGGAATAGAGAAAAGATACTATAGATTAAGATAGACTAAAATGTTTATTTTATATTAAATAAATCAAATTTGTTATAATTATAACCAAAAAAATTAAAAAAAATTTTAAAAACGTCAACCATTTTTTCCAATTTTTTGATCAACTTTTAAAAATCGTCCAGCGTTTATTTAAAGGAATAGAGAAAAAATAGTTTAGATTCAGATAGATTAAAATATACATTTTATACTAGATAAGTCAAATTTGTTGTAGTTATAACCAAAAAAATTAAAAAAAAATTTAAAAACATCAACGATTTTTTTCAAATTTTTACCAACTTTAAAAAATCACTCAGTGTTTATTTAAAGGAATAGAAGAAAGATATTTTAGATTAAGATAGACTAAAATGTCCGTTTTATATTAAACAAATCAAATTTGTTATAATTATAACCAAAAAAATTAAAAAAAATTTTAAAAACGTCAACGATATTTTCTAAGTTTTTATCAACTTTAAAAAATCACTCAGAATTTATTTAAAGGAATAGAGAAAAGATATTTTAGATTAAGATAAACTAAAATGTCTATTTTATATTGAACAAATTAAATTTTTTATAGTTATAACCAAAAAAATTAAAAAAAAATTTAAAAACGTCAACGATTTTTTCCAAATTTTAATCAATTTTAAAAAATCGCCCAGCGTTTATTTATAGGAATAGAGAAAAAATACTTTGGCTCAAGATAGATTAAAATGTCTATTTCATATTAAATAAATCAAATTTATTGCAAGTATAACCAAAAAAAATAAAAAAAATTTTAAAGGCCTTGATGATTTTTTTCAAGTTTTTATCAACTTTCAAAAATCACTGAGATTTTATTAATAGGAAATAAAAAAAGATATTATAACTTAGGAAAGATATAAATTTATATTTTGCATTAAACGAATCAAATTCCTTATAGTTTTAATTAGAAAAAATATTTAAAATTTTGGTGGAGGCGCCTACATAAATAACAAATCTCTTTATTCCCATTAAAAAAAAATTTTTTTCTCTCTATAAATAAATGAAAATATTTGCGGTTTGCATACGTGACATAAACCTGTAAGTCTCGGTTGTCATATTCGCTCTAATTTTCCACCTGGTTGGCAATATACGAGGTTGAAAACGTTCTGCCCAAAGAAGGCAAACCGATTAATCAAGTATTTGAGCACCTGTGCCGGTTTACCACGTATAGGTAACCTAATGCGTTCTGAATCAGTGACGAAGCCACTCTCACTCTACCGCTCAATGTCACCACTTTGCTCTTGAAAGATCTAACTCGAGTATTATTTCACCGTAGCTCCAGTTTTTTTATCCGTTCCTAATTGGAAGCATTTTTTCTCTTTTTTTCCCTTAAGGAACTACTTGTAGCCTTGTTACAAAAAAATCCAAATTACGACCCGCGCAAACTAAATAAAGTAAAGTAAACTAAAGTAAAGTAAATAAACTTAATGTCGCCATTAAGTGAGGTATTTACCTTGACTCGCTAATTGATTAAAGATTATCGTGTCTTATGTGGTTTTATCTCTTATATTCTAATAGTACATGTTTGTAATAAATAAATGATCTAATTTTTTTACTTTGAAGAGAATTAAAAGAGATTATGGACATTGTTAACCTTGAAAAATGCAATCCTATGTCGTGCATCTAATGTAGTAAGTAGTAATTAACAATAACGTTATTATAATAAGAATGGAACGACCTTGGGAATAATAAGTAACTAATCGGGAACAGAACAGAAAGACCTTTAATAATTCATACATTTATTACAAATAATAAACACGTACGTTTCACGGTTTATATATTTTTTTAATTTTATCTACGGTTATCACGGAAGATAATTTTTATCTATTTTTCTCACCAATTAATGGTTTTATTTTTTTCTCTCTCCCTACTTTGTCTGTTGAATATTTATGAACGCGATTGCTACTTATTTCCGGCTTAATTACAAGAAAGGTCAATCTTTAATTGACGTTTATGATATTATCGATGAAAAGGGGAATTAATTTTTTTTAAATTTTATTAATTTTTTTGTAATTTTATTAATTTTTTTTAATTTTATTAATTTTTTTTAATTTTATTAATTTTTTTAATTTTTATTAATTTTTAAAATTTTATTAATTTTTTTTATTGTTAGTAAGTCATTAAATAAAATTAAAAAAAGACTTTAATTGTTTAACGGTTACATTGTAACAGCCGGATTTACTATGGAGGAGTTTATATAAATGAAGTTGTTACAATCGTTGATTGTTTGTAAATAGAATATTACTTATTATTGCTTTTTAACGACTGGTTATATCATTCTGTGGTTAAAATGGGAATTTATATGGTTATATATGTTGATATAAATAGAAATTATTAGTTTGGGAAAATATTTAAATTATTTTGTAATATTTAATACTTATGATTTAATAAAATCTAAAATTTTATAAAAAGTAACCTCAAAATAATTTTAAAAAAATCCCAACAAATTTATTTATAAGAATTGAGAAATGATTTTTATCATAAGTTAAACTTAAAAGATTCTATTTTAATTTAAAATAGTCAAATTTGTTGTAAATATTACCAAAAAATTAAAAAAAAAATTTAAATTGACAAAAATTTTTGGACTTTGGCTAAAATTTTGACAGTTTACTAACCTAACTTTTCTAAAAAATTTATCAACTTTAAAAAATCGTACAGAGCTTATTTTTAGAGATAAGGAAAAGATTTTTGTTTCAAATCGTAGACAAAACATTCTATTTTTAATTAAAATAAGCAAAATTTTCCCAATTGTTACCAAAAAATTAAAAAAAAAATCTTAAAGTTAGTAAAATTTTTTGACACTTAACCTAATTTCTAAAAAAAAATGGTCAACTTTAAAAAATCGTACAGAGCTTAGTTTTAGAGATAAAGAAAAAAAAATTATTTCAAATCGTACACAAAATATTCTATTTTTAATTAAAATAAGCAATTTTTTTCTAATTGTTACCAAAAAATTAAAAAAAAATCCTAAATTTGGTAAAAATTTTTGATAGTTTAACCTAATTTTTTAAAAAATTAACTAACTTTTAAAAAGTCGCACAGAGCTTATTTTTAGAGATAAAGAAAAGAATTTTATTTCAAATCGTACACAAGATATTCTATTTTTAATTAAAATAAGCAAATTTTTCCTAATTTACATCAAAAAATTAAAAAAAAATCCTAAATTTGGTAAAAGTTTTTGACAGTTTAACCTATTTTTTTAAAAAAAATTGATTAACTTTAAAAAATCGTACAGAGGTTATTTTTAGAGATAGAAAAAAGATTTTTATTTTATATCGTACACAAAACATTCTATTTTTAATTAAAATAAGGACATTTTCTCTAATTATTACCAAAAAGATTGTAAAAATTCTTAAAGTTGGTAAAAATTTTTGACAGTTTAACCTAAAGCATGTTTTTCTCTATTCCTATAAATAAATTCTGAGCGATTTTTAAAAATTGATAAAAACTTGATAAAAATCGTTGACGTCGTTAATAATTTTTTTAATTTTTTTGGTTATAACTACAACAAATTCGATTTATCTAATATTAAAGGAGACATTTTAATCTATCTTAAGGCCAAGTATCTTTCCTTATTTCCTATAAATAAATCCTGAGTGATTTTTTAAAATTAAGGTTTAATTTAAGGTTAGGTTCAGAGTAAAGAAAATCATTGACGTCTTTCAGATTTTTTTTTTATTCTTTTGGTCATTACAACAATAAATATAATTTATATAACGTAAAATAGATATTTTAATCTACCCTAAAATACAATATTATTATTAAATTCTTATAAATAAGCTCTGGATGATTTTTTAATATGTATCAAAAAATTTAAGTTTACAGGAAAGAAAATCATTGATCTTTTTAAGAATTTCTTTAATTTTTTTTTGTTATTACTAGAATAAATTTGATTAATATAACATAAAATAAATATTTTAATCCACTCTAAAATACAATATTTTTCCTGGATTCCTATAAATAAGCTCCAAACGATTTTCTTAAATTGACCAAAAGATTTAAGTTTTTCTTCTTCTAGGCCCCTAGGGTAAGGGAAAGGTAATGGGATTTAGGAACTTAGTTCTTCTGACTCCCAGATATTTGAGTAAAAGAATTAATTAACACATAATTTAAGAAAAAAATGTCGAATAAATCTTGAAAATACTATTACAAATAGATGCGCGTAACAGCAGATATACAAAACAAACTAAAATAAATCGCTGATGGCTTGAAACGAACTTGATAATTAAAGATAATTCAAAAAAAGGGACGAGCACAAAACACTTCATCCATTCCAGACCAGAGCCGGAAACGGAATGAAAAGATTTAAGTTCGCAGGGAAGAAAAGTTTTGACATTTTTAAGTTTTTTTTTTTTAATTTTTTTGGTTACAACTACTATCCATTTGATATATTTAACATAAAATAGATATTTTATCTATTCTAAGATACAATATTTTTCCTAAATTCCTATAAATAAGCCCTGAACGATTTTTTAAAATTGACCCAAAAACTTAAGTTTACAGGGAAGAAAATTTGTGAAATTTTTGAGAATTTTTTTAATTTTTTTGGTTATAACTACAACTAATTTGATATATTTAACATAAAATACATACTTTAGTTTATCCTAATCTAAAATATCTTCCCTAAATTTTTAAAAATAAGCTCTGGACGATTTTTTAAAATTGACCCAAAAACTTAAGTTTACAAGGAAGAAAATCTCTACCATTTTTGAGAATTTTTTAAATTTTTTTGGTTATAACTACAACTAATTTAATAATCAATTTATAATAATCAAGAATATCTTCCTTAAGTTTTAAAAAATAACCTGTAAGCGATTTTTTAAAGTTAACCAATAATTTATAACCTCAAAACGTCAATTATCCAACTTTATCCTTAAATAACTCAAAAACTAAACTAGATAGACATGTTTCAAATACAATCTGTACTTTTTTAGTTATACACACTTTCCTTTTATTTAAAAAAAATTCACAAAGCTCTGGACGATTTTTTAAAATTAACTAAAAAATTTACGTTTACAGGGAAGAAAATTTTTGAAATTTTAAAGAATTTTTTTAATTTTTTTGATTACAATTACTATTCATTTGATATATTTAACATAAAATAGATATTTTAATCTATTCTAAGATATAATACTTTTCATTAATTCCTATATACTAGCTCCAGACGATTTTTTAAAATTGATCAAAAAATTTTAGACCACAAGAAAGAAAATCTTTGACATATTTAAGATTTTTTTAAATTTTTTTGGTTATAACTACAATTAATTTGTTGTATTTATCATAATATAGACATTTTAATTTATCCTAATTTACAATATCTTCCCTATTTTTTTAAAAAATAAGCTGCGAGCGATTTTTTAAAATTGACCAAAAATGTATAACCTCAAAACGTCAATTACCCAACTTTAACCTTAAATAACTCAAAAACTAAACTAGATAGACATGTTTCAAATACAATCTATACTTTTTTAGTTATAAAAACCATTTCCTTTTATTTAAAAACAAATTACAAAGCTCTGGACGATTTTTTAAAATTAACTAAAAAAATTAGGTTCACAGGGAAGAAAATTTTTGACATTTTAAGGATCTTTTTTAATTTTTTTGGTTACAACTACTATCCATTTGATATATTTAACATAAAATAGATATTTTAATTTATCCTAAAATACAATATTTTTCCTAAATTCCTCTAAACAAGCTCTGGACAATTTTTTAAAATGGATCAAAAAATGTAAGTTTACAGAGAAGAAAATCATTGATCTCTTTAAGAATTTTTAAAATTTTTTTGATTTTAATCTACCCCAAGATACAATGTTTTTCCTGGATTCTTATAAATAAGCTTTAGACGATTTATTAAAATTAACCAAAAAAATTAAGTTTATAAAGAAGAAAATCTTTGACATTTTTGAGATTTTTTTTTTAATTTTTTGGTTATAACTACAACTAATTTGATATATTTAATTTAAAATACATACTTTAATTTATCCTAATTTAGAATATCTTCCCTAATTTTTTAAAAATAAGCTGTGAGTGATTTCTTAAGTTGACTAAAAATTTATAAGCTCAAAACGTCATTTACCCAACTTTAATCTTAAATAATTTAAAAACTAAACCAGATAGACATGTTTCAAATATAATATGTACTTTTCTCATTACCAATATTCTCCTTTATTTTAAAAAATCACAAAGCTCTGGACGATTTCTTAAAATTAACCAAAAAATGTAGGTTTACAAAGAAGAAAATTTTTGACATTAAAATTTTTTTTTTTTATTTTTTTGGTTACAATTACTATCCATTTGATATATTTAACATAAAATAGATATTTTAGTCTATCTTAAGATACAATACTTTTTCTAGATTCCTATAAATAAGCTCAGGGCGATTATTTGAAATTTACCAAAAAGTTTAAATTTACAGGCAAGAAAATTTTTCACATTTTTAAGTTTTTTTTTTATTTTTTTTTGGTTATTACAATAATAAATTTGACTAGTATAACATAATATAGATATTTTAATCTACCATAAGGTACAATCTTTTGCCTGAATTCCTATAAATAAGCTGTAGACGATTTTTTAAAATTGACCAAAAGTTTAAGTTCATTGGGAAAAAATGTTTAACATTTTTGTGAATTTTTTTGGTTATTGCTATAATAAATTGGACTAGTATAACATAAAATAGACATTTTAATCTATTCTAAGATGCAATACCTTCCCTAAATTTTTATATATAAGCTATGAACGACTTTTGAAAATTGACCCAAAAATTTAAGATCACAGGGAAAAAAATCTTTGATGTGTTTAGATTTTTTTGGTTATAACTACAACAAATTTGATTTATCTGGTATAAAATAGACATTTTAGTCTATCTTAAGCCAAAGTATCTTTTCTCTATTCCTTGAAATAAACGCTGAGTGATTTTTTAAAATTGATAAAAACTTGGAAAAAATCACTGACCTCTCTAAATTTTTTTTAATTTTTTTGGTTATAACTACGATTAATTTGATATACAGGTGTCTCCGCAATGCGTGTACAACGTAAGACCACAGATTCCTTGGCTCAAAATAGGTCGACTTAAGTTAACTTATGTATATCCAAATTTGCTTCGTTTCGCCGCTAGGAGGCTTTAAAAATAATATTTTTCATGAGTTTTTCTTAAATTACTCGAAAAATTTGTATTAGATTTTATTCATTTTTTGACCATGTCTTTACATCAGCTGACTACAGCTTTCTGTGGAACAAATTCGAATTTTCAAACATTCACCAAACACTCTCACCACAAGTTATCCATCCAAATCTTTTTAACCATCCTGTATAATTTTCTATCAATTCTTTTTCTGAATAGCTACATTAACTTAGACATTATTTTCTCTCTTATAAAATTTCAGTTGGGCAAACGGTTTAGCCACAAAAAAACATTTTTTAACTCCCTGCAAGTTCAAATCTGTAGGTTAAAGTAACATTAACCTATTTCAAAATAGTAATTTCTTCACAGGATATGCAGCTCTTTCAAGAAAATCACATTTTAGAGAATTGGAAGTACTTTTTGCTCAAAATGTTGCCAGGATTTGTGACCATCATCAGGGCAAAAATAATACAGTGTGCAAAATTTTTACTGTTTGCTCTTTTCGTTGCATTTTTGCTTTTATGTTACTCAATAAACAAAATCAGAAGATGCTAGGTTTATTGATCTTGCTGACCAGTTTACAGGAGCCTGATTTCCTCTGTATTTCCTTCGATTCTACAGTAGAATCTCCATAATACGGACTAAAAGAGCTAAAACCTAATAACGTTCACAAATGCTGGCGAAAATTTGAAAATTTTAAGCAATAAACTACTTGCAAACCTATAACATGTGGTTTTCTTGAAAGATCTTCATATCCCGTGAAGAAATTGGTACTTTGAATTTTGTTGATGTTACTTTAATTTACCGCTTTGGGCTTGTAGGCATTTAGAAAATCTTCTTTTGTGCCTAAACCGTTTTCCCAACTGAAATTTTGCAAGACAGAAAATAGTTTTTAAATGAATGTAGCTATTCAGAAAAAGAATTGTTAGAAAATTATACAGGGTGGTTAAAAAGATTTGGAAGAATAACTTGGGGTAAGAGTGTTTCTAAACACTCTGTATGTTGCGAAATTAGAATTTGCTCCACAGAAAGCTGTGCCCTGTTGATATAAAGACGTGGTCAAAAAATCAATAAAATCGAATGAAGATTTTTCGAGTAATTTAGGAAAAACTCTGGGAAAATGTTATTTTTAAAGCCCCCAGCGGCAAAACGAAGCAACTTAGTATATAGATAAGTTAACTTAAATCGACCTATTTTGAGCCAAGGAATCTCAGGTCTTACGTTGTACACGCATTTCGGAGACACTCTGTATTTATCATAAAATAGACATTTTAATTTATCCTAATCTACAATATTTTCCCTAAATTAAAAAAAAAATAAGCTGGAAGTGATTTTTTTAAATTGATCAAAAAGTTATAACCTCAAAACGTCAATTATCTAACTTTAACCTTAATAAATTTAAAAACTACACCAAATAGATGTGTTTCAAATAAAATTTATATCCTTTTTAAATACAATTACTTTTTTTTATTAACAAATTTCTTTTTAATTTTGATATTAACAAAGTTAAAGCCTAAATGTAATAAAATTACAAGAAAATAACCAAAAAGAAAAACTGAAATGACTCAACGTAGTCGCAAACAATTATATTTAAGCAACGTTTAGCTACCAATCTTTTCGAGTCGTTATACGTATCCGCCTTATGGTCGAATTAGGATAATCGTTAAAATCGTGCACTATCTCTCATTCACCTTGGCCAATAAACATGCACGCGGCACGCCGTGTTTAGATTTATTCATCGACAAGAATTAAGTAACTATCGGCCGGTCTATCGCTCGGTTCTGGTCGGTGGTTGCAAAATGCTACTGCACTTTTATCGTGTAAACGCAAACGACCCCATAATAATCGAATTTAATCGCCGGGAACGTGCCTTGACCTGAACTCAACCCAAATCAATCCATTTCAATCAAATAATTTCAATCAAATAATTTCAATCAAATAATTTCTATCAAATAATTTCAATCAAATAATTTCAATCAAACCATTTCAATCAAACCAAGTCAATCAAAGTATTCAAGATAAATAATTAAGTACATCGCCTATTTAAATAATTAACTGTTGAGTACAATTTTATTATATGTTGAGTGTTTACGTGCGATTTTACACGTTAGATTTAAATCGGAAAACAACAGCAGTAAAAGTAACTTTCCGTCTACATAGAATCGCCGGAGAGCATAATAATAATATAAAAAAAATTGTTACACGTAATTCGCATTTATGTGCATATATTGTATTTTTTGTAGACACCACGCCTTTTGTATACTAGAATACGAACAGACTCATTAAGCTTAGTTTTGACGTCAATTGAATACGTTTGGTGTTTTATATTTTGTTTGGGAAAGTTAGTTCCGTGAATATGGATTAAAACGAAAGTATTTATAAACATAAAAAAATAAATAAAATTCCTAAATTTTATATAAAGATAGGAAATAAAAGTAATAAAATGAGATAAAAATCAACTTTAAAAATTAATTTTTCCTTAAGTATTTATAGTTTAGAATTGAAATTTCGTTAAAATATAGAAAAAAGTTTTATATTTACTTATAGTAAAAATTAAAGTTGTGGAATTTTTAGTTTTTGCAAAATAAACAAAAATCTAACTTTACTTAAAAATTCAATTAAAAAAATTAGGTTAAACTGTCAAAAATTTCTGCCAATTTAAAATTTTTTTTTTCATTTCTTTGGTAACAATTAGGAAGAATTTGGCTATTATAATTCAAAATAGAATATTTTAAGTATGTTTTGAAATATAAATCGTTCCTTAATATCTAAAAATAAACTCCATACAATTTTTTTAAATTACCATTTTTTTTTAAGTTAGGTTAGTTAACTGTCAAAAATTTTTGTCAACTTTGGGAATTTTTTTAATTTTTTTGGTAACAATTAGAATAAATTTGCCTGTTTTAATTCAAAATAGACTCTTTTCGGTATCATTTAACACAAAAATCGTTTCTCTATCTTTAGAAATAAACTCTGGACGGTTTTTTAAAGTTGATCAATTTTTTTAGAAAAGTTAGGTTAGTTAACTGTCAAACATTTTTAACCAACTTTAAGAATTTTTTTAATTTTTTTGGTAACAATTAGAATAAATTTGACTATTTTAATTCAAAATAGAATCCTTTCAGTACAATTTAACATAAAACCCATACTTTAATCTCTAAAAATAAAATCTGTACGATTTTTTAAAGTTGATCAATCAAAAAAAAATTAGGTTAGTTTACTGTCAAAATTTTTGTTAACTTTAAGATTTTTTTAAATTTTTTTAGCTATGATTAGAACAAATTTGCCTGTTTAATTTCAAAATAGAATATTTTAAGTACAGTTTAGAACAAAAAGCGTTTCTCTATCTCTAAAAATAATCGCTCTACAATTTTTTTAAAATTGATCGATTTTTAGTTTTTTTCTGCAGAGATGAAAATTCGTATCTAAAAAACTAATTGTTGTTGAGGCTTGAAATTTAATTAGGGTTTAGACTAAAGCTTTATTTTTATTTTTACCAAAAATGAATTTTGTACGATTTTTAGTTGTTTCCACAGACGAGAAATTCTAACCTAACTTAATTTACATGTCGATTAAAACTAATCAATTTTTAAAAATTCATATCTCAAAAACTAATTGTTGTTAAATCTTGAAGTTTGGTGGGGATTTAGATTAATGTTTAGTCTTTACTACTACCAAAGATGAATTTTCTAGGACTTTTAGTTTTCTCCTCGGAAGAGAAAATGTAACTTAATGTCATTAACTGAAATTTGTCAGTTTTTAAAAATTGATATTTAAAAAATCAATTATTGCTGAGACTTGAAATTTTATTAGGGTTTAGACTAAAGTTTCATTTTTATTTTTACCAAAGATGAATTTTTTGCGGTTTTTAGTTTTTTCCCTCAGAAGAGAAAATGTAACTTAATGTCAATCAAAATGAGTTAATTTTTAAAAATTCATATCTATAATACTATCAATTATAAAAATTCGAAATTTTTATGTCGATTTAGATAGAATTTTTATTTTTATTTTTATCAATGATAAATTTTCTAAAAATTAGGCTACCTTCTAAAAATGAAAATGGTCGATTTTTGTTATTTTAGTGTAAGATAACCATAAAAAATACAACATCGCTCGTTTATAATTTTTATTACATACCAGAAATATATCTATGTTTAATACATTATTCATTTTACCACCAACTACAGTAATACATAAATCGAAATTCTTTTAAAACCACGTTAGTAGTTCTCGTATTTAATTACAAAATCAATCGTTGATTTATGTCACCATTTTCAATTAAGTGTATAAACTTATCCCATTTTCCCCATACATATTTTTCAATAAGGTCATGGCCATGGTCAACTGTTACATTCACCCAGCGGTTCGCAATCATTTCTCTTTCGATACAAAAGACATACCTTTCTTCAACAATTGTCATTTTTTAACAACTTATAAAATTAAAAACGTAATTGGAAAAAAACTTTTTCCTAAGCCACAAGACATGATATAATTTGTTGATTTGCCTTTAAGTTTTGCGGTTGACGTAGTTGTGATTGAAAGATAAACTACTGAAGTAAACATCGGTCTAATGGTAATTTGTAATTATACATCTTTTTATAATTTTCCCAGGCGTATAATTTTATTTTAATGAGCACTTGACATTGCCGGTGGGCTGCGTTTCGAAAGAATTAATAGTGCAGCCTTACTCACTGACAATCGTCTCTCCTTTTGCGTATTAAAATTAAAATTAAAATGTTCCATTTTCTATATTCTTTCAAGTAATGTGATAGGCGTTAGTATGGTTAATTGGCTAATTGAGGTTCGATAGGCTTTCGGTGACTTAAACCCCAAACAAGGCCAAGGACTTTTTTAGCAACCTTTCTCCGGTTTAAGGATAATAAAAGGAGAATTACTCTTGAACTACCAACACCTACATTTTTTTATAGTAATGACCTTATTACGAAATTTTATTACTACTCTACCTTAATCTTATTGGAAATTTGCAATCACTGCATAATAGATATGACCTAATTCAATAACTTTAAAACTTGATATCTAAAAAACTAAATGCTGTTGAGATTTGAAAATTTTATGATTATTTAGATTAAAATTTAGTTTTTACTCCTACCAAAAATGAAATTTATACAATTTTTAGTTTTTCCCTTACAATTAGAAGAGAAAATGTAACTTAATGTCGGTTAAAATTTGCTAATTTTAAAAAATTCACATTTAAAATACTAGTTCTTTTTGAGACTTCAAATCTAGTCAGAATTTAGATTAATAATTAATCTTTATTTCCACCAAAGATGAATTTTCTACCACTTTTTGTTTTTCCCTCAGAAGAGAAATTCTAACCTAATTCGTAAAAAATTCCTAAAAAACTGAATTTCAAAAATTTTGGTCTGCTTCCTTTTCTAAATAAAACTAAAAACATTCTAGTTTTAATTTAAAAAGGCTGCTATGTTCTAAATTTTACCAAAAAAATTAAAAATGAAAAAATTTTTTTAGGTTAGAAAATTAATCATTTTCTAAAAATTCAGTCATTTTTAAAAAGTCCTAAAAAAATTAAATTTTAAAGATTTTGATCTGATTTTTTTTTCTATATGAAACTAAAAACATTGTAGTTTTAATCTAAAAAGACCGTTTTGTTATAGATTTTACCAAAAAAATTAAAAAAAAATTTTAAAATTGGCAAAGAAATTTTTAGGTTACAAAATCAGTAATTAAAAAAAAAATCGAGAAAATTAGGATTTTAAAGATTTTGATCTGATTGTTTTTCTAACTAAAACTAAAAACATTCTAATTTTAATTAAAAAAGACCGTTTTATTCCAAGTGTTGTCAAAAAAATTTCAAAGTTGGTAAAAATTTTTTAGGTTAGGAAATTAACATTTTTTTAAAAAATCACCAAAAATTCATTTTTAAAGATTTTGATTTGACTTTTTTCTAAATGAAACTCAAAACATTCTAGTTTTAATTTAAAAAGACCGTTTCATTCTAAATGTCGTCAAAAAAATTAAAAAAATTTTCAAAATTGATAAACATTGTTGACACTTCTTACTCTAACATTAAAAAATCGATCAACTTTAAAAATTCATCAAAAATTCATTTTTAAAGATTTTGATCGGATTTCTTTTCTATATAAAGCTAAAAACATTCTAGTTTTATATTAAAAAGACCATTTTATTCTAGATTTTACTAAAAAAATTTAAAAAAATTTTAAAGTTGACAAAAAATTTTTTAGGTTAGAAGATCAATAATTTCTTTAAAAATTCGCAAAAAATTGGATTTTAAAGATTTTGATCTGATTTTTTTTCTAAATGAAACTAGAAACATTCTAATTTTAATTTAAGAAAACCGTTTTGTTCTAGATTTTACCAAAAAAATTTAAAAAAAAATTTTAAAGCTATCAAAAGGAAAATTTAGGTTAGAAGATCAATCATGTTTTTTGAAAATTCGTAAAAAATTGAATTTTTAAGATTTTGATCTGTTTTTTTTTCTAAATGAAACTAGAAATATTCTATTTTTAATTTAAAAAGACCGTTTTGTTCTAAATTTTGCCAAACAATTTTAAAAAAGTTTTAAAGTTGGTAAAAAAATTTTTAGATTACAAAATCAGTAATTTTTAAAAAAATTCGAGAAAAATAGGATTTTAAAGATTTTGATCTGATTGTTTTTCTAAATAAAACTAAAAACATTCTAATTTTAATTAAAAAAGACCATTTTATTCCAAGTGTTGTCAAAAAAATTAAAAAAAATTTCAAAGTTGGTAAACATTGTTGACACTTCTTAATCTAACATAAAAAAATCGATCAACTTTAAAAATTCATCAAAAATTCATTTTTAAAGATTTTGATCGGATTTCTTTTCTATAAAAAGCTAAAAGCATTCTAGTTTTATATTAAAAAGACCACTTTATTCTAGATTTTACTAAAAAAATTTAAAAAAATTTTAAAGTAGACAAAAAATTTTTAGGTTAGAAAATCAATAATTTTCTAAATATTCGTCAAAAATTGAATTTTAAAGGTTTTGATCTGATTTTTTTTCTAAATGAAATTAAAAATATTCTAGTTTTAATTTAAAAAGGCCGTTTTGTTGTAAATTTTACCAAAAAACTTAAAAAAAATTTTAAAGTTGGCAAAAAATTTTTTAGGTTACAAAATCAATAATTCTTTAAAAATTCGTCAAAAATTGAATTTTAAAGATTTTGATCTGATTGTTTTTCTAAATGAAACTAAAAACATTCTAGTTTTAATTTAAAAAGGCCGTTTTGTTCTAAATTTTATCAAAAAAAATTAAAAAAATTTTTTAAAATGGCAAAAAAATTTTTAGGTTAGAAAATTAATCATTTTTTAAAAATTCAATCGTTTTAAAAAAATTTAAATTTAAATTTTTAAAAGTTTGAAATCCCATTTTTCTTTTTTTGGAGTTTGTGCACCACTGAAATGACTCTAGACGAAGATTTTTTTCACTCCTGAAATTCAACTTTTCTTTCTTGGGGTTTGTCCACTCTTGAGATATCTCTCGACAAGGATTTTCCCACCTATGAAATCCCGGTTTCCTGTTTCAGGGTTTGTCCATCTGTGAAATGATTCTAGATGACGATTTTCCTACCCCTGAAATCCTATTTCCCTTTTTCGGGATTCGTCCAAACTTGAATTGTATCTCGACAAGGATTTTCGTACTTCTGAAACCCTATTTTTCTTATTTGGGATTTCTCCACCCTTAAAATGACTTTAGACGAAGATTTTTCTCACTCCTGAAATTCTCTTTTTCTTTTTCGAGGTTTGTCCACTCTTGAACTATACCTCGACAAAGATTTTCCCACCTTTGAAATTCCGTTTTTCTTTTTTAGGGTTTGTTCACCTCTGAAATGTTTCTAATTGAAGATTTTTCCTACATTTGGAATCCTGTTTTTCTATTTCGGGGTTCGTCCATCCTTGAATTGTTACTCAACAAGGATTTTCTCACTCCTGAAACTCCGTTTTTCTTATTCGGGATTTGCTCACCCTTGAACTGTCTCTCAACGAGGATTTTCCCAAGTTTGAAATCCCGTTTTTCTCTTTTTGGAGTTTGTCCACCTCTGAAATGACTCTAGACGAAGATTTTTCTTACTCCTGAAATTCAACTTTTCTTTTTTAAGGTTTGTCCACTCTTGAAATATCTCTCGACAATGATTTTCCCATCTTTGAAATCCCGTTTTTCTTTATTAGGGTTTGTTCACCTCTGAAATGATTCTAAACGAAGATTTTGCTACCCCTGAAATTCTGTTTTTGTTTTACAGGGTTCGTCCATCCATGAACTGTTTCTCGTTAAGAATTTTCCCACCCCTAAAACCTAATTTTTCTTTTTCGGAGCTTTCCCAACCCTGAATTGTTTCTAGACGAGGATTTTCCTACCAACGAAATGCCATTCTTCTTTTTTAGGGTTTGTCACTGAAATGACTCTAAATGAAGATTTTTCCACCCCTGAAATCGTGTTTTTCTTTTTCGGTATTTCCCACCCCTGAACTGTCCCTCAACGAGATTTTTTCCACATTTTGAAATCGCGTTTTACTATTTTGGAGTTTGTCCACCTCTGAAGTGATTCCAATCGAAGATTTTCCCACCCCTTAAATTCCATTTTTCTTTTTCAGCGCTTTCCCACCTTTAAACGATTTCTTGACGAAGATTTTTCCACCCTTGAAATCCCATTTTTTTTTCATGGATTATCAACCCCTAAATTGACTCTCGACGAGGATTAATCCCAAGTTTGAAATCCCGTTTTTCTTTGTTTGGACTTTGGCTATCCATGAAATGACTCTAGACCAAGATTTTCCTACCCCTAAAATCTCGTTTTTCTTTTTCGTGACATTTTAGAAATAAATTCTAGAAATAGTGAATTTTTAAAGTTAATTTTCTTAAGTAAAAAAGTGTCAAAATTTTTTTTCAACTTTGAAATTTTTTTTAATTTTTTTGGCAACACTTGGAATAAAACGGTCTTTTTTAATTAAAATTAGAATCATTTAAGTTTCATTTAGAAAAAGAATCAAATCAAAATCTTTAAAAATGAATTTTTTATGAATTTTTTTAAAAATGGTTAATTTTCTAACCTAAAAGAATTTTTACTAACTTTGAAAATTTTTTTAATTTTTTTGACAACACATGGAATAAAACGGCCTTTATTAATTAAAATTAGAATGTTTTAAGTTTCATTTAGAAAAAAAATCAAATCAAAATGTTTAAAAATGAATTTTTGATGAATTTTTTTTTAAATCGTTAATTTTCTAACCTAAAAAAATTTTTACCAAATTTGAAAATTTTTTTAATTTTTTTGACAACAATTGGAATAAAACGGCCTTTATTAATTAAAATTAGAATGTTTTAAATTTCATTTAGAGAAAAAATCAAATCAAAATGTTTAAAAATGAATTTTTGATGATTTTTTTTAAAATGGTTCATTTTCTAACCTAAAAAAATTTTTACCAACTTTGAAATTTTTTTAAATTTTTTTGACAACAATTGGAATTAAACGGTCTTTTTTAATTAAAATTAGGATGATTTGGGTTTCATTTAGAAAAAAAATCAAATCAAAATGTTTAAAAATGAATTTTTGATGAATTTTTAAAATTGATCGGGTTTTCTTAAGTTAGTTAAATTCATATCTCAAAAACTAATTGTTGTTGAGATTTGAAATTTTATACGGATTTAGATTGAAAGTTAATCTTTATTTTTACCAAAGATAGATGTTTTACGACTTTTAGTTTTTTCTTCAGAAAAGGAAATATAAGATAATTTTTATTAATCGATTTTCGTTAGTTCATTGCAAGATAAGAACAAAAAAATTCAACACTGTTATAAGGCCAACAAGTCTTTAGGGACTTATACAAGGTTAGCAATGTTTTTGAACAACTTTTCCGCCAACTAAAAGTAAACACAAACATGATATCTTAATTGTATTAAATACTGTGTATTAAATACACTTGAAAATAAATTGCTTTAATAAATAACTTTATTAATTTCAAATTAAATTTAAATTCATAATGTTGAATACTTAATAATCCTGAGGTCTGTTAATTATCCTTAATGTATTGGTTGTGTTGCATCGATTTGTGACATATGGAGCTCGAGGGCCTGACTCATTACCATCATTATCATACCGGCATAAATCAAACGGATTGCAACACACAATTTGCCCGCGGATTCCGTCCAAGTGCTACCATTAATTTTCTCGCTACCAGCGTTGATTTGCAGCAGTCGAGACAACGGTATTTCATGTGCGGCTACCGATTGCCGAGACCTCGAAGTCTTCGCGGAACGGCTATTTGCTCTTATGGAAAACCCCTAATCGCGTTCAGGGCAAAACCCGTTTTACTTCCGAAAAGAAACCAACGCGAGAGCTTACAGATGGATTTCCCCGGTTAACGGGTCGAAGAACTTTTAAAAAAACCAGCAGCTCTGAAGTAACAGTGTGTCCTTGAAATTTTTTTCTTGTATGGTTATCGTTTACCGATCGTTTGAATAATTTTAGGGTCATTTAAATCCGGAAGAAGGAAATTAAAATGTATCAATTTTTACAAGTTTGTTGAATCGTGAAGAACGAACCGCCTCTGAGGTCAGAGAATGCTTAAGGTCGATAATTACGTGCCGTTTCAAAATTATTCCAGAACCTTGATCGACTTTAAAACAATCAATGATTCTTTTTTTAGATATAAACGCCACAAAACAGCAAACACTTTATATATGTATATTATTATTTGGTCAAAATTTTCAAAAAAAGTTAGGTTAACTGTTAAAAATTTTAGTCACATTTAAGAATTTTTTTAATTTTTTTGGAAAAATCTAAAACTAAACGGCCTTCTTAAATTAAAACTAGAATGTTTTTAGTTTTACACAAAAAAAATCAGATCAATATCTTTAAAATTCAATTTTTGACGAATTTTTTAAAAATTATTGATTTTGTAACCTAAAAAATTTTTTATCAACTTTAAAAATTTTTCTAATTTTTTTCGTAAAATTTTGAACAAAACGGTCTTTTTAAATTAAAACTAGAATGTTTTTAGCTTCATTTAGAAAAAAAATCAGATCAAAATCTTTAGAATTCAATTTTTGACGAATTTTTAAAAAAATATTGATTTTCTAACCTAAAAAATTTTTAGTTAACTTTAAAATTTTTTTAAATTTTTTTGGTAAAATTTAGAACTAAACGGTCTTTTTAAATTAAAACTACAACCTTTTAAGTTGCATTTAGAAAAACAATCAGATCAAAATCTTTAAAATCCTATTTTTTACGAATTTTTAAAAAATTATTGATTTTGTAACCTAAAAAATTTTTTGTCAACTTTAAATTTTTTTTAATTTTTTTGGTAAAATCCAGAACAAAGCGGTCGTTTTAAATTAAAACTAGAAGGTTTTTAGCTTCATTTAGAAAAGGAAACAGATCAAAATCTATAAAATCATACTTTTTACGAATTTTTAAAAAATTATTGGTTTTGTAACCTAAAAAAATTTTTATCAACTTTAAAAATTTTTTTAATTTTTTTCGCAAAAATTTTGAACAAAACGGTCTTTTTAAATTATAACTAGAATGTTTTTAGTTTCATTTAGAAAAAAAATCAGATTAAAATCTTTAAAATTCAATTTTTTACGAATTTTAAAAAAAATATTGATTTTGAAACCTAAAAAATTTTTTGCCAACTTTAAAAATTTTCTTAATTTTTTTGATAAAATTTAGAATTAAATGGTCATTTTAAATTAAAACTACAATCTTTTAAGTTGCATTTAAAAAAACAATCAGATCAAAATCTTTAAAATTCAATTTTTTGCGTATTTTTAAAAAAATTATTGATTTTGTAACCTAAAAATTTTCTTGTCAATTTTAAATTTTTTTTTAATTTTTTTGGTTAAATTTAGAACAAAACGGTCTTTTTAAATTAAAACTAGGATGTTTTTAGTTTTATATAGAAAAAAAATCAGATCAAAATCTTTAAAATTCCATTTTTTACGAATTTTTAAAAAAATTATTGATCCAACCTAAAAATTTTTTTTTCCAACTTTAAAATTTTATAAATTTTTTGGGTGATAATTTAAAACAGTTTTCTTTTAATTCAAACTAGAATGTTTTTAGTGTCAATTAGAAAAAAAATCAGATCAAAATCTTTAAAATTCCATTTTTTACGAATTTTTAAAAAATTATTGATTTTGTAACCTAACAAATTTTTTGCCAACTTTAAAAATTTTTTTAATTTTTTTGGTAAAAGTTAGAACTAAACGGTCTTTCTAAATTAAAACTACAGCCTTTTAAGTTGAATTTAGCAAAATAACCAGATCAAAATCTTTAAAATCCTATTTTTTTATGAATTTTTAAAAAATTATTGATTTTCTAACTTAAAAATTTTTTTTTCAACTTTAAAAATTTTTTTAATTTTTTTGGTAAAATTTAGAACAAAACGGTCTTTCTAAATTAAAACTAGGATGTTTTTGATTTCATATAGAAAAAAAATCAGATCAAAATCTTTAAAATTCTATTTTTTACGAATTTTTAAAGAATTATTGATCTAACCTAAAAATTTTTTTTGTCAATTTTAAAAATTTTTTAGATTTTTTTAGTTAAATTTAGAACAAAACGGTCTTTTTAAATTAAAACTTGAATGTTCTTAGTGTCAGTCAGAAAAGGAAGCAGATCAAAATTTTTAAAATTCAATTTTTTAGAAATTTTCTAAAGATTACTGATTTTGTAACCTAAAAATTTTTTTATCAACTTCAAAAATTTTTTTAATTTTTTTGGTAAAATTTAGAACTAAAGGGTCTTTTTAAATTAAAACTACAACCTTTTAAGTTGCATTTAGAAAAACAATCAGGTCAAAATCTTAAAAATCTTATTTTTTACGAATTTTTAAAAACATTATTGATTTTGTAACCTAAAATTTTTTTTGTTAACTTTAAAATTTTTCTTAATTTTTTTGGTAAAATTTAGAACTAACCGGTCTTTTTAAATTAAAACTAGAGTATTTTTAGTGTCAGCTAGAAAAGAAAGCAGATCAAAATCTTTAAAATCCTATTTTTTATGAATTTTTAAAAAATTATTGATTTTGTAACCTAAAAAATTTTTTGTCAAATTTTAAAATTTTTTTAATTTTTTTGGTTAAATTTAGAACAGAACGGTCTTTTTAAATTAAAACTAGGATGTTTTTAGTTTTATATAGAAAAAAAATCAGATCAAAATCTTTAAAATTCCACTTTTTACGAATTTTTAAAAAAATTATTGATCTAACCTAAAAATTTTTTTTGTCAACTTTAAAAATTTTTTTAATTTTTTTGGTTAAATTTAGAACTAACCGGTCTTTTTAAATTAAAATTACAATCTTTTAAGTTTCATTTAGAAAAACAATCAGATCAAAATCTTTAAAATCCTATTTTTTACGAATTTTTAAAAAATTATTGATTTTATAACCTAAAAAATTTTTTGCCAACTTTAAAATTTTTTTTAATTTTTTTGGTAAAATTTAGAACTAACCCGTCTTTTTAAATTAAAACTACAACCTTTTAAGTTGCATTTAGAATAACAATCAGATCAAAATCTTTAAAATCCTATTTTTTTATGAATTTTTAAAAAATTATTGATTTTCTAACCTAAAAATTCTTTTGTCAACTTTAAACATTTTTTAAATTTTTTCGGTTAAATTTGGAACAAAACGGTCTTTTTAAATTAAAACTAGAATATTTTTAGTGTCAGCTAGAAAAGAAAGCAAATGAAAATCTTTAAAATCCTATTTTTTATGAATTTTTAAAGAATTATTGATTTTCTAACCTAAAAAATTTTTGTCAATTTTAAAAATTTTTTAAATTTCTTTGGTAAACTCTAGAACAAAACGGTCTTTTTAAATAAAAACTAGAATGTTTTTAGTGTCAGCTAGAAAAGGAAGCGAATGAAAATCTTTAAAATTCAATTTTTTACCAATTTTTAAAAAATTATTGATTTTGTAACCTAAAAATGTTTTGCCAACTTTAAAAATTTTTTTAATTTTTTTGGTAAAATCTAGAACTAAACGGTCTTTTTAAATTAAAACTAAAATGTTTTTAGCATCATTTAGAAAAAAATCAGATCAAAATCTTTAAAATTCAATTTTTTATGATTTTTTAAAAAATGATTGAATTTTTAGAAAATGGTTTAACCTAAAAATTTTTTTGCCAACTTTAAAATTTTTTTAAATTTTTTTGGTAAAATTTAGAACCAACCGGTCTTTTTAAATTAAAACTACAACCTTTTAAGTTGCATTTAGAAAAACAATCAGATCAAAATCTTTAAAATCTTATTTTTTTATGAATTTTCTAAAAATTATTGATTTTGCAACTTAACAAATTTTTTGTTAACTTTAAAATTTTCTTTAATTTTTTTGGTAAAGTCTAGAACAAAACGGCCTTTTTAAATTAAAACTAGAATATTTTTAGTTTCATATAGAAAAAAAATCAGATCAAAATCTTTAAAATTTTATTTTTTATGAATTTTTAAAAAATTATTGATGTAACCTAAAAATTTTTTTTGTCAACTTTAAATTTTTTTTTATTTTTTGGGTGGTAATTAGAACAAAATTGACTTTTTTATTACAAAATAGAATATTTTAGCTTTCAGTTAATACAAATTCCATTTTTTAATTTTAACTTAACTTTAAAAAAATCCTACAGAGCTTATTTTTAAAGATAATGAAGTGATTTTTATGTCAAATTAACAACAAAACTTTCTATTTTCGATTATAAAAGTTATGTATTATTATGAAAAAATTTTTGAAAAAATTGAACTTTTATTCCTGTATCCTTCATATTCTATAAAAGCCACTTCCTATATCCAACTTTATTGCAATAAACTTACTAAGTAAGTTAGTAAGTAGATTAATTCTAATCCTGCTGTAAAATTCTTTTCGAACGTCGAATAAAAAACATAATATACCGTAATAAATCGTAACAAACCAGGAAAACTCCGGTAATTCGCATATTCGTCCGAGGTTATGAACGCTAAGACGCTGTCCTTGCATATTTCTCCACCTTACTTAATCACCTTTACTAAAACAAAAACATACCTGCGACATGTAATTAAGCAAGGTACAACCAGACGCGGAGAAACGTTAAGGCTAAAGTTTCAAGTGTCGCTCGCATTTATTGCCTTTTCGTTTTCTAACGTTTTCGTTTTCATTTTCAGTCTCAATTCAATTTCCATTTTAGCTACCTATATTTAGCGTTAAAATATGCACACTACGTACATTGCCGTAGTCTCGTCGAACGGGTTTTATAAATTGCCGATAATGTCACGCCGACGGCACTTAACCGAACCGTTATATCAAATCCGAGCTAAATCGTGACGCATTTAATGTGTTAACTGGTAGATTAAAAAAAAAAACTGTGTGAGTCGTTTACGTGATTTAAGCAATATGGGTATTTACCATCGAGGTGATGCGTATTGTTTTAATTATTTCTAAGGAAATATCTCTGTAATACGTCTGTACTTTTTTTTAAAATTTTAATGATTACTAGTAATTCTTTTGACTTAATTTAAAAAATCGTGGAGACTTTATTTCTTTAAATTAAGAAATGGAATTTGTATTAATTGAAAGATAAAATATTCTATTTTGTAATAAAAAAGTCAATTTTGTTCTAATTATTACCCAAAAAATTAAAAAAATTCTTAAAGTCGACAAAAATTTTTGACAGTTAACTAACCTAACTTTTTAAAAAATTCGATCAACTTTAAAAAATCGTACAGGATTTATTTTCAAAGATTAAGAAATGATTCTTGTTTTAAATGAAAGATAAAAGATTTTACTTTGAACTAAAATAGCCAAATTTATTCTAATTGTTTTCAAAAAAATTAAAAAAATTCTTAAAGTTGACAAAAATTTTTGACAGTTAACTAACCTAACTTTTTAAAAAATTCGACCAAGTTTAAAAAATCGTACAGGATTTATTTTTAAAGATTAAGAAATGATTCTTGTTTTAAATGAAAAATAAAAGATTCTATTTTGAACCAAAATAAGCAAATTTTTTCTAATTGTTTTCAAAAAAATCAAAAAAATTCTTAAAGTCGACAAAAATTTTTGACAGTTAATTAACCTAACTTTTTAAAAAATTCGACCAAGTTTAAAAAATCGTACAGGATTTATTTTCAAAGATTAAGAAATGATTCTTGTTTTAAATGAAAGATAAAAGATTCTACTTTGAACTATAATAGCCAAATTTATTCTAATTGTTTTCAAAAAAATTAAAAAAATTCTTAAAGTTGACCAAAAATTTTGACAGTTAACTAACCTAACTTTTTAAAAATTTCGACCAACTTTAAAAAATCGTCCAGACTTTATTTTCAAAGATTAAGAAATGATTCTTGTTTTAAATTAAAAATAAAAGATTCTATTTTGAACTAAAATAGCCAAATTTATTCTAATTGCTTTCAAAAAAATTAAAAAAATTCTTAAAGTTGACCAAAAATTTTTGACAGTTAACTAACCTAACTTTTTAAAAAATTCGACCAACTTTAAAAAATCGTACAGGATTTATTTTCAAAGATTAAGAAATGATTCTTGTTTTAAATGACAGATAAAAGATTCTATTTTCAATTAGAACAGGCAAATTTATTCTAATTGTTACCAAAAAAATCAAAAAAATTCTTAAAGTTGACAAAAATTTTTGACAGTTAACTGACCTAACTTTTTAAAAAATTCAACCAAGTTTAAAAAATCGTACAGGATTTATTTTTAAAGATTAAGAAATGATTCTTGTTTTAAATGAAAGACAAAAGATTCTATTTTCAACTAGAATAAGCAAATTTATTCTAATTCTTACCAAAAAAATTTAAAAAATTCTTAAAGTTGACAAAATTTTTTGACAGTTAACTAACCTAACTTTTTAAAAAATTCGACCAACTTTAAAAAATCGTACAGGACTTATTTTTAAAGATTAAGAAATGATTCTTGTTTTAAATGAAAGATAAAAGATTCTATTTTGAACTAGAATAGCCATATTTATTCTAATTGTTTTCAAAAAAATTAAAAAAATTCTTAAAGTTGACAAACATTTTTGACAGTTAACTAACCTAACTTTATAAAAAATTCGATCAACTTTAAAAAATCACCTAAAGTTTATTTTTAAAGATTAAGAAATGATTCTTGTTTTAAACGAAAGACAAAAGATTCTATTTTCAACTAGAATAAGCAAATTTACTCTAATTGTTTCCAAAAAAATTAAAAAAATTCTTAAAATTTAATTTAACAAATTTAATGAAAAACTTTCGATCATTTTATAAACTATGAACCATTTTATGAACCAATCTGATTAAATCCTCGAAATTTTTTTATGGTTTCTGGCTAATCAATATTTCCGCTATTATTAAAAAATCCCCAAGGTAAAAGTAAGAGATGTAAAAATTTAAGACAAACCACAAAATGTTCCACAAAAAGTTATGTCGTCCATATTTAACATCAAATTTCTCCACTTGTAACTTTTCATTGAGATGATATACAAAGAGAAGAAGCAATATTAAGAAGACACAAACTATGTTTGAATTCAATCAAACATTTTCTCAGAAGCGACTTTTCCTTGAACCCTGGTATTTTTAGAAAATAGTTTTGTAAACTGAAATATTCTAAAACAGGTTTCAAAGAATTGATATTTGACGAAAAAATACAACACTGAAATTTCCAAAAATTATAAATTTATAGATTCACTAGTTTTAATTTTAAAAAGCTATTTTATTCTAAATGTTAAAAAATTAAAAAAAATTTCAAAATTGGTAAAAAATTTTGAATTTTTTTTTGAAATTTTTATCCTAATTTAAAAAAAATCGATCAAATTTAAAAATTTCGTCAAAAATTCATTTGTAAACATTTTGATTTGATTGTTTTTCTAAATGAAACTTAAAACATTCTAGTTTTAATTAAAAAAGACAGCTTTATTCTAAATGTTGTGAAAAAAATTAAAAAAATTTTCAAAGTTGGAAACAAATTTTGACACTTTTCTAACTTAAGAAAATTAATTTTAAAAATTCGTCAAAAATTCATTTTTAAAGATTTTGATTTGATTCTCTTTCTAAATGAAGCTTAAAACATTCTAATTTTAATCAAAAAAGACCGATTTGTTCTAAGTGGTGTCAAAATAATTAAAAAAAATTTTAAATTTGGTAAAATTTTTTTGACAGTTCTAACCTAACTTTAAAAAAATGGATCCATTTTAAAAAATTATCAAAAATTCATTTTTAAAGATTTTGATTTGATTCCTTTTCTATATGAAACTCAAAACATTCTAGTTTTAATTAAAAAAGACCATTTTGTTCAAAATTTTACCTACAAAATTAAAAAAATTTTTAAGTTTGGAAAAAAATTTTTTTGGATAGAAAATTAATAATTTCTTAGAAAATTCATAAAATATTGAATTTTAAATATTTTGATCTGATTCTTTTTCTAAATTAAACTAGAAAGATTCTGGTTTTAATTTAAAAAGATCGTTTTGTTCTAAATTTTACCAAAAAACTAAAAAAAAATTAAAGTTGGTAAAAAAATTTTTTAGGTTAGAAATCAATAATTCTTTAAAAATTCGTAAAAAATTGAATTTTAAAAATTTTGCTATGATTTTTTTTTAAATGAAACTTAAAACATTCCAGTTTTATCTAAAAAAGACCGTTTTATTCCAAGTGTTGTCAAAAAAATTAAAAAAAATTTCAAAGTTGGTAAGAATTTTTTGGGTTTGAAAATTAACCATTTTTTAAAAAAAATCATCAAAAATTCATTTTTAAACATTTTGACTAGATTTTTTCTAAATGTAATTTAAAACATTCTAATTTTAATTTAAAAAGACCGTTTTATTCCAAGTATTGTCAAAAAAATTCAAAAAATTTTCAAATTTGGTAAAAATTTTTTTGAGGTTAGGAAATTAACCATTTTTAAAAAATTCGCTAAAAATTTATTTTTAAAGATTTTGATTTGATTCTTTCTCTAAATGAAACTTAAAACATTCTCATTTTAATTAAAAAAGACCGATTTATTCTAAATGTTGTCAAAAAAATTAAAAAAATTTTCAAAGTTGGTGAAAATTTTTTTAGGTTAGAAAATTAATCATTTTTTAAAAAATTCATAAAAAAATCATTTTTAAACATTTTGATTTGATTTTTCTTCTAACTGAAACTTAAAACATTCTAATTTTAATTAAAAAAGACCGTTTTATTCCACGTGTTGTTTAAAAAATTAAAAAAAATTTCAAAGTTGGTAAAAATTCTTTTAGGTTAGAAAATTAACCATTTAAAAAAAATTTATCAAAAATTCATTTTTAAAGATTTTCATTTGCTTTTTTTCTAAGTGAAACTTAAAACATTCTAATTTTAGTTTAAAAATACGGTTTTATTCCAAGTATTGTCAAAAAAATTAAAAAAATTTTCAAAGTTGGAAAAAATTTTTTAGTAACTGTGTGATTTGTTCTTTTTTCCATCGTGTATAAATACTTATGTTTGATTTGCACTTAACGGTGGACAGGAGTTAAACTACAGATTTAGCTTTACCGGTTTCGAAATTCTTTATTTCATCTTCAGAAGCCATCTGAATACAAGAATACAATGTAAAGAAAATATACTATTTAAAAATATTAAAAAATTTTGTATCATTTAAAAAACTTCTTTGACTTAACAAATCAATTCACATGAATTATACAAGTAAAACTATTGTAAATGTTTAAATTAGGTTAATACAAAAATTAAAATCAAAACTTACGTCATTTCTACTACTAAGAATTCATTGCTGATCAATTATGAAGTCTGTTACAATAAAGAATCTTAACTAAAAGCGCATCTAAATTATATTGCGTATGTTGGCGTGGAAAACTTATAGGTTAGTTCAAACAGGAAATATGTCAGTGTCGTCATCCATCTTGTCTTTAAATTTAAAAATTGGAGGGAAAAGGAGTGTTTTTGAAATAGGGAGTATTTTTGATTAAAAGGACAGAAGGAAGTGGTAGAGAAAGGATGGGATTGTAGCCAAGGGAAGCCAAGAAGTTGCGATATACAAGTTGCTACGTCACTTGTAATCCTCGTTCTTCTGGCTGGGAGGGTGGAGTAAAAGGTGTTTTTAAATTCATAAATAGCGGTTTCTTGGTAGTTTGTATCTGTTCATTAAGACATAAGTGGTCAGGGAAATTCTTTAAAAATTTGTTAATTTCATAATTTTCCAATATTTCCATAAGAGGTCCTTTGTTAGTTTTATGTAGTATAATGGCATTAGTGTTATCGTCAAATTCGTGTTCAGTGTTAAAATTGAGGTGTTTACCAAAATTCGAATTGTTTCTAGTTTTATGTTCTAAAAGTCTTTGTTTTAGTTTTCTCCCTGTTTGTCCGATATAAGTGGCTGTACAGGATCCACAATTAAGTTTATAAATTCCATTGTCTTCTAATGTTTCTATTTTGTCTTTATTATTCATAAGTAATTTACCGATTGTATTATTATTTTTATATGTGAGGATTATATTAAATCTTTTAAATAATTGTTTAATTTTTGAACTAATTTTTCCTGGGTATTGTATTGAACGATATGTTTTTAAATGTGTTTCTGCATTATTGGTTAGTGTTGTCTGTAATTGAATATTGTATTTGTTTATCTTTCTTTCTATGAATTTATTTATTATTGCTTCCGGAAAGAGATTATTTTTCGCAATTTGTTTAATTATGTTGATTTCTGTTTCAAAGTTTTCTTTTGTAAGGTTTGATGTCAGGGCTCTGTTGATTAGTGCGTGAAAAGTTGAAAATTTATGTGTGTGATCGTGATATGAGTCAAATGGAATTATTGTGTCGGTTTGTGTTTCTTTCCGGTAAATGTTGTAAATAAGTTTTTCATTTTGTTTTTCTATTGTTAGATCTAGGAAATTGATTTTGTTATTCTTTTCTGTTTCCAGTGTGAATGTGATGTTGTTGTGTAGTGTATTAATATAATCAAGAATATCATTAACTGACTTGGGATCGGTGTTATCAATAATTGCAAAAACGTCGTCAACATATCTCCTCCATAAAATGATTTTTTGGTTGTGTGGATTTTTAGGGTTAATAATTAGGTCATTCTCCAATTTATTTAGGAATATATCGGCTAATAAACCACTTAATGGGGAGCCCATAGGCAGTCCCTCTGTATATTTATAAATTTTTTTGTTAAATGAACAGAAATTTTGTTCGATACAAATTTTGAAAAATCTATAGATATTATTGCTATCCTGAGTGTTATTTATTTCGCTATTTAGAATCTCTTGTAAAATTTTAGTGTATAATTCCTTCGATATCGTCAACCTATATACAAATGTCCCTACTAATTATACACTAGAAATTTTACAAGAGATTCTAAATAGCGAAATAAATAACACTCAGGATAGCAATAATATCTATAGATTTTTCAAAATTTGTATCGAACAAAATTTCTGTTCATTTAACAAAAAAATTTATAAATATACAGAGGGACTGCCTATGGGCTCCCCATTAAGTGGTTTATTAGCCGATATATTCCTAAATAAATTGGAGAATGACCTAATTATTAACCCTAAAAATCCACACAACCAAAAAATCATTTTATGGAGGAGATATGTTGACGACGTTTTTGCAATTATTGATAACACCGATCCCAAGTCAGTTAATGATATTCTTGATTATATTAATACACTACACAACAACATCACATTCACACTGGAAACAGAAAAGAATAACAAAATCAATTTCCTAGATCTAACAATAGAAAAACAAAATGAAAAACTTATTTACAACATTTACCGGAAAGAAACACAAACCGACACAATAATTCCATTTGACTCATATCACGATCACACACATAAATTTTCAACTTTTCACGCACTAATCAACAGAGCCCTGACATCAAACCTTACAAAAGAAAACTTTGAAACAGAAATCAACATAATTAAACAAATTGCGAAAAATAATCTCTTTCCGGAAGCAATAATAAATAAATTCATAGAAAGAAAGATAAACAAATACAATATTCAATTACAGACAACACTAACCAATAATGCAGAAACACATTTAAAAACATATCGTTCAATACAATACCCAGGAAAAATTAGTTCAAAAATTAAACAATTATTTAAAAGATTTAATATAATCCTCACATATAAAAATAATAATACAATCGGTAAATTACTTATGAATAATAAAGACAAAATAGAAACATTAGAAGACAATGGAATTTATAAACTTAATTGTGGATCCTGTACAGCCACTTATATCGGACAAACAGGGAGAAAACTAAAACAAAGACTTTTAGAACATAAAACTAGAAACAATTCGAATTTTGGTAAACACCTCAATTTTAACACTGAACACGAATTTGACGATAACACTAATGCCATTATACTACATAAAACTAACAAAGGACCTCTTATGGAAATATTGGAAAATTATGAAATTAACAAATTTTTAAAGAATTTCCCTGACCACTTATGTCTTAATGAACAGATACAAACTACCAAGAAACCGCTATTTATGAATTTAAAAACACCTTTTACTCCACCCTCCCAGCCAGAAGAACGAGGATTACAAGTGACGTAGCAACTTGTATATCGCAACTTCTTGGCTTCCCTTGGCTACAATCCCATCCTTTCTCTACCACTTCCTTCTGTCCTTTTAATCAAAAATACTCCCTATTTCAAAAACACTCCTTTTCCCTCCAATTTTTAAATTTAAAGACAAGATGGATGACGACACTGACATATTTCCTGTTTGAACTAACCTATAAGTTTTCCACGCCAACATACGCAATATAATTTAGATGCGCTTTTAGTTAAGATTCTTTATTGTAACAGACTTCATAATTGATCAGCAATGAATTCTTAGTAGTAGAAATGACGTAAGTTTTGATTTTAATTTTTGTATTAACCTAATTTAAACATTTACAATAGTTTTACTTGTATAATTCATGTGAATTGATTTGTTAAGTCAAAGAAGTTTTTTAAATGATACAAAATTTTTTAATATTTTTAAATAGTATATTTTCTTTACATTGTATTCTTGTATTCAGATGGCTTCTGAAGATGAAATAAAGAATTTCGAAACCGGTAAAGCTAAATCTGTAGTTTAACTCCTGTCCACCGTTAAGTGCAAATCAAACATAAGTAAAATTTTTTAGGTTATAAAATTAACCATTTTTTAGAAAATTCACCAAAAATTCATTTTTAAAGATTTTGATTTGGTTCCTTTTCTAAATTAAACTTAAAACATTCTAGTTTTGATAAAAAATTACCGATTTGTTCTAAATGTTGTGAAAAAAAAAAAAAAAAAATTAAAATAAAGTTGAACTTTCACTATAATATAATGTAATTTATTTCAATAAACGTCGAGCTAATACTACAAGCTTTTAGAAGAGTAGTCACTTTTTGATCGCTGGATAGATAAAAATAAAAGGTAACCAAGTGAAAACCACATAAATTATTCTCTAATTACGTCTTTAAAACTAAATAGATTTAAATGAATCTAAATAGAATTAAATGAAACCAAATAGAATTGGAAAAAGTACCAAATCCCAATTTGTGACGTAAGAAGAACGTCAACGTCAGCAATTACGACAAATTCACCTACATACCACCAGATAGGCACTTATCATTAGCATAATTCTAGATTCGTTTACCGCTAGTGAGTCAGAGAACTGGTTTCTCTTCGACCGGTTAACGCATTTTGTTCTTATTTTGGGTTGGGAATCCCGGGAAGACGAGCGAAAGATAAAGTGGCCCGAAGCAGGTGATTCGGACCTTTCCGAAGTGGACGTGATGTTTTGCAAACAAAGAACACTCTCGCATGAATTGCCTATTGAATGCAAGGTTGGTCACATTTCGCTTCAAGCTTCAATTCTTGCGCGATTTTACGTACACCTAGCAACAGCTAGACTTACTTACGTCTTCTGTATTGTCGCATGATCGGCCAACGGTGGATTTCATTAACGCCAGAATGAATTTTTCATGAACAGAAGGATATTCTGATTAAAAATTCATTTTTTTATATAAGCCAATTTTTTTTCTAAGAAAGGAAATTTACATAAAAGGTTTAAGTAAAGAGAGATTGTTCCTTTGTATCGTTTTGTTTATATGAATGAAACCGTAAGTGCTTAAGATTAACATTTAATTCGAAATTGTTTAATATGTATGAGTATTACTTATGGAATTTTTATTAGAAGTTGTAAGTGAGGTACTAAATTAAATGTGATCACTTTGTAGATACCCTTTTTTTTACAAAAAAAAAACCATGACACAGCAAATTGTCAAGTTATTATCTTAAACCACATATCTTCCGGTTTATTCTTTATAAACTGACTCATAATTTTTTTCTATCTCATTCAAGAACATTCAGAAATTAAATAAATGTAGAAAGACCAATGTTTTTTGACTTCACATTTGGAAAGAAAATTTGACCAACTTTAAAAAATCGCACAGAATTTATTTTTAAACATTAAGAAATGATCTTTATGTTAGAACATACTTAAAAGATGCTATTTTGAACTTAAATAGGCAAATTTATTCTAATTATTACCAAAAAATTAAAAAAAAATTTTAAAGTTGATTAAAATTTTTGACAGTTAACTAACCTGACTTTTTAAAAAATTTTACCATCTTTAAAAAATGGCATAGAGTTTATTTTTAAAGATTAGGAAAAATTTTTTGTTCTAAATTATACCGAAAAGATTCTATTTTGAATTTAAACAGGCAAATTTGTTCTAATTATTACCAAAAAATTAAAAAAAAATCTTAGAATTGGCAAAAATTTTGATAGTTAACTAACCTAATTTTTCTAAAAAATTGAGTAATTTTAAAAAAATCGTACACAGTTTATTTTTAAAGATTAAGTAATAATTTTTGTTCTAAATTATACCGAAAAAACTCTATTTTGAATTTAAACAGGCAGATTTATTCTAATTATTACCAAAAAATTAAAAAAAATCTTAAAGTTGGTAAAAATTTTGACAGTTAACTAACCTAATTTTTCTAAAAAATTGAGTAATTAAAAAAAAATCGTACAGAGTTTATTTTTATAGATTAAGTAATAATTTTTGTTCTAAATTATACTGAAAAAACTATATTTTGAATTTAAACAGGCAGATTTATTCTAATTATTTCAAAAAAATTAAAAAAAATCTCAAACTTGATATAAATTTTTGACAGTTTAACCTAATTTTTTTAAAAAATTGATCAACTTTAAAAAATCCTACAGAGTTTATTTTTAAAGATGGAATTATGATTTTTGTTTTAAATTGTACTTAAAACATTGTATTTTGAAGTAAAATAAACAAATTTGTTCTAATTATTACCAAAAAAATTAAAAAAAAATTTAAAATTGACTAAAATTTTTTGACAGTTAACTAACCTAACTTTTTAGAAAATTTAACCAACTTTAAAAAATCGCTCAGACTTTATTTATTAAGATTAAGAAATGATTTTTGTTTTAAATTGAACAAAAAAGATTCTATTTTCCATTAAAAAGATCAAATTTTCCCTAGTTGTTACAAAAAAAATTAAAAAAATTCCCAAAGTTGATACAAATTTTTGACAGTTAACTATCCTAATTTTTTAGAAAATTTAACCAACTTAAAAAAAATCGCCCAGACTTTATTTATTAAGATTAAGAAATGATTTTTGTTTTAAATTGAACAAAAAAGATTCTATTTCCCATTAAAAAAATCAAATTTTCCCTAATTCCACCAAAAATTTACTGGATTCTTAAAAATTCCACCAACATTTATCGAGATTCGTATAATTCCACCAAAGTTTATTATAGATTTTTAAGAATTCCACCAAAATTTATCAGATTTTTAAAAATTCCACCAAAGATTGTTAAAATTTATAATAATTCCACCAAAAATTTACTGGGTTCTTAAAGATTTCATAAAAATTTATCGAGATTCATATAATTCCATCAAGGTTTATTGTAGATTTTTTAAAGTTTCATGAAAAATTAATGAAATTTATAAAAATTGTACCAAAAATTTACTGAATTCTTAAAAATTCCACCAAAATTTATCGAGATTCGTATAATTCCACCAAAGTTTGATACAGATTTTTTAAAATTCCTCCAAAAATTATTATAATTTATAAAAATTCCATCAAAAATTCACAGGATTTTTAACGTTTCCACCAAAATTGATCAAAATCCATATAATTCCACCAACAATTATGAAAATTTATAATAATTCCACCAAAAATTTACTGAATTCTTAAAAATTCCACCAAAATTTTTCGAGATTTATACAATTCCACCAAAGTTTGTTACTGATTTTTTAAAATTCCTCCAAAAATTATTAAAATTTATAAAAATTCCATCAAAAATTCACAGGATTTTTAACGTTTCCACCAAAATTGATCAAAATCCATATAATTCCACCAACAATTATGAAAATTTATAATAATTCCACCAAAAATTTACTGAATTCTTAAAAATTCCACCAAAATTTTTCGAGATTTATACAATTCCACCAAAGTTTGTTACTGATTTTTTAAAATTCCTCCAAAAATTATTAAAATTTATAAAAATTCCATCAAAAATTCACAGGATTTTTAACATTTTCACCAAAATTGATCAAGATCCATATAATTCCACCAAAAATGATGAAAATTTATAGTAATTCCACCAAAAATTTACTGAATTCTTAAAAATTCCACCAAAATTTTTCGAGATTTATACAATTCCACCAAAGTTTGTTACTGATTTTTTAAAATTCCTCCAAAAATTATTAAAATTTATAAAAATTCCATCAAAAATTCACAGGATTTTTAACATTTTCACCAAAATTGATCAAGATCCATATAATTCCACCAAAAATGATGAAAATTTATAGTAATTCCACCAAAAATTTACTGAATTCTTAAAAATTCATCGAGATTTATACAATTCCACCAAAGTTTTTTATAGATTTTTAAAAACTCCACCAAAAATTTACTGAATGTTTAATATTTTCACCAAAATTGATCAAGATCCATATAATTCCATCTAAAATGATCAAAATTTAAAGTAATTCCACCAAACATTCACTTAATTCTTAAAAATTCATAGAGATTTATACAATTTCACCAAAGTTTATTATAAATTTTTAAAAATTCCACCAAAAATTATTCAAATTTATAATAATTCCACCAAAAACTTACTGGAGTCTTTACATTTCCATCAAAATTGATCGATTTTAGACAATTCCAACCAAGTTTATTATAGATTTTTAAAAATTCCACCAAAAATTATTAAAATTTATAATAATTCCACCAAAAATTTACTGGATTCCTAACATTTCCACCAAAATTTATCGATATTCATATAATTCCATTAATGTTTATTATAGATTTTTTAAAATTCACTAAATTCGAAAAAATTCCACCAAAAATAATTAAAATTCAGAACAACTCCACCTAAAACCTACAAAATTTATAAAAATTCTAGCAAAAATTTATTAAGATCGTAATAATTCCACCAAAGCTGTCAAAGTTTATAACATTTGCATGAAAACTTTATAAATTCTTAAAAATTCCATTAAAAACTGACTAAATTTTTAAGAATTTCACCAAAGTCACCAACATTTTTAACAATTCCACCAATAACTTGCTGAATTTTACAAAAATTACTAAATATAACTAAAATCCATAAAAATTCCACCAAAAATGCATTAAATTAGTAAAAATTCTAGCAAAGTTACTAAAAGTTTTAATAATTCCACCAAAAATTTGCTTGTTGTTATCAAAAAAATTTAAAAAAATCTTAAAGTTGACTAAAATTTTTGACAGTTAACTAACCTAACTTTTTAAAAAATTTGATCAACTTTAAAAAATCGTACGAAGTTTATTTTTAAAGATTAAGGAGCGATTTTTATGCTAAAATGTATTTAAAAGATTATATTTTGAATTTAAATAGGGAAATTTAATTCGAAATTGTTTAATATGTATGAGTGAAGCTATTTTCTGTGGAATTTTTATTAGCGATTTATAAAGTGAGGTACTAAATTAAATGTGTTCGCTTTGTAGATGCCCCTTTTTACAAAAAATCATCGTGACACAGCAAATTGTGGAGTTCTTATCTTAAACCATGTATCTTCTGCTCAGCTTTTATAAAGTGACTCATAATCTTTTTCTATCTCATTCAAGAAGTTTCAATCAGCTTTAAAAAATCGCACAGAGTTTATTTTTTGAGATTAAGAAACGCTTTTTGTTTTTAATTGTACTCAAAAGATTCTATTTTCAACTAAAACAAACAGAATTGTTCTAATTGTTACCAAAAAAATTAAAAAAAATCTTAAAGTTGGTAAAAATTTTTGACAGTTAACTAACCTAACTTTTCAGAAAATTTGACCAACTTTAAAAAATCGTACAGGGTGTATTTTTCAAGATTAAGGAACAATTTTTACACCAAATTGTACGTAAAAGATTTTATTTTCAATTAAAACAGGCAAATTTATTCTAAATATTATCAAAAAAATTAAAAAAATTCCCAAAGTTGGTAAAATTTTTTGACAGTTAACTAACCTAACTTTTTTAAAAAATTCAACCAATTTTAAAAAATCGTACGGGGTTTATTTTTCAAAATTAAGGAAAAAATTTTACACCAAAATGTACGTAAAAGATTCTATTTTCAATTAAAACAGGCAAATTTATTCTAAATATTATCAAAAAAATTAAAAAAATTCCCAAAGTTGATAAAATTTTTTGACAGTTAACTAACCTAACTTTTTAAAAAATTCGACCAACTTTAAAAAATCGTACGGGGTTTATTTTTCAAAATTAAGGAAAAAATTTTACACCAAAATGTACGTAAAAGATTCTATTTTCAATTAAAACAGGCAAATTTATTCTAAATATTATCAAAAAAATTAAAAAAATTCCCAAAGTTGATAAAATTTTTTGACAGTTAACTAACCTAACTTTTTAAAAAATTCGACCAACTTTAAAAAATCGTACGGGGTTTATTTTTCAAAATTAAGGAAAAAATTTTACACCAAAATGTACGTAAAAGATTCTATTTTCAATTAAAACAGGCAAATTTATTCTAAATATTATCAAAAAAATTAAAAAAATTCCCAAAGTTGATAAAATTTTTTGACAGTTAACTAACCTAACTTTTTAAAAAATTCGACCAACTTTAAAAAATCGTACGGGGTTTATTTTTCAAAATTAAGGAAAAAATTTTACACCAAAATGTACGTAAAAGATTCTATTTTCAATTAAAACAGGCAAATTTATTCTAAATATTATCAAAAAAATTAAAAAAATTCCCAAAGTTGATAAAATTTTTTGACAGTTAACTAACCTAACTTTTTAAAAAATTCGACCAACTTTAAAAAATCGTACAGGGTTTATTTTTCAAGATTAAGGAACAATTCTTACACCAAAATGTACGTAAAAGATTCTATTTTCAATTAAAACAGGCAAATTTATTTTAAATATTACCAAAAAAATTAAAAAAATTCTTAAAGTTGACAAAAATTTTTGACAGTTAACTAACCTACCTTTTTAAAAAAATTGACCAACTTTAAAAAATCGTACGGGGTTTATTTTTCAAAATTAAGGAAAAATTTTTACACCAAAATGTACGTAAAAGATTCTATTTTCAATTAAAACAGGCAAATTTATTCTAAATATTATCAAAAAAATTAAAAAAATTTCCAAAGTTGATAAAATTTTTTGACAGTTAACTAACCTAACTTTTTAAAAAATTCGACCAACTTTAAAAAATCGTACAGGGTTTATTTTTCAAGATTAAGGAACAATTCTTACACCAAAATGTACGTAAAAGATTCTATTTTCAATTAAAACAGGCAAATTTATTTTAAATATTACCAAAAAAATTAAAAAAATTCTTAAAGTTGACAAAAATTTTTGACAGTTAACTAACCTACCTTTTTAAAAAAATTGACCAACTTTAAAAAATCGTACGGGGTTTATTTTTCAAAATTAAGGAAAAATTTTTACACCAAAATGTACGTAAAAGATTCTATTTTCAATTAAAACAGGCAAATTTATTCTAAATATTATCAAAAAAATTAAAAAAATTCCCAAAGTTGATAAAATTTTTTGACAGTTAACTAACCTAACTTTTTAAAAAATTCGACCAACTTTAAAAAATCGTACAGGGTTTATTTTTCAAGATTAAGGAACAATTCTTACACCAAAATGTACGTAAAAGATTCTATTTTCAATTAAAACAGGCAAATTTATTTTAAATATTACCAAAAAAATTAAAAAAATTCTTAAAGTTGACAAAAATTTTTGACAGTTAACTAACCTACCTTTTTAAAAAAATTGACCAACTTTAAAAAATCGTACGGGGTTTATTTTTCAAAATTAAGGAAAAATTTTTACACCAAAATGTACGTAAAAGATTCTATTTTCAACTAAAACAGGCAAATTTATTCTAAATATTATCAAAAAAATTAAAAAAATTCCCAAAGTTGATAAAATTTTTTGACAGTTAACTAACCTAACTTTTTAAAAAATTCGACCAACTTTAAAAAATCGTACAGGGTTTATTTTTCAAGATTAAGGAACAATTCTTACACCAAAATGTACGTAAAAGATTCTATTTTCAATTAAAACAGGCAAATTTATTTTAAATATTACCAAAAAAATTAAAAAAATTCTTAAAGTTGACAAAATTTTTTGACAGTTAACTAACCTACCTTTTTAAAAAAATTGACCAACTTTAAAAAATCGTACGGGGTTTATTTTTCAAGATTAAGGAACAATTTTTACACCAAAATGTATGTAAAAGATTCTATTTTCAATTAAAACAGGCAAATTTATTCTAAATATTACTAAAAAAATTAAAAAAATTCCCAAAGTTGGTAAATAAAAAGTGACCCCCTGCCACCACTCCCTTAGTGGTAATAGCTAAGGGTGCTAAATGCTAAATTCGCCAAAGTAATAGAAAACTGTTTTCTTCAAATCTGGGTGTTTTGGTTACAAACTCCTATAAAAAACTGAGTTAGAACTGAAAATAACAGAAAGAAATTAAAAAGGAAGGATAATAAAAACTAATTTTATAAAAGTTATTATTTATTTGTAAAAATACAGTAATTACAGTGTAAGTCCATTAATACACAGTTTGTTCTAATCTTCAGTTCTTAATGAGCTAAGTTGAATCTGACTTTTGAATCCATTATTTCTGATATATTTGGTTCCAAATTTGAAATTTTCACTGTGAAATCCGACCACATGTCGAGCCGATTTCTGTACCTGTTTTTCATGAAGCACATGGAAGAGAATGTGGAAGAGATTTGTGGTTGCAAATGGAAGGATCCTTTTCATTGCCTTATCTCCAAGTTCTTTGTAGTCTTTGCGTGCTGTTGCCCAAAAGTCTGCAATTTTTCACCATGAAAAATGTTTTTCATCGTACCACAGCTAGACAAGTCCACAAGTTGATCTTGCTCTTTTTCTGTGAGAAGTTGGATATTTTTTATTCCTTGACGGCTGAAGGGATTTCGAATCCAACTATCGTTTGGGTCAGGTTCTAGGAAATACTCTCTAAATGTAGTAGCTAGGTTGGGTAGATGCTCGGCTACGTTGATCTTAATTTGGTCAGGCAAACTCTCCTCTGAATACTCCAAGAATTGTTTCCTAGTAGAGAAGTTAGTAAGTGACTCGTTTTCAATCCTTGCTGCCCAGATTTGACACTTCTTGACCATAGCACTAATCTTATCTTCAACTTTGAACATATCAACATTGTTTCCTTACAAACTCAAGTTTAACACATTCAAGTGTTCAAACACATCAGACAAGTAGGCAACTGAGATGAAGGTGTTAGGTTCAAGGGACGCCGATGGAGTAGGTTCAATAAACACTGACAGATTCGATTCGGGAGTCATTGACTTATTAACTTTAACATCAAATGCACTATCTTTCTCTTCATCTGCAGGCCTTTCTCGTTTTAACAAACCACTTTTCAACCAACGATCCATTTTTAGTTGGTTACCTGATAGTTCTAATGACTTGCTGGCAACGCTAGAGTATGCTAATGCAGTTACTGTCACTTGACGCTTACAGCCAGACGCAAAAACTAGCACATTCGCTAAAACGAAATAATTCTAATGATATCTTGCGGACCCCTCTGGCTCGTGGACCCCCAGGAGTCCGCGGATCACTTATTGGGAACCATTGTTCTAACACTTTGCCGCCAGCAAGTCCATAAATGTAATGCATGTTGGTCATCTCCGTATAGCGATTCATGATAAGGAAATTCAACAAAATACATACAAAATTAATCAAATGTCATTCAATATGTCAGTGAATAAAACAAGACTGTTTCGAAATATGTAAATTTTTATTGCTTTTTTAAATTAAAACTTCAACACCCTGTAGATCGGTAACGAAGCCTTTCCAGACCATATTTCCTATAAACTTTTTTGTATAAAATGACCTGGACAATCACTTCTCTTTCAATCTTTTTTAAACACCCTGTATTGTGAAAGCTTGATTTTATTTGTATGTGTAATTATTTAAATTTGAGCAAAATGCACCTTTAAATTGGTACTTTTTGATAATTTCAGTGTTTTTTTTTTTCAAATATTAATTCTTTGAAATCATTTTTACAGCATTTGAGGTCAGAAAATTATTTTCTAAAAATAATGATGTTCCAGGAAAAAATCGTTTCAGCGAAAACATTTCAAATCTTTTTTGGCATTTTACGATGAGGGTCTAATGAATCCTTGGTTTAATTGAATTCAAATACGGTTTGAGTTTTTTAATGTTGATCCTTCTTCTCAGAAAATCTCATCAAAAAAAAAAAAAAAATAATATTAATAAAAATACAGGTGGAGAAATCTAAGCTTAAGTTATGAGTATAAATGAAATATTATACTGAATTTTTCCATTTATTAGACATGGTGATATTTTGTGGTTTGTTCTAAATCTTTCTGCATGTATTCTGCATTCATGTCTTTTTTGGGGATTTCTAAAAAGCAGCTTGAATGTTAAAAAACCGCAAATTATGTTAAAATTTACTTTGTAAAGTGCTAAAAATTTTTCTCATATTATTTGATGACTTTACGAAAAATCGGTTTCTCTTTTAACCGCAACTAATTGAAATAAGTTTGATATTTATTATACAAAATAGAATGTTTAATCTTAAATTTAACCCAAAAACTATTTCTTAATTCCTATAAATAAAGTCTTTGTAATTTTTTAAAGTTAGTCAAAATGTTAAATTCGATGAAAATTTTTCGGTCTTCTTTTAAAAATTTATTAAAGCTCTTTGGTGCTAATTACAATAAATTCAACTTTTAGTTCTAAAAATAGAATGTTTAGGTGTTAATTTAACACAAAAATCATTACTTAATTTTTAAAAATAAACTCTGTACGATTTTTTAAAATTCATCAATTTTTTTTTAAATTAGTTTAAAATTTTTTCAAAATTCTTACCAACTTTAAGAATTTTTTAAATTTTTTTGGTAATAATTAGAACAAATTTGCTCATTTTAGTTTAAAATAGAATGTTTTAAGTACAATTTAACATAAAAATCGTTTCTTTATATCAAAAAATAAACTCTGTACAATTTTTTAAAGCTCTTCAATTTTTTTAAAAATTAGGTTAGTTAACTGTCAAAATTTTTACCAACTTTAATAATTTTTTTAATTCTTTTGGTGATAATTAGAATAAATCTGTCTGTTTTAACCCAAAAAGGAATCTTTCATGTACAATTTAGCATAAAAATTATTTCCGAATCTCTAAAAATAAACTCTGTACGATTTTTTAAAATTGATCGAATTTTAAAAAATTAGGTTGAACTGTCAAAAATTTTTGTCAACTTTAAGAATTTTTTTGATTTTTTTGGTAACAATTTGAATAAATCTGCTGATTTGAATCCAAAATAGAATCTTTTATGTACAATTTAGCATAAAAATTATTTCTTAATCTCTAAAAATAAACTCTGTATGATTTTTTAAAGTTGATCGATTTTTTAAAAAAGTTAGGTTAGTTAACTGTCAAAAATTTTTGTCAACTTTAAGAATTTTTTAAATTTTTTTGGTAATAATTAGAACAAATTTGCTTAATTTAGTTCAAAATAGAATCTATTATCTTTTATATAAAACAAGAATCATTTCTTAATGCTTGAAAATAAACTCTGTACGATTTTTTTTTAAAATGGTCGAATTTTAAAAAATTAGATTGAACTGTCAAAAATTTTTGTCAACTTTACGAATTTTTTTGATTTTTTTGGTGACAATTAGAATAAATCTGCTTATTTTAATCCAAAATAGAATGTTTTATGCACAATTTAGCATAAAAATTATTTCTTAATCTCTAAAAATAAACTCTGTATGATTTTTTAAAATTGATCAATTTTTTATAAAAGTTAGGTTAGTTAACTGTCAAAAAATTTTTTCAACTTTAAAAATTTTTTTAATTTTTTAGGTAATAATTAGGAAAAATTTGCCTTTTTAAATTAAAAATAGAATCTTTTAAGTTTAATTTAATATAAAAATCATTTCTTAATCTCTAAAAATAAACTCTGTACGATTTTTTTTAAATTGGTCGAATTTTAAAAAATTAGGTTGAACTGTCAAAAATTTTTGTCAACTTTAAGAATTTTTTTGATTTTTTTGGCAACAATTAGAATAAATCTGCTTATTTTAGTTCAAAATAGAATCTTTTATGTACAATTTAGTATAAAAATTATTTCCTAATCTTTAAAAATAAATTCTGTATGATTTTTTAAAATTGATCAGTTTTTTATAAGTTAGGTTAGTTAACTGTCAAAAAAATTTTTCAACTTTAAATTTTTTTTTAATTTTTTAGGTAATAATTAGAAAAAATTTGCCTTTTTAAATTAAAAATAGAATCTTTTAAGTTTAAATTAATATAAAAATCATTTCTTAATCTCTAAAAATAAACTCTGTATGATTTTTTAAAGATGATAAAGCATTTTTTTAAATTAGATTAATCGTGTGTCAAAAATTCTAAATATCTTTCTGGAATAATTTAGATTGCAAATGAGTAACACGGAATCCGATGATTTGTTTACATTTTTATATAAACCAGCCGCTAAAATAGCATGAATGGAAACGTAACTGACCTTCGCGGTAGCAAAATTTTCGCTTTTCCTAAACCGCAAGATGGAAAAGTAGATCTCGTTTCATTCGAACTGCCGCAACTTGTAATTTGTAATTTAATAAACGCGTATAAATAATTTGCATTAAATGCGAAGGTTTTTTCTTCAATAATTTTTTATTACCGCGCTTAGAACAATCGGCGTATGATAATTATTTTATCGCAGGTGCATTATAGATGCAATAAGGCTCGCGTAATTAAATCATCGAGCACTTACTAACCTTGACTTCTAAATCTCCCGAAGGTCTACGTAATTTATAGCCTTTTTTTCATTTTCTTAAACTGTAGCGTCTAGTTCCCGAAACGAAAAAACAATAATAAATAAGAGTTAGTCATCGACCGCAAGGTTACGAAGTTGTAAATTTACCATTGACGAAAACAATATTACGTTTTCTACCAAAAAAAAAAGTTGGTTGAATTTTGCAGATTGGTTCTAATTAAAGAAATAAGAATCATTTTGTAATAATTTCGTTTTATAATCCTTTCGTGATTTTCTAAGTTACTCCAGACGGCAACAATTCAAGGACGAAATTATGACTGTATTTAAATTTGTTTTTTTTTCTATCTTCTTTGTAAACACGAAACGTGCACATCTTGCACATCTTACACCGTGAACCATTAAGGTATTTTTAGAAAACGCTTCCTGTAGTATGTAAAGTGCTTTTGTTTAGCTATTGTTTATGGATTTTTCAATTAAAGTTAAGAATAATTTTGTTGTTTGTTTTTTTTTATAAATAGTTTCTTAGTATAAGTAATTTTGTTCATCACCTTGACACGAGTATACAAGTATCTTCCATCAACATCTTATTTTTGATCTTTAAGATTAAATTAAAAAAAAAATCGATCAAAAACCTTTGGTGTCTTTAAAAATTTTTTTAAATTCTTTGATAATAATTAGAACAAATTGGTTTATTTTTGGTAAAAAATAGATATTTTAGTTTACTATTGGTTAAAACCTCTTTCCTCTATCTTTAAAAATAAAGTCTGGGCGATTTTTTAAACTTGGTTGAATTTTTTAAAAAGTTAGGTTAAAATCATTAAAAATTTTTACCAAATTTAGGATTTTTTTTAATTTTTTTGGGAATAAATAGAACATATTTGACTTTTTCAGTTCAAAATAGAATCTTTAAAGTTCATTTCGGTATAAAAATCTTTTTTTAATTTTTATAAATAAAGTCGTGATTTTTTAAAGTTAGTCGAAAAATTGTAAGGTTTTCCGATCGAAAATCTTAGTTTTTGAAAATTTTTTATAATTCTTTGGTAATAATTAGAAAAAGTTGCTTTATTTTGGGTAAAAATAGATATTTTAGTTTACTATTGATTAAAATCTCTTTCCTCTATCTTTAAAAATAAAGTCTGGGCGATTTTTTAAAGTTGGTTGAATTTTTTAAAAAGTTAGGTTAAAGGTATTAAAAATTTTTACCAAGTTTGGGATTTTTTTTAAATTTTTTGGGAATAAATAGAATAGATTTGACTTTTATAATTCAAAACAGAATCTTTAAAGTTCATTTTGGTATAAAAATCTTTTTTTAATTTTTATAAATAAAGTCGTGATTTTTTAAAGTTAGTCGAAAAATTGTAAGGTTTTTCGATCGAAAATCTTCGACGTATTTGAAATTTTTTTTTAATTCTTTGGTAATAATTAGAACAAATTGGTTTATTTTGGGTAAAAAATAGATATTTCAGTTTACTATTGATTAAAATCTCTTTCCTCTATCTTTAAAAATAAAGTCTGGGCGATTTTTTAAAGTTGGTTGGATTTTTTAAAAGGTTAGGTTAAAATGATTAAAAATTTTTACCAAGTTTGGGATTCTTTTTTAATTTTTTGGGGAATAAATAGAACATATTTGATTTTTTCAGTTCAAAATAGAATCTTTAAAGTTCATTTTGGTATAAAAATCTTTTTTTAATTCTTATAATTAAAGTCGTGATTTTTTAAAGTTTGTCGAAATATTGTAAGGTTTTTCGATCGAAAATCTTAGTTTTTGAAAATTTTTTAAAATTCTTTGGTAATAATTAGAAAAAGTTGCTTTATTTTGGGTAAAAATAGATATTTTAGTTTACAATTGGTTAAAATCTCTTTCCTCTATCTTTAAAAATAAAGTCTGGGCGATTTTTTAAACTTGGTTGAATTTTTTAAAAAGTTAGGTTAAAATCATTAAAAAATTTTACCAAATTTAGGATTTTTTTTAATTTTTTGGGAATAAGTAGAACAAATTTGACTTTTTCAGTTCAAAATAGAATTTTTAAAGTTCATTTTGGTATAAATTTTTTTTTAATTCTTATAAATAAAGTCGTGATTTTTTAAAGTTAGTCGAAAAATTGTAAGGTTTTCCGATCGAAAATCTTAGTTTTTGAAAATTTTTTAAAATTCTTTGGTAATAATTAGAACAAATTGGTTTATTTTTGGTAAAAAATAGATATTTTAGTTTACTACTGGTTAAAATCTCTTTCCTCTATCTTTAAAAATAAAGCCTGGGCGATTTTTTAAAGTTGGTTGAATTTTTTAAAAAGTTAGGTTAAAATCATTAAAAATTTTTATCAAATTTAGGATTTTTTTTAATTTTTTCGGGAATAAATAGAACAGATTTGACTTTTTCAGTTCAAAATAGAATCTTTAAAGTTCATTTTGGTATAAAAATCTTTTTTTAATTCTTATAAATAAAGTCGTGATTTTTTAAAGTTAGTCGAAAAATTGTAAGGATTTTTGATCGAAAATCTTAGTTTTTGAAAATTTTTAAAAATTCTTTGGTAATAATTAGAACAAATTGGTTTATTTTGGGTAAAAATTAGATATTTTAGTTTACTATTGGTTAAAATCTCTTTCCTCTATCTTTAAAAATAAAGTCTGGGTGATTTTTTAAAGTTGGTTGAATTTTTTAAAAAGTTAGCTTAAAATTATTAAAAAATTTTACCAAATTTAGGATTTTTTTTTAATTTTTTTGGAAATAAATAGAACAGATTTGACTTTTTTAATTCAAAATAGAATCACTAAAGTTCATTTTGGTATAAAATTTTTTTTTTAATTGTTATAAATAAAGTCGTGATTTTTTAAAGTTAGTCGAAAAATTGTAAGGTTTTTCGATCGAAAATTTTTGTTTTTGAAAATTTTTTAAAATTCTTTGGTAATAATTAGAACAAATTGGTCTATTTTGGGTGAAAATAGATATTTCAGTTTACTATTGGTTAAAATCTTTTTCCTCTATCTTTACAAAAAAAGTTTGGGCGATTTTTTAAACTTGGTTGAATTTTTAAAGTTAGGTTAAAGTTATTAAAAATTTTTACCAAGTTTAGGATTTTTTTTTAATTTTTTTGGAAATAAATAGAACAGATTTGACTTTTTCAGTTTAAAATAGAATCTTTAAAGTTCATTTTGGTATAAAAATCTTTTTTTAATTCTTATAAATAAAGTCGTTATGATTTTTTAAAGTTAGTCGAAAAATTGTAAGGTTTTCCGATCAAAAATCCTCGTTTTTGAAAATTTTTTAAAATTCTTTGGTAATAATTAGAACAAATTGGTTTATTTTGGGTAAAAAATAGATATTTTAGTTTACTATTGGTTAAAATCTTTTTCCTCTATCTTTAGAAATAAAGTCTGTGCGATTTTTTAAAGTTGGTTGAATTTTTTAAAAAGTTAGGTTAAAATCATTAAAAATTTTTACCAAGTTTAGAATTTTTTTTTAATTTTTTTGGGAATAAATAGAACAGATTTGACTTTTTTAATTCAAAATAGATTCTTTAAAGTTCATTTTGGTATAAATTTTTTTTTTAATTTTTATAAATAAAGTCGTGATTTTTTAAAGTTAGTCGAAAAATTGTAAGGTATTTCGATCGAAAATCTTCGACGTCTTTGAAAATCTTTTTAAATTCTTTGGTAATAATTAGAACAAATTGGTTTATTTTGGGTAAAAAATAGATATTTTAGTTTACTATTGTTTAAAATCTCTTTCCTCTATCTTTAAAAATAAAGTCTGGGCGATTTTTTAAAGTTAGTTGAATTTTTTAAAAAGTTAGGTTAAAGTTATTAAAAATTTTTACCAAGTTTAGGATTTTTTAAAATTTTTTTGGGAATAAATAGAACAAATTTGACTTTTTCAGTTCAAAATAGAATCTTTAAAGTTCATTTTGTTATAAAAATCTTTTTTTAATTCTTATAAATAAAGTCGTGATTTTTTAAAGTTAGTCGAAAAATTGTAAGGTTTTCCGATCGAAAATTTTAGTTTTTGAAAATTTTTTAAAATTCTTTGGTAATAATTAGAACAAATTGGTTTATTTTGGGTAAAAATGGATATTTTAATTTACTGTTGGTTAAAATCTCTTTCCTCTATCTTTAAAAATAAAGTCTGGGTGATTTTTTAAAGTTGGTTGAATTTTTTAAAAAGTTAGGTTAAAATCATTAAAAATTTTTACCAAGTTTGGGATTTTTTTTAATTTTTTGGGGAATAAATAGAACAGATTTGACTTTTTCAGTTTAAAATAGAATCTTTAAAGTTTATTTTGGTATAAAAATCATTTCTTAATCTTTAAAAATAAAGTCTGTGCGATTTTTTAAACTTGATGGATTTTTTTTTCAAATTCTAGTATGAAATTTTATGTTTTTGTTTAACCATTATTTATGAATTTTTCAATTAAGTTAAAAAATTATTTTCTTTTGTTGTTTGTTTTGTTATAAATTGTTGTTTCTCATAAGTAATTTTGTTCATCACCTTGACACGAGTATACTTTGAAAAGAATACCTTCCATCAACATCTCGTTATTGATCTCGTTATGGAATATTGCGAATGACTAAACAAATTTTTCTCACATAGCAGAAATTAAAAATTTGAAATTAGAAATTAAAAAAAGAAAAAAAATTAGTTTTGTGTATAAAAAAAATTGTTCATTCTCCAATTAGCAATGGTGTTTGGCAATCATAAAAGAGCGGACATCTACTAGCAATATTCCGAAGTGTTTCGTCATCATTCCGGAACGAAATTTAATGATATATCAGAAAATTGCAACTTGAATTTTTTTTCCCAACCAACATATTTCTATATCTTCAATGTCGATCTTAGAAAAACTTTTAAAGAACAGTTTCCCCCGCGCTTTTGTAACTTGTATAACTTGTGTAACTTGTGTAACTTGTGTAATTTTTGTTTAATTAGTTTTTGTGATGATAATTGCGGATATACCATTCGGTTTAAACACGGTTCGTTACCTCCGTTTTTCTACATAACGCAATGTTGTTATTTATGATATTTACAATTATTAATTTATCAATACAAACGTAATTTTTAATTTAATATTAAAAAAAAAAATTAATAACATAAAAACCAGGTCGTAAAACGGAACAAGTACTTTAGATTTTTAACCTTGATAGCGAAAACCTGTTGTTACTTCAATGCTATTCACCTGAATTCACGTGATATGACATTATGAACAAATCTTATCTTTTTAAGTGTATTTTTACAAGGGGATTTTCACAATAAGGAAATACATCTTTATTTCTTGGTAAAAGAGTAATCGTTTTGGTTTAATAAACCAAGGTTTCTGAATGATTGTTGCCAAACAGTGATAATGACCTTTAACCACAAATCGAATCGTCATTCAACATTGAAAGAAAAACCGATTAAACCAAATCATTGAATGTCATAAGTAAAAGTCCCTTTTTTTATTTACGTTCAACTTAACACAATGTATAATCACTTAACCAGGTGTTGTGTGAAATTTTCGAATTGCGTAACAGAAATTTCTTTTACTTTCTGTAACCGATTGAGAAAAACAAAGGAAATTGTAGGATGAAAGTTTTTCTCAAGAAAATCTTCTTTTTCTCGTTGGCATATTATAAAAAATTTTAATATAATGAATTACTTGGAAAATCTTTTTTCTATAAGTAAGGAGTATCATTTGAATTTTATGTATTTTATGTATGTTTAACTAATCATTTTCTAAAAATTTTATTAAAAAAAAAATTTTTTTATTAAAATGAATTTTAATAAAAATTGACATTTTTAAAAAATAATATCTAAAGAAATAACTGCTGTTGAGAATTGAAATTTTATGAGAATTTAGATTAATAATCAATCTTTATTTTTACCAAAGAAAAATTTTCTACGACTTTTAGTTTTTCTGTCAGAGACGAAATCCTAACCTAACTTTATTTTACATGTCCATTAAAATTTGTCATTTTTTAAAAATTCATATCTAAAAAACTATTTGTTATTAAAACTTGAAATTTTATGACGATTTAGACTAATGATTAATCTTTATTTTCACCAAAGAAAAATTTCCTATCACTTTTAGTTTTTCCCCCAGAGATGAAATTCTAACCCAACTTTTCTCTAAAATTTGTCAATTTTTAAAAATTCATATCTAAAAAACTAATTGTTATTAAAACTTGAAATTTTATGACGATTTAGATTGATAAGTAGTCTTTATTTTTACCAAAGAAAAATTTTCTACGAATTTTAGTTTTTCCCTCAGAGATGAAATTCTAACCTAACTTTTCTCTAAAATTTAATTTTTGAAAATTCATATCTAAAAAACTAATTGTTATTAAAACTTGAAATTTTATGACGAATTAGATTAATAATTAATCTTTATTTTTACCAAAGGAAAATTTCTTACGACTTTTAGTTTTTCCCCCAGAGATGAAATTTCAACCTAATTTTTCTCTAAAATTTGTCAATTTTTAAAAATTCATATCTCAAAAACTAATTGTTATTAAAACTTGAAATTTTATAACGGTTTAGATTAATAATTAACCTTTATTTTTACCAAAGAAAAATTTTCCAAGACTTTTAGTTTTTCCGTCAGAGACGAAATTCTAACCTAACTTTTCTCTAAAATAAAACTTAATTTAGATAATGTTATAATACTGAAATTTGAGATAACACATAAATTTTAGGAGGGAGTAATGAGATTTCATAGCTCTATTAGAAAGTATAATGGAAATTGCCATTTTGAAGCTACTAGTCTCTATACAGATCTTTAAGTAGCTTCTACGAGGTTACTAATAACCTCTGTGAAGGAGTTTTTTTCCGTATTTGTTTAATTATTTAGTAATGTCTACCGCCTCAGCTATCAAATTTAATAGTTTATTATTAAAAATAGAATTTGACATTGCAGGGCAAATTTATTAAATTATAACATTTTTTTTTAAGGACAGTTACTGGTTGTGAGGTATGTTGTACTTCGCTGACGAAAAATAATAAATAACATGGTGTTACATTTAATTGGCAAGTGAGTATTTGACCATTTCCAAGCAATTAATCAGCTGTGTGCTATTTGGCAGTGCGATTTTGGAACGTTAAAGATTCCTAGATGAGGCTAAAAGTAGATGCTTGAAAATGTAAACTTCCGCTTCTCTTTTAGGGTAATAATGTTTCTTTGTAATATTTTTTAATTCTATGAGCTGTTTAATTTCCAAAAATTCATTTATAAAAGTCGTCAGTAGAAACATTTAATGAATATTCTAAAATCGCAACAAAAAAAAGAATCAATTTGAGAATATGATACTTACTATAACAATTTTTACAAAAGCCATGGAACTTATGGAGTGAAAAATTTTACCATAGTTGTCCTTATGGTTGAATTATATCAGAAAAATGATTTTCAGCGAAATTCAAGTCTTTTCGATTTTTCTAATTTTGGTCATTTTAGAAATTTTGACTTTGAGTTTATGTAACTCAGCCGTTGGTCATCTGATTTTCGTACGGTTTGTTTTAAATGATTTTACATTCAATTTTGAATAAGATTTTAGAGGGATATCGTCCTGTCGGATTCGGAAAATTATTGACGGCGCTATCAATACATGAAGTCAGCGCACTGGAAATTCATTAGTTTCCAGCGATTTTCTAAAAATACCAAAAGACTTACGGTGAAATGCTGTTCACCATCGCTTTCCTCATGGTCAAATTTAGTTTAATAGTGATTTATAAATACATATAAACCCATTTCGATTTTTTGGGTTTTCAGTCATTTTAGAAATTTTGACTTTGAGCTCGCGTAACTCAACTATCGGTCGTCTGATTTTCATACAGTTTGTTTTCAACGATTTTCTATTCAATTTTAAATCAGATTTTAGAGAGGTGTTGTTGTTCCGGATTCGGAAAATTATCGACGGCGCTATTAATATATGAAGTCAGCACACTGAAAATGCGCTATCTCCCAGCGATTTTTTAGAAGAACTAAAAGACTTACGGTAAAACGCAGTGCACCATCGCTTTCTTAGTAATCGAATTTGGTTTAATGTTGATTTTTATCAAAATCCGAGTAATTTTGATTTTTTGGATTTTCGGTAATTTTAGAAGTTTTAATTTTGAGCTCACAAAACTCAGCTACCAGTCGTTTAATCTTCATGCGGTTTGTTTTAAAAGATTCCTCATTTAACATTGAATAAAATTTTGTAAGGACGTGGTAATACCGAATTTGAAAAGTTTTTATGATTTTTTTTCTGAACATCTACACTGAAAATTAAACGAAACTCTTTCCAATTTTTCTGGAAAACTAATAGACCTATGAAAAAACGGATTCAAACATTATTTTCCCCATTGTCGAATTATAGCAGAATGTGATAATTAGCAAAATCCGAATACTTTCAATTTTTATAAAAATTCCATATCCCTTTCGGTTTTTAGTTATTTCAGAAATTTTGACTTTGAGGTCGCGTAGCTCAACTGTCGGTCGTTGGATTTTCATACGGTTTGTTTTAAACGATTCCCTATTCAATTCTGAATAAGATTCTGGAAGAGTTTTTCCGTGTTGCACTCAGAAATTTTGTAAGGAATATTTTTTCAAACCTCTACATCGAAAATTAGACGAAAATTATTTTTTTTTTCTTTTTTTCATTGTATTAAGATTCTGATTGTTTGAAGTATTTAGAGTTGTTTAAAAAGTATTTATCTATACCGAAATCGTTCCCTCAGTGAATAATCGTACTATTAATGTATGAAATCAGTGTACTGATAATTCGCTATTTTCCACCGATTTTTTTAGAGAAACTGAAAGACTAACAGTGAAACGCTTTTCATCATGGATTTCCTCATAGTTAAATTTAGTTTAATAGTGATTTTCAGTAAAATCTGAGTACTTTTGATTTTCGACAAAAATTCCATATAAAAAACGCCTTTCGATTTTTTCGGATTTCGACCATTTTAGAAATTTTGACTTTGAGCTCACGTAACTTGGGTGCGATTCGTTTAATTTTTATGAGGTTTCTTTTACATTATTCTCCATTCAATATTGAATAAAATTTTAGAAGGAAGTTCGAAATTCCGGGTTCGAAAAGTTTTTTACGAATTTTTTTTCAAACCTGTGAATCAAAGAATTAGACAAAATGTTGAATATTTTTCTGGAAAACCAAAAGACCTAGGGAAAAACGGATTCCACCATCGTTTTCCCCATTATCAAATTATAGCAAAACATGACAATCAGTATAATCCAAGTACTTTTGATTAAAAAAATCCCAATAAACCCCTTACGTTTTTTTTGAATTTCGATCATTTTAGAAATTTTGAGTTTAAACTCGTGTAACTAGGGTGTGGAACATTTACTTTTCATGAGGTTTGTTTTAAAAGATTCTTCAATCAATATTGATTCCAAAACATTTTTACGAATTTTTTTTCGAACCCCTGCACCGAAAAATTAGACAAAAATTGAAAAATTTTTTTTGGAAAACTAAAAGACGGATTCCACCATCGTTTTCCTCATTTTCGAATTATGGCAAAACGTGACAATCAGCAAAATCTGAGTACTCACGATTTTTGTAAAAAATTCCATAATTAATTTAATGGATTTCGTCCATTTTAGAGATTTTGACTTTGAGCTCGCGTAACTCGGCTACGGTTATTTAATTCTCATGCGGTTTGTTTTAAATGATTCTCTATTTAATATTAAATAAGATTTTACAACGACGTAACTATACCTTACTTGAAAATTTTTTTATGATTTTTTTCCGAAGCTTTATATTGAAAAATCGGACGAAAACTTTTACAATTTTTCTAGAAAACCAAACGACCTACTGAAGAATGGATTCTGCCATCGTTTTTCTCTTTATCAAATTATACCAAAACGTGACAATCAACAAAATTCGAGTACTTTCGATTTTTATAAAAATTCCATAAAAAATTCGATTTTTTCAGGATTTCAGCCATTTTAGAGATTTTGACTTTGAGCTTCTGTAACTCAGCCGTCGGTGGTCTGATTTTCATACAGTTTATTTTAAACGATTCCCCATTCAATTCTAAGTAAGACTCCAGATATTATCGTGCCGGACTCAGAAAATTTCTGACGAAAATTTTTCCGAACCTCTACACTGAAAAATTAAAGAAAAATTTTGAAATTTTTTTTTTATTTTATTGTAAATTCTGACTATTTGTGTTGAGAATCGTTTAGAAAACACTTATCTATATGATAAAATCTTTCTTTATCCGAGTAATCGAACTATTAACGTATGAAATCACTGTACTGAAAATTCGCTATTTTCCACCGATTTTTGCAGAGAAACTGAAATGCTTACAGCGAAACACTTTTCACCATCGTTTTCCTCATGGTCGAATTTGGTTTAATACTAATTTTCATCAAAATTCGAGTACTTTTGATTTTTGAGAAAAATTATAAACTCCTTTCAATTTTTCAGAACTTCGACCATTTTAGAAATTTTGATTTTGAGGTCGTGTAACTCGGCAGCGGTTCATTTAATTTTCATGCGGATTGTTTTAAATTATTCTCTATTCAATATTGAATAAAATTTTAAAAGGACGTAGTCATGCCGGGTTCGAAACATTTTTTAAGATTTTTTTTTTCAAACCTCTGCGTTAAAAAATCAGACAAAATGTTGAATATTTTTCTGGAAACCCAAAAGACGTAGGAAAAAAAACGGATTTCACTATTGTTTCCCTATTGTCGAATTACAGCAGAACGTGGCAATTAGTGAAATCTAAGTATTTTTAATTTTTATGAAAAATCCTGTCCCTTTCGATTTTTTCGGATTTGGAGCATTTTAGAAATTTTGACTTTAAGCTTGTGTAACTCGGCCGAGGTTCGCTTAATTTTCATGCGATTTATTTTAAATGATTTACCATTCAATATTGAATAAAATTTTGGAAGGAAGTGAACATGCCAGGTTTGTAGAAATTTGTACGAATTTTTTTCGAATCTCTGCATCAAAACATCAGACGAAAATGTTGAACATTTTTCTGGAAAACCAAAAGACGTAGGAAAAAAAAACAGATTCCACCATCGTTTTCCCTATTGTCGAATTATAGCAGAACGTGGCAATTAGCAAAATCCAAGTATTTTTAATTTTTATGAAAAATCCTGTCCCTTTCGATTTTTTCGGATTTGGAGCATTTTAGAAATTTTGACTTTAAGCTTGTGTAACTCGGCCGCGGTTCGTTTAATTTTCATGCGATTTATTTTAAATAATTTTCCATTCAATATTGAATCAAATTTTGGAAGGAAGTGAACATGCCAGGTTTGTAGAAATTTGTACGAATTTTTTTCGAATCTCTGCACCAAAACATCAGACAAAAATGTTGAACATTTTTCTGGAAAACCAAACGACATACGGAAAAACGAATCCACCATCGTTTTCCCCATTATCGAATTAGAACGGAGCGCAACAATTAGCACAATCCGAGTATTTTCCATTTTTGAGAAGAATTCCGTAAAAATCCTCTTTCGATTTTTCAGTATTTCATCCATTTTACAAATTTTCACTTTGAGCTCCCGTAACATGGCCATCAGTGGTGTGATTTTCATACAGTTTGTTCTAAACGATTCCCCATTTAATTTTGAATAGGATCCTAAGAAGGTTTCATCGTGTGGGACTCGCAAAGTTTCTGACGACAAATTTTCTAGACTTTTCACCGAAAAATTAAACAAAAATTTTGAAATTTTTTTTTTTCATTTTATTGCAAATTTTGATTATTTTTGTTAAACATCGTTTAGAATACACTTATCTCTATGATAAAATCTTTCCTCAACTGAATAATCGTACTATTAACGTTTGAAATAAGTTTGAAATTTTGACAAAAATTCTATTTTAAAAATTTTAACTTTGAGCCCCTGTAACTTAGCCATCAGTGGTCTGATTTTCATGTAGTTTGTTTTAAACGATTCCCCATTTAATTCTAAGTGACACTCTAGAAGGGTATCATCGTGCCGCACTCGGAAAATTTGTGACGAAAATTTTCCGAACCTCTACACCGAAAACTTAAACAAAAATTTTGAAAAAAAAATTTTTCATTTTAATGCAAATTCTGATTATTTGTGTCGAGAATCGTATAGAAAACATTTTTCTATATGATGAAATCGTTCCTTCACCGACTAATCGTTCAATCAATGTATGAAATAAATGCAGTGGAAATTCACTATTTTCCATCGATTTTCTGAAAAAACCAAACGACTTATGGTGAAACGCATTTCACTATCGTTTTCCCCATAGTCGAATTTGGTTTAATAGTGATTTTCAGCAAAATCGAAGTACTTTTGATTTTTGAGAAAAATTCCATATAAACCCCTTTAGATTTTTTGGGTTTTCGGTCATTTTAGAAGTTTTGATTTTGAGCTCACATAACTCAGCCGCCGATCGTTTAATTTTCCTGCGGTTTGTTTTAAGTGATTCCCCATTTAATATTGAATAAGATGTTGCAAGAACGTAGTCATATCCAATTCGAAAAGTTTTTTATGATTTTTTTTTCTGAACATCTACACTCAAAACTCAAACGAAATTCTTTACAAATTTTTCTGGAACACTAAAAGACCTACGGAAAAACGGATTCAACCATCGTTTTCCTCATTGTCGAATTATAGCAGAATGTAACAATCAGCAAAATCCGAGTAGTTTCAATTTTTATAAAAATTCCATATAAACACCTTTCGATTTTTCACGATTTCAACCCTTTTTGAAATTTTTACTTTGAGCTTATGTAACTCAGCCGCGGATCATTTAATTTTCATGCGATTTGTTTTAAATGATTCTCCATTCAATATTGAATAAAAGTTTACAAGGACGTTAATATGCTAGGTTCGAAAAATTTTTTACGAATTTATTTCGAACCTCTGCTTTTCTAGAAAATTAAAAGAGCTACGGAAAGACGGATTCAACCATTGTTTTCCTCATTGTCGAATTATAGCAGAATGTGATAATTAGCAAAATTCGAGTACTTTTGATTTTTATAAAAAATTCATACAAACCCCTTTCGATTTTTTTGGATTTTGGCTATTTTAAAAATTTTGACTTTGAGCTCGGATAATTTAAGTGTCGATCATCTGATTTTCGTGCGGTTTGTTCTAATCGATTCTCCATTCAATTCTTAGTAAATTCCTAAAAAGGTGTCATCGTACCAGACTCGGAAAATTTCTGACGAAAATTTTTCTAAACCTCTACACCGAAAAATTAGACGAAAATTTTGAAAAAATTTTTTTTTCATTTTATAGCTAATTCTGATTATTTGTGTTGAGAATCGTTTAGAAATCATATATTTATATGATAAAATCGTTCCTTCATCGAGTAATCACACAATCCAGGTATCAAATTCCCATCTAACTTCCAACTGGTATTTTAAACAAACCAAAGAATTTATTCCCAAACGTATTACATCATTTTACATAGAAACAAAACAAAAAAAAAAGTATAATTTGACATTCACCAGATTTGAAATGTACTTGATTAAAGTACACTTATAACATGACATAAATTTCTCCCTCAACTTTCATTTTTTTAAATCTTAAAACACTCTCAACCATCAATTTAAACAACCACAAACCATCTAAGTAGTGACTTTGAGTCTAACGTATCTTATAATTATTGTTGTACACCTTGTCATAAATAATTACGATCGTAAATATAGATGGTGATTTAACGACTTGTATGTTGTAAATACCATAAACATATCCTGTTCTACTTTTATACATTTATTATTTTCTTAATAATTATTATAATATATTAAAGTAGTAAGCAAGTAAGCCTAGCTCTTTTTTTAATAGTTTTTTTGGAAATCGCTTTCCGGACGATCCAATGGTTTTATTTTGGGGGGTCCGTGACCGATTTCGGAAAAACGGCCCTGAAAATGGAACGACGTTGCGGTACCCCTAATTGAAATTAAAATTCTCGATCGTCCGCCTGTCATTTTCGTTAATTTTCGAACGCACTTTTTGTCCAAAAAGCCACCGGCTCGGCGACTCTGCTTCCGGCTAACCTTCTGAACGGCTTTATAACGCAACGTTGTACGCAAATCGGGGCTCCTTTGGACCCGAAACGGCCTATTTAAGCCCTAAACGAAGTCCCCGTTTTCCGTCATTTTCGATTTGAACCGATAAAACACTTGGTTCAATTTTCATAAACGTTATTTATTATTCTAACCACGCTAATGCCACACGAAAAGTCAAAACGATCGGTTTATTAATAATTATCAAATATTTAATTTATACAGAGCAAAAATTCGAATAAATTTCACTAAAAATAATTAAATTCTTGAAAATATCACCAAAAATTTAAATAAGTTTCTAAAAATTCAAAGTTACTAAAATTTTTAATAATTCCACCAAAAACTTATAAAATTTGTAAAAATTCCACCAAAGCTACCAAAATTTTTAACAATTCCACCAAAAACTTGCTGAATTTTTAAAAAATATACTAAAATTAAGTTTAATTTCGTCAAGAATTGATTAGATTCTTAAAAATTTCACAAAAATAAAAAAGTAATAATAAAGATTCCACAAAAGTTAGTTAAATTGAATGTAATTTCATCAAAAATTATTAAATTTGGGGACAATTCTACTAAAAACTTTGTGAATTTTTTAAAAATTCCACCCAAAATCAATAAAATTGGTAAAAATTCCACGAAAAACTTTCTATATTCGTAAAAATTCAAAGTTACCAACATTTTTAACAATTCCACCAAAAAAGTACTAAATTTTTTCAATTTTCCACCAAAGCTACAAAAATGTTGAATAATTCCACCAAAAACTTACTGATTTTTAAAAAATACCACCAAAAACTTACCAAATTTATAAAAATTCTACTAAAATTACCAATATTTTTAACAATTCCACCAAAAGTGATTAAAGTTAATAAAAATTCCACCAAGGTTATCAACTTTTTTAACGATTCCATCAAAAACATACTGAATTTTATAAAAATTCCACCAAAAATTAATAAAATTGGAAAAATTTCACTAAAAACTTACTAAAGTCGTAAAAATTCCATAAAAAAACACTGAATTTCTGTAAAAATTCCATCAAAAATGAATAAAATTCGCAAAAATTCCACCAGTGTTATCAACATTTTTGATAATTCCACCAAAAATATACTGAATTTTTTAAAAATTCCACCAAGAATTAATACAATTTGCAAAAATTCCACCAAAAACTTACTAAATTCATAAGAATTTTACCAAAAATACTGAACTATTTTAAAATTCCATCAGAAATGAATAAAATTCGCAAAAATTCCACTAAAGCTATTAAAATATTTACCAACTACACCCAAAACTTACTGAATTTTTTTTACTCCATCTAAAACTTACTGATTTTTAAAAAATACCACCAAAAACTTACCAAATTCATAAAAATTCTACTAAAATTACCTACATTTTTAACGATTCCACCAAAAATGATTAAAGTTAATAAAAATTCCACCAAAGTTATCAACTTTTTTAACAATTCCATCAAAAACATACTGAATTTTATAAAAATTCCACCAAAAATTAATAAAATTGGAAAAATTTAACTAAAAACTTACTAAATTCGTAAGAATTCCATAAAAAAACATTAAATTTTTTAAAAATTCCATCAAAAATGAATAAAATTCGCAACAAATCCACCATTGCTATCTAAATTTTTGATAATTCCACCAAAAACATAGTGAATTTTTTAAAAATTCCACCCAAAATCAATAAAATTGGTAAAAATTACACGAAAAACTTACTATATTCGTAAAAATTCAAAGTTACCAACAATTTTAGCAATTTCACCAACAACGTACTAAATTTTTTCAATTTTCCGCCAAAGCTACAAAAATGTTGAATAATTCCACCAAAAACTTACTGATTTTTAAAAAATACCACCAAAAACTTACCAAATTCATAAAAATTCTACTAAAATTACCAATATTTTTAACAATTTCACCAAAAATGATTAAAGTTGATAAAAATTTCACCAAAGTTATCAACTTTTTTAACGATTCCATCAAAAACATACTGAATTTTATAGAAATTCCACCAAAAATTAATAAAATTGGAAAAATTTCACAAAAGACTTACTAAATTCGTAAAAATTCCATAAAAAAACACTGAATTTTTAAAAAATTTCATCAAAAATGAATAAAATTCGCAAAAATTCAGTGTTATCAAAATTTTTGATAATTCCACCAAAAATGTATTGAATTTTTTAAAAATTCCATCAAAAATTAATACAATTTGCGAAAATTCCACCAAAAACTTACTAAATTCATAAGAATTTTACCAAAAACACTGATTTTTTTTATTCCACCAGAAATGAATAAAATTCCCAAAAATTCCACCATTGTTATCAAAATTTTTGATAATTCCACCAAAAACATACTGAATTTTTTAAAAATTCCACCAAAAATTAATACAATTTGCAAAAATTCCACCAAAGATTTACTAAATTCATAAGAATTTTACCAAAAGCACTGTATTTTTTATTCCACCAGAAAATGAATAAAATTCGCAAAAATTCCACCAGTGTTATCAAAATTTTTGATAATTCCACCAAAAATATATTGAATTTTTTAAAAATTCTATCAAAAACTTACTAAATTCATAAGAATTTTACCAAAAACACTGAATTTTTTTTAAATTCCACCAGAAATGAATAAAATTCGCAAAAATTCCACCAAAGCTATTAAAATATTTAACAACTACACCCAAAACTTACTGAATTTTTTTTATTCCACCAAAATCTTACAAAAATCCTAAATATTACACCCAAATTGTCAACATTTTTAACAAATCTACCAAAAACTTACCAAATTTTTTAAAAATTCCACCAAAATGTCCAAATTCTTTTAAAATTCCACCAAAAATCAATCAAATTAGAAACAATTTCATTAAAAATTAACTAAAACCTTGAAAATTCCAACAAAAACTTAGTAAATTCATAAAAATTTTACCAAAGTAACTAATATTTTTAATAATTCTACCAAAACTAATGAATTTTTTAAAAATTCCACCAAAAAACTTACAAAATTTGTAAAAATTCCACCAATGTTATCAAAATTTTTGATAATTCCACCAAAAACATACTGAATTTTTTTTATAATTCCACCAAAAACTTATTAAATTCATAAGAATTTTACCAAAAACACTGAATTTGTTTAAAATTCCACCAGAAATGAATAAAATTCGCAAAAATTCCACCAAAGCTATTAAAATATTTAACAACTACACCCAAAACTTACTGAATTTTTTTATTCCACCAAAAACTTACAAAGATCCTAAAAATTACACCGAAATTTTCAACATTTTTAACAATTCTACCAAAAACTTACCAAATTTTTTAAAAATTCCACCAAAATGTCCAAATTCTTTTAAAATTCCATCTAAAATCAATCACCTAGAAACAATTTCATTAAAAATTAACTAAAACCTTGAAAATTCCATCAAAAACTTAGTAGATTCATAAAAATTCCACCAAAGTTACTAAAATTTTTAATAATTCTACCAAAAATAATGAATTTTTTTTAAATTCCACCAAAAAACTTACAAAATTTGTAAAAATTCCACCAAAAATTTACCAATTTTTTTTTAATTCCACCAAAAACTAAATTCGTAAAGCTTCCACCAAAGTTACCAAAATGTTGATCAATTCAACCAAAAAACAATAAATTTTTTTTAGAAAAATACTAAAAATAAAACTAAACTAGTATTATAATTATAATTATATTATATTAACTTATACAAATTCTTAATTAAATTAATCCTTTAATAATACATTTGCGATCAATAAAGTAGAATAATGAATAAATCCCCATTAATTAAATCACACGTGGATTGATTTGATTTAACGATATCATCGTCAATCAGTATAATAAATATTTATATTTAATTAAACAAATCAAACAGAGTTGAAGAGCAACAAAAACAAAATTAATTGGAATATATGAAAGATGCAGGTGGAATAAAATTGAATGGAAATGAGGAAAAAGTTAAAAAATAATATGCTAATGGATTTATTGGAATTTAAAATGATATAACTTCTCGAAGAATTCTATTTGTTCTTTAGTTTTAAATTATTCTTGATTTTCTTCTCTTGGTACTTCTTAAGATTTCTTAGGACTTCTTAAGATTTTTGTTGACAAAGTCTCTTCATGTTTTAGATAGAAGTGTTGGGTTTTTTTGTTTGGTTAATGAGTGTGCGAGTGTAGAGTGGTTGAAGATGATATCTGAAATGGTTTGTTTGAGAAGCAACAGTAGTGGTAACAGAAGCATAATCAAGCAGCAGGTTGGGATCCCCAATCTCCATCAGCCGGTGACGCACGCAGGCGTTTTCGCAACGAACGAACGGACGAAGCCGTGTGACGGGGGCCGCGTCGGGGTAGGGCCAGAACTACTTAAAAGCCGCAGAACCCCCTGCGACCCAATCACTTTGGTTTGCTTCTTCACGTCGGCAGAAGGTGTGCGTCTTCAGCGCTCTCCGACAGACGGTTAATACAACAATAACTACAGTCACTAATCGTGGTCGAGAAAACCTTTCGCAGCGTACTTGGAGACCAGCACTTCTGTCCTAACATCTTCAGCAGTGATCCATCCTTCAGTGGTTTCAGGCTGAAACTCCAGAGATAACTTTTCGAGAGAGGAACTTATTTTTCAACGAAAAAATTAAGGAAGAAATGGCAGCGGTTGCAGCAGCACAGAAGAATCGTGAAATGTTCGCTATCAAGAAATCTTATAGTATTGAGGTAAGTGGTGATTTTTTGAGAATTAATATCTTTAATGACTTTTAAGTCTTTTCTAAACTTTTACTAAAAATAATTTGCTTAACTATATCCAATAAGAAAGATGGTATAATTAATCAAAAATCAAGTCTTAATTCAATTCATTCCAATTAACATTTTTAACTGTATTTTAAAATTTAACAAAGGTCAAAATTATTTTAACAAAAAGGTTAATCTAAAATGATTTCAACTTTTGTATATTAATTGGAACTTATTGTACCATCTTTCTTTAAATGTCAATAGTTAAACAAAATAATTCATATCACTATTACAATAATAAAACACATTAACATCAATATTATTCTTAAAGTAGATTTTTTAAAGAATATAATCATTGAATTGTTTCATAAAAACTAAATTCCATTCTCTGCTATAAAAGTAAACGGGTTGAAAGCATTCATACGAATTAAATTGAAGGTGAACGAATCTTGGTATTTTTGTTGCCAACCAAGGGCAACATTTTTGCGAAAAAAAGATTACTTGTCACATTAAAATTCCTTTCCGGAGTAATTTTCAAGATAATTTCACATTAAAGTTTTTTCCACGTTTTCAAGCCAACAAGATAATAAAAGTGGTAAATTTTTTCAAGGTAAATGTATACGAAACGATTTCCTTATCTTAAATTCTACTAAATCTTAAAATAGAGACTAAAAGATGTTTTTAAATCTTGATTCATGTAAATAATATTGGCAGGATTTTCTAAAATTAGTCTTTTTGTACTTATTTTCTAAAACTAGTTTATATAAATGTCAAAATGTAAAGAAAAATAAAAAAAAATCTGGCTCAAAATGTTTATAATAAAATGGATAGCTTTTTGTGTTATTTTAAAGAAGAAGATTTAATTTATCTTTGATTAAAAAAATTTTTGTTTAATAACTAGAAATAAACTTGGTATGATTTTTTAAAATTGATAACATTTATAAAAAAATCTCTCTCTAAATTTCCATGGAACAATAAATTTCTATGAATTATTTTAAAGAAGACATATCAATCTATTATTAGTTACAAGATCTTTTTTTGATTACTATAAATAAAGATGATATGAATTTTTAAAATTGATTTTCTTAAGTTAGAAAAGTGTCAAAAATTTTTACAAACTTTGAAAATATTTTAAATTTTTTTGACAACATTTAGAATAAAACGGTTTTTTTTCATAAAATTAAAATGTTTTAAGTTTTATTTAGAAAAAAATCTAATCAAAATCTTTAAAAATGAATTTTTGATGAATTTTTTTAAAAAATGATTAGTTTTCTAACCTAAAAAAATTTTTAGCAACTTTGAAAATTTTTTTCATTTTTTTGACAACACTTGGAATAAAACGGTCTTTTTAAATTAAAATTAGAATGTTTTAAGTTTCATTTAGAAAAAAAATCAAATCAAAATCTTTAAAAATGAATTTTTGATGAATTTTTACAATTGATTGATTTTCTTAAACTAGGTTAGAAGTGTCAAAAATTTTTAATCAACTTTGAAACTTTTTTTAATTTTTTTGACGACATTTAGAATAAAACGGTCCTTTTAACTAAAATTAGAATGTTTTAAGTTTCATCTAGAAAAAAAATCAAATCAAAATCTTTAAAAATGAATTTTTGATGAACTTTTAAAATTCATGGATTTTCTTAAGTTAGGTTAGAAGTGTAAATTTTTTTTATCAACTTTGAAAATTTTTTTTGTTTTTTTGACAACATTTAGAATAAAACGGTCTTTTTTATTCAAAATTAGTATGTTTTAAGTTTCCTTTAGAAAAAAAATTAAATCAAAATCTTTCAAAATGAATTTTTGATGAATTTTTAAAGTTGATCAATTTTTTGAGATATGATTTTTTTAATTGACTACTTTGACTAGTTGAATTTTTTTTTCTACCTTGCAACTTTTGTTACTCTAGAAGTTGATATAAAAATCGTTAGAATCAAATTTATTTCTTAAGTTTCAAGTCTTTAATCGGCATAAATCGATTAAAATAGCGTTTTTTCGGACAATTTTAAGAGATTACGTCTTATAACCCTTTACAATTTATATACGTTGATTGTTTATAATATACGTTTATGTTTTTTGAATATCGCGGCAAATAATACGTTTATAAGATCACATTTCGCTATTAACATTTCATCTTCGCAAAAATTGTAAATAAAAATTCTTCCAAAATCCCTTGAAAATTATATAAACAGCATTTGAAAACGTTTATTATTATTATTATTACATCCAAAGCTTTCAAAACTGGTTAGTTATGTTCATAAAAATTTATTATCCCTTTAGGAGGTTTACTCACCACTGAAATGTCTCTCGATGAGGTTTGTCCACCCCTAAAGTTCATTCGAAAAAATCAAAGATTTGTCCATCCTCATCAGATTTCTACGAAGTTTTCCCATTCCCGAAATGTCTTTTTACGACGTTTCCCCTGAAATTTACCACTGAAATGCTTCTGGGTTAGGTTTTTCAACCCCTGAAATGTCTCTCAAAGAGATTAATCCACCCCTAAAGTTCTTTAGAAAAATCAAAGATTTGTCCATCCTCAAATCAGATCTCTACGAAGTTTTCCCATACCTGAAATGTCTTTCAACGACGTTTTCTTACCCCTCGAATGTTTCGCGATTAGGTTTTCCTACCCCTGAAATGTCTCTCGACGAGATTAGTCCACCTCTAAAGTTTTTTTAGAAAAATCAAAGATTTGCCCATCCTCAAATCAGATCTCTACGAAGTTTTCCCATCCCTGAAATGTCTTTCAACGACGTTTCCCTACCTTTGAAATGTCTCTCGGTTAAGTTTTCTTACTTTTGAAATGTCTTTCGACGAGGTTAGTCCACCCCTAAAGTTCTATCGAAAACTCAAAGATTTGCCCATCCTCAAATCAGATCTTTACGAAGGTTTTCCCTCCCTGAAATGTTTTTCAATGATGTTTCCCTACCTCTGAAATGTCTTCCGGTTAGGTTTTCCTACTCCTGAAATGTCTCTCGACGAGGTTAGTCCACCCCTAAAGTTCTTTAGAAAAATCAACGATTTACCCAGACTCAAATCAGATTTCTATGAAATTTTCCCCTCCCTGAAATGTTTTTCAATGATGTTTCCCTACCTCTGAAGTGTCTCTCGGTTAGGTTTTCCTACCTCTGAAATGTCTCTCGACGAAGTTTTGACCCCTGAAATGTCTCTACCCCTGAAGTCCACCCCTAAAGTTATTTAGAAAAATCAAAGATTTGCCCATCCTCAAATCAGTTCTCTACGAAGTTTTCCCATCCCTGAAATATCTTTCAACGATGTTTCCCTACCCCTGAAATATATCTCGGTTAAATTTTTCTATCCCTGAAATTTCTCTCGGCTAAGTTTGTCCACCCCTGAAGTTTATTCGAAAAATCAAAGATTTGCCCATCCTCAAATCAGATCTATACGAAGTTTTCCCATCCTTGAAATGTCTTTCAAAGACGTTTTCTCATTCCTAAAATTTCTCTCAGCTAGATTTGTCCACCCCTGAAATTTATTCAAAAAATTAAAAATTTGCCCATCCTCAAATCGGATCTTTAAAGTTTTCCCGCTACTGAAATATCTCTCAGCGATATTTTCACACCCCTAAAATGTATTTAAACTAGGTTTGTCCACCCTTAAAGTTCATTCGAAAAATCAAAAATTTGCCCATCCTCAAATCGAATTGTTACGAAAATTTCCCACCCCTGCAACCCTGCTTTTCTCTTTCGGCGTTTGTTCATTCCTGATAGACGAGTTTCAAACTGCATCTTTACCAATGAATTTTTAGCTAAAGAAGGATAATAAAGAAAAATCTATCAATAAATTTGTATAACAAAACAAACACATTTTTATGAATTATTTTAAAGAAGACATTTCAACCTATCTTTAGTTAAAAAATCTTTTTCAAATTTTAATAAATAAAGTGAATATGATTTTTTTAATTGACCATTTTTCCTGCATTAAGATTAGGTTACAAAGATGTATAAAAAAAATTTGTCTCTAAATTTGTATGAAAAATCAAATTAAATTTCATTTTAAAGAAGACATTTCCATCTCTCCTTATTTAAAAAATATTTTCCAAATTTTAATAAATATAGTAGGTATAATTTTTTTAAAATTGGTAATTTTTCATGTTAGGTTATAAAAGTGTATAAAAAATTTTCTCTCTAAATTTGTATGCAAAATCAGATAGATTTATATGAATTATTTTAAAGAAGACATTTCAATCTATTATCAGTTACAAAGTCTTTTCTTAATTCGAATAAACAAAGATGGTATGATTTTTTAAAGTTGACTTTTTTTTGTACTTATGTCATAAATTTCAAATCTTTCAATCAAATTTTTATTAACTTTGAAAATTTTTCTAAATCTTTTAACAACACTTAGAATAAAACGGTATTTTTAAATTAAAATTAGAATATTTTAAGTTTCATTTAGAAAAGAAATCAAATCAAAATCTTTAAAAATGAATTTTTGATGAATTTTTTAAAAAATGGTTAATTTTCTAGCTTAAAAAAATTTTTACCAAATTGGAGAATTTTTTAATTTTTTTGACAACACTTGGAATAAAACAGCCTTTTTTAATTAAAATTAGAATGTTTTAAGTTCCATTTAGAAAAAAAATCAAATCAAAATCTTTAAAAATGAATTTTTGACGAATTTTTAAAGTTATTTTCTTAAGTAAAAAAGTGTCAACATTTTTTTTCAACTTTGAATTTTTTTTTAAATTTTTTTGGCAACACTTGGAATAAAACAGTCTTTTTTAATTAAAATTAGAATGCTTTAAGTTTCATTTAGAAAAAAAATCAAATCAAAATCTTTAAAATTCAATTTTTTATGAATTTTTAAAAAAATGGTTAATTTTCTAACCTAAAAAAAATTTTACCAACTTTGAAAATTTTTTTAATTTTTTTGACAACACTTGGAATAAAACAGTCTTTTTTAATTAAAATTAGAATGTTTTAGGTTTCATCTAGGAAAAAAATCAAATCAAAATCTTTAAAAATGAATTTTTCATGAATTTTTAAAGTTAATTTTCTTAAGTAAAAAAGTGTTAAAATTTTTTCCAACTTTGAAAATTTTTTAAATTTTTTTGACAACACTTGGAGGAAAACAGCCTTTATTAATTAAAATTACAATGTTTTAAGTTTCATTTAGAAAAAAAATCAAACCAAAATCTTTAAAAATCAATTTTTCATGAATTTTTAAAATTGATGGATTTTCCTAAGTTAGGTTAAGAAGTGTTTAATTGAGTTTTAAGCCTTATATAGAAAATAGAATAGTACAAAGTCCAAAGTTTTTAAGTCTATTACATCCCGTACTATGTATCCTATTAGTGATCTCATCAATTAATTAGATTTACCAGGTTTAAAGTCAGACAAAGTGTAAATTACAACTTAATTACAATCACCGTATGTGGTGATCTTTAGATCACCATATAAATAAGGATTGTAAACTAACATGAATAATTAACAATAAGAGCAAAGTTACTTTGAAATGTTTATATTTAGCTCACGTGAATTTCAAGGTCTGGTTTCAATTTTTAAATGACTATTATTAGCACTTAAAAAAAAAACAGGATTATTTGTATCGTAATTTTGGATCTTAATGTGGACGACTATATTTTCTTGGGATACTTTCTCATTGAATGGAGAGGAAATGGATTTCGAGTTTTCAACTTGAACACATTGTGAATCGTGACTCGTGACCCATACACTACCAAAATCACTTCCTGCCGAAAGGAGAAAGTATCATCATATAATCGGACGGTTTAGTCTTATGAAATTTTCGATGACCGGCGGTCATAGAATGGCAGACCTGTTCGGTTTGAGCGTACGTGCCAGAATCCGTGACACGCGAAGATTTCTCTTTGTTTACGTTTTTCCGCTCGCGTACGCGGCAAACACACGCACCGTTTTGAAATGCCTCTTTCAGTACTTTTAATACGGTACTTCTTTTCGATATATAATCAATTTTTTTTACTATAAGCGTGAAGGTCGTACTTCGTTAATAATATATCCAATAGAGGAGTATTTACGTGTAGAAGTTATTGCGTAATCGTAACCTACACCAAGCACAACTAAGGATACATTGAGATTTAAAAAAAGAAACGAAGAATAGTAGTTGAGAGATGTAATAAATTGTTACTACTGTATAAAGGAATTTTATATTTAAATTGGATTGAAAATAGTAGTTAATGATAGATTGAAAGATCTTTTTTAGAATAGCTTATTAAAATTTATATACTTTATTATCAAAATATTGTGGTAATTTTTTAAAAACACATCCTCATACTAAGAAAAATTTTCGAACTAATGTTTAGAAACTACAACTTTACTATATACAATTTGATATATCTAATAATAAGATCAAATTACACCCTTAAGAATAAAGTTTAACCTTAAAGATTTAAGGGTTGAATTCACAAACGATTCACACGATTGTTCTGAAGTCCCTAGACAAAGAACCGTTCATTTCCTAAAAGTTTTCGAACCGCCTAATTTGCTATTTCCCGTTCGTGTCATAGCCACAATTTGTCCTTTGATGAGTACCAAAGCACCAAAGAGGTTCGATATTAAGAAGTTTTTTTCTCTCGTTTTGTTTTAGAATGGCTATCCAGCAAGACGTCGTTCTTTGGTGGACGATGCTCGCTTTGAAACCCTTGTGGTGAAGCAAACCAAACAAACTGTACTGGATGAAGCACGTCTTAGAGCTAATGGTAAGGATTATTTTTGCTATACTATGTCATTTTGTCATTTTATTATGTTATTTTATTAAATTATTTTATTATATTATTTTGTAATATTATTTTAGTATGTTATTTTATTATATTAGAATTCATTATTTTACAACTCGATTAAAAATACTTTTTTAAAAATTCATATCTAAAAAACTAATTGTTGTTGAGACTTAAAATTTTATGAGGATTTAGATTAACACTTAATCTTTATTTCTACCAAAGATGAATTTTCTACGACTTTTAGTTTTTCCCTCAGATAAGAAATTATAACCTTTCAACTTAAATGTTTATTAAAATTTGTCACTTTTTGAAAATTTTTTAAAATTCTTTGGTAACAATTAGAACAAATTTGATTTTTTTAGTTCAAAATAGAATCTTTAAAGTTCATTTTGGTATAAAAATATTTTTTTTAATTCTTATAAATAAAGTCGTTATGATTTTTTAAACTTGGTCGAAAAATTTAAGGTTATATTCGATCGAAAATCCTCGTTTTTGAAAATTTTTTAAAATTTTTTGGTAATAATTAGAACAAATTGGTTTATTTTAGGTAAAAAATACATATTTCAGTTAACTATTAGTTAAAATCTATTTCCTCTATCTTTAAAAATAAAATCCGGGCGATTTTTTAAAATTGGTTGATTTTTTTAAAAAGTTAGGTTAAAATCATTAAAAATTTTTACCAAGTTTAGAATTTTTTTTAATTTTTGGGAAATAAGTAGAACAGATTTGACTTTTTCAGTTTAAAATATAATCTTTAAAGTTCATTTTGGTATAAGAATCTTTTTCTAATTCTTATAAATAAAGTCGTTGCGATTTTTTTAAAGTTGGTCGAAAAATTTAATGTTATATTCGATCGAAAAATCCTCGTTTTTGAAAATTTTTTAAAATTCTTTGGTAATAATTAGAACAAATTGATTTATTTTGGGTAAAAAAATAGATATTTCAATTTACTATTGGTTAAAATCTCTTTCCTTTATCTTTAAAAATAAAGTCTGGGCGATTTTTTAAGTTGGTTAAATTTTTTAAAAAGTTAAGTTAAAGTAATTAAAAATTTTTATCAAGTTTAGGATTTTTTTTAATTTTTCGATAATAAGTATAACAAATTTGACTTTTCCAGTTTAAAATAGAACCTTTAAAGTTCATTTTGGTATAATTTTTTTTTTAATTCTTATAAATAAAGTCGTTAGGATTTTTTTAAATTGGTCGAAAAATTTAAGGTTATATTCGATCGAAAATCCTTGTTTTTGAAAATTTTTTAAAATTCTTTGGTAATAATTAGAACAAAATGGTTTATTTTGGGTAAAAAACAGATATTTTAATTTACTATTGGTTAAAATCTCTTTCCTCTATCTTTAAAAATAAAGTCTGGGCGATTTTTTAAAGTTGGTTGAATTTTTAAAAAAAGTTAGATTAAAGTTATTAAAAATTCTTACAAAGTTTAGAATTTTTTTTAATTTTTTTGGGAATAAGTAGAACAAATTTGACTTTTTCAGTTCAAAATAGAATCTTTAAAGTTCATTTTGGTATAAAAATCTTTTTTCAATTCTTATAAATAAAGTCGTTATGATTTTTTAAAGTTGGTGGAAGAATTGTAAGGTTATGTTAGAAGCTTTTCAATTTCTAAAAATTCATATCTAAAAAACTAATTGTTCTAGTGATTTGAAAATTTATGAGGATTTAGATTAAAACTTAATCTTTATTTTTACCAAAGATGAATTTTCTACCACTTTTAGTTTTTTCTAGAGAAGCGAAATTCTAACCTAACTTAATTTACATGTCAATAAAAATTAGTCAATTTTTTAAAAATTCGTATCTAAAAAACTAATTATTATTAAATCTTGAAATTTTGCAAGGATTTAGATTAATATTTAATCTTTATTTTTTACCAAAGATGAATTTTCTACCACTTTTAGTTTTTTCTAGAGAAGTGAAATTCTAACCTAATTTAATTTACATGTCGATTATAATTTTTCAATTTTTAAAAATTCATATCTAAAAAACTAATTATTATTAAATCTTAAAATTTTGTGAGGATTTAGATTAATATTTAATCTTTATTTGTACCAAAGATAAATTTTCTACCACTTTTAGTTTTTTCTAGAGAAGCGAAAATCTAACCTAACTTTTACATATCGACTAAAATTAGTCAATTTTTAAAAATTCATATCTAAAAAACTAGTTATTATTAAATCTTCAAATTTGGTGAAGATTTAGATTAATGTTTAATCTTTATTTTTACTAAAGATGAATTTTGTGCTACTTTTAGTTTTTTCTAGAGAAGCGAAATTCTAACCTAACTTAATTTACATGTCGATTGAAATTAGTGAATTTTTAAAAATTCATATCTAAAAGACTAATTGTTATTAAATCTTGAAATTTAGTGAGGATTTAGATTAACATTTAGTATTTATTTTTACCAAAGATGAATTTTCTACCACTTTTAGTTTTTTCTAGAGAAGCGAAATTCTAACCTAACTTAATTTACATGTCGATTAAAATTAGTCAATTTTTAAAAATTCATATCTAAAAAACTAATTATTATTAAATCTTGAAATTTGGTGAGGATTTAGATTAATATTTGGTATTTATTTTTACCAAAGATGAATTTTCTACCACTTTTAATTTTTTCTAGAGAAGCGAAATTCTAACCTAACTTTATTAACATGTCCATTAAAACTTGTCAATTTTAAAAAATTCATATCTAAAAAACTAATTATTATTGAGACTTCAAACTTCATGGGAATTTAGATTAAAACTTAGTCTTTATTTTTACCAAAGATGAATTTTCCACCATTTTTAGTTTTTCCTAGAGAAGCGAAATTCTAACCTAACTTTTACATGTCGATTAAAATTAGTCAATTTTTAAAAATTCATATCTAAAAAACTAATTATTATTGAGACTTGAAATTTTATACGGATTTAGATTAAAACTTAATCTTTATTATTACCAAAGATGAATTTTCTATGACTTTTAGTTTTTCTCTCAGGAGAGGAAATGTAACTTCATGTCGATTAAAATTTCTTAATTTTTTAAAAATTCATATTTAAGAGATTAATTGTTATTGAGATTTGAAATTTTATTAGGTTTTAGATTAAAACGTAATCTTTATTTTTACCAAAGATGAATTTTCTTCCACTTTTAGTTTTTTCTAGAGAAGCGAAAATCTAACCTAACTTTTACATGTCGACTAAAATTAGTCAATTTTTAAAAATTCATATCTAAAAAACTAATTGTTGTTGAGACTTGAAACTTTATACGGATTTAGATTAAAACTTAATCTTTATTATTACCAAAGATGAATTTTCTATGACTTTCAGTTTTTCTCTCAGGAGAGGAAATGTAACTTCATGTTGATTAAAATTTCACAATTTTTTAAAAATTCATATTTAAGAGATTAATTGTTATTGAGATTTGAAATTTGGTGAGGATTTAGATTAAAACTTAATCTTTATTTTTACCAAAGATGAATTTTTTTCCACTTTTAGTTTTTTCTAGAAAAGCGAAATTCTAACCTAACTTAATTTACAAGTCGATTAAAATTAGTCAATTTTTAAAAATTCATATCTAAAAAACTAATTATTATTGAGACTTGAAATTTTATACGGATTTAGATTAAAACTTAATCTTTATTTTTACCAAAGATGAATTTTCTACCACTTTTAGTTTTTTCTAAAGAAGCGAAATTCTAACCTAACTTAATTTGACATTTTGATTAAAATTTAATTTTTAAAAATTCATATCTAAAAAAATAATTATTATTAAATCTTGAAATTTTGTAAAGATTTAGATTAATATTTAATATTTATTTTTACCAAAGATGAATTTTCTACTATTTTTAGTTTTTTCTAAAGAAGCGAAAACTAATTCTAACCTAACTTAATTTGACATTTTGATTAAAATTTTATTTTTAAAAATTCATATCTAAAAAACTAATTATTATTAAATCTTGAAATTTTGTGATGATTTAGATTAATATTTAGTATTTATTTTTATCAAAGATGAATTTTCTATCAGTTTTAGTTTTTTCTAGAGATGCGAAATTCTAACCTAACTTAATTTGACATTTTGATTAAAATTTAATTTTTAAAAATTCATATCTAAAAAAGTAATTATTATTAAATTTTGAAATTTGGGAAGGATTTAGATTAATATTTAATCTTTATTTTTACCAAAGATGGATTTTCTATCACTTTTAGTTTTTTCTAGAGATGCGAAATTCTAACCTAACTTAATTTGACATTTTGATTAAAATTTAATTTTTAAAAATTCATATCTAAAAAACTAATTATTATTAAATCTTGAAATTTTGTGATGATTTAGATTAATATTTAATATTTATTTTTACCAAAGATGAATTTTTTATCACTTTTAGATTTTTCTAGAGATGCGAAATTCTAACCTAACTTAATTTGACATTTATCAAAATGTCAAATTAAAACTTAATTTTTAAAAATTCATATCTAAAAAAGTAATTATTATTAAATCTTGAAATTTGGTGTGGATTTAGATTGATATTTAATATTTATTTTTAACAAAGATGAATTTCCTACCACTTTTAGTTTTTTTTTAAAGAAGCGAAATTCTAACCTAACTTAATTTGACATTTTGATTAAAATTTAATTTTTAAAAATTCATATCTAAAAAAGTAATTATTATTAAATCTTGAAATTTTGTGAGGATTTAGATTAATATTTAATCTTTATTTTTACCAAAGAGAAATTTTCTAGGATTTTTAGTTTTTCCCTCAGAGGAGAAAATGTAACCTAATGTCTTTAATTGGTGTTTTTAGACTTTTTAGACTTTTTACACATTAAAAAATAAACTGTATTTTTAAACTGAAATTATAATTTTATTATTTATAATTTTGCATGTTAGTTTGCATGATATTATTATTTTTTTTTTTCTTTTTTTTTATTTCCGTTTGGGTAGACTCCAGTTGTGAACCGGAAATCGAAGAACCAGTTCAAAAAGTAGAGCAGCAAGATGATGGAACAGGTAAGAGTTCGTATAGCAGTGCATACTATAATTTTCCCTCAAAATTCCCCATAACAATCACTCCGTACTTTCGTGAAGTGGCGGATACGAAAATGACCGTAACAAAGGCAACATAAAAGCCACGTCCGGCACTTCGAGTCGTGTCAAAAGTCAATTTTCACCCTCCATTTGCCCGGAGTAGTAAAAAAATGCTCGACTCTCGCATCGTAAAAGCGCGAGTTAATAAATTTTCGATTTACCTAATGGTCCTTTTATGTAGCAACGTCTTTTTCCACAGACGTCGGACTCACCGAGGAAGAAGTCATCTTACAAAATGCAGCCAGCGAACAAGCCGATGGAGATAAAGTTGTTCAAAAGGCGGCTTTAGTTCTCCGTTTGAAAGAAGGAATGAATTCCGTTTCGAGAGTATTGAAGACCGTTGAAAAATACAACGGAACCGTTTGTCATCTTGAAACTCGTCCTGGAAAAGGAGATTCTGCCCAAATGGATATGTTGGTTAAAGTTGAGATGTCTCGTCAAAATTTGTTGCAACTTATTAAATCTTTGAGGCAATCTTCTTCTTTAACTACTGTATCTTTAATGGGTGAAGATAACATCAGTGTTAAAACTCCATGGTTTCCACGTCATGCAAGCGAATTGGATAATTGTAATCATTTGATGACTAAATATGAACCTGATTTGGATATGAACCATCCTGGATTTGCTGATAAAGAATATAGAGCGAGACGTAAATACATCGCTGAGGTTGCTTTTGCTTATAAATAGTAAGTATAAAATTTTAAAATTTTTAATCATAAAGAACCTTGATAAATTTTTCAAAATGTAAATTAAGGGAATTAGACATTCAAATCAAATCAAATCAAATCTAATTAATCATAATAATTAACAATCGCTGATCTTGAGTTCTTGTGCAGACATTCCGTCTCCGCACATACCTGAAGGTAATTTCAGAAATGTGAATTGCCATTTAACCTTAATGCTAATAAGAAATTTTTGTTGCTTTTAATAACTTAACACGCCCACAATAAGTATAAACCGGAGAACCATTCTTGCGTATTAACCTTGGGGCGTGTTCTTCGATTAAATTAGGTCAAACGAAAGAATTTAAATGGTCCTTTCTTTTACTTCCAGTGGAGATCCAATTCCACACATTGAATACACCGAAACGGAAAATAAAACCTGGGCGGCAGTCTTTAACACCGTTAAAGATTTAATGCCGAAACACGCTTGCGTCGAATACAACAGAGTTTTTGCTAAATTAGAAGACGCCGGAATCTTCAGAGCGGATCGCATCCCTCAATTAGAAGACATGAGTAAATTCCTTCAAAGCCAAACCGGATTTACGTTACGTCCAGCTGCCGGATTATTAACTTCCCGTGACTTTTTGGCATCTTTGGCTTTCCGCATCTTCCAAAGTACACAATATGTCCGTCACGTCAACTCACCCTATCACACCCCGGAACCGTAAGTATCCGCTTTATATCATCAAAGCGTCAGATAATTAAGTTATTACGCCATTAAAGGGCGAAGCGTTCGTAATATCGGGGAACTTTAAACTAGTTTGCGCGATATTCGCCGGGAATAATGTTGTCCGAAGGGGATTTTAATTTAATTTCAGTCGAAATTGTAGCCGGATTTGTTTTATCGCATTACAGAGATTCCATCCACGAACTTCTCGGCCACATGCCTCTTTTAGCCGACCCCAGCTTCGCTCAGTTCTCCCAGGAGATCGGATTGGCTTCTTTGGGTGCCTCCGATGAGGAAATCGAGAAATTATCCACCGTAAGTCAAAGAGTATTATTCTATTCTTAACTTAATAGAATTCTGAATATGAATTTAATAGAGTTATAATTACGAGTTAACTTCAATAGGTTTAACTATGAGTTTCAATTGAATTATAAAAGAAAAAATTTTGTGCTAAAACGAAAATTTCAATTTATGTGGAAAATTTATCAGTAATCATATCTTATATAATCTTACCTTATATTAACTCTTTGAAGCATAGTGATATTCTTAAAATTCCAAATATTTTTTATTAATAACTTAATAATGGAACTAAAATGATTAATAATTAATTGAATTGCAATATGGATGAAAATTTTTCATTTTATTTCTATACTTTTAAGAGTTAAAGGAGTAAAATTGATGATATTATTTTGGAAAAGTTTTTATCAGCAAAATTACTTCCTCTTGAATTGATGAAAAAGTTACACTCGTTTATTAGTTTTATGGCATTTCAAAATGTTACTTCTAATGATCTCCAAAGTGATCATTTCTATTTCAATGTTGGTTTTCAAGACTTACAAGGTTAATAATAAAGTTTAGTGTGGTTAGATCTGACTAAGTTGGTCAGAATTAAAGGTACTATAACCCGAAATGGAGCTACACCATGAAAAAAAAGATGAAAAAGTAAGTCCTCACTCTGTAAGATTGCCGAGTACTCTTTCTTTAATTTGGGCTAAAGGACGCTTTAACATCGATCGGGCGCCTTCAAAAAAACCTTTTGATGTACTTGGGAGGTCGCTCCAAGGTCACCCAAGGTGACCCAAAATGCCTCAAAGGTCGGTCTAGGATGGTCGAAAAGTGGCTAGGCGATCGTTTAACACTCAATGGTGGGCCAAAAGATGCTTTAACTTCGATCGGGTGCCTCCAAAAAAACCTTTGAAGGCACTTGACTTTTATCAAAGTTTGGAGATCGCTCCAAGATGACCCAAAGTACCCCAAACGTCGATCTAGGGTGGTCGAAAAATGACCGAGCGATCGTTTAACCACTTAGTGATGGGCCAAAAGATGCTTTAACATTGATTGGACGCCACAAAAAAGACTTTTCGGGGCAGTTTGGAGGTCGCTCTAAGGTGATCCAAAGTGCCCCAAAGGTCTTTCTGGGGTGGTCAAAAAGTGGCTGAGCGATCGTTTAACCTCTCAATGGTGGGCCAAAAGATGCTTTAACTTCGATCGGGTGCCTCCAAAAAAATCTTTGGAGGCATCCGACTTTTACCAAAGTTTGGAAATCGCTCCAAGGTGACTCAAAGTGCCCCAAACGTCGATCTGGGGTAGTCGAAAAGTGGCCGAGCGATCGTTTAACCACTTAGTGGTGGGACAAAAGATGCTTTAACATTGATTGGACGCCTCCAAAAAAACCTTTCAGTGCAGTTGGTAGGTCACTTTAAGGTAACCCAAAGTGCCCCAAAGGTCTTTCTGGGGTGGTCAAAAGGTGGCTGAGCGATCGTTTAATCTCTCAATGGTGGGCAAAGGATGCTTTAACATCGATCGGGTGCCTCCAAAAAAACCTTTGGAGGCACCCGCCTTTTACCAAAGTTGGGAAATCGCTCCAAGGTGACCCAAAATGCCCCAAACATCTGTCTGGGGTAGTCGAAAAGTGGTCGAGCGATCGTTTAACCACTTAGTGATGGGCCAAAAGATGCTTTAACATTGATTGGACGCCTCCAAAAAGACTTTTCGGGGCAGTTTGGAGGTCGCTCTAAGGTGATCCAAAGTGCCCCAAAGGTTTTTCTGGGGTGGTCAAAAAGTGGCTGAGCGATCCTTTAACCACTCGATGGTGGGCCAAAGGACGTTTTAACATCGATTGGGCGGCTCCAAAAAACCTTTTGGGGCAATTGGGAGGTCGCTCCAAGGTGACCCAAAGTGTTCCAAAGATTGGTCTATGACGGTCGAAAAGTGGTTGAGTGATCGCTTAACCACTCAATGGTGGGCCAAAGGACGCTTTAAAATCGATCAAATTTAACATATTTCTCTTCATGGTGCAGCTCCATCTCGGGTTATAATATGTACCCACGAATGTGAAGACGAAAGTCTACCACTCTTTCATATTTGCTATCATGAAAATGCTCAAGGAAGCTTGTCAGTCGTGGAACGTGGATCGTTCACGCGGACTGCAGTATCAAACAAAACTTGGTTTAGTTCAGGGGTCTCAAAACTACGGCCCGCGGGTCAAATCCGACCCGCCACTGCCATCAATCCGGCCCGCGACAGCGACTATTCTGGTCTAGAAATATAGCTAAGGGCAGTAAAATTAAAACTTTTGACCCTCTTATTTATTTTTTTTTTATGGAGGGGTTTAGGAAATCTATTGACAGACGAGTGGTCCAAATCACTATCTAAGTGATTCGTATCGATGACCACCCTGTGTTGGGTTGATGTACTCATCTTGAATACATCGACCAACTAAAACCCTTTCCCCTCCGCTTCCGGAACCACCCATCAAGGTATAACTTCAGAGGCATATAAATGTTTTTTTTCGGGGTCTACGGTACATTTCTTCTTCTATTTTCTAGTTCTCTTTCATGTTTTTCCTTTTTTCATAATGTTTGTTACCATTTCATCTACGGCTCTCCAGTACTCTTGTTTTTCTAGCATTATATCTATTATGTTTTCTTTTTCTATATTTTTTCCGATTTTATTACGACAAATATTTCTTTCTTCGACAAAATTATTACAAATAAAAAACGTAATGTTTTGACCCTTGGAACATACTGAAAAAATCATAGTGGCTCGAAGGCTTCAAAATTTGGAGATCCCTGGTTTAGTTGATCGTGAAAAGTTGACCATGAATCACCTGCTCACCGAGGTTTATGCTGTGGTGAGTTCAGTGTTTGGTGCTATTTTGACACTATATTGGCACTATTTTGGCACAAAAACTAAATCAATTGCTAAAATGGAAAGATAATCGGAAGTAAAGACGATGGTGGGTTAGAAAGTTTTTTGACAAGAAATTAGAAGCACATAGTTTGGCAGATAGAGAGCTAAGAAGTAATTACACGGAGAATTTTAAAAACTTTAGGCGATTTTAATTACTTGCTGGAAGCCATTTCATCCCTAATTTCAAAATAAGATACAAATATGAGACAAGGAACGATTGCTAAAATAAAACTTATGATTACTTTACGATATTTAGCCATTGGAGACTCTTTCAAAAGCCTGGAATTTTCCAAGTTACAATTTGATAATTGAGATACCATTCTCAAATCTAGATTTCTATACTCATCCATAGTTGCATCATACAGCACTTTTTCGTCCATATACAATTCAAAAAACCGCAGAGTTTCATTATCTTGTAATTTAATGACACGACCTTTCAAATTACTCTTTGTCGCCATTTTTAAAAACCAGCATACGATCAAGTTTGATCTGAAGTGTGAGCACCGTGATTGCCTATGACGTTAGCAACTAACCCACGACCGTTACCAAATTAAATCAATTAAATTGCCAAAAAACGAGATACTACAGAGCTTGAACATTTGGTGTATAAAAATTTTCATCATTGCAAAAATTGTGTGAGTTATTTTCATGGTCTTGTTAGAATAAATAATGTTCAAAAGCCAATTCAGCAACTTGTTGGAGAAAATTGGTTTAAAATCTGATTTTTGTGAAGAGAATTTTGGAATTTCACCTTCATCGTAACAATCTAATTTTGCAAATCTTGAGAACCAACAATAAAGAAGAAATCGTCAATTTGAACCCAAAATTATACTTTGGGGGCAATAACCAAACATTTTTAAAAATGAAACAGTGAATTTTACATTTTAAAAAACACTTTTTCGTAAAAAAAGGTCCTTTAATTTTTTCATTTTTATTTTCGGTCCAGTTCGTACTTTTTAATTAATAGATATTTCAAGGAAAACTCATTGACAATGAACTTCAGAACATAGTCAGAGTTTTCAGTTTTCATCAGAATCTCCTTGAAAGTCATGTTGGAGGTGAAATTATTGGAAGTAAAATTCCTTTACAAAAATGAAAAATAAGGATAACGTACGCCTACAAAATTTTATGAAAGGCGAGATCCATAAATCAAATAGTATTTTTCTAATAGTCAAAAAATACGAGTTTTAACATATTTCGAAATAAATAACGTAGCAAATAAATTTTTAAAATCTACCAAACTTCGTGTGACATCCGAATATGCCACTTTTCCCATTCAAAATGTGTTTTGAATTTTTTCAATATCTTAAGTTCTTCATGAAAGAAATTTTCTTTTTGTAATCCCCCAGTTGTAGTCGTTTGTATAGTAGAATAGCAAGCAGATTTGGTCGTAGTTTCAAAAAGATCTAAGGTTTCCAAATCCTTGTTTCCAGCATGTTTACCGAACTCAACTCAACTTAAAGAATAATCTTCCCTTTTCAAAGCTCGGTAATAGTACTCCATCATTCTTTCATCCTCTCTGCACTCATTTTTTGTGTCAAAATATGAACAAATATAACAACATTTATTTATTTTTTTAAACATAGCAGCTTCTTGAAATCATCCTTGTCTGCAAATCATCTAAATTGACGACTACTACTGCTCTTATAGGTTAATAATTGGGCAAAAAGTAATGTTAGAGAAATTACATTCATTCAAGAAGAAATGAAAATATTCGAAAAATTCAAAATACGTTTAAAATGGGAACGGTGATGTTTTCAGATGTCTCGGTTTAAAACCTGAGTTTTTTTTTACATTTTTGAGTTAGAATATTTCAAAGACTTAATGCGATGGAGCAATTCTGATGCAAAATTTGAGCTCAATGCGTTTAGAATTATTAGGGAACTCTTGTCTGATCTATGGGTCTAAAAAATGTTGGCCAGTGTAATTAAATACTTGGTAGATATTTCAAGAAAACTCTCTGAGAATGAGCTTCAGAACATTTTTACAGAGTTTTCAGTTTACTTCAGAATCTCTCTGAAAAATCATGTTGGAGATTAAATAATTTTATAAAACATGAAAAATAAGGATAATTAAATAGTTAGTAGATATTTCAAAAAAAAAAATCTTTGACAATAAGCTTCAGAACATTTTTAGAGAACTTTCAGTTCTCTTCAGGATCTTCTTGAAAAATCATGTTGGAGGTGAAATTATTTTATAAAACATGAAAAAATAAGGATAATTAAATAGCCAGTAGATACTTCAAGAAAACTCTTTGCCAATGAGATTCAGAACATTTTTACGGTTTTCAATTTTATTCAAAATCTCCCTGAAAAATAATGTTGGAGGTGAAATTATTTTATAAAAATGCAAAATAAAGATAATTAAATGGTTAGAAGATATTTCAAGAAAACTTTTCGACAATGAGCTTTAGAACATAGTCAGAGAGTTTTCAGTTTTCTTCTGAACCTCCCTGAAAATTCTTGTTAGAGGTGAAATTATTTTATAAAAATCAAAAAATAAAGATAATTAAATAATTAGTAAATATTTCAAGAAAACTCTCTAATAATGAGCTTTCAAAACATTTTTAGAGACTTTTCAGTTTCTTCAAAACCTTTTTGAAAAATCATCTTAAAGTGAAATAATTTTATGGAAATTAAAAATAACAATAATCAAAATTAAAAAATAAAAATCAAAATCAAAATTGCATACAAAAATTTATGCAGAATACATAAAATTTAAGTATTACCAACAACACTTTCAGTATGAAAAGTATAAACATGGAATTAAAGTGAATCCTCACTTGAAAATATTCCTTTGTATATACACACAAAGAAAATGTATAGTTGAAATATGTAATTATTACAATGTGAATGTAAAGATCCGTTTTAAAAAATCCTTGCAATTGAAACCCGACGGTCATTCGTCAACAGTCAATTATCTCGACACGTATCTCGTCCAATGTGTCACGGTCAGTCGTTTACAGGTGGTAGACCAAAGAAACCACATTAAAGCACCTTAATTGCACGCCTAGCCAATTGCGAAAACCTTATTTATATAATTCTAAAAGTGGGTCTGTCTCTTTGTTCTCAGGTTTACTGGTTCACGGTTGAGTTCGGCTTGTGCAAGGAAAAAGGAGAGATCAAAGCTTACGGAGCCGGATTATTAAGCGCCTACGGTGAGCTTTTGCACGCGTTGAGCGACAAACCCGAATTGAGACCGTTCGAACCGGCCTCAACCGCCGTTCAACCTTACCAAGATCAAGAATACCAACCGATTTACTACGTCGCCGAAAGTTTCGAAGACGCCAAGGATAAATTCAGACGTTGGGTTTCCACCATGTCCAGGCCATTCGAAGTCCGATTCAACCCACACACCGGAAGAGTTGAAGTCCTCGATTCCGTTGATAAATTAGAATCGTTGGTACACCAACTTAACACAGAAGTTTTACACCTATCCAATGCGATTAACAAGTTGAAAGCACCAGCGCTTTAAATCCCAAAAAAAAATCTACCAATCCAAAATAAATTCTTAAACGTATCTTATAAAAAATTAATCTAAATTTATTTATGCACCGGGTTGTGGCGTAACTTGCGAGATTCGACGTGCTTTGTGACTGGTGCCGTCTCTTCTCGCAAATACCGTCCCTAAATCGTTTTTCGTCATTGTATATTTTCATGTACGATAATTTTTATTTTTTATTTTTATTTTTATTATTTTTATTTTTATTATTTTTATGTTGATTATTATTTTCGATGTTCGTATAGATAGGTGTAGTCGAATGTAGATAGGACCGGAAGTGTAGATTGTGATCTCCCCTTTTTCCCTTTTATTTTGTTTAGCACGTTCCCTCTTGTTTTGTCTGCGATACTATTGTTACCCGATACGAGTAGTAGTGTAGTATTACTGCTAAAATTTGATTATAAAACAACTAAAAACATGGTAGCACACGTACGAGATCATGTATTGAGTTCTCTAGGGATAAGAATAATTATACCTATTGTATTTAATGTGTATACATATTAAATAAAATGCAAATGTGCAATGCAAATAGTAAAATGTATCTTTTCTTAATATTTCTTCAAAAAATTAGATTTTTAGAACATTTAAAAATTAAAATTAAGGACATTTAGTTACATTCTCTCTTCTGGGGGAAAAACTAAAAGTCGTAGAAAATTCATCTTTGGTAAAAATAAAGATTAAGTTTTAATCTAAAACCTAATAAAATTTCAAATCTCAATAACAATTAATCTCTTAGATATGAATTTTTAAAAATTGAGAAATTTAAAATCGACATGAAGTTACATTTTCTCTACTGAGGGAAAAACTAAAAGTCGTAGAAAATTCATTTTTGGTAAAAATAAAGATTAAGTTTTATTCTAAATCCTCACCAAATTTCAAATTTTAATAACAATTAGTTTTTTAGATATGAATTTTTAAAAATTGACAAGTTTTAATGGACATCTTAATTAAGTTAGGTTAGAATTTCGCTTCTCTAGAAAAAACTAAAAGTGGTAGAAAATTCATTTTTGGTAAAAATAAATACTACATATTAATCTAAATCCTCACAAAACTTCAAATTTTAATAACAATTAGTTTTTTAGATATGAATTTTTAAAAATTGACTAATTTTAGTCGACATGTAAAAGTTAGGTTAAATTTTCGCTTCTCTAGAAGAAACTAAAAGTGGTAGAAAATTCATCTTTGGTAAAAATAAAGACTAAATATTAATCTAAATCCTGATAAAATTTCAAGATTTAATAATAATTAGTTTTTTAAATATGAATTTTTAAAAATTGACTAATTTTAATCGATATATAAAAGTTAGGTTAGAATTTCGCTTTTCTAGAAAAAACTAAAAGAGGTTGAAAATTCATCTTTGATAAAAATAAAGGTTAAATATCAACCTAAATTCTCACCAAATTTCAAGATTTAATAATAATTAGTTTTTGAGATATGAATTTTTAAAAAATTGACTAATTTTCATTGACATGTAAATTAAGTTAGGTTAGAATTTCGCTTCTCTAGAAAAAACTAAAAGTGGTAGAAAATTAATTTTTGGTAAAAATAAAGACTAAGTTTCAATCTAAATCCTGGTAGAATTTCAAGATTCAACTTGGTAAAAATTTTTAATAACTTTAATCTAACTTTCTAAAAAATTCAACCAACTTTAAAAAATCGCCCAGAATTTATTTCTAAGAATTAAAAAAAGATTTTTATACCAAAATGAACCTTAAAGATTCTATTTTGAACTAAAAAAGTCAAATTTGTTCTACTTATTCCCGAAAAATAAAAAAAAAAATCCCAAACTTGGTAAAAATTTTTAATAACTTTAATCTAACTTTTTAAAAAATTCAACCAACTTTAAAAAATCGCCCAGACTTTATTTTTAAAGATAGAGGAAAGAGATTTTAATCAATAGTTAACTAAAATATGTATTTTTTATTCAAAATAAACCAATTTGTTCTAATTATTACCAAAGAATTTTAAAAAATTTTCAAAAACGAGGATTTTCGATCGATTATAACCTTAAATTTTTCGACCAACTTTAAAAAATCGCCACGACTTTATTTATAAGAATTAAAAAAAAATTTTTATACCAAAATGAACTTTAAAGATTCTATTTTAAACTGAAAAAGTTAAATTTGTTCTACTTATTCCCGAAAAAATTAAAAAAAATCCCAAACTTGGTAAAAATTTTTAATGATTTTAACCTAACTTTTTAAAAAATTAAACCAACTTTAAAAAATCGCCCAGACTGTATTTTTAAAGATAGAGGAAAGAGATTTTAACCAATAGTAAACTAAAATATGTATTTTTTATTAAAAATAAACAAATTTTTCCTAATTATTACCAAAGAATTTTAAAAGATTTTCAAAAACGAGGATTTTCGATCGAATATAACCTTAAATTTTTCGACCAACTTTAAAAAATCATCATGACTTTATTTATAAAAATTAAAAAAAGATTTTTATACCAAAATTAACTTTAAAGATTCTATTTTGAACTGAAAAAGTCAAATCTGTTCTATTTATTACCCAAAAAATTAAAAAAAATCCCAAACTTGGTAAAAATTTTTAATGATTATAACCTAACTTTTTAAAAAATTCAACCAACTTTAAAAAATCGCCCAGACTTTATTTTTAAAAATAGAGGAAAGAGATTTTAACCAATAGTAAACTGAAATATCTATTTTTTACCCAAAATAAACCAATTTGTTCTACTTATTATTAAAGAATTTTAAAAAATTTTCAAAAACGAGGATTTTCGATCGAATATAACCTTAAATTTTTCGACCAACTTTAAAAAATCCTAACGACTTTATTTATAAGAATTAAAAAAAGATTTTTATACCAAAATGAACCTTAAAGTTTCTATTTCGAACTAAAAAAGACAAATCTGTTCTACTTATTCCCGAAAAAATTAAAAAAAATCCTAAACTTGGTAAAAATTTTTAATAACTTTAACCTAACTTTTTAAAAAATTCAACCAACTTTAAAAAATCGCCCAGACTTTATCTTTAAAGATAGAGGAAAGAGATTTTAACCAATAGTTAACTAAAATATGTATTTTTTATTAAAAATAAACCAATTTTTTCTAATTATTACCAAAGAATTTTAAAAAATTTTCAAAAACGAGGATTTTCGATCGAATATAACCTTAAATTTTTCGACCAACTTTAAAAAATCATAACGACTTTATTTATAAGAATTAAAAAGAGATTTTTATACCAAAATGAACTTTAAAGATCCTATTTTGAACTGAAAAAGTCAAATCTGTTCTACTTATTCCCCAAAAAATTAAAGAAAATCCCAAACTTGGTAAAAATTTTTAATGATTTTAACCTAACTTTTAAAAAAATTCAACCAACTTTAAGAAATGGCCCAGATTTTATTTTTGAAGATAGGGGAAAGAGATTTTAACCAATAGTTAACTAAAATATCTATTTTTTACCCAAAATAAACCGATTTGTTCTAATTATTACCAAAGAATTAAAAAAAAATTCAAACACGTCGAAGATTTTCGATCGGAAAACCTTACAATTTGTCGACCAACTTTAAAAAATCCCAACGACTTTATTTATAAGAATTAAAAAAAGATTTTTATACCAAAATGAACTTTAAAGATTTTATTTTGAACTGAAAAAGTCAAATCTGTTCTATTTATTCCCCAAAAAATTAAAAAAAATCCCAAACTTGGTAAAAGTTTTTAATGATTTTAACCTAACTTTTTAAAAAATTCAACCAACTTTAAAAAATCGCCCATACTTTATTTTTAAAGATAAAAGAAAGAGATTTTAACCAATAGTAAACTAAAATATCTATTTTTTACCCAAAATAAACCAATTTGTTCTAATTATTACCAAAGAATTTTAAAAAATTTTTAGACACCAAAAATTTTTCTAACCTTACAATTTTTCGACCAACTTTAAAAAATCACCCAGACTTTATTTATAGGAATTAAGAAATGGTTTTTAGTTTAAATTAAACTAAAAACATTCTAATTTAGTTTAAAAAAGCCAGATTTATTCTAATTATTACCAAAAAAATTAAAAAAATTTTTAAACTTGGTAAAAATTTTTAACTACCTTAACCTAACTTTTTAAAAAAATCTGCTAAATTAATGCAAACAACAAGAATATATTCACTATTAAAATAATCCTCTTATTTAACAAGATCAAAAGTTTAAAAAATATTCTAATATTTTATTTCCCAATGTTTGATTTGCTCTTCTTTGGACTTCCCAAACAATTAACATCACAAACACCGGAAACAGATTTTCTCAATTCATTTTTATTAACTTCATTTTCATTCACATTTCCTTCTTCTTGGAGATAATTTGAATAATCTTCTGTGTTTTTATTCAATAACTCAGCTGCTTTTTTTAGAGCTTCGTAAGCTGGAGAATCCGGATTTTTCATAATAGCCTCAATTAATTTTTTGGTACAAGTTGAAGGTGTTGAAGAACGAGTTGGTGTTTTTATTCCGGTAGGAGTTGAATTTTTAGATTCTTCCGGTGTGATATACTCATTCAAAGTAGTTTTTACTTGAATATTTGAAACGGGGATTCTACATCTTGTTGGAGATGTATTTCTAACGTCTTTATTCATCAATGAATCTCTTAAACATTGGTATGGAGGGTAATTTTGATTAGGTACACCAACTTTTCCATAGTAATAATTTCTTTGGGGTATTCTGGAGGGTTGATAGGGTAAGGAGGGGAAATATTGGGGATAAGAACCTCTATAGACTGTTGGATATGGCTGCTGAAAAATACAATTTTTAGAAAAATTTTTTACTAAAAATTTTTAACTAAACTAAAAAATTCATAACTTCAAAAATAATTTTTCGATTGAATTCCAACTTTGAACATTTATAAAGAATATTTTAAAGTTTAAAATGCCAAAAACAGAATGAATTTATCTTTATTGGTTTTTATTTGACAAAGCGTCAAAATTTAGAAAATTTTTTCTAAAAAAATTTTTTAACTTTCAAACTAAAAAATTCATAACTTCAAAAATAATTTTTCTATTGAATTCAAACTTTGAACATTTATAAAGAATACTTTAAAGTATAAAATACCAAAAACAGATTGAATTTATCTTTATTGGTTTTTATTTGACGAAGCGTTAAAATTCAGGAATTTTTTTCTAAAAAAAATTTTTAACTTAAACTAAAAAATTCATAACTTCAAAAATAATTTTTCGATTGAATTGAAACTTTGAACATTTATAAAGAATACTTTAGAGATTAAAATACCAAAAACAGATTGAATTTATCTTTATTGGTTTTTATTTGACGAAGCGTTAAAATTCAGGAAATTTTTTCTAAAAAAATTTTTAACTTAAACTAAAAAATTCATAACTTCAAAAATAATTTTTCGATTGAATTCTAACGTTGAACATTTATAAAGAATATGTTGAAGTTTAAAATACAAAAAGCAGATTGAATTTATCTTTATTGGTTTTTATTTGACGAACCGTCAAAGTTTAGAAAATTTTTTCTAAAAAAAATTTTTAACTTTCAAACTGAAAAATTCATAACTTCAAAAATAATTTTTCGATTGAATTGAAACTTTGAACATTTATAAACAACACTTTAAAGTTTAAAATACAAAAAGCAGATTAAATTTATCTTTATTTGTTTTTATTTGACGAAGCGTTAAAATTCAGGAAATTTTTTCTTAAAAAAATTTTTAACTTTCAAACTAAAAAATTCATAACTTCAAAAATAATTTTTCGATTGAATTGAAACTTTGAACATTTATAAAGAATACTTTAAAGTTTAAAATACCAAAAACAGAATGAATTTATCTTTATTGGTTTTTATTTGACGAAGCGTCAATGTTCAGAAAATTTTTTCTAAAAAAAATTTTAACTTTCAAACTAAAAAATTCATAACTTCAAAAATAATTTTTCGATTAAATTGAAACTTTGAACATTTATAAAGAATACTTTAAAGTTTAAAATATCAAAAACAGATTGAATTTATCTTTATTGGTTTTTATTTGACGAAGCGTTAAAATTTAGGAAATTTTTTCTAAAAAAAATTTTTAACTTTCAAACTAAAAAATTCATAACTTCAAAAATAATTTTTCGATTGAATTCCAACATTAAACATTTATAAAGAATACTTTAAAGTTTAATATACAAAAAGCAGATTGAATTTATCTTTATTTGTTTTTATTTGACGAAGCGTCAAAGTTTAGAAAATTTTTTCTAAAAAAAAAATTTTAACTTTCAAATTAAAAAATTCATAACTTCAAAAATAATTTTTCGATTGAATTGAAACTTTGAACATTTATAAACAACACTTTTAAGTTTAAAATACAAAAAGCAGATTGAATTTATCTTTATTGGTTTTTATTTGACGAAGCGTTAAAATTTAGGAAATTTTTTCTAAAAAAAATTTTTAACTTTCAAACTAAAAAATTCATAACTTCAAAAATAATTTTTCGATTGAATTCCAACATTAAACATTTATAAAGAATACTTTAAAGTTTAATATACAAAAAGCAGATTGAATTTATCTTTATTTGTTTTTATTTGACGAAGCGTCAAAGTTTAGAAAATTTTTTCTAAAAAAAAAATTTTAACTTTCAAATTAAAAAATTCATAACTTCAAAAATAATTTTTCGATTGAATTGAAACTTTAAACATTTATAAAGAATACTTTAAAGTTTAAAATACAAAAAGCAGATTGAATTTATCTTTATTGGTTTTTCTTTGAGGAAGCGTTAAAATTTAGAAAATTAAAAAAAAAAAAAAAATTTTAACTTTCAAACTAAAAAATTCATAACTTCAAAAATAATTTTTCGATTGAATTGAAACTTTGAACATTTATAAACAACACTTTTAAGTTTAAAATACAAAAAGCAGATTGAATTTATCTTTATTGGTTTTTATTTGACGAAGCGTTAAAATTTAGAAAATTTTTACTAAAAAAAATTTTTAACTTTCAAACTAAAAAATTCATAACTTCAAAAATAATTTTTCGATTGAATTGAAACTTTGAACATTTATAAAGAATATTTTAAAGCTTAAAATTCCAAAAAAAGAATGAATTTATCTTTATTGGTTTTTATTTGACGAAGCGTCAAAGTTTAGAAAATTTTTTCTAAAAAAAATTTTTAACTTTCAAACTAAAAAATTCATAACTTCAAAAATAATTTTTCGATTGAATTGAAACTTTGAACATTTATAAACAACACTTTAAAGTTTAAAATCCAAAAAGCAGATTGAATTTATCTTTATTGGTTTTTATTTGAGGAAGCGTTGAAATTCAGGAAATTTTTTCTAAAAAAAATTTTAACTTTCAAACTAAAAAATTCGTAACTTCAAAAATAATTTTTCGATTGAATTCCAACTTTAAATATTTATTAAGAATACTTTTAAGATTAAATTACTAAAAACAGATTGAATTTATTTTTATTTGTTTTTATTTGATGAAGCATCAAAATTTACAAAATTTTTTCCAAAAAAATTTTTTAACTTTCAAACTAAAAAATTCATAACCTCAAAAATAATTTTTCGATTGAATTCCAACTTTGTACATTTATAAACAACATTTTAAAGTTTAAAATACAAAAAGCAGATTGAATTTATCTTTATTTGTTTTTATTTGACGAAGCGTTAAAATTTTAAATTTTTTTCTAAAAAAAATTTTTAACTTTCAAACCAAAAAATTCATAACTTCAAAAATAATTTTTCGATTGAATTGAAACTTTGAACAATTATAAAGAATACTTTAAGGTTTAAAGTATCAAAAACAGAATGAATTTATCTTTATTGGTTTTTATTTGACGAAGCGTTAAAATTTTAAAAAAAATTTCTAAAAAAAATTTTAACTTTCAAACTAAAAAATATCTAACTTCAAAAATAATTTTTCGATTGAATTCCAACTTTGAATATTTATAACGAATACTTTTAGGTTTAAAATGCCAAAAACAGAATGAATTTATCTTTATTTGTTTTTATTAGACGAAGCGTTAAAATTTAGAAATTTTTTTCTAAAAAAAAAATTTTACTTTCAAACTAAAAAATTCATAACTTCAAAAATAATTTTTCGATTGAATTGAAACTTTGAGCATTTATAAAGAATACTTTAAGGTTTAAAATTCCAAAAAAAGCATGAATTTATCTTTATTGGTTTTTATTTGACGAAGCGTTAAAATTTAGAAAATTTTTTCTAAAAAAATTTTTAACTTTCAAACTAAAAAATTCATAACTTCAAAAAGAATTTTTCGATTGAGTTCTAACTTTGAATATTTATAAAGAATACTTTAAAGTTTAAAATATCAAAAACAGATTGAATTTATCTTTATTTGTTTTTATTTGACGAAACGTCAAAGTTTAAAAAAATTTTTTCTAAAAAAAAATTTTAACTTTCAAACAAAAAAATTCATAACTTCAAAAATAATTTTTCGATTGAATTCTAACTTTGAACATTTATAAAGAATACTTTAAGGTTTAAAATATCAAAAACAGATTGAATTTATCTTTATTGATTTTTATTTGACCAAACGTCAAAGTTTAGAAAATTAAAAAAAAAAAAAATTTTAACTTTCAAACTAAAAAATTCATAACTTCAAAAATAATTTTTCGATTGAATTCCAACTTTGAATATTTACAAAGAACACTTTTAAGTTTAAAATACAAAAAACAGATTGAATTTATCTTTATTGGTTTTTATTTGACTAAACGTCAAAGTTTAGAAAATTTTTTTCTAAAAAAATTTTAACTTTCAAACTAAAAAATTCATAACTTCAAAAATAATTTTTCGATTGAATTGAAACTTTGAACATTTATAAAGAATGCTTTAAAGTTTAAGATATCAAAAACAGAATGAATTTATCTTTATTGGTTTTTATTTGACGAAGCGTTAAAATTAAAAAAAATTTTCTAAAAAAAATTTTTAACTTTCAAACTAAAAAATTTATAACTTCAAAAATAATTTTTCGATTGAATTGAAACTTTGAACATTTATAAAGAATACTTTAAAGTTTAAAATACTAAAAGCAGATTGAATTTATCTTTATTGGTTTTTATTTGACGAAGTGTTAAAATTTAGAAAATTTTTTCTAAAAAAAATGTTTAACTTTCAAACTAAAAAATTCATAACTTCAAAAATAATTTTTCGATTAAATTCCAACTTTGAACATTTATAAACAACACTTTAAAGTTTAAATCACAAAAAACAGAATGAATTTATCTTTATTGGTTTTTATTTGGCGAAACGTCAAAGTTTAGAAAATTTTTTCTAAAAAAAATTTTAACTCTCAAACTAAAAAATTCATAACTTCAAAAATAATTTTTCGATTAAATTCCAACTTTGAACATTTATAAAGAATACTTTAAAGTTTAAAATACAAAAAGCAGATTGAATTTATCTTTATTGGTTTTTATTTGACGAAACGTCAAAGTTTAGAAATTTTTTTCTAAAAAAAATTTCTTTCAAACTAAAAAATTGATAACTTCAAAAATAATTTTTCGATTGAATTGAAACTTTGAACATTTATAAAGAATACTTTAAAGTTTAAAATGCCAAAAACAGAATGAACTTATCTTTATTGGTTTTTATTTGACGAAGCGTCAAAGTTTAGAAAATTTTTTCTAAAAAAAAATTTTAACTTAAACAAAAAAATTCATAATTTCAAAAATAATTTTTCGATTGAATTCTAACCTTGAATATTTATAAACAACACTTTAAAGTTTAAAATACAAAAAGCAGATTGAATTTATCTTTATTGGTTTTTATTTGACGAAGCGTTAAAATTTACAAAATTTTTTCTAAAAAAAATTTTTTACTTAAACTAAAAAATTCATAACTTCAAAAATAATTTTTCGATTGAATTGAAACTTTGTACATTTATAAAGAATACTTTAAAGTTTAAAATACAAAAAACAGATTGAATTTATCTTTATTGGTTTTTATTTGACGAAGTGTTAAAATTTAGGAAATTTTTTCTAAAAAAAATTTTTTAATTTCAAACTAAAAAATTCATAACTTCAAAAATAATTTTTCGATTGAATTCCAACTTTGAACATTTATAAAGAACACTTTGAAGTGTAAAATACCAAAAGCAGATTGTATTTATTTTTATTAGTTTTTATTTGACGAAGGGTTAAAGTTTAGAAAATTTTTCTAAAAAAAAATTTTAACTTTCAAATTTAAAAAATTCATAACTTCAAAAATAATTCTTCGATTGAATTGAAACTTTGAACATTTATAAACAACACTTTAAAGTTTAAAATACAAAAAGCAGATTGAATTTATCTTTTTTGGTTTTTCTTTGAGGAAGTGTCAAAGTTACAATCAACATATAAGTTAGGTTAGAATTTCTCATAAACACAAAAATAAAAAAACCAAACCTTATATTAAAAGCTGTTTATATTCAAGGTTGAGTAAATAATTATTTGTTATTTTTTTATACTATAAGGATATAAGGATATAAAAGAAAAAGTATATAAACTAACTATAATCAATTTCAATTCACTCTACAATAAAATTCTTTAGATTCTAATTTACTTTCTAAATACGGAAGGTTATATAAATCGATATTTTATGTGTTTTGTCAAAGTATAATAACCACTGATTAAAACACAGATAAATTATTTAATTCCATTTGCATTTATACCACATTGCAAGGTATTATAAGATATTACAGTAAAAATAATCATTATTAGTGTTTAACAACATAATGAGAGATTAAAACTGAGGTCATTTAAATTATAATAATAATACAGTTAACACATAATTGTATTTTATAAAAATATATATTTGTTATGCGATTGAAATATTTTTCATGGTTAACAATGAATTCATTTTAGATGAGATCACGGTTTTGCGATGGTGCTTTATAATGATACGTTTCAAAGAGAACGTTTTTCGATTTCTGTTGGCGGGATTGTTTTATTGACGATTGCGTAATTGATGCCTTTCAAGGTTACAATAGCAAAAAGTATAACTATCTCTCTGATGAAGATTGAATTCGAGAGATTACGAAAAGATTATGAAAAGATTAAGAAAAGATTATGAAAAGACAATTAAGTTTTTTTTATTGGAACTTTATTGAATAATAATTGATTTTAATTAAAAATTTGATTGTTGTAATTTTAAACAATCTGAATTCAATTATCTGTTGTTTAATTTCAATAAAGTGATTATTTTTGTAAATTTCTATAAAATTATTGGTTTGTAATAAAATGATTTTATGGAATAAATTGAAATGTTTACCTGGGAAGGAGGTTTTGGAGGCAATAAAGGCTTAATTGGAGATGGTGGTTTTATACAATCGAAAAAAGTGTCTTCTTCTTCGTCGTCTTCATCTGCAGTTTCGTCTTCGCTTGTTTGTGGTACTGAATCTAATGGTCTACAAACTTTAAACATAACAGATGATTAATATTCAAAAAAAAATTAAAATTACTTCTTATTTTGGTACAATTTTCTTAATTTTATGAGAGATATAGACGTAGAAATAGTTTATTAACACACTTAAAGATTTCTACTAAATTTAAAAAATCGTATAGAATTTATTTGTGAAAATTAAGAAATTATTTTTATGTTAAAGCGTAAGGGAGACCGAAATCAAAAGTAATACGTTATGAAAGTAACAATGCTTCTCCTAATTTGCACTTCTGCTTTTAAGAGGTTTACTATTTGCTAATAGTTGCGTATTTCTGCCTCAAATTCCAATTACAATATTATGTTTAATTTTCAATTTTAACTTTGTAGAATGCCTTATACACATATTAGAAAAACTACTACTTAGGGGGACAGCAGACATGAAAATTTATGAAAATGCAGCAGCAGAACATTTAACAAATAATTTAAGCATTAAGGCGGCTGCTAAAATGTATGAAATTTTTCGTAGTGTGAGACGCGTTTTTATTGAAGAAGAGAAAGAAAAATGTTTTGAGAAATATTAGGTTGAGGAAAAAAAATTCATTATTTTTTCGATGTAGTTCACGAAAAAATAATTAATATCTTGTTCCCCAACCTAATATATTGTAGATTCGGCAAATTTATATTATGGACTTCATCGTTAAGAAATCAGAAAATTGGCTTACCAATTACCTATGGCATATGATAAAAAAAATGTCAGAAACGTGGCACAACAATGAATTAGCTGGAGGCGAATGATTTTCTAGTTTTATACATAGACATCTCACTTTAGCCTTACGTACTCTTCAAGCCACAAGCTTAGCACGTGCTACCAGTTTCAATAAAACTAATGTTAATATGACCGGCAAACTCCATTACGCCGGCACACCTAAGATTGATTAGGCAATTCGCACATTGCCCAAGCATTTTTGACCAAGTCCGAAAAAACCTTTTTTTTTCGGGGTTTGCCTAGTATGCAACTAGGAAAACTTAGGTGCGCCAAACGAGGCTCAGGCAAAGTCCAAAATATGTAAATTAACTTCGGACTTTGCCTAAGTGGGTCAGGCAAACTTAGGTTTCAATGTTTTTCTAATAAAAAATTTCCCCCGATTGAGGTTGGAACATCAGTTACTGTGCCTGTTCTAAGCCTTGACAGGAGCAAAGGAGATGCGCGAAACTTAATTGGCGTAGTTCTGGAGAAATAAATGATGGACTTTATAAAATTGGAACCAACAAAGGAATTATTAGCTCGCTGTATTCAAGAAATCAAATTCAAGCGTGTAAAGACACACTTTTGAAAATTCAGGACGTCCCAGAGACTGAATTCTCGCTGCGTCAGATTAGTAGCCAAAATTCTGTCTTCGGGGGCCAAGCGCTTTTGAAGTGTAACTACAATAAGAAATGTCAAACAAATTTATGCAAATGTAAGAGGGCTAAAGTGCTTTGCAACTCGAAATGTTATCATTCAAATTCGTGTTCAAACAAGTGATGGTTTACACAGTTTCCCATATAATCTTACGAGTTGTTATTTTTTGTTTTTGTTTTTTTTTCATTTACAAAAATAAAGTTGTATTGGGAAAATTCCAATTTCGTTATTTTTATTGTTAGTTAAGAAATCAAAGGATGCGCACACATAGACAGCTTGTTGATAACGCTGATAGCAGTAAATAGTCAATAATAGTAAATAAATTGCCTAAACCCATTTAGGCAATGTCCGAAGTTAATCACTTTTCGCATTTTGCCTGATTGTGAGTCTCATTTGGCGCACCTAAATTTACCTAGTTGCATACTAGGCAAACCCCGAAACAAAAAATTATTTCGGACTTGGTCAAAAATGCTCGGGCAATGTGCGAATTGCCTAATCAATCTTAGGTGTGCCGGCGTAATGGAGTTTGCCGGTAACATTAATACGTTCTTTGACAATTTGAAACAAGTTCTAGATCGCTACAAGTTTTCCCCCAAAGACATATGGAATGTAGGAACAGGTGTTACAACAGTCCGAAAACCGAACCGAATTGTCGCTAAAAGAGGCACAAAGCAGATTGGTGTCTTAACTTCAGCTGAAAGAGGCAAGTTAGTAACTGTTGCAGGTGCAATCAATAACCCAAGGAGATTCTACACCGCCATTCTTGATCTTTCCATTGAAAAAATATTAAGACCACATGATTCGAGATAGACCAATTGGTTCAACAGGCGTAGGAAATGGAAGCGGATGGATGCAGGAAAGAGAATTTCTACAACATTTTAAAACACAAGTGAAACCATCGCTTCATCTTTTATTGTTCGATAATGACGAATCACACTTATCCATAAAATATTTGCAGTTTTTGAGAACAGTATTATCCAATTATCTTTTCCACTCCATTGCCACCTCATTTTAAAAAACGATCAATATTGCTACCGACAACTGAATGCGTAATAATCCAGGTAAAACAATGATAATTCATAATATACCAAGCATTGTAAGAGAGGCTTATCCCTTAGCCATTACTGTCACAAACACTATTGCAGGATTTAAATGTACAGGAATATATCCTTACTATAGAGATATATTTACAAGAATAGATTTTACACCATCCAATATAACTAATCGACTAGTACAAAAACAAACAGAGCAAAATTCCAAATTATCTGTGGTAATGGAAAGAGTAAAAGATAGTCCCACTACACAATCTGATCCTAGTGTTCAACAGATAAAGAATAAACTGAAAACAAATTAAAAATATTTCTCTCCGGAAGACTTTTGACTATTTCCGCAGGCTGGACCAAGGCTTGAGTCTAAAACAGGTCACAAGAAGAAAAAATCTGTTATCCTGATACTCCTGAGAAAATAGAATTGAAGGAAGAATACGAAAATAGAAACAAAGAAGATAGCTTTTAAAGGGAAAGGCGAAGGAAAAAGAGAAGGAGAAGAAAACGAAAAACAAAAAAAAAGCGAAGGCAAAGAAAACAGATAAAGGACCTGAGTTAAAGTCTATGGAGCCTGAAGTGGATCTGAATAAGTTATGTTACAACTTTTATTTGACTTCTCGAATAAATTTATTTTGTTATTATAACCTATTCATTAACCCTTGCGGTCCTGGCGTACACTACAGTGCACGCCAAAAGTAAAAAATGAAAAAGTTTGTGAGTATGAGACAAAATCGAAAAATCATAAAATAAATTAAGTAAATGTTATGCCAAATTTAAAATTTTTTTACTAGTTTACAAAAAAATCGAGACCGAAAGGGTTAATACAAATCCTGTTACTTTTATCCCCATAATATCTTACTTTCGTCCTGTACGTATGTAGGTAACTACATACGTACAGGACAACCTAACTGTAGGTAGGTAGGTGTATGTAGTAACACTTGATATTTCGCAGTAAAAATCTTATAAATAAACAATCAGTGCACATCGCATTTAAAGTTTGCGTTTATTAATAAAGAAATGAATTAACTATGTACAGGTAAAGTCCATTCTGTACAACTCTAGTAAATGATGATGATTGAAATGAAATGAAATTGATGATTGACCTGAAGCTAAAAAATGTTACTTTTGTCTCCGGTCTCACCTACTTAAAAGACTCTATTTTGAACTAAAATAGGCAAATTTGTTCTAACTGTTACTAAAAAAATTTAAAAAATTCTCAAAGTTGGCGAAAATTTTAACAGTTAGCTAACCTAATTCTTAAAAAAAAAAATGATCAAATTTAAAAAATCATACATGGTTTATTTTTAAATATTGAGAAATAGTTTTTATGTTAAATTGTACTTAAAAGATTCTAGTTTGAATTAGAACAGACCAATTTGTTCTAATTATTAACAAAAAAATTGAAAAAATTCTTAAAATTGGCGGCATTTTTTGACAGCTGAACCTAACCTTAAAAAATTGAAGATCTTTAAAAAATCGTACAGGACTTATTTTTAAAGATTATAATATGATTTTTATGTTAAATTGTAGCTAAAAGATTCTATTTTGAACTAAAACAGGTAAATTTATCGTAATTATTACCAACAAAATAAAAAAAATTCTTAAAGTTGACTAAATTTTTTTACAGTTAACTAACCTACCTTTTCAAAAAACTTGACCAACTTTAAAAAATCGTACAGAGTTTATTTTTAAAGATTAAGAAACGATTTTTACGCCAAATTGTACTTAAAATATTCTATTTTGAATAAAAACAAGCAAATTTATTCTAATTATTACCAAAAAAATTTAAAAAATTCTTAAAGTTAGCAAAAATTTTCTACAGTTTAACCTAATTTTTTTTTGGAAAATTAAACAACTTTAAGAAATCATATAGAGATTATTTTTAAAGATTAAGAAATGATTTTTATGCTAAATTAACACCTAAAGATTCTATTTTTGATTGTAAAAGTCAAATTTATTCTAATCATGATCAAAAAATTAAAAAAAAAAAATACTTTGATCAAACCTAACATTACAATATTTTCAACTAAATTTTAAAAAAATCACCCAGACTTTATTTATAGGAATTAAAAAAAGATTTTTCGTTAAATTATAGATTAAAGTCTATATTTTCTATAACAAATGTCAAATTTACCCGAACTACTACCAAAAAAATTAAAAAAATTCTTAAGTTTCGCGAAAATTTTTGACAACTTAATCTAATGTTTTTGAAAAATTTCAAAAACATCAAAGAATTTCGACCGAATCTAATCTTCAAAACGTTGGTCAATTTTAAAAAATCACTCAGAATTTATTTATAGAAATTAAAAAAAACCAAATTAAGAGAAGATAGATTAAAATATCTATTTTTTATTAAAACAGTTAGATTTGTTCTAACTTTTTCCAAAAAATGTAAAAAAATTCTCAAAGTTGATAAAAAATTTTGACAATTAACAAACCTAACTTTTTTTAAAAAATTCGATCACCTTTAAAAAATCCTCCAGACTTTATTTTTAGAGATTAAGAAATGATTTTTATTTTAAATTAAACTTAAAAGATTCTAGTTTGATTTTCAAAACACAAATTTGTTCTAATTGTTACCAAAAAATTAAAAAAAATTCTCAAAGTTGGTAAAAAATTTTTGACACTTTTAACCTAATTTTAAAAAATCGATCAACTTTAAAAATTCATCAAAAATTCATTTTTAAAGATTTTGATTTGATTTTTTTCTAAATGAAACTTAAAACATTCTAATTTTAATTAAAAAAGACCGTTTTATTCACAGTATTGTCAAAAAAATTAAAAAAAATTTCAAAGGTGGTAAAAATTCTTTGACACTTTAACCTAATTTTAAAAAATCGATCAACTTTAAAAATTCATCAAAAATTCATTTTTAAAGATTTTGATTTGATTTTTTTTCTAAATGAAACTTAAAACATTCTAATTTTAATTAAAAAAGACCGTTTTATTCAAAGTGCTGTCAAAAAAATTAACAAAATTTTCAAAGTCGATAAAAAATTTTTGACACTTTTAACCTAATTTTAAAAAATCCATCAACTTTAAATATTCATCAAAAATTCATTTTTAAAGATATTGATTTGATTCTTTTCTAAATGAAACTTAAAACATTCTAATTTTAATTAAAAAAGGCTGTTTTATTCAAAGTATTGTCAAAAAAATTAAAAAAATTTTCAAAGTTGGTAAAAATTTTTTATCAACAAAAAACATCATTAAACATAAAAATTCTTAAAAAATCTATTTTTATGAATTTTACTCCAGTTCTTTTTCCAAATAGAAGACAAAACATTTTAATTTTAATTAAAAAAGACTGCTTCATTCAAAGTATTATCCAAAAATTAGAAAAAAATCCGAAGCTTAGCGATAATTTTTGGCAGTTGTAACCTAACCTTTAAAAATCGATCAATTTTAAAAATTCATAAAAATTCATTTTTAATACTTAACAACTAAATCTTTTTCTAAATGAAACTCAAAATATTCTATTTTTAATTTAAAAATACCGTTTTCTCCTAAAAGTTACCAAAAAAATTTTAAAAATTTTCAAAGTTGATTAAACATTTTTTATCAATAAAAAACATCAATAAACTTAAAAATTCTTAAAAAATCTATTTTTACGAATTTTGCTCTGGTTCTTTTTCCAAATAGAACCTAAAACATATTTATTTTGACTAAAAAAGATTGCCTTGCTCTAAGTATTACCCAAAAATTAGAAAAAAATCCCAAACTTAGCGATCATTTTTAACGGTTGTAACCTAACCTTTAAAAATCGATCAATTTTAAAAATTCATAAAAAAATCATTTTTAATACTTAACAAATAAACCCTATTCTAAATGAAAGCCAAAATATTATATTTTTAACCAAAAAAGACCGTTTTTTCCTAAAGGTTGCCAAAAAAATTAAAAAAAATTTCAAAGTTGATAAAAAATTTTAATGAATAAAAAAATATTAATAAACTTAAAAATTCTTAAAAAATCTATTTTTACGAATTCAACTGAGATTTTTTTTCCAATTAAAAGTCAAAATATTCTAGTTTCCATTAAAAAAGACTGCCTTACTCTAAGTATGACCCACAAATTGGAAAAAAATCTCAAACTTAGCGAACATTTTTGACAGTTGTAACCTAACCTTTAAAAAATCCATCAATTTTAAAAATTCATAGAAAATTCATTTTTGATACTTTACAAATAAGTCTTATTCTACATGAAACTCAAAATAGTCTATATTTAATTAAAGAATATCGTTTTCTTCTCAATATTTTCAAAAAAATTAAAAAAAATTTCAAAGTTGGTAAAAATTTTTCATCAATAAAAAACATCAATAAACTTAAAAATTCTTAAAAAATTTATTTTTACGAATTTTACTCCGATTCTTTTTTCAAATAGAAACTAAAATATTTTAGTTTTGATTAAAAAAGACTGATTTATTCTAAGTATTACCAAAAAATTAGAAAAAAATCCCAAACTTAGTAATCATTTTTATGGATATAACCTAACTTCTAAAAAAAATCGATCATCTTTAAAAATTCACCAAAAATTCATTTTTAAAGATTTTGATTTGATTCTTTTTCTAAATGAAACTTAAAACATTCTAATTTTAATTAAAGAAGACCGTTTTATTCAAAGTGTTGTCAAAAAAATTAAAAAAATTCCCAAAGTTGATAAAAAATTTTGACAGTTAACTAACCTCACTTTTTTTAAAAATTGACCAACTTTAAAAAATCATACAGAGTTTATATTTAAAGATTAAGAAATGATTTTTACGTCAAATTAACAATTAAAGATTCTATTTTTGATTATAAAAGTCAAATTTATTCTAATCATCACCAAAAAAATTAAAAAAAAATACTTTGGTCGAACTTTATATCACAATATCTTCAACTAAATTAAAAAAATTACCTAGACTTTATTTGTAGGAATTTAAAAAAGATTTTTTGTTAAATTATAGATTAAAGCCTATATTTTCTATAATAAATGTCAAATTTACCCGAATTACTTTCAAAAAAATTAAAAAAGTTTTTCAAAGATAAATCAATATTTTCTCAATCTAGGATTCTGTACTTCTAGCTTTTAAAAATAACCAATTTAGGATTTTCTCAAACAGATGGCGACTATAACATTATTTTTTAAATATCTACCTTGAACATTAATTAAGCTTTAACAAATAGAAATAAACTAAACAAATCTATTAAATTATAAACACAGAACTAATATTTTCTTACTTCGAGCACATTGCGGTCTTGATTTCGAATAAATCTCATCAATCATCGCCTTACGTTGTTCATACAAGATCTTAAACTGTTGAGCTTGAACCTTCTTTTCATCAGTCTCCACGCTAGATTGGTTCATTTGATTATTAGTTGGTACATTTGGTTTTGTTCCTTTTGGAGGACATCGACATGGTTCGTTTTCTCCTTTCTTCTTTGCTCTTAATTGATTAACATTTTCCGGTTGTTTAATTTTTGGTTTAGTGATTTTTTCTTTCGACGTTTGACAACATCTATCACACATCCTGTACAACATCGCCAAAACAGGACATTCATCTTCGTAAGGATCTTTATTGGATTGTTCAGAAGATTTTGTTGAAATTTTAGGAGTGTCTTCATCTTCAGTTTCTGTCATTTCTTGCGGAGGAGTTTCATTTGCAATTATATAAGTTTCATTTAACTTTGGACGTTGTTTAGGTGGTTGATTTTTAATTACATAAGTTTCGTTTAAATTCACCCGTTGTTTGGGTTGATTTTGAGGTGGTTTTGAAGAAGGTACATTTGGATTATCTTTTGTAGCTACATACGTTTGGTTTAAATTTGCATTTTCTTTAGGTGGTTGATTTTGAGGCGGTTTTGAAGAAGGTACATTTGAATTATCTTTTGTAACTACAAAAGTTTGATTCAAATTTGCACCTTCTTTAGCAGACTGACCTTCAGACGATTTTGAAGAAGATGCTTTTGGAGTAAAAACCGAACTATTCTCAGAAGGATTTTCACTAACATTTTTCTTAAAATTCGTCGCTGGATCACTGATTTTCTCCTTGCATTTTATACAATCACGATTTTTACATTGATTATTTGAATGTTCATCAGCTGATTTACCAGTATTTTCCTTAATTGTTACTGTTGGATTAGCTGGATTAACAGGAACAACAGGAACAACTTGATTAATAGCTGGATTAACATTCGAAACATTTTCTTGATTTCCTTCTTTCCGAATTGATTCACATTTTTTACATTTAGGATCATTACATAACCCACCATTTATCCCTCCAATACATTTAACATTATTTAAATTTCCGTCTTTATTTCCGTCTTTCTTTCCATCTTTATTTTCATCTTTATTTTCATCTTTATTTTCATTTTTATTTCCTTCCTTCTCCATCTTTTGATCTTTCTCACACTTCTTACAATCGGGATTATTACATCTACCCCCATCATCACCACCGATACATTCAACATCATCAGTGTCATAATATTCATCATTTTCTGGATCAGTTTCATAATCTTCATAGCAAGTACAATTACTTGGTCCTTTTCTTAAATTCAAAGTCATTTCTCTTAATTTATCCACTGCTTGGTTTACTTCGCATACTTGCGAACACGTGAGATCGTTCGCCGATTTACCAGAATTTTTTAACCAGTCAAGAATGGAAATTACCAACGCTAGGATGTTAGTTATGCTGTTTGGATCGTCTTTGGAGGGTTGGGTTTTCGGTTCCATCGTTTTAAATTTATAAAATTGTCTTGTTGATGCAGTATTTTTATGTTTTTATGGGATTTGTAAAGTTTTTTAAACGGGCAATTTGGAAAAACATTATTTTTTTTTTGACAATGTGAGATGTTTACAAATGTCAAAAAAATAACATATTTGTTAGTGAAGTTTTGAAAATTTTTGACAAAAAATTTTGACAAGATTTCATTAATTTTTTATCAAAATTATATTTTAGAAAGATTCTATTTTTATTTAAAAAAAACCGTTTTATTCTAAAACTTACCAAAAAAATTAAAAAAATTTTTAAAGTTAGTAAAAATTTTTCTTTGTTGGAACTTAAAAAAATCAATAATTTTAAAAATTTTTTAAAAATTTATTTTTGAAAATTTTGATATGGTGTTTGTGCTAAATGAAATTTTAAATATTCTAGTTTTAATTAAAAAAGATAGTTTTGTTCTAAGTATTACCCAAAAATTAGAAAAAAATTCCAAGTTTAGTGATCATTTTTTTTATAGATCTAACCTAACTTTTTTAAAATCAACCAATTTTAAAAATTCGTACAAAATTCATTTTTAATACTTAATAAATAAATTTTATTCTATATGAAAGTCAAAATATTTTATTTTTAATTAAAAATTACCGTTTTCTTCTAATTACCAAAAAAATTTTTAAAAAATTTTAAAGCTGGTAAAAATTTTTTATCAATAAAAAACGTCAATGAACTTAAAAATTCTTAAAAAATCTAGTTTTCCGAATTTTACTCTGATTTTTTTCCAAATCGAAGTTAAAGCATTTTAGCTTTGACTAAAAAAGACTGCTTTTCTCTAAGTGTTACCTAAAAATTAGAAAAAAATCCCAAAGTTAACGATCATTTTTAACTGTTGTAACCTAACCTTTAAAAATCCACTAACTTTAAAAATTCATAAAAAATTCATTTTCAATACTCAAGAACTAAATCTCATTCTAAATGAAACCTAAAAGATTCTATTTTTAACTAAAAAAGACCATTTTCTCCTAAATATATTCAAAAAAATTTAAAAAAATTTCAAAGTTGGTAAAATTTTTTTGTCAATAAAAAAACACTAATAAATTTCAAAATTCTTAAAAAATCTAGTTTCACGAATTTTACTGAGATTTTTTTCCCAAATAGAAGGTAAAACATTTTAGTTTTGATTTAAAAAGATAGCTTTGCTTTAAATATTACCCAAAAATTAGAAAAAAATCCCAAACTTAGCGATCATTTTTAACAGTTGTAACCTAACCTTTAAAAAATCGATCAACTTTCAAAATTCATAAAAAATTTATTTTTAAAACTTAACAACTAGATCTTTTTCTAAATGAATTCAAAATATTCTATTTTTAATTTAAAAATACCGTTTTCTCTTAAGGATTTCCATAAAAATTTAAAAAATGTTCAAAGTTGATAAAAATTTTTTATGAATAAGAAAACGTCAATAAACTTAAAAATTCTTAAAAAATCTATTTTTACGAATTTTACTGAGATTCTTTTTTCAGATAGAAGTTAAAGTATTCTAGTTTCGATTAAAAAGCATTGCTTTGTTCTAAGTATTACCCAAAAATTGTAAAAAAATCCCGAACTTAGCGATAATTTTTGACAGTTGCAACTTAACCTTAAAAATTCCATCAATTTTAAAAATTCATGAAAAATTCATTTTTAATGCCTAACAAATAAATCTTTTTTTAAATGAAAGTCAAAATATTATATTTTTAATCCGAAAAGACCGTTTTTTCCTAAAGGTTACCAAAAAAATTTAAAAAATTTTCAAAGTTGGTAAAATTTTTTTATCAATAAAAAACATCAATAGACTTAAAAATTCTTAAAAAAATCTAGTTTTACGAATATTACTCCGATTCTTTTTCCAAATAGAAGCTAAAACATATTAGTTTTAAATAAAAAAGACCATTTTATTCCAAGTGTTGTCAAAAAAATTTAAAAAATTTTCAAAGTTGGTAAAATTTTTTTATCAATAAAAAACATCAATAGACTTAAAAATTCTTAAAAAATCTAGTTTTACGAATATTACTCCGATTCTTTTTCCAAATAGAAGCTAAAACATATTAGTTTTAAATAAAAACGACCATTTTATTCCAAGTGTTGTCAAAAAAATTTAAAAAATTTTCAAAGTTGGTAAACATTTTTGACACTTTTCTAATTTAAGAAAATTAACTTTAAAAATTCATCAAAAATTCATTTTTAAAGATTTTGATTTGATTTTTTTTCTAAATGAAACTAAAAACATTCTAATTTTAATTAAAAAAGACCGTTTTATTCAAAGTGTAGTCAAAAAAATTAAAAAAATTTTCAAAGTTGGTAAACATTTTTGACACTTTGCTAACTTAAGAAAAGAACTTTAAAAATTCATCAAAAATTCATTTTTAAAGATTTTGATTTGATTCTTTTTCTAGATGAAACTTAAAACATTCTAATTTTAATTAAAAGAGACCGTTTTATTCAAAGTATTGTCAAAAAAATTTAAAAAATTTTCAAAGTTGGTAAACATATTTGACACTTTTCTTACTTAAAAAAATTAACTTTAAAAATTCATCAAAAATCTATTTTTAAAGCTTTTGATTCGACTTTTTTTCTAAATGAAATTTAAAACATTCTAATTTTAATTAAAAAAGACCATTTTATTCCAATTGTTTTCAAAAAAATTAAAAAAAATTTCAAAGTTGGTAAAAATTCTTCATCAATAAAAGGCATCAGTAAACTTAAAAATTCTTAAAAAATCTATTTTTACGAACTTTGCTCTGGTTCTTTTTCCAAATAGAAACTAAAATATATTAATTTTGATTAAAAAAGACTGCCTTGCTCTAAGTATTACCCAGAAATGAGAAAAAAATCCCAAACTGAGCGATCATTTTTGACAGTTATATCCTAACTTTTAAAAATCGATCAATTTTAAAAATTCATTGAAAAAACATTTTTAATACTTAACAAATAAGCCCTACTCTAAATGAAACTTAAAATATTTTGTTTTTAATTAAAAAAGACCATTTTCTCCTAAAGGTTGTCAAAAAAATTAAAAATATTTTCAAAGTTGGTAAACATTTTTTATCAATAAAAGGCATCAATAAACTTAAAAATTCTTAAAAAATCTAGTTTTACGAATTTTACTGAGATCTTTTTTCCAAATAAAAGTTAAAATATTCTAGTTTTGATTCAAAAAGATAGCTTTGCTCTAAATATTACCCAAAAATTAGAAAAAAATCCCAAACTTAGCGATAATTTTTAACAGTTGTTACCTAACCTATAAAAACCGATCAAATTTAAAAATTCATAAAAAATTCATTTTTAATAATTAACAAATAAACCCTACTCGAAATGAAAGCCAAAATATTCTAGTTTTAATTAGAAAAGACCGTTTTCTCCTAAATATTTTCAAAAAAATTAAAAAAATTTTTAAAGTTGGTAAAAATTTTTCTTCAATAAAAAACATTAATAAACTTAAAATTTCTTAAAAAATCTATTTTTACGAATTTTAGTCAGATTTTTTTTCTAAATAGGAGATAAAACATTTTAGTTTTTATTTAAAAAGACTGCCTTACTCTAAGTATTACCCAGAAATTAGAAAAAAAACCCAAACTTGGCGATCATTTTTGACAGTTGTAACCTAACCTTTAAAAAATCGATAAACTTAAAAAATTCATGAAAAATTCATTTTTAATGATTAACAAATAAATCTTATTTTAAATGAAACTCAAAATATTCTAGTTTTAATTGAAAAAGACCGTTTTCTTCTAAATGTTTTCAAAAAAATTTAAAAAAATTTCAAAGTTGGCAAAAATTTTAATGAATAAAAAACATCAATAAACTTAAAAATTCTTTAAAAATCTAGTTTTACGAATTTTACTCCGATTCTTTTTCCAAATAGAAGCTAAAACATGTTAGTTTTGATTAAGAAAGACTGCTTTATTCAAACTATAACCCAAAAATTAGAAAAAAAATCCCAAACTTAGCAATCATTTTTGGCAGCTGTAACCTAACTTTTAAAAATCGATAAATTTAAAAAATTCATGAAAAATTCGTTTTTGATAATTAACAAATAAACCCCATTCGAAATGAAAGTCAAAATATTATATTTTTAATCCGAAAAAATCGCTTTCTCCTAAAGGTAACCAAAAAAATTAAAAAAATTTTCAAAGTTGGTAAAAATTTTTTATAAATAAAAAACATCAATAAACTTAAAAATTCTTAAAAAATGTGTTTATACGAATTTTACTTCGATTCTTTTTTCAAATAGAAGTTAACACATATTAGTTTTGATTAAAAAAGACTGCTTTATTCAAACTATTACCCAAAAATTAAAAAAAAAAATCCCAAACCTAGCAATCATTTTTATAGACATAACCTAACTTTAAAAAAAATCGATCAACTTTAAAAAAAATCGATCAACTTTAAAAATTCATCAAAAATTCATTTTTAAAGATTTTGACTTGATTTTTTTTCTAAATGAAACTTAAAGCATTCTAATTTTAATTAAAAAAGACCGTTTTATTCCAAGTGTTGTCAAAAAAATTTAAAAAATTTTTAAATTTGGTAAAAATTTTTTTAGGTTAGAAAATTAACCATTTCTTAAAAAATTCATCAAACATTCATTTTTAAACATTTTGATTTGATTTTTTTTCTAAATGAAACCTAAAACATTCTAATTTTAACTAAAAAAGACCATTTTATTCCAAGTGTTCTCAATAAATTTAAAAAAAATTTCAAAGTTGGTAAAAATTTTTATTTGCTGAAACTTAAAAAACAGTAATCTGGAAAAATCTTCTACGCTTTTATTATGTTATTTACTCCCAATACACAACTTCTCGTTTAATTAAAATTTTATTTTCTAAAGGTTATTTTCTACGTTTCGAGATTTACAGACGTTGTATCCGATGAAAAGCAAATACTCGTGTTTTTCCGACAGTAAACTAAAACTAACTGCAGTAAAACGAAGCCTTAATTATTTTCTTAATGACGCCGTGGGAACTTTTTATTAATCTACGCACATACCCGTTTACTTCTCCAAAGTAAAACCGGGATAATTAAACGTGTAGGAAACTCACCGAAATTTTCCAAGTTTCTAAATTCGATTTGATTTCAAATTTATTTTCGGAAGATTTTATATCGTTGATTTACGTCTTTTATGATTATGTGATGTGGAAATGAACAAATAATTAAATTGCTAAATATAAATTTCAAGTTCTCTAACAAAATATACATATTGTTGGATTTATATCATAATATTTATAGATCTTTAAATGCATTTTAAGAAATCATTTTTATTTTCTCAAAGTTGATAAAAAGATTTGACAGTTAACTAACCACATTTTTATAAAAATTCGATCAACTTTAAAAAATCGCCCAGACTTTATTTATTAAGATTAAGAAATGATTCTTACTTTAAGTTGAAGCTAAAAGATTCTATTTTTAATTAAAAAAGTCAAATTTTTCCTAATTATTGTCAAAAAAATTAAAAAAAATTTTAAAGTTGGGTAAAATTTTTGACAGTTAACTTACCTAACTTTTTTAAAAATTTTGACCAACTTTAAAAAATCACCTAGACTTTATTTATTAAGATTAAGAAATGATTTTTGTTTTAAATTGAAGATAAAACATTCTAGTTTGACTTAAAAAACGCCAATTTGTTCTACTTGTTGCCAAAAAATTTTAAAAAATTCTCAAATACATCGAAAAATTTGAACTTTCCAAATTTTTGTCAATTTTAAAAAATCCTCCAGAGTTTATTTATGAAAATTAAACAAAACTAATTTAATTGAAAATAGATTAAAATATCTATTTTTTATTAAAATGGTCAGATTTGTTCTAACTTTTACCAAAAAATTTTAAAAAATTTTCAAAAACTTCAAAGAATTTCGACCGAACCTAACCTTCAAAGTGTTGGACAATTTTAAAAAATCACTCAGAATTTATTTATAGAAATTAAAGAAAACCAAATTAAGAGAAGATAGATTGAAATATGTATTTTTATTTAAAACCATCAAATTTATTCTACTTGTTGTCAAAAGATTTTAAAAAAATTCTCAAATACATCGACAAATTTCGAATTGAATAAAATTTTTGGTCAATTTTAAAAAATCGCTCCGAGTTTACTTATGAAAATTAAACAAAACTAATTTAAATGAGAATAGATTAAAATATCTACTTTTCATTAAAACGGTCAGATTTGTTCTAACTTTTACCAAAAAATTTAAAAAAATTTTCGAAAACATCAAAGAATTTCGACCGAATCTAACCTGCAAAATGTTGGTCAACTTTAAAAAATCACTCAGCATTTATTTATAGAAATTAGAGAAAACCAAATTAAGAGAAGATAGATTAAAATATCTATTTTTTATTAAAACAGTTAGATATGTACCAACTTTTTCCGAAAAATTTCAAAAAATTCTCAAAGTTGAGAAAAAATTTTGACAGTTAACTAACCTCAATTTTTTTTAAATTTGACCAACTTTAAAAAATCCTCCAGACTTTATTTATAGATATTAAGAAATGATTTTTATTTTAAATTAAACTTAAAACATTCTAGTTTGATTTTAAAAACACAGATTTGTTCTAAATTTTGCCAAAAAATTTAAAAACATTTTCAAAGTTGATAAAAAATGTTGACATTTAACTAACCTAACTTTTTTAAAAAATTTACCAACTTTAAAAAATCGCCCAGACTTTATTTATAGAGATTAAGAAATGATCTTTGTTTTAAATTAAACCTAAAACATTCTAGTTTGATACTAAAAAGACAGATTTGTTCTAATTGTTACCAAAAAATTTAAAAAAATTCTCAAAGTTGGTAAAAAATTTTGGATACTTTTAATCTAATTTTAAAAAATCGACCAACTTTAAAAATTCATCAAAAATTCATTTTTAAAGATTTTGATTTGATTTTTTTCTAAATGAAACTTAAAACATTCTAATTTTAATTAAAGAAGACCGTTTTATTCCAAGTGTTGTCAAAAAAATTAAAAAAAATTTAAAGTTGGTAAAAATTTTTGACACTTTTCTAACTTAAGAAAATTAACTTTAAGAATTCATGAAAAATTCATTTTTTAAGATTTTGATCTGATTTTTTTTCTAAATGAAACCTGAAACATTCTAATTTCAATTAAAAGAGACCGTTTTATTCAAAGTGTTGTCAAAAAAATTAAAAAAATTTTCAAAGTTGATAAAAATTTTTGTTACTTTTCAACTTAAGACAAAACTTTAAAAATTCATCAAAAATTCATTTTTAACCATTTTGTTTTGATTTTTTTTCTAAATAAAACTTAAAAGATTCTAATTTTAATTAAAAAAGACCGTTTTATTCCAAGTGTTGTCAAAAAAATTAAAAAAATTTTCAAAGTTGGTAAAAATTTTTTTTAGGTTAGAAAATTAACAATTTTTAAAAAAATTCATCAAAAATTCATTTTTAAATATTTTGATTTGATTCTTTTTCTAAATGAAATTTAAAACATTCTAATTTTAATTAAAGAAGACCGTTTTATTCAAAGTGTTGTCAAAAAAATTAAAAAAATTCTCAAAGTTGGTAAATTTTTTTTACTTTTTAACTTAAGACAAAATTTTAAAAATTCATCAAAAATTCATTTTTAACCATTTTGATATGATTTCTTTTCTAAATGAAACTTAAAACATTCTAATTTTAATTAAAAAAGACCGTTTTATTCAAAGTGTTGTCAAAAAAATTAAAAAAAATTTCCAAAGTTGATAAAATATTTTGACAGTTAACTAACCTCACTTTTTTAAAAAATTGACCAACTTTAAAAAATCGCCCAGACTTTATTTTTAGAGATTAAGAAATGATTTTTATTTTAAATTAAACTTAAAACATTCTAGTTTGATTTTAAAAAGACAAATTTGTTCTAATTTTTACCAAAAAATTTAAAAAAATTTTCAAAGTTGATAAAAAATTTTGACAGCTAATTAACCTAACTTTTTTTAAAAAATTGACCAACTTTAAAAAATCGTCCAGACTTTACTTATAGATATTAAGAAATGATTTTTATTTTAAATTAAACCTAAAACATTCTAGTTTGATTTTTAAAAAACAAATTCGTTCTAATTATTACCAAAAAATTTAAAAAAATTCTCAAAGTTGGTAAAAAATTTTGGATACTTTTAACCTATTTTTAAAAAATCGATGAACTTTAAAAATTCATCAAAAATTCATCTTTAAAGATTTTGATCTGATTTTTTTTCTTAATGAAACCTGAACCATTCTAATTTCAATTAAAAAAACCGTTTTATTCAAAGTATTGTCAAAAAAATTTCAAAGTTGGTAAAAAATTTTTGACACATTTAACTTAATTTAAAAAAATCGACCAACTTTAAAAATTCATCAAAGATTCATTTTTAAAGATTTTGATTTGATTTTTTTTCTAAATGAAACTTAAAACATTCTAATTTTAATTAAAGAAGACCGTTTTATTCAAAGTGTTGTCAAAAAAATTAAAAAAATTCCCAAAGTTGATAAAAAATTTTGACAGTTAACTAACCTCACTTTTTTAAAAAACTGACCAACTTTAGAAAATCGCCCAGACTTTATTTTTAGAGATTAAGAAATGATTTTTATTTTAAATTAAACTTAAGACATTCTAGTTTGATATTAAAAAGACAGATTTGTTCTAATTGTTACCAAAAAATTTAAAAAAATTCCCAAAGTTGATAAAAAATTTTGACAGATAACTAACCTAACTTTTTTAAAAAATTGACCAACTTTAAAAAATCGCCCAGACTTTATTTATAGAGATTAAGAAATGATTTTTGTTTTAAATGAAACCTAAAACATTCTAGTTTGATGTTAAAAAGACAAATTTCTCCTAATTGATACCAAAAAATTTGAAAAAATTTTCAAAGTTGATAAAAAAATTTGACACTTAACTAACTTAGGTTAGAATTTCTCTTCTGAGGGAAAAACTAAAAGTCGTAGAAAATTCATCTTTGGTAAAAATAAAGATTAAATATCATTCTAAATCGTGGTAAAATTTCAAGTTTTAATAACAATTAGTTTTTTAGGTATGATGTTTTAAAAAGAGCTTTTTGGGTAAAAACTTTAAGTTAAGTGTATATCGAGACAAAGAACAAGCTCCGTTTCGCGTAGAATTTGGGTTATCGTCTTACGATACTATAATTAAAACCGTGTTCAGTACTATAGTGTGTGGCTTTTCGAAACGTGTGTAGGCCTTCAGTCTGACTTCAGTCGTTTCGTTCAACACTTGCGTTGTGAATTTAACACCGCGACAACACAACTTACGTACTTACCACAAAGTGCCAATTAATTAAAATCAGTGTACAACCATAAAAACTTAAAATATTGTATTTTAAAATTTAAAGGTGCGATTTTTCCACCGACTATATGTTCAACATGAACAGCAAGGGCATCAGAAGAAAAAAATCTTCGCTGTCCGAAGTTAAAGTTGCGGTTATCGGCGCTCCAGGAGTTGGCAAAAGCGGTAAGAATTAAGAAAAGTATTCTTTTATATTTTTTTTTCAATGAAATTTCATCCATTCATCTCACGTGGAAATAGTCTATAGTAAACAAACTCTAAAAATCGTCGATTTTAGTCTCAAACAAACTTTTATTTAACTTCGTGACTTGCTGTGCAAAAATTCGAACCCATTACGCTATTTCAGTAGAAGCGAGAACGTTAATACATTTTTTTAACATCCCCTTGGCATCGGCTTAAATAAAACGCGTTAAATAAACACGACCTTTGCGAGGAGATTTATTAGGGCAATAATTAAAATCGTATTCGTAGGCTTTCACAAACCTATTTAAAAAAAATTCAAGAAAAAATTAAAAAAGAGCCAACAAAAAATTAAAAAATAAAAACTCGTGTTATAATTGAAATCCATCCAAAATTTGTTTATTCAATGCGTACGTTGGATATGTTTAGAATGTGTTTTGGCAAATGTGAGATATTTTAAATTATAAAATCTATGCAGGTTTAAAGGTGTTTTTGTTTAATTAAAATTTTCAACTCCCATCGTTTAATTACCATCAAAATATAACAACAATAAGCGTTTGTCGTTCATTGTGAGGTCTTAAACTTAAATTTACTTTCATCAATCAACGCGATCATTACTCGGTCAACGTGAGTGCAAAACAACGGGTTGTATTTTGGCCGGAGTAGGAAAATAGGCGACCCATTTTGCGGCGGATGGAATTTTGGACCGAAACAGCTGTCTTTAGTCTTGTTAATTTTGGTTTAAAAAAAAAAACTTGACAGAAATTAACGCGGTACAAGCTGAGCTAACTTTCGAAACACTTGTGTCTAATTTATGCAAGGTTGTATTACATTAGAAAAAGTAAAAATGTTTTGTAAGGAGGTATTTGCCAAATTATTGAAGTTAATTATTGAATTAATAGTTATTTTGTAAATTTTTGGCATGAATTTTAGTTGTATGTAATAAAATTTTAAAATTTTGACTGAGTTTAATTGACATTAAGTTACATTTTCTATCTTGTGGGGAAAACTAAAAATGATAGAAAGTTCTCCTTTGGTAAAAATAAAAATAAAATTTCAATCTAAAACCTGGTAAAATTTCAAATTTCAATAATAATTAATTCTTGAGATATGAATTTTTAAAAATTGAGTAATTTTAATCAACATGAAGCTACATTTTCTCTTCTGAGGAAAAAACTAAAAGTTTTAGAAAATTCATCTTTGGTAAAAATAAAGCTTAATTATTAATCTAAATTTGAATAAAATTTGAAAACTCAAAAACAATTAGTTTCTTAGATATGAATTTTTAAAAATTAACATGTTTTAATAGACATATTAAATAAGTTAGGTTAGAATTCCCTTTCTGGAGGAAAAACTAAAAGTCACAGAAAATTTATTCCCAGTAAAAATAAAGATTGGATTTCAAACTGAAACGGTATAAATTTTCAAATCTCAACAATAATTAGTTTCTCAGAAATAAATTTTTAAAAATTGACCAATTTTAGTCGACATTAAGTTACATTTTTTCTTCTGAGGGAAAAATTAAAAGTCGTAAAAAATTCACCTTCGGCAAAAATAAAGACTAGGTTTCATTATAAATCGTCGTAAAATTTCAAGTTTTAATAGCAATTAGTTTCTTAGATATGAATTTTTAAAAATTAACACGTTTTAGGAAACGTATTAAAAAAATTAGGTTAGAATTTCCCTTCTGGAGGAAAAACTAAAAGTCGCAGAAAATTTATTCCTGGTAAAAATAAAGATTGGATTTCAAACTAAAACGGTATAAATTTTCAAATTTCAACAATAATTAGCTTCTTAGATAAGAATTTTTAAAAATTGACTAATTTTAGTCGACATGAAGTTATATTTTCTCTTCTAAGGGAAAAATTAAAAGTCGTAGAAAATTCACCTTCGGTAAAAATAAAGACTAAGTTTCATTATAAATCGTCGTAAAATTTCAAGTTTTAATAGCAATTAGTTTCTTAGATATGAATTTTTAAAAATTAACATGTTTTAATAGGCATATTAAATAAGTTAGGTTAGAATTTCCTTTCTGGAGGAAAAACTAAAAGTCGCAGAAAATTTATTCCTGGTAAAAATAAAGATTGGATTTCAAACTGAAACGGTATAAATTTTCAAATCTCAACAATAATTAGCTTCTTAGATATGAATTTTTTAAAATTGACTCATTTTAGTCGATATGAAGTTATATTTTCTCTTCTGAGGGAAAAATTAAAAGTCGTAAAAAATTCACCTTCGGCAAAAATAAAGACTAGGTTTCATTATAAATCGTCGTAAAATTTCAAGTTTTAATAGCAATTAGTTTCTTAGATATGAATTTTTAAAGATTAATACGTTTTAGCACACGTATTAAAAAAATTAGGTTAGAATTTCCTTTCTGGAGAAAGAACTAAAAGTCGCAGAAAATTAAAGAAGAAAAATAAAGATTAGATTTCAAACTAAAACGGTGCAAATTTTTAAATCTCGACAATAATTAGTTTATTAAATATGAATTTTTAAAAATTGACAAATTTTAGTCAACATCAAGTTATATTTTCTTTTCTGAGAAAAAAACTAAAAGTCGTAGAAAATTCTCCTTTAGGAAAAATAAAGACTAGGTTTAACTCTAAATCCTGATAAAATTTCAAGTCTCAACAATAATTATTTTTTGAGATATGAATTTTTAAAAAATTGCAAATTTTGATCAACATGTAAATTAACTTAGGTTAGAATTTCCTTTCTGGAGAAAAAAACCAAAAATCTTAGAAACTTCATTTTTGGTAAAAATAAAGATCAAGTTTCAAACTAAATAATTATAAAATTTTAAATTTCAGCAATAAGTATTTTTTGTTAGATATGAATTTCAAAAATTGACATATTTTAATCGACATTACGTTACATTTTCTCTTTTCAGGGAAAAACTAAAAGTCATAGAAAATTCATCCTTGGCAAAAATGAAGACTAAGTTTTAGTCTAAATCCTCACAAAATTTTAAATCTCAAGAACAATTACTTTGTTAGATATGAATTTTTTAAAATTCACATATTTTAGCAAACATGTTAAAAAAATTAGCTTAGAATTTCCTTTCTGGAGAACAAACTAAAAGTTGTAGGAAATTAGTTTTTGGTAAAAATAAAGATTAGATTTCAAACTAACACGGTGTAGATTTTTAAATCTCAACAATAATTAGTTTCTTAGAAATAAATTTTTAAAAATTGGCCAATTTTAGTCGACATTAAGTTACATTTTCTCTTCTGAGAGAAAAACTAAAAATCGTAGAAAATTCATCTTTGGTAAAAATAAAGATTAGATTTCAATCTAAATCCTGATAAAATTTCAGGTTTCAAAAACAATTAGTTTGATAGATATGAATTTTTTAAAAATGACAAATTTTGATCAAGATGTAAATTAGGTTAGGTTTCTTCTCTTCTTAGGAAAAAACTAAGAATCGTAGAAAGTTCTTCTTCGCTAAAAATAAAAACTATATTTCAATCTAAAACGTGGTAAAATTTCAAATCTCAATAACATTTAGTTTTTGAGATATAAATTTTTAAAAATTGATAAATTCTAGTAGACATTAAGTTACATTTGCTCTTCTGAGGGAAAAACTAAAAGACGTAGAAAATTCATCCTTAGCAAAAATAAAGACTAAGTTTTAGTTTAAATCCTCATAAAATTTGAAATCTCAAGAACAATTAGTTTGTTAGATATGAATTTTTAAATATTAACATATTTTAGCAAACATGTTAAATAAGTTAGGTTAGGAATTTTCTCCTGAGAGAAAAACTAAAAGTTGCAAAATATTTATTTTTGGTAAAAATAAAGATTAGATTTCAAACTAAAACGGTATAAATTTACAAATCTCAACAATAATTAGTTTCTTAGAAATGAATTTTTAAAAATTGACCAATTTTAGTTGACATGAAGTTATATTTTCTTTTCTGAGGGAAGAACTAAAAGTCGTAGGAAATTCATCTTTGGTAAAAATAAAGACTAAATTTCAATCTAAATCCTGACAAAATTTGAAGTCTTAACAACAATTATTTTGATAGACATGAATTTTAAAAGAATGACATATTTTGATCAACATGTAAATTAACTTAGGTTAGAATTTCCTTTCTGGAGAAAAAACTAAAAGACGGAGAAAATTTATTTTCGGTAAAAATAAAGATTAGATTTCAAACTAAAACGGCATACATTTTCAAATGTCTACAACAATTGGATTCTTAGATATGAATTTTTAAAAACTGATAAATTTTAATCGACATGAAGTTACGTTTTCTGTTCTAAGGAAAAAACTAAAAGTCCCAGAAAATTCACCTTTGGCAAAAATAAAGACTAGGTTTCAGTCTAAATCTTGATCAAATTTTAAGTTTCAACAACAATTAGTTTGATAGATATGAATTTTTAAAAAATGACAAATTTTGATCAACATGTAAGTTAAGTTAGGTTAGGTTTCTCCTCTTCTGGGGAAAAAACTAAGAGTCATAGAAAATCCATCTTAAGCATAAATAAATATTACATCTTATTCTAAATCCTTATAGAATTTGAAGTTTCAATAACAATTAGTTTCTTAGATATGTTTTTTTTTAATTGACAAATCTTAATTGACATTAAGTTACATTTTTTAATCTGACAAGGAGACATCGCAGTTGACTCTTCACCAATTTTGATGAATTTTTTTATGGTGAATCTATATTGAATATAAGTAAGTTCCCCCAAAGCTTTTGATCGAATGGCCCTTCTAAAGGGAGTTATTAATTTTTGAAAGTTACGTTTTTTGGGAGTTGTTGTCATAAGCTATAAAGCGATGTCGTTTGACGTATCTGTCCGTAGTGCAGTGAATGAATGCCGCGCTCCTGTGCAGGAAGCCCAGGATCGGAATTCTGAAGTTACAACTTTTTTTTGTTTTAATTATTTATTGTAATACTCCTAATCTATTCTTTTATTTATATCAACATATACGTAATTACATTTATATATAATTGTAATTTTTTAATTACTTTATTATTATCACTATTTGGAATTTTTTAATAATTCGTTTTAATAAAACCTCATAACACGTGTTTTCTGTTTCAAAAAAAAGTTTTAATATCAGAATCCCGATCCTGGGCTTCCTGCACAGGAGCGCGGCATTCATTCACTGCACTACGGACAGATACGTCAAACGACATCGCTTTATAGCTTATGACAACAGCTCCCAAAAAACGTAAATTTCAAAAATTAATAACTCCCTTTAGAAGGGCCATTCGATCAAAAGCTGTGGGGGAACTTACTTATATTCAATATAGATTCACCATAAAAAAATTCATCAAAATTGGTGAAGAGTCAACTGCGATGTCTCCTTGTGAGGGAAAAACAAAAAGCCGTAGAAAATTTATCTTTGGCAAAAATAAAGACTAAATTTGAATCCAAACTGTAGTAAAGTTTCAAGTTTCAATAACAATTACTTGTTTAGGCACCCAGTTGCTCTTACCAATTTTGGATGCGGTTATTCTTCCATTAACTAACATTTATAATTCGTCTTTTGAAGTGTCTGAGTTTCCCTCTGGCTGGAAAGTTTCTCATGTTGTTCCTATACCTAAAGTGACTATCCCTGAAGTGATTATCCCTATACCCATCACACCTTAGTGATTTTCGTCCTATATCCATATTATCTGTATTATCAAAAGCCCTAGAGCGGTTAGTTGACCAGCAAATGCAAAGGTATATAGAGGAACATAACTTGATTAGTGAATTTCAATCTGGTTTTTGTAGGTGACACAGCAAGATGATGGCGCTTATAAAAATGATAGGATATAAAGTACGCTTGTGACCACCGCCACATTGCTCTTTTAGTATTGCTCGACTTCAACAAAGCATTTGACTCAATGGATCATAGTATCTTGCTCTCTGTGCTGTCTGCTGATTTACTCCTTCTTGTGTTTCGTGGTTTCAATCTTTTCTTTCCCACCGCCGTCTGTGTGTACGATCTGATTCTACTATTTTCTCCTATTATGGTACTACAAGTGGTGTCCCTCAGGGCAGTGTGTTGGGTCCGTTGCTGTTTTCTGTTTATGACGGTATTATGTTTATGTTTATTGACGGTATTACTAAAGTTATTTCGTGTAATTACCACATATAAGCTGATGACCATTAAATTTACACTTCTGCCACAGCTGATGAGTTTTTTGAAGTCGTGTTGCGTATCAATACTGACCTCTCCAATATTCAAAATTGGTCTAAATGTTTTGGTCTCAAATTCAGCTAAAACACAAGCCATTGTGTTTGGTACAAGACCTTTACTTCCCAAAATAAATAAATTTACGTCAGCGCAGTTGAATCTGGATGGCAATATTATACAACTCTCTGATACTGTCAAGAACTTTAGGGTGGTGATGGACTCGGTGCTGTCTTGGCGACCGCAGGTCAAATATGTTTGTATACAAATTCCTGTTTTCATTCTCTGAAGAAACGTCGTTGTTTCCTTCCTCCCATCGCTCGCCGTAACCTTTGCTATTCATTAATTTTTCCGCACATTGATTATGCCGATGTTACCTACCTTGACCTTACTTGAATTCTTCAAAATAAATGGCAAAGGCTACAAAATAATTGCATTCGTTTCATTTTCGATTTTGGAAAGTCACAGCACATAACACCCTATCATAATTATTTACAAATGTTGATCTGTAAGAGGTGCAGATCATTTCGTATGGTTACCACGTTGTATAAGATTCTATGTAGTTCCAACGCATTTGTCCAAAGAGTTTCATTTTCTATTCTTTGATAATTTACCAACTAGATCGCGATCAGACTGTGTCCTTTTGTTTCCTATTCATCGTACCGAAATTTACCATAAATCATTTACTATGCAGTCGATAGCGCTTTAGAATGAGTTATCTGCAGAAATTCGTAATGTCCCTAACGTATCTCACAATCAGTTTAAAAATGCCCTTCAGCGGTATCTATTTGACTTGCAACTTTCCCTGATTCTTCAATTCTCAGAGTTTCTATTTATTACGATGTGGTAACTGGCGTCTGTACCAGTTCAGTTTAAAGCATTTTGTTTTGTTTCTTTTCTTTTTGTTTTTTTCTTCTTTCTTTAGTTCATTTCTCCTTTCTTCTTTGTTTTGTATTGTGTTTATTATTTTTTTTTAATTGTTATTACCAAACCGCCATATAATCTATAATCTTATACAGTGAAAGTAGTGGATCTTTTGGAAGATATCGCTCCGTGCAATAAATTGATCCATTTGTCTCGAGTTATCCGTTCGTCTGTTGACCGTAGGTTCGTTGATCGTAAGCTTATGGGTCAGTAGAAAACGCTATCATTATTTTCGTCGCTCCAAGTATGACTGTTTCGAAAATTAGTAATTCCATTTCTGGTAAAGCAAGATTCATCGGTAACTAGCAGGCAGCTCAGGAAGTTAGGATCTCGTGTGCATTGTCGAATCAAACACTGGCAGAAATTTATGCGCTTGTTATAATCTTCTGGTAATAAATGTTGCACACACCTAACGTGATATGGATACAAGTTTTGCTAGCGCAATGTTCGCCATATGCAGATGAAACATTGAAATGTGATAATTTTCTGGTGCTAGTAGTAGGAGATAAAACAGCATTGAATATCTCTTCTTCAACGTCAGCAGTTTGAAATCTTTGTCGATCAGCGTTTTGTCGTTTTGTAGCGTGCCAGTTTCCCTAAGACGTTTTTCAATGGCTTCAAACGTTTTCTGATTTGGTATCCTCCCAGCAGGAAATGTTTCATGATATTTTCGAACAGCAGCAACGCCATTTTTATGTACCTCGCCATAAATTAAGAGCATGTTTTAACTTTTCAATATCTCTGATATTAATATTTCAATATCTGAAGCACCCTGTATTTTAAACATTTCAGCCTTTTTTCCCACTTTGTATTTATCTATCTGTTTAATGAAAGAAGTTTCTTACGTCATTAATTTATAACACTTACCAAGTGTTTATAAAAAAACTGTTGAGATATTTGATTTGTAGATTCAAAAAAAAAAAAATTATTGACGCAAAGGCATTCTTCCAAATGGAAAACATAAGCACCGTTAGTATATTTAGAATTCTCCACTTACATTTTGTATTGCCCCAATAATTCCGGGTGTTGCAACACAAAAATAAATGCGGCATCGAGAGTCTGGCGCATTTTGGCCAACAAACAACCCGTTATGCTCGGTACATGTTTATTTATTGTCGAGTGCAGGCTTCGTTTACACCTGCAACCTCGGTACCTATCCGCAGTTAATGCAATAATTTTCCCGCCAGCCCAAATTTCGGCGATTAATTGTGTTTAAAATTTCTCCGTTGTAGCTAAATGTTATAGATCGCAATGCGTTAATAGAGCTCATATTTTGTAGTTGTTTGCATTGGTTAATTTCCAAAGTTTCACATTTGCGTAATCGAATAGCTCGTGTCAAGAACAAACATACAAATTTAACAGCTGTTTTAAATTCTTTTTCTTATTTTTTGCATTGATATTCAATTTCATTAAATACAAATGAAATTCAATGAAGTTCAAAGTAAACTAAAAATCTCTCTTTTTGTATTTTGGAAGTTTGATTTAGAGAAAGTTCGAGAAATAAAATAGTTCAATTTAAACAAAAAATCTTTTTATAATCTTTTTTTGTGTTGTCAAAAAAATTAAAAAAAATTTCAATGTTGGCAAAAAAATTTTGCACTTTTAACCTAATTTTAAAAATTCGATCGACTTTAAAAATTCATCAAAAATTCATTTTTAAAGATTTTGATTTGATTTTTTTTCTCAATGAAACTTAAAACATTCTAATCTTAATTAAAAAAGACCGTTTTATTCCAAGTGTTGTTAAAAAAATTAAAAAAAATTTCAAAGTTGGTAAAAATTTTTTTAGGTTAGAAAATTAACCATTTTTAAAAAAAATTCATCAAAAATTCATTTTTAAACATTTTGCTTTGATTTTTTTTTCTAAATGAAACTTAAAACATTCTAATTTTAATTAAAAAAGACCGTTTTATTCCAAGTGTTGTCAAAAAAATTTTAAAAATTTTCAAAGTTGGTAAAAATTTTTTACTTCTTAAATTAAGACAAAACTTTAAAAATTCATCAAAAATTCGTTTTTAACCATTTTGATTTGATTTATTTTCTAAATGAAACTTAAAACTTCCTAATTTTAACTAAAAAAGATTGTTTTATTCAAAGTGTTGTTAAAAAAATTAAAAAAATTTTCAAATTTGGTAAAAATTTTTTTAGGTTAGAAAATTAACCATTTTTTAAAAATTCATCAAAAATTCATTTTTAAATATTTTGATTTGATTTTTTTCTAAATGAAACTTAAAACATTCTAGTTTTAATTAAAAAAGACCGTTTTATTCAAAGTGTTGTCAAAAAAAATTAAAAAAAATTTCAAATTTGGTAAAAATTTTTTTAGGTTAGAAAATTAACAATTTTTAAAAAATTCATTAAAAATTCAGTTTTAAAGATTTTGATCTGACTGTTTTTCTAAATGAAACTTAAAACATTCTAATTTTAATTAAAAAAGACCGTTTTATACCAAGTGTTGTCAAAAAAATTAAAGAAATTTTCAAAGTTGGTAAACATTTTTACTTCTTAACTTAAGACAGAACTTTAAAAATTCATCAAAAATTCGTTTTTAACCATTTTGATTTGATTTTTTTTCTAAATGAAACTTAAAACATTCTAATTTTAATTAAAAAAGACCGTTTTATACCAAGTGTTGTCAAAAAAATTAAAAAAATTTTCAAAGTTGGTAAAAATTTTTTACTTCTCAACTTAAGACAAAACTTTAAAAATTCATCAAAAATTCGTTTTTAACCATTTTGATTTGATTTTTTTTCTAAATGAAACTTAAAATATTCTAATTTTAATTGAAAATGATCATTTTATTCAAAATGTTGTCAAAAAAATTAAAAAAATTTTCAAAGTTGATAGAAATTTTTTAAGGTTAAAAAACTAACCATTTTTTAAAAAATTCGTCAAAAATTCATTTTTAAAGATTTTGATTTGATTTTTTTTCTAAATGAAACTTAAAACATTCTAATTTTAATTAAAAAAGACCGTTTTATTCCAAGTGTTGTCAAAAAAATTAAAAAAATTTTCAACGTTGGTAAAAAATTTTTTAGGTTATAAAATTAACAATTTTTTAAAAAAATCATCAAAAATTCATTTTTAAAGATTTTGATTTGATTTTTTTTCCAAATGAAACTTAAAACATTCTAATTTTAACTAAAAAAGACCGGTTTAATCCGTGTTGTCAAAAAAATTAAAAAAATTTTCAAAGTTGGTAAAAATTTTCTTAGGTTAGAAAATTAACCATTTTTTAAAAAATTCATCAAAAATTCATTTTTAAAGATTTTGATTTGATTTTTTTTCTAAATGAAACTTAAAACATTCTAATTTTAATTAAAAGGGGCTGTTTTATTCCAAGTGTTGTCAAAAAGATTAAAAAAATTTTCAAAGTTGGTAAAAATTTTTTAGGTTAGAAAATTAACCATTTTTTAAAAAATTCATCAAAAATTCATTTTTAAAGATTTTGGTTTGATTCTTTTTCTAAATGAAACCTAAAACATTCTAATTTTAATTAAAAAAGATTGTTTTATTCAAAGTGTTGTCAAAAAAATTAAAAAAATTTTCAAAGTTGGTAAAAATTTTTTACTTCTTAACTTAAGACAAAACTTTAAAAATTCATCAAAAATTCATTTTTAACCATTTTGATTTGATTTTTTTTCTAAATGAAACCTAAAACATTCTAATTTTAATTAAAAAAGACCGTTTTATTCCAAGTGTTGTCAAAAAAATTAAAAAAATTTTCAAAGTTGGTAAAAATTTTTTTAGGTTAGAAAATTAACCATTTTTAAAAAAATTCATAAAAAATTCATTTTTAAAGATTTTGATTTGATTTTTTTTCTAAATAAAACTTAAAACATTCTAGTTTTATTTAAAAAAGGCCGTTTTATTCGGAGTGTTGTCAAAAAAATTAAAAAAATTTTCAAAGTTGGTGAACATTTTTGACATTTTTTATTTTTTTAATCTAATTTTAAAAAATCGCCTAGAAAATAATAAAAATAATAAAGTAAATTTATGATAGTTAATTCTCAAAGGCCTCGTACAATGTTTACATATAATTTCCTGTTTGCCAGTTTGGGAACTAACAAGAATTCGGAACCCCCCTAAAAATACAACGTTCATAACACTCCAACATGCGTGCTTTCCATAAAAGCTTTCATCTCGAAATAATCAAAATGCAGTCGGAAAGTTCCGACACACGTACCGTAAACATTCTAAACAACTAAAAGGCATGTTATGCAATAAAACGGAGTCAAACGTCGGCCTCCGGACGATTCTTTTCGCGTACATCAACGCGCAATTATTTTTTACGTTCGCTCGTAAACCGGCTGTAAAATTGGTCCCCTTTAATGTTTTCCCCTTTCTGTTCTTTCAGCTCTTTCGGTACGGTTTCTGACCAGACGATATATAGGGGAATATGACCATCAATCAGGTGAGACGACCCCCTTTCTGGATGTTTCATGTTGATGTTGATATTTTAATAGACTCAACGGCAAACTAACAAAGTGAAAGCGTTTGCTTATATTATTGATCGTAAATGAGAAGTCTTTTCAATTCTGGCAACTGCTCCTCGTAAAATCGCTATTAATCCAATGATTATCTAATAAAGATACCGCGTGATTTATGCTTATCGTAAACTGCTATTTTTTTATTTTAAAATTTTTATTTTATAAAGTATTTGAATAAATTAAATTTAATACCAATTATTTTCTTGTTTCAGAAACTAGATATAAGCATGAAGTACTCGTAGACAACGATCCAGTTCTTTACGAAATTTTAGATACTTGTCCGAAGGTATGTTTAGTGTCGTTTTATATTTTTGGGTTTATTACAACGATTAAAGATGTAATAACTAAATAACTGGATTATTATTACCGGTCTTTAAATTTTAAACGAGACCTAGTTTATGTGTGTTCTGAAATCTGGACGTAAATTATATAATTATTGTGTTTCAACAAATTGATGGAGTTTTAAATGAAATGAATTCAATCTGCTTTTTGTATTTTAAACTTTAAAGTATTCTTTATAAATGTTCAAAGTTGGAATTCAATCGAAAAATTATTTTTGAAGCTATGAATTTTTTAGTTTGAAAGTTAAAAATTTTTTTTAGAACAAATTTTCTAAATTTTAACGCTTCGTCAAATAAAAATAAATAAAGATAAATTCAATCTGTTTTTGGTAATTTAAACTTTAAAGTATCCTTTATAAATGTTCAAAGTTAGAATTCAATCGAAAAATTATTTTTCAAGTTATGAATTTTTCAGTTTGAAAGTTAAAAATTTTTTTTAGAAAAAATTTTCTAAACTTTAACTCTCCGTCAAATAAAAACCAATAAAGATAAATTCAATCTGTTTTTGGTAATTTAAACTTTAAAGTATTCTTTATAAATGTTCAAAGTTCGAATTCAATCAAAAAATTATTTTTGAAGTTATGAATTTTTCAGTTTGAAAGTTAAAAATTTTTTTTAGAAAAAATTTCCTAAATTTTAACGCTTCGTCAAATAAAAATAAATAACGATAAATTCAATCTGTTTTTGGTAATTTAAACTTCAAAGTATTCTTTGTAAATGTTCAAAGTTAGAATTCAATCGAAAAATTATTTTTGAAGTTATGAATTTTTTAGTTTGAAAGTTAAAAATTTTATTTAGAAAAAATTTCCTAAATTTTAACGCTCCGTCAAATAAAAACCAATAAAGATAAATTCTATTTGTTTGTGGTAATTTAAACTTCAAAGTATTCTTTGTAAATGTTCAAAGTTAGAATTCAATAGAAAAATTACTTTTGAAGTTATGAATTTTTTAGTTTGAAAGTTAAAAATTTTTTTTAGAAAAAATTTCCTAAATTTTAACGCTTCGTCAAATAAAAACCAATAAAGATAAATTCAATCTGTTTTTGGTAATTTAAACTTTAAAATATCCTTTATAAATGTTCAAAGTTGGAATTCAATCAAAAAATTATTTTTGAAGTTATGAATTTTTTAGTTTGAAAGTTAAAAATTTTTTTTAGAAAAAATTTCCTAAATTTTAATGCTTCGTCAAATAAAAACCAATAAAGATAAATTCAATCTGTTTTTGGTAATTTAAACTTTAAAGTATTCTTTATAAATGTTCAAAGTTGGAATTCAATCGAAAAATTATTTTTGAAGTTATGAATTTTTCAGTTTGAAAGTTAAAAATTTTTTTTAGGAAAAATTTCCTAAATTTTAACGCTTCGTCAAATAAAAACCAATAAAGATAAATTCAATCTGTTTTTGGTAATTTAAACTTTAAAGTATTCTTTATAAATGTTCAAAGTTGGAATTCAATCAAAAAATTATTTTTGAAGTTATGAATTTTTTAGTTCGAAAGTTAAAATTTTTTTTTAGAAAAAATTTTCTAAACTTTGACGTTTCGTCAAATAAAAACCAATAAAGATAAATTCAATCTGTTTTTAGTAATTTAAACTTTAAAGTATTCTTTATAAATGTTCAAAGTTGCAATTCAATCAAAAAATTATTTTTGAAGTTATGAATTTTTTAGTTTGAAAGTTAAAAATTTTTTTTAGAAAAAATTTTCTAAATTTTAACGCTTCGTCAAGTAAAAATAAATAAAGATAAATTCAATTTGTTTTTGGTAATTTAAACTTTAAAGTATCCTTTATAAATGTTCAAAGTTGGAATTCAATCAAAAAATTATTTTTGAAGTTATGAATTTTTCAGTTTGAAAGTTAAAAATTTTTTTTAGAAAAAATTTTCTAAATTTTAACGCTTCGTCAAATAAAAATAAATATAGATAAATTCAATCTGTTTTTGGTAATTTAAACTTTAAAGTATTCTTTATAAATGTTCAAAGTTGCAATTCAATCAAAAAATTATTTTTGAAGTTATGAATTTTTTAGTTTGAAAGTTAAAAATTTTTTTTAGAAAAAATTTTCTAAATTTTAACGCTTCGTCAAGTAAAAATAAATAAAGATAAATTCAATTTGTTTTTGGTAATTTAAACTTTAAAGTATCCTTTATAAATGTTCAAAGTTGGAATTCAATCAAAAAATTATTTTTGAAGTTATGAATTTTTCAGTTTGAAAGTTAAAAATTTTTTTTAGAAAAAATTTTCTAAATTTTAACGCTTCGTCAAATAAAAATAAATAAAGATAAATTCAATCTGTTTTTGGTAATTTAAACTTTAAAGTATTCTTTATAATTGTTCAAAGTTGGAATTCAATCGAAAAATTATTTTTGAAGTTATGAATTTTTTAGTTTGAAAGTTAAAAATTTTTTTTAGAAAAAATTTTCTAAACTTTGACGTTTAGTCAAATAAAAACCAATAAAGACAAATTCAATCTGCTTTTTGTACTTTAAACTTTAAAGTGTTGTTTATAAATGTTCAAAGTTTCAATTCAATCGAAAAATTATTTTTGAAGTTATGAATTTTTTAGTTTGAAAGTTAAAAATTTTTTTTTTTAAAAATTTCCTAAATTTTAACGCTTCGTCAAATAAAAACCAATAAAGATAAATTCAATCTGTTTTTGGTAATTTAAACTTTAAAGTATTCTTTATAAATGTTCAAAGTTGGAATTAAATCAAAAAATTATTTTTGAAGTTATGAATTTTTTTAGTTTGAAAGTTAAAAATTTTATTTAGAAAAAATTTTCTAAATTTTAACGCTTCGTCAAATAAAAACCAATAAAGATAAATTCAATCTGTTTTTGGTAATTTAAACTTTAAAGTATCCTTTATAAATGTTCAAAGTTGGAATTCAATCGAAAAATTATTTTTGAAGTTATGAATTTTCTAGTTCGAAAGTTAAAAATTTCTTTTAGAAAAAATTTCCTAAATTTTAACGCTTCGTCAAATAAAAATAAATATAGATAAATTCAATCTGTTTTTGGTAATTTAAACTTTAAAGTATTCTTTATAAATGTTCAAAGTTGGAATTCAATCGAAAAATTATTTTTGAAGTTATGAATTTTTTAGTTTGAAAGTTAAAAATTTTTTTTAGAAAAAATTTCCTAAATTTTAACGCTTCGTCAAATAAAAACCAATAAAGATAAATTCAATCTATTTTTGGTAATTTAAACTTTAAAGTATTCTTTATAAATGTTCAAAGTTAGAATTCAATCGAAAAATTATTTTTGAAATTATGAATTTTTCAGTTTGAAAGTTAAAAACTTTTTTTAGAAAAGATTTTCTAAATTTTAACGCTTCGTCAAATAAAAATAAATAAAGATAAATTCAATCTATTTTCGGTAATTTAAACTTTAAAGTATTCTTTATAAATGTTCAAAGTTGGAATTCAATCAAAAAATTATTTTTGAAGTTATGAATTTTTCAGTTTGAAAGTTAAAAATTTTTTTTAGAACAAATTTCCTAAATTTTAACGCTTCGTCAAACAAAAACCAATAAAGATAAATTCAATCTGTTTTTGGTAATTTAAACTTTAAAGTATTCTTTATAAATGTTCAAAGTTGGAATTCAATCCAAAAATTATTTTTGAAGTTATGAATTTTTTAGTTTGAAAGTTAAAAATTTTTTTTAGAAAAAATTTTCTAAATTTTAACGCTCCGTCAAATAAAAACCAATAAAGATAAATTCAATCTGTTTTTGGTATTTTAAACTTCAAAGTATTCTTTATAATTGATCAAAGAATTTTTAATCAAATCTTATAATTTTTTAACCAACTTTAAAGCAGTTATAAGGACTTTATTTATAATAATTGAAGAAAGACTCTTACATTAAATTGAACTTAAAAGATTCTATTTTGGATTTGATAAGTCAAATTTGTTGTAATTATTACCAAAAAAATTAAAAAAATTCCTAAAGTTGGCAAAAATTTGCCTAACCTAACTTTTTAGAAAATTTCCTGAATTTTAAAAAATCGTGCAGAGTTTATTTTTAAAGATTAAGAAACTATTTTTATGTTAAACTGTACTTTAAAGATGGTATTTTGAATTAAAAAAGTCAAATTCATTCTAATTGTTACCAAAAAAATTAAAAAAATTCTTAAAGTTGGTAATAATTTTTAACAACTTAACCTAATTTAAAAAATTAATCAACTTTAAAAAATCGTACAGAGTTTATTTTTAGAGATTAAGAAATTATTTTCATGGTAAATTGTACTTAAAAGAGCCTATTTTGGATTAAAAGAGACAGATTTGTTGTATTTGTTGTCAAAAAAGTACAATTAAGGGGTACTTGAAGGATGTCTAAGTAATTCCTAGTAATTCTTAGATATTTTCAATATTAATTCAAACCACTTGAGATAATTTTTGATGACTTTGTATACTTTCCAGAAAATTTTTAGACTTTTGGACATTTTTAATGTTAATTGAGAAGTATAAAGAAAAGAAAAGAAAAAGCGTAAAATCATAAGACTCGATACGTACTCGAAATTTACTATTTTAAACAATTTTAGACACTTTTTGACGATTTTACACAATTTTGAAAACATTTCAAGATGATTTTAGGTGATTACTGGGTAATGTTAGGAAACTTTCGACTATATTTAATGATTTAAAAGGATTTCCTAACGATTCCTACTAATTTTTAGACATTTTCAACGTCAATTCAAAAGTAGACCCAACTTAAAAGAAAGAAAAAAATTAAATCATGACACTTACAGGATTTTTGAGAATCTATACGATTTTCAGAAAGTTTCAAAGACAATTTTAGAAAATTTGAGATGTTTATTGAAGATAAAGTCAGTTTAAAAGAAAGAATAAAATTAAATCATGATATGCAGATGATTTTTGAAGATATTTCACGATTTTCAGAATATTTTAAGATAATTTTAGATCATTTATACAGTAATTTAAGATATTTATTATGGATTTTATATATTAAAAAAAATTATTAAAGTTACGAAACATTTTTGAAAGTTTAACCTAATTTTTAGAAAATTTTATTGACTTTAAAAAATCATACAGGGTTTATTTTTAGAGATTAAATGCCGAATTTTATGTTAAATTATACTTAAAAAATACTATTTTGAACCAAAACAAGCGAATTAGTTCTAATTGTTGCCAAAAAGATTAAAAAAATTCTTAAAGTAAGTAAACATTTTTGACAATATAACCTAATTTTTCAGAACATTTCATGAATTTTAAAAAATCGCACTGAGTTTATTTATAGAGATTAAGAAATTATTTTTTTTTAATTAAACTTAAAAGATTCTATTTTGATTTAAAAAAAATCAAATTTGTTCTAATTATCACCAAAAAATTTTAAAAAATTCTCAAAGTTGATAAAAGATTTTGACAGTTAACTAACCTAACTTTTTTTAAAAAACTAACCAACTTTATAAAATCGCCCAAACTTTATTTATAGAGATTAAGAAATGATTTTTATTTTAAATTAAACTTAAAAGACTCTATTTTGATTTAAAAAAATCAAATTTGTTCTAATTATCGCCAAAAAATTTAAAAAAATTCTCAAAATTGATAACAAATTTTGACAGTTAACTAACCAAACTTTTTTTTTAAAAATTGACCAACTTTAAAAAATCGTCCAGACAGTTAACTAACCTAACTTTTTTAAAATATTCGATCAAGTTTAAAAAATCCCCCAGACTTTATTTATAGAGATTAAGAAATGATTTTTATTTTAAATTAAACTTAAAAGATTCTAGTTTGATTTAAAAAACACAAATTTGTTTTAATTGTTACCAAAAAATTTAAAAAAATTTTCAAATACATCGAAAAATTTAAACCTTCTAAATTTTTGTCAATTTTAAAAAATCCTCCAGAGTTTATTTATGGAAATTAAATAAAACTAATTTAAATGAGAGTACATTAAAATATCTATTTTTTATTAAAACGGTTAGATTTGTTTTAACTTTTACCAAAAAATTAAAAAAAATTTTTAAAAACACCAAAAAATTTCGACCGAACCTAACCTTGAAAATGTTGGTCAATTTTAAAAAATCACTCAGAATTTATTTATAGAAATTAAATAAAACCAAATTAAGAGAAGATAGATTGAAATATGTATTTTTATTTAAAACCATCAAATTTATACTAGTTGTTGCCAAAAAATTAAAAAAAATTTTTCAAATACATGGAAAAATTTCGAATTGAACAAAATTTTTGGTCAATTTTAAAAAATCCCTCCAAGGTTATTTATAAAAATTAAACAAAACTAACTTAAATAGGAGTAGATTAAAATATCTACCTATTTTTTATTAAAACAGTTAGATTTGTTCTAATTTTTACCAAAAAATTTTAAAAAAATCTCAAAGTTGATAAAAAAATTTGACAGCTAACTAACCTAAGTTTTTTAAAAAAATTCGATCAAGTTTAAAAAATCCTCCAGACTTTATTTTTAGAGATTAAGAAATGATTTTTATTTTAAATTAAACTTAAAATATTCTAGTTTGATTAAAAAAACACAGATTTGTTCTAATTGTTACCAAAAAATTTAAAAAAATTTTCAAACTTGATAAAAAATTTTGACAGTTAACTAACCTAACTTTTTTAAAAAATTGACCAACTTTAAAAAATCGTCTAGACTTTATTTTTAGAGATTAAGAAATGATTTTTATTTTAAATTAAACCTAAAACATTCTAGTTTGATTTAAAAAAGACAGATTTGTTCTAATTGTTACCAAAAAATTTAAAAAAATTTTCAAAGTTGATAAAAAATTTTGACAGTTAACTAACCTAACTTTTTTAAAAAATTGACCAACTTTAAGAAATCGTCTAGACTTTATTTTTAGAGATTAAGAAATGATTTTTATTTTAAATTAAAGATTAAAGATTCTATTTTTAATCATACCAATCAAATTTATCCTAATTATTACCAACAATTTTCAAAAAATTTTTGGAAAAAGTGAAAATTTTTAAAGAAACTGAAAATTTTTGAAGAAACAGAAATTTTTTTTATAAAATCTAACATATTGTATAAAATATATTCCCCAACCTAATTCTTTGTATTAAAAGCAGGAACATTACCCATCATATACAAATCCTCTGTCAGATAATTTACATGCATAATAAATCATCACACATGTAAATCGTCAACATTAAATTTATTACCTCTACAGTATTAATTAAAGAGATATTTAGAATTGTTTCATTAATTAATTTAATTTAAATCCTTCCGGAATGAAATTTAATGTCCCTTTAAGAAATTAATCTTAAAATAGTACCCCCTAGAGGTGTGTTATTGTATAGTTCCTCGACGGTGTGGTCGTTAAATATTTAGTGCATCTAAAATTGGACGTTCGGTTTATTCCTGGATTCCATAATTTTACAAGACTCCCACATCCTGTATTGTGTCTACTTGAATCTATTTTACTTTCGCTATTTTACTTAATGTAATTGATACTACTGTTTTAGTGGTTTAATTCCATCGAAAATTTAATTTCCACTCACTATTCCATTAGGGAAGTTATAAACTTTTCAAGAGTTTGAGAGAGAATCCTCGTTGGTTTCGCAGATGGAACGCAACGTTGAGAAATCGCGATTAACTTCGCGTGCGAACGTGATAAAATATGGATCCACCCCTCGACCCTTAAGTGAGATAAATAGCGTGCCACACACGTCACGTCGTCATGGACGTGCGCGGAAACAGAGTCGGTGACGTCGGCGTCGGCGTCGCGACGCCTCGGCAAGACTATGATATAAAATTGTTGACATATGTAATGCATGCGCTGCCAGAACGGCATCTCATAAAAATTCGATTTCACCTCTCTACCAACACTTCTCTCTCTTTCCACTTCTTTCCACTTCTTTCTCTATATTTAGCATCGTACTCATTTGTATTCGGGCATTACGGATGAAGTAGGTACGATTTATACCAACACCGGTTTTAACTCCTTTATTTATGCCTTTGTTATTTAAGTTGAATCTGAAATTCATACTTAAAAAAAATTCTTAAAAATTTCATTTAAAGACATTGAGTTACATTTTCCCTCCTGAGGGAAAAACTAAAAATCGTAGAAAATTTCCCTTTGGTAAAAATAAAGACTAAGTCTTAATCTAAATTCTCGTCAAATTTCAGGTCTCATTAATAATTAGTTTTTGAGATATGAATTTTTGAAAATTATTGTTTTTTTAACAAAAAAAAATTTTTTTTCAACTTTGAAAATTTTTTTAATTTTTTTGACAACACTTGGAATAAAACGGTCTTTCAAGTTAAAATTAGAATGTTTTAAGTTTCATCTAGAAAAAAAATCAAATCAAAATCTTTAAAAATGAATTTTTGGTGAATTTTTTAAAAAATGGTTAATTTTCCAACCTAAAAAATTTTTTACCAACCTTGAAATTTTTTTTAATTTTTTTGACAACACTAGGAATAAAACGTCCTTTTTTAATTAAAATTAGAATATTTTAAGTTTCATCTAGAAAAAAAATCAAATCAAAATCATTAAAAATGAATTTTTGATGAATTTTTTTAAAAATGGTTAATTTTCTAACCTAAAAAAATTTTTATCAACTTTGAAATTTTTTTAATTTTTTTGACCACACTTGGAATAAAATGCTCTTTTTTAACTAAAATTAGAATGTTTTAAGTTTCATCTAGAAAGGAAATCAAATCAAAATCTTTAAAAATGAATTTTTGATAAATTTTTTTTAAAATGGTTAATTTTCTAACATAAGAAAATTTTTACCAACTTTGAAAATTTTTTTAATTTTTTTGACAACATTTAGAATAAAACTGCTTTTTAAAATTAAAATTAGAATATTTTAAGTTTCATTTAGAAAAAAAATCAAATCAGAATCTTTAAAAATGAATTTTTGGTGAATTTTTTAAAAAATGGTTAATTTTCTAACCTAAAAAAATTTTTACCAACTTTGAAATTTTTTTTAATTTTTTTGACAACATTTAGAATAAAACGGTCTTTTTTAATTAAAATTAGAATGTTTTAAGTTTCATCTAGAAAAAAAATCAAATCAAAATCTTTAAAAATGAATATTTGATGAATTTTTAAAATTAATTATCTTAAATTAGAAAAGTGTCAATAATCTTTTCCAACTTTGAAAATTTTTTTAATTTTTTTCACAACACTTGGAATAAAACGGTCCCTTTTAATTAAAATTAGAATGTTTTAAGTTTCATCTAGAAAAAAAATCAAATCAAAATCTTTAAAAATGAATTTTTGGTGAATTTTTATTTAAATGGTTAATTTTCTAACCTAAAAAAATTTTTACCAACTTTGAAAATTTTTGTTAAATTTTTTGACAACACTTGGAATAAAACGGTCTTTTTTAACTAAAATTAGAATGTTCTAAGTTTCATTTAGATAAAAAATCAAATCAAAATCTTTAAAAATGAATTTTTGGTGAATTTTTTTTAAATGGTTAATTTTCTAACCTAAAAATTCTTTTACCAACCTTGAAAATTTTTTAAATTTTTTTGACAACACTTGGAATAAAGCGGTCTTTTTTAGTTAAAATTAGAGTGTTTTAGGTTTCATTTAGAAAAAAAATCAAATCAAAATCTTTAAAAATGAATTTTTTATGAATTTTTTAAAAAATGGTTAATTTTCTAACCTAAAAAAATTTTTACCAACTTTAAAATTTTTTTTAATTTTTTTGACAACATTTGGAATAAAACTGCCTTTTTAAATTAAAATTAGAATACCTTAAGTTTCATTTAGAAAAAAAATCAAATCAAAATATTTAAAAATGAATTTTTGATGAATTTTTTTTTAAATGGTTAATTTTCTAATCGAAAAATTTTTACCAACTTTGAAAATTTTTTAAATTTTTTTGGACAACACCTGGAATAAAACGGTCTTTTTTAATTAAAATTAGAATGTTTTAAGTTTCATTTAGAAAAAAAAAATCAAATCAAAATCTTTAATAATGAATTTTTGATGAATTTTTAAAAAATTATTAATTTTCTAACCTAAAAAATTTTTTACCAACTTTGAAAATGCTTTTAATTTTTTTGACAACATTTAGAATAAAACGGTCTTTTTTAGTTAAAATTAGAATGTTTTAGGTTTCATTTAGAAAAAAAATCAAATCAAAATCTTTAAAATTCGATTTTTGGTGAATTTTTAAGTTGATCGATTTTTTTAAAGTTGGGTTAGAACTGTAAAAAAATTTTTATCAATTTTAAAAATCGGATTAAATTAAATCAATTTAGCCAAAATTTCGTCGGGATTCGTGAAAATTTGTTAAAAATTCATTGAAATTCGTCAAGATTTATTGAAAATTTTTCTAAATTCGATGGAATTTAATCAAATTTATTAATAATTTGTACAAAATTGACAAAATTCGTTGAAGTTCGTCAAAATTTTTTAAAGATTCGTCAAAATCCGATTAAATTAAATCAATTTAGCCAAAAATTCGTTAAGATTCGTCAAAATTTGTTGACAATTTGTCAAAATGCGATTGAATTTTATCAAATTTGTTAATAACTTGTTCAAAGTCGATAAAATTCATCAAGATTTGTCAAAATTTGTGGAAAATTTGACAAAATTTGATTGAATTTTATCAAATTTGTTAATAATTTGTTGAAAATGGACAAAAATCGTCAAGATTCGTTAAAATGTGTTAAAGATTCGTCAAGATTCTTGAAAATTTGTTAAAAATTCGTCGAAATTTATCAAAATTCGATCGAATTTAATCAAATTTGTTAATAATTTGTTCGAAATCGACAAAATTTGTCACGGTTCGTCAAAATTTATAAAAGATTCGTCAAAATTCGATGAAATTAGGTCAAGTTAGCTAAAAATTCGTCAAGATTCGTGAAAATTCGTTGAAAATTTGTCGAAATTCGCCAAAATTCGATTGAATTTTATCAAAGTTGTAAATAAGTTATTCAAAATTAACAAAATTCGTCAAGATTCGTTAAAATTTATTAAAGATTCGTCAAAATGCAATGAATTGTCAAAGATTTTTTATCAACTTTAAAATTTTTTTAATTTGTTTGACAACACTTGGAATAAAACGGTCTTTTCTAATTAAAAATAGAATGTCTTAAGTTTCATTTAGAAAAAAAATCAGATCAAAATCTTTAAAATTCGATTTTTGGTGAATTTTTAAAGTTGATCGATTTTCTAAAATTAGATTAAAAATGTTATGAAAATTTTTACCAACTTGGAAAATTTTTTTGACAACACTTGGAATAAAACGGTCTTTTTTAATTAAAACTAAAAAGTTTTAAGTTTAATCTAGAAAAAAAAATCAAATCAAAATCCTTAAAAATGAATTTTTGGTGAATTTTTTAAAAAAGGGTTAATTTTCTAACCTAAAAAAATTTTTACCAATTTTGAAAATTTTTTTAATTTTTTCACAACATTTAGAATAAAACGGTCTTTTTTAATTAAAATTAGAATGTTTTAAATTTCATTTAGAAAAAAAATCAAATCAAAATCTTTAAAAATGAATTTTTCATGAATTTTTAAAAAATGGTTAATTTTCTAACCTAAAAAAATTTTTATCAACTTTGAAAATTTTTAAAATTTTTTTGACACCACTTGGAATAAAACGGTCTTTTTTAATTAAAATTAGAATGTTTTAAGTTTCATTTAGAAAAAAAATCAAATCAAAATCTTCAAAAATTAATTTTTGGTGAATTTTTTAAAAAATGGTTAATTCTCTAACCTAAAAGAATTTTTACCAACTTTGAAGTTTTTTTTAAATTTTTTTGACAACACCTGGAATAAAACGGTCTTTTTGAATTAAAATTAGAATGTTTTGAGTTTCATATAGAGAAAAAATCAAATCAAAATCTTTAAAAATGAATTTTTGGTGAATTTTTTAAAAAATGGTTAATTTTCCAACCTAAAAAAATTTTTACCAACTTTGAAAATTTCTTTAATTTTTTTGACAACATTTAGAATAAAACGGTCTTTTTTAATTAAAATTAGAATGTTTTAAGTTTCATTTAGAAAAAAAATCAAATCAAAATCTTTAAAAATGAATTTTTGATGAATTTTTCTAAAAATGGTTAATTTTCTAACCTAAAAAAATTTTTACCAACTTAGAAATTTTTTTTAATTTTTTTGATAACACTTGCAATAAAACGGTCTTTTTTAATTAAAATTAGAATGTTTTAAGTTTCATTTAGAAAAAAAATCAAATCAAAATCTTTAGAAATGAATTTTTGATGAATTTTTAAAATTGATGGATTTTCTTAAGTTGGGTTAAAAATTTTTTGTTAACTTTTGGAAAAAAACTAAAAGTCGTAGAAAATTAATCTTTGGCAGAAGTACTTATAATTCAATAACAGTTCCCGTCTTGTTTATACTAATATGAAGAAACGAAACATTTCACAAAGTGCGTGTTGAGATTGCATTCGACGATTTGGAAATGTGGCTCAAGGAAACTTTGAGTATTTGGCAACTTTCGTTCGCGATCGAAATTTCGATGCAGCTTCTTCGGAGAAATTAGGTCGGTCGAATCACCTTTCAGCGGTTCTTTGTTATTAATATCCTTAAAAAATAAACGTCGGCCGCAAATTCGATTAAAACCCAGAATACGTCGCAGCCTTGAACGGAAATAATATTTACGGGTACGTTCGTTCGGGAAAGCTGTGTTGAATGGATTTTTTTTCCTTCCGGTTTGGAACTTCAGAAGGCCGCAATTTCTCGCGTGTAAACTGTTTGATGGCAATGAATTAAAACGCGAAGGTTGTGGAAATATATCAAGTTGTGTGCTTTGATCGTTACTTTATCGCTCGTAATATTTCGTTATGATAATATTATTATATGGTGAGGTCTCATACGCTATGCTATACAAAGACAAATAAATTGTATTTAATTGGAAAGACAGGAAATGATGGACAAAGGAATAAAAGGGGTTCGTCGACATTTTCTATGATATTTTTTAATAATTATTTATTTATTGTTGGTGGTAATTAGAATAAATTTGAGTTTTAAAATCAAAAATAGAATCTTTAAGTGTTAATTTAACATAAAAATCATTTCTTAATCTTTAAAAATAAACCCTGGATGATTTTTTAAAGTTGACTAAATTTTCTAAAAAGTTAGGTTAGTTAACTGTCAAAAAATTTTTCCCAACTTTAAGAATTTTTTTAATTTTTTTGGTAACAATTACAACAAATTTGACTTTTCTAAATCAAATTAGAATCTTTTAAGTTTAATTTAAACCAAAAACCATTTCTTAATTCCTATAAATAAAGTCTAGATGATTTTTTAAAACTTGTGATGTCATGTTAGGTTCTGTTAAAATTCAAAATTTTTTTAAAATTTTTTGATAACAATTGGAACAAATCTGACTCTTACAATCAAAAATAGAATGTTTAAGTATTAATTTGACATAAGAAGCATATCTAAATCTTTAAAAATAAACCCGGTACGATTTTTTAAAATTGAGTAAATTTTCTAAAAAGTTAGGTTAGTTAAGTGTCAAAAATTTTTACCAATTTTAAGAATTTTTTTAATTTTTTTGGTAACAATTACAACAAATCTCATTATTTTAAACCAAAATAGAATGTTTTAAGTTCAATTTAAAGTAAGAATCATTTCTTAATTCTTATAAATAAAGTCTGGGCGATTTCTTAATGGGCCTGTCCACCATTTTTCAATTTTTATTGCATTGGATAGGGCAGAAAAAAAAAGTTTCTCCGTATTTTTGCGTTTTTTTCATAGCTTATCCCATCGTTCAGAAAAAAATTCTAAAGTCGGCCAATTTAAAAGAGCGTTTAAACAAGATACTGTGTGACGTCAGAGCGTTCGATCCCCTCTACCAAAAAACCCGTTCAAATGGTCTGAAGTTGTACAGCAAAACGGTTTGTTTACGGGCGGAAATCACCAGATGCTAATAATAATATCTGTTTTATGGCTAGGTTATTTTTTGCGTATTTACGTGTTGTTTACTTCCTTATATGAACTTTTGAGGTGTATATAGCAAATAATACACATATTAACAACAAAGAAAAATAATTTGTCCACTGACTTGTTAACAATATCTACTAGGTTATTAGAAAGAGATAGGTACAACGAGTTCCTATAATAGAAAAGGATGAATATATATCTTTGCGTCGGATTTTTCTTTTGCCTACCATAAGTACTGTATTAAATCTGTGGCAATTTAAACAACACCAACTTCACAGGGAATTTCAGCATGGCCGACGGATTCAGCCAATGAGCGATCAATTAACGCTTCGACGTCATCAACAGGTCACGTTATGAATCGCATTTCAAAAATATGGGTTTTAAAATCGTTATTTGACGTAATACCGTAAAAATAAATTCTAAAACCTTGACATATATGATCATCGCCTTTTAGAGAATGGATTCCGCCCAAAAAAACCTATACTTTGGAAAAAGTGGACAGGCCCATTGCCAGTAACAACTTGAAAGAATGTTAATGTTTTATTTAGATTTAGTGTGATTTATAAATCAATCATAAAGAAAAGAAAATAACCATAAACTAAATTTATTAGCTTCATCTTAATTCATAAACCCTCCTTTTAATGAATTATTAAAAGTAATCAAGACGACATAACAATTACCATAAAATCGATAACTTTATCAGTGTCAACCATCGATCCTACTTAATATACATTGTAAACGATACTGCTTTTAACTCGTGGTACAATTTGCAAGCGTTTTGAAAGAAGTGTGAGCGGTTGTCCGCTTAAATATTCATGAACCCGATTGTACGTTCACGCTATAACGACGACACTCAACGATTTTCATTGGTAATCCGAAATGACACGCTAATTTTCTTTTTAGGGTCTATTAACATACCTAGTCAACTTTAAAAATTCACCAAAAATTCATTTTTAAAGATTTTGATTTGATTTTTTTTCTAAATGAAACCTAGAATACTCTAATTTTAATTAATAAAGACCGTTTTATTCCAAGTATTGTCAAAAAAATTAAAAAAATTTTCAAAGTTGGTAAAAATTTTTTTAGGTTAGAAAATTAACTATTTTTTAAAAAATTCATCAAAAATTCATTTTTAAAGATTTTGATTTCATTCTTTTTCTAGATGAAACTTAAAACATTCTAATTTTAATTTAAAAAGACCGTTTCATTCCAAGTGTTGTCAAAAAAATTAAAAAAAATTTCAAAGTTGGTAAAAATTTTTTTGGGTTAGAAAATTAACCATTTTTTAAAAATTCATTTTTAAAGATTTTGATTTGATCTTTCTTCTAGATGAAACTTAAAACATTCTAATTTTAATTTAAAAACCCGTTTTATTCAAGGTGTTGTTAAAAAAATTAAAAAAATTTTCAAAGTTGGTAAAATTTTTTTTGGGTTAGAAAATTAACCGTTTTTAAAAAATTCATCAAAAATTCATTTTTAAAGATTTTGATTTGATTTTTTTTTCTATATGAAACTTAAAACATTCTAATTTTAATTTAAAAAGACCGCTTTATTCAAGGTGTTGTCAAAAAAATTAAAAAAATTTTCAAAGTTGGAAAAAATTTTTGTCACTTTCCTAACCAAACTTTAAAAAGTCGATCAACTTTAAAAATTCATCAAAAATTCATTTTTAAAGATTTTAATTTGATTTTCTTTCTAGATGAAACCTAAAATATTCTAATTTTAATTAATAAAGGCCGTTTTATTCCAAGTGTTGTGAAAAAAATTAAAAAAATTTTCAATGTTGGTAAAGAATTTTTTAGGTTAGAAAATTAACCATTTTAAAAAAAATTCATCAAAAATTCATTTTTAAAAATTTTGATTTGATTCATTTTCTAAATGAAACTTAAAACATTTTAATTTTCAATAAAAAAGGCCGTTTTATTCCAAGTGTTGTTAAAAAAATTAAAAAAATTTCAAAGTTGGTAAAAATTTTTTTAGGTTAGAAAATTAACCATTTTTTTAAAAATTCATGAAAAATTCATTTTTAAAGACTTTGATTTGATTTCTTCTCTAAATGAAACTTAAAACATTTTAAGTTTAATTAGAAAAGACCGTTTTATTCGAAGTATTGTCAAAAAAATTAAAAAAATTTTCAAAGTTGGTAAAAATTTTTTTAGGTTAGAAGATTAACCATTTCTTAAAAAATTCACCAAAAATTCATTTTTAAAGATTTTGATTTGATTCTTTTTCTAGATGAAACTTAAAACATTCCAATTTTAATTAAAAAAGAGCGTTTTATTCGAAGTATTGTCAAAAAAATTTTCAAAGTTGGTAAAAAACTTTTTAGGTTAGAAAATTAATCATTTTTAAAAAAATTCATCAAAAATTCATTTTTAAAGATTTTGATTTGATTCTTTTTCTAAATGAAACTTAAAACATCCTAATTTTAATTAATAAAGGCCGTTTTATTCCAAGTGTTGTCAAAAAAAATTAAAAAAGTTTTCAAAGTTGTTAAAAATTTTTTTGCGTTAGAAAATTAACCAGTTTTAAAAAAATTATCAAAAATTCATTTTTAAAGATTTTGATTTGATTTTTTTTCTAAATGAAACTTAAAATATTCTAATTTTAATTAAAAAAGGCCGTTTTATTCCAAGTGTTGTCAAAAAAATTAAAAAAATTTTCAAAGTTGGTAAAAAATTTTTTAGGTTAGAAAACTAACCATTTTTTTAAAAATTCATCAAAAATTCATTTTTAAAGATTTTAATTTGATTCTTTTTCTAAATGAAACCTAAAACATTCTAATTTTAATTAAGCAAGGCCGTTTTATTCCAAGTGTTGCCAAAAAAATTAAAAAAATTTTCAAAGTTGGTAAAAATTTTTTTAGGTTAGAAAATTAACCATCTTTTAAAAAATTCACTAAAAATTCATTTTTAAAGATTTTGATTTGATTTTTTTTCTAGATGAAACCTAAAACATTCTAATTTTAATTTAAAAAGACCGTTTTATTCCAGATGTTGTCAAAAAAATTAAAACAATTTTCAAAGTTGAAAAGAAAAATTTTTTTTTTGTTAAAAAAACAATAATTTTTAAAAATTCATATCTCAAAAACTAATTATTAATAAGACTTGAAATTTGGCGACAATTTAGATTAAAACTTAATCTTTATTTTTACCAAAGGGAAATTTTCTACGACTTTTAGTTTTTCCCTCAGAGAAGAAAATGTAACCTAATGTCATTAATTAAATTTTTTAGACAATTAGTCTACGTCCTAAAAGTGATTTTTTTTTGGGATACATTAAAATTTAACGTTTAGAAATTACAATTTTATTATATAGAATGAAAAATTTGTTTTATTTTCTAGAACGAAGACGATTTCCCCTCTTCGGACACTTTAAACTGGGCGGATGGAATTCTCCTGGTTTATTCAATAACAGATAGAAGATCGTTTGCGTACGTCAAGAAAGTCGGCACTTTACTAAACGACTGCGACATCCCACTTTATCTAGTCGCGAATAAAAACGATATGGTCCATTTGAGGCAAGTTAGTGCCGAAGAGGGTACTATTTTGGCGAGAGATTTGGAATGCGGGTTTTCGGAAGTTACGGCCGCGGAACAAGTGGGTCCTGTGGCTATGGTTTTCCAAGACCTTTGCAAAGCGGTTTTAGCCGCACGAAGGAAGTCGAAACATTCATTACTCGAACGAATGCTCGGCGCTAAAACAACTAATATAAAATTGTATGCCAGAGGGAAAAGCGATAGCGCGTTACCGAAAGATTGAAGATTGAAGGCCGCAGTGTCGACGACAGCTGGCGAATTTAGTTTATTTTGGCGGTTACGTGTCCAATGATGCCGTATGGATGTTACGTAGGAAGATTCACATTCCCTTAAGACGTTAGGAGTAAACAGTTTATTTTTAGAAGGCGAGTGTGTGTTTTTTTGAAAGAATGCGACATGTTATTTTTACATCAGACTTGCTGATGACGAATAACACTGTGAACCTGCCAGAACTGACAATACACGATGTTGTAAATCTATATATTTATAAAGCAATAAAAATATTAAGTAAGAATTTACGTGTTTTTATACTTTCATTTTTATTTGTCCCAAACTTGATTTTAATCTTATTATAATAAAGTAATTTATTTTTATCAAGTTCTAAAATGTTTCTCGACGAGGTATGTCCATCTTTGAAGCTCGTTTGAAAAATCGAGAGTTTATTTATCCTTGAATCGGGTTTCTATAAAATTTGAAAACCTTTGAAATGTCTCTAGATGATGTTTGGCAATCCCTAAAATGTCTCTCGATGAGGTTTGTCCACCCCTCAAGTTTGTTTGAATAATTGAGGGTTTACTTATCCTTGAATCGGCTGTCTGTGGAGTTTGCCAAACCTCTGAAATGTCTCTCAGCGAGGTTTGTCCACATCTAAAATGTCTCTCAACGAGGTTTACCCAACCTTGAAACCTGTTTGGAGAATCGAGGGTTGACGACTAATAAAGGCAATGGAGGATCAATGTCATGGTGTGGGGGGTGAGAGATCCATCTAAGAAGATGGCCGTCGGGTGAAACCCATTGCAGAGGACCCATTTCTGGAAAAGAGCAGTCTGTTAACCAACGAACGGGAAAAACCCTTGTTACAAAAAATATTTCGTAACAAGATCAGTTTCTCTCTCAGAAACTCCGAATTGGAGATACGCATGACTCTATTTTTCATGCCTTTCAAGGTGTTAATCTTAATTTGTGTTGGATGACAAAAAAAAAATTAATAAAACGCCCTGAATAAGTCGATTTTCTGTACCAGTCCAGGAAAATCCGTTGGATCGGTTTCCTAAAGACGAGCGAGTCCAAAAAGGGAACAGAGTTATTTGGTTCATTTTCGATGGTGAACTAAATATAGGGGTTCGCACAGTTCAAAATATTCTGCACGTTGTCAAAGGAGTTCCTAGCAACCGTACAATTCTTGACAAGGTTTGCCTACCTCTGAAGTCTGTTTGAATAATTGAGTGTTACTTATCCTTGAATTGAGTTTCTACGAAGCTTGCCAGCTTGTGAAATGTTTCTTGGCGAAGTTTGTCAACTCCTAAAACGTCTCTCGATGAGGTTTGTCAACCCCTAAAATATCTCTCGACGAGATTTGTCCATCCCTAAAGTCCAGTTGAAGAATTGAGGGTTTACTTATCCTTAAATCGGATTTCTACGAAGTTTGCCAACCCTTGAAATGTTCCTTGGCGAGGTTTACCTACCCTTGAAGTCTGTTTGAATAATTGAGGGTTTACTTATCCTTGAATCTAGTTTCTAGGAAGTTTGCCAACCTTTGAATAAAATATCTCTCGACGAGATTTGACCACCCCTGAAGCTCATTTAAATAATTCAGGGTTTACATATCATTTAATCGGATTTCTTCGAGGTTTGACAATCCCAGAAATGTTTTCCGACGAGGTTTGTCCACCTTTGAAGTCCATTTGAATAACTGAGAGTTTACTTATCCTTGAATCTAGTTTCTAGAAAGTTGGCCAACCTCTGAAATGTTTCTTGACGATGTTTGTCTTCTCCTGAAGTTCGTTTGAATAACTTAAGATTTACTTATCCTTGAATCGGGTTTCTACGAAGTTTGCCAACTCTTGAAATGTCTCTTGACGAAGTTTGTCAATTCCTAAAATATCTCACGACGAGACTTGACCACCCCTGAAGCCCATTTGAAAAATGGAGGGTTTACTTATCATTGAATGGGGTTTCTTCGAGGTTTGGCAATCCCAGAAATGTTTTCCAAAGAGGTTTATCTACCCTTGAAGTTCATTTGAAAAATTGAGAATTTACTTATCATTGAATCGAATTTCTATGAAGTTTGCCAACCTCTAAAATGTCTCTTGGTGAGGTTTGCCAAACCCTAAAATGCCTCTCGACGAGATTTGACCACCCTGAACAGAGGCGTTCCTAGAATAAATGGCGCCTATGGCAAACACATACTTACGCCCCCGCTAAGTCGATAACTTGCTACACTTTTTTTTCAATTTCGTTTTTTACGTTACACATTACATTTTTTGCGCCCCCCTTGAGATGGTGCCCATGGCACGTGCCATGCCTGTCATACCCTAGTTACGCCACTGCCCCTGAAGCCCATTAGAACAACAGAGGGTTTACTTATCACTGAATCGGTCTTTTTCGAGGTTTGGCAATCCCAGAAATGTTTTCCAGCGAGATTTGTCCAACAATGAAGTCCATTTTAATAATTGAGAGTTTACTTATTCTTGAATTGGGTTTCCATGAAGTTGGCCAACCTCTGAAATGTCTCTCGGTGAGGTTTACCAACCCCTAGAATGTCTCTTGACGAGATTTGACCACCCCTAAAGACCATTTAAAAAATAGAAGGTATACTTATCATTGAATCGGGTTTCTGCGAAGTTTAGCAATCTCAGAAATGTTTTCCAACGAAATTTGTCCAACCATGAAGTTCAATTTAATAATTGAGGGTTTATTTATCCTTGGACAGGGTTCCTACGAAGTTTGTCAACTCCTGAAATGTCTCTCGACGAGGTTTGCCAATTTTTAAAATATCTTTCGAAAAGTTTTGTTCGCTCCTGAAGTTTGTTTGAATAATTGAGGGTTTACTTATCCTTGAATCAGGTTCATAGGAAGTTTGCCAACGCTTGAAATGTCTTTAGACGAACTTTGCCAACCCCTAAAATGTGTTTCGACAAGGTTCGTCCACCCTTCAAGTCTGTTCGAATAATTAAGGGTTTACTTATTCTTGAATCAGGTTCATAGGAAGTTTGCCAACGCCTGAAATGTCTTCAGACGAACTTTGCCAACCCCTAAAATGTGTTTCGACTAGGTTCGTCCACCCCTCAAGTTCGTTCGAATAATTGAGGGTTTACTTATTCTTGAATCGGATTTCTACAGCTTGCCAACCCCTAAAATACTTCTCGACAAGGTTTCCCGACCCCTAAAATGTCTCTCGACGAGGTTTGCCTACCCATGAAGTCCGTTTGAGTAATCGAGGGTTTACTTATCCTTGATTCAGGTTTTCACGAAGTTTTCCAACCTCTGAAATGTCTCTCGACGAGGTTAGCTAACCTTCAAAATGTCTCTTGATTAGGTTTGCCTACCTCTAAAGTCCGTTTGAAAAGTCGAGAGTTTACCCATTTTTGAATCGAGTTTCTACCAAGTTCACTCATCTCTGATATCCCGTTTTTCCTTTTTGGAATTTGACCATCCATAATAGTAAGGTGACCATACGTCTCGAATTGGCCGGGACAGTCAAATACAGTAAAATAGACAGACTAAAAGCGATATTACTAAAGTTAATTATGAAGAAAATTGCACAGAATTTTGTACAATGTTTCAGAGCGAAAAAGATCCATAGTTCAGAAAAATATAAAAAATTTTGTACTCAGTATTTACTTTACTAATAGCTGAGTTTCAAACTGCGTCTTTACCAATGGAATTTTAGTTAGTTTTTATAACTTATAAGTGCATAACTTACTTACAAAAACGTTTAAATGTTGATACTTCTAGAAAGCATCAAGAAAATAAAACACAAATTATGGAAAAAAAATCAAATGAGAAAAAAAAGTGATGTTGAAATGAACTAAGGTTTCCCTAAGAGAGAAGGGAAAGAATTAAAGCGAAGTGAGATTGGGTTGATGAGGAAAGTTAGGAAAAGTAAGATGAAGTTAGAAAAGAAGTAAGAAGAGAAATTAAGTAAGGAGAAGTGAAGAAGGAAGTCAAATGAAGGGAGAAGAGAGTGAGCTGAAGTAAGAAGTGAAATGAAGTGAAATAAAGAGAAACGAATCGAAGCAAAGTTAGTGAAAAATGAAGAAGAAGGTTACAAGTGAGTTAGGGAAAGTAAGATGAAGTTAGAAAAGAAATAAGAAGGGAAATTAAATGAGGAGAAGTGAAGAGGGAAGTCAGATGAAGGGAGAAGAGAGTGAGGTGAAATGAGAAGTGAAAGGAAGTGAAGCAAAGGGAAACGAATCGAAGTAAAGTTAGTGAAACATGAAGAAGAAGATTACAAGTGAGTTAGGGAAAGTAAGATGAAGTTAGAAAAGAAGTAAGAAGAGAAATTAAATGAGGAAAAGTGAAGAGAGAAGTCAGATGAAGGGAGAAGAAAGTGAGGTGAAGTGAGAACTGAAAGTAAGTGAAATAAAGAGAAACGAATCGAAGCAAAGTTAGTGAAAAATGAAGAAGAAGATTACAAGTGAGTTAGGGAAAGTAAGATGAAGTTAGAAAAAAAGTAAGAAGAGAAATTAAATGAGGAGAAGTGAAGAGGAAAGTCAGATGAAGAGTGAAGAGAGAGAGGTGAAGTGAGAAGTGAAAGGAAGTGAAGCAAAGGGAAACGAATCGAAGTAAAGTTAGTGAAAAATGAAGAAGAAGATTACAAATGAGTTAGGGAAAGTAAGATGAAGTTAAAAAAGAAGTAAGAAGAGAAATTAAATGAGGAGAAGTGAAGAGAGAAGTCAAATGAAGGAAGAAGAGAGTGGGGTAAAATGAAAAGTGAAAGGAAGTGAAGCAAAGAGAAACGAATCGAAGCAAAGAGAGTGAAAAATGAAGAAGAAGATTACAAGTGAGTTAGGGAAAGTAAGATGAAGTTAGAAAAAAAGTAAGCAGAGAAATTAAATGAGGAAAAGTGAAGAGGGAAGTCAGATGAAGGGAGAAGAGAGTGAGGTGAAGTGAGAAGTGAAAGGAAGTGAAATAAAGAGAAACGAATCGAAGCAAAGTTAGTGAAAAATAAAGAAGAAGATTACAAGTGAGTTAAGGAAAGTAAGATGAAGTTAGAAAAGAAGTAAGAAGGGAAATTAAATGAGGAAAAATGAAGAGGGAAGTCAGATGAAGGGAGAAGAGAGTGAGGTGAAATGAAAAGTGAAAGGAAGTGAAGCAAAGGGAAACGAATCGAAACAAAGTTAGGGAAAAATGAAGAAGAAGATTACAAGTGAGTTAGGGAAAGTAAGGTGAAGTTAAAAAAGAAGTAAGAAGAGAAATTAAATGAAGAGAAATGAAGAGGGAAGTCAGATGAAGGGAGAAGAAAGTGAGAAAATGATAAGTGAAAGGAAGTGAAGCAAAGGGAAACGAATCGGAGCAAAGTTAGTGAAAAATGAAGAAGAAGATTACAAATGAGTTAGGGAAAGTAAGATGAAGTTAGAAAAAAAGTAAGAAGAGAAATTAAATGAGGAAAAATGAAGAGGAAAGTCAGATGAAGGGAGAAGAGAGTGAGGTGAAATGAAAAGTGAAAGGAAGTGAAGCAAAGAGAAACGAATCGAAACAAAGTTAGCGAAAAATGAAAAAGAAGATTACAAGTGAGTTAGGGAAAGTAAGATGAAGTTAAAAAAGAAATAAGAAGAGGAATTAAATGAGAAGAAATGAAGAGGGAAGTCAGATGAACGGAGAAAAGAGTGAGGTGAAATGAAAAGTGAAAGGAAGTGAAGCAAAGGGAAACGAATCGAAGTAAAGTGAGTGAAAATTGAGGAAAAACGAAGAAGAAAATTACAAATGAGTTGGGTTCGACTCGAATGTTCTAGCTTATAAAAAGAAATACACTTATAAACGGAGATGTTCCAATTCTTCTTTGAATCAAAAATTGTTCATCTTCAAGGTTCTTTTTTATAATTTAGAAAAGTTAAATTGAATATAATAAATGGATCAGCAAATAATAAATAACCGGTGAGGTAATAATTGTGACACTACTTAAAAAATTTCAAGGTAACATACTTAATTTTAATTTTAACAAACTAGTTATTTCCGGAAAAGACTGACGCATTATACTCATGACAACCGTTTAGTTATGACATGTACATTTACAATCGTCGAGAAAAATGGAACATATAAATTCCGCGGTTGAACTAGGGCCAAAGTATTTACTTTCACAACCTCAATGTCATATGGAAGTCGGAGTTTATAGGTTTGCGTGATACCAAAGTCGGCATCGCGACATACAAAAGTCTTTAAAAAGAATTACACCAACCATTAGCAGATTTTATTAACACTTTAACATTTTTCTTTTTTTTTTTCACTCATGGAAATCTTTAGATGTAATATCCTTCTAAACTAGTTTAGTTTTATTTTTAGTATTTTTCTAAAAAAAATTTATTGTTTTTGGTTGAATTGATCAACATTTTGGTAACTTTGGTGGAAGCTTTACGAATTTAGTAAGTTTTTGGTGGAATTAAAAAAAAAATTGGTAAATTTTTGGTGGAATTTTTACAAATTTTGTAAGTTCTTTGGTGGAATTTTTAAAAAATTCATTATTTTTGGTAGAATTATTAAAAATTTTAGTAACTTTGGTGGAATTTTTGTGAATCTACTAAGTTTTTTATGGAATTTTCAAGGTTTTAGTTAATTTTTAATGAAATTTTTTCTAATTTGATTGATTTTTGGTGGAATTTTAAAAGAATTTGGACATTTTGGTGGAATTTTTTAAAAAATCATTATTTTTGGTAGAATTATTAAAAATTTTAGTAACTTTGGTGGAATTTTTGTGAATCTACTAAGTTTTTTATTGAATTTTCAAGGTTTTAGTTAATTTTTAGTAAAATTGTTTCTAATTTGATTGATTATTGGTGGAATTTTTAAAAAAATTGGTAAGTTTTTGGTGAAATTTTTTAAAAAATTGGTAAATTCTTGGTGGAATTGTTAAAAATTTTGGTAACTTTGGTGGAATTCTTACAAATTTTCTAAGTTTTTTGGTGGAATTTTTAAAAAATTCATTATTTTTGGTAGAATTATTAAAAATTTTAGTAACTTTGGTGGAATTTTTATGAATCTACTAAGTTTTTGATGGAATTTTCAAGATTTTAGTTAATTTTTAATGAAATTGTTTCTAATTTGATTGATTTTTGGTGGAATTTTAAAAGAATTTGGACATTTTGGAGGAATTTTTAAAAAATTTGGTAAGTTCTTGGTGGAATAAAAAAAATTCAGTAAGTTTTGGGTGTAGTTGTTAAATATTTTAATAGCTTTGGTGGAATTTTTGCGAATTTTATTCATTTCTGGTGGAATTTTTAAAAAATTCAGTGTTTTCGGTAAAATTCTTATGAATTTAGTAAGTTTTTGGTGGAATTTTTAAAAAATTCAGTATGTTTTTGGTGGAATTATCAAAAATTTTGATAACATTGGTGAAATTTTTGCGAATTTTATTCATTTCTGGTGGAATAAAAAAAAAATCTGTGTTTTTGGTAAAATTCTTATGAATTTAGTAAGTTTTTGGTGGAATTTTTGCAAATTGTATTAATTTTTGATGGAATTTTAAAAAAATTCAGTATGTTTTTGGTGGAATTATTAAAAATTTTGATAGCATTGGTGGAATTTTTGCGAATTTTATTCATTTTTGATGGAATTTTTAAAAAATTCAGTGTTTTTTATGGAATTCTTACGAATTTAGTAAGTTTTTTGGTGGAATTTTTAAAAAATTCATTATTTTTGGTAGAATTATTAAAAATTTTAGTAACTTTGGTGGAATTTTTATGAATCTACTAAGTTTTTGATGGAATTTTCAAGATTTTAGTTAATTTTTAATGAAATTGTTTCTAATTTGATTGATTTTTGGTGGAATTTTAAAAGAATTTGGACATTTTGGAGGAATTTTTAAAAAATTTGGTAAGTTTTTGGTGGAATTGTTAAAGATGTTGACAATTTCGGTGTAATTTTTAGGATTTTTGTAAGTTTTTGGTGGAATAAAAAAAATTCAGTAAGTTTTGGGTGTAGTTGTTAAATATTTTAATAGCCTTGGTGGAATTTTTGCGAATTTTATTCATTTCTGGTGGAATTTTTAAAAAATTCAGTGTTTTTGGTAAAATTCTTATGAATTTAGTAAGTTTTTGATGGAATTTTTAAAAAATTCAGTATGTTTTTGGTGGAATTATCAAAAATTTTGATACCATTGGTGAAATTTTTGCGAATTTGATTCATTTCTGGTGGAATAAAAAAAAAATCAGTGTTTTTGGTAAAATTCTTATGAATTTAGTAAGTTTTTGGTGGAATTTTTGCAAATTGTATTAATTTTTGATAGAGTTTTAAAAAAATTCAGTATGTTTTTGGTGGAATTATTAAAAATTTTGATAACATTGGAGGAATTTTTGCGAATTTTATTCATTTTTGATGGAATTTTTAAAAAATTCAGTGTTTTTTATGGAATTTTTACGAATTTAGTAAGTTTACGTAAGTTTTTTGGTGGAATTTTTAAAAAATTCATTATTTTTGGTAGAATTATTAAAAATTTTAGTAACTTTGGTGGAATTTTTATGAATCTACTAAGTTTTTGATGGAATTTTCAAGATTTTAGTTAATTTTTAATGAAATTGTTTCTAATTTGATTGATTTTTGGTGGAATTTTAAAAGAATTTGGACATTCTGGAGGAATTTTTAAAAAATTTGGTAAGTTTTTGGTGGAATTGTTAAAAATGTTGACAATTTCGGTGTAATTTTTAGGATTTTTGTAAGTTTTTGGTGGAATAAAAAAAATTCAGTAAGTTTTGGATGTAGTTGTTAAGTATTTTAATAGCTTTGGTGGAATTTTTGCAAATTTTATTTATTTCTGGTGGAATTTTAAAAAAATTCAGTGTTCTTGGTAAAATTCTTATGAATTTTGTAAGTTTTTGGTGGAATTCTTAAAAAATTCAGTATGTTTTTGGTGGAATTATCAAAAATTTTGATAACATTGGTGAAATTTTTGCGAATTTTATTCATTTCTGGTGGAATAAAAAAAAAATCAGGGTTTTTGGTAAAATTCCTATGAATTTAGTAAGTTTTTGGCGGAATTTTTGCAAATTATATTAACTTTCAGTGGAACTTTTAAAAAATTCAGTATATTTTTGGTGGAATTATCAAAAATTTTGATAACACTGGTGGAATTTTTGCGAATTTTATTCATTTTTGATGGAATTTTTAAAAAATTCAGTGTTTTTTTATGGAATTTTTACGAATTTAGTAAGTTTTTAGTTAACTTTTTCCAATTTTATAAATTTTTGGTGGAATTTTTATAAACTTCAGTATGTTTTTGATGGAATTGTTAAAAAAGTTGATAACTTTGGTGGAATTTTTATTAACTTTAATCATTTTTGTTGGAATTTTTTAAAATATTGGTAATTTTAGTAGAATTTTTATGAATTTGGTAAGTTTTTGGTGGTATTTTTAAAAAATCAGTAAGTTTTTGGTGGAATTATTCAACATTTTTGTAACTTTGGTGGAAAATTGAAAAAATTTAGTACGTTTTTGGTGGAATTGTTAAAAATGTTGGTAACTTTGAATTTTTACGAATATAGTAAGTTTTTCGTAGAATTTTTACCAATTTTATTGATTTTGGGTGGAATTTTTAAAAAATTAAGTTTTTAGTAGAATTGTCTCCAAATTTAATAATTTTTGGTGAAATTATATTCAATTTAACTAACTTTTGTGGAATTTTTATTATTGCTTTTTTATTTTTGTGAAATTTTTAAGAATCTAATCAATTCTTGACGAAATTAATTTTAATTTTAGTATATTTTTTTGAAATTTTGTTTTTGGTGGAATTGTTAAAAATTTTGATAGCTTTGGTGGAATTTTTACAAATTTTATAAGTTTTTGCTGAAATTATTAAAAATTTTAGTAGCTTTGGTGGAATTTATCTTTGAAGTTTACAATCAACCTTAAGTTAAGTATCCCGCATTTGTCATTAAATCGCCGAGCCGTAAAGCTTCTGGACCCTTGAGATCATTACAACCGTCGAATCTCGGCTTTTCCTCATCCTTTCTCCAAACCTCATCAAAAGTGAAGTTAACCGTTAAGATAAGGCTCTCGAAGACAATACCGGTGGAGATACGTCGCCTTTCTTAAAGACGCTTGTGTGTGGGGTAAAAACTTTTTGTAGAAATCGCGACATAATAGCTACAAAACAATGGGGGGTAAAGTAATTAGAGTGAAATGATCGAAATAAGGGTTTGGTGCGGCTGCGCCTGGCGTCGCTTTGTTGCTCCGCAGATCGCTCCGGTCCAGACGAAGTGAGGCTGGGTCGTCGCGACGCCATGAGCATCGTCTCCTACACGAGTGCGATCGTCCTCGCGGCTTCCTTCATCCTAATCGGAGCGACCGTCACCACCAGCGACAAGATTCCCCTCGGTAAGTTTCTTCACCATTCGTTCAAGTTTTTAGTGCCAACTTGAATTGGCAACCGGAATTTTCCGGGTGGATCTTTGGAGGTTATGTTATCGGCTTGTATTGCGTATACCCTCTCTAACCGTACTGCGGTCTGTTGACTTTCGACCCACGCATGAACCAAAAAAACCCTCCTTACCCTTTCAATTTTCTTATACCTACTAAAAATACATACTTACATTTACTTATTTTTCCTCTTGATGAAAATCATTTAGTTATTTTAAAATATCTATGATATTTTTCAAGCTTATTTATGTTTAGTTTCTTTTCTATTTTGAAATATTTAGTTAATACAGAAATGAATTTTCTACGAATTTTAGTTTTTTCTACAGAAACGAAACTACAATCTAGTAATTGGTCAAGTTTTAAAAATTCATATCAAAACAACATATCTCAACTTTGGCTTCCTCTAACTCAAAAACTAAGTAAGTTAGCGAAAAATCTTTCAAATAAAAGTTATTCCCTATTTGACTGCGAACATCTTTTATTATAAACATTTTTTCGTACAATCGATATTTATGAAGTTGTAGCCCAAAAGCTGGAACAGCCCTAAAACGGCATACCTAAAACGGCATACCACTTCGACTTCCTCTACCTTAAAAACTAAACCAGTTAGGGAAAAGTACTTTAAATAAGAGTTATTCCACATTCGATTCGGAACATATTTTATCATAAAAAATTTTTCGTACAATTGATATTTATGGAGTTTTAGCCCAAGAACTGAAACAACCCCAAAACGGCATACCTTAACTTCGGCTTCCTCTACCTCAAAAACTAAACCAGTTAGGGAAAAATGTTTTAAATAAGAGTTATTTCACATTCGATTCGGAACATATTTTGTCATAAAAAATTTTTCGTACAATTGATATTTATGGAGTTGTAGCCCAAGAACTGAAACAACCCCAAAACTCCATACCTCAACTTTGACTTCTTCTAACTCAAAAACTAAACCAGTTAGGAAAAAATGTTTTAAATAAGAGTTATTCCACATACGATTCGGAACATATTCTGTTATAAAAATTTTTTCGTACAATCGATATTTATGAAGTTGTAGCCCAAAAGCTGGAACAGCCCTAAAACGGCATACCTCAAACGGCATACCACTTCGGCTTCCTCTACCTCAAAAACTAAACCAGTTAGGGAAAAAATGCTTTAAATAAGAGTTACTCCACATTCGATTCGGAACATATTTTGTCATAAAAAATTTTTCGTACAATTGATATTTATGGAGTTGTAGCCCAAGAACTGAAACAACCCCAAAACGGCATACCTCAACTTCGGCTTCCTCTACCTCAAAAACTAAACCAGTTAGGGAAAAATACTTTAAATAAGAGTTATTCCACATTCCATTCGGAACATATTTTATCATAAAAAATTTTTCGTACAATTGATATTTATGGAGTTGTAGCCCAAGAACTGCAACAACCCCAAAACGGCATACCTCAACTTCGCCTTCTTCTACCTCAAAAACTAAACCAGTTAGGGAAAAATACTTTAAATAAAAGTTATTCCACATTCGATTCGGAACATATTCTGTCATAAAAATTTTTTCGTACAATCGATATTTATGGAGTTGTAGCCCAAGAACTGAAACAACCCCAAAACGACATACCTCAACTTTGGCTTCCTCTACCTTAAGAACTAAACCAGTTAGGGAAAGATACTTTAAATAAGAGTTATTACACATTCGATTCGGAACATATTTTGTCATAAAAAATTTTTCGTACAATTGATATTTATGAAGTTGTAGTCCAAGAACTGAAACAATCCCAAAACGCCATACCTTAACTTCGGCTTCCTCTACCTCAAAAACTAAACCAGTTAGGGAAAAATACTTTAAATAAGAGTTATTCCACATTCGATTCGGAACATATTTTATCATAAAGAATTTTTCGTACAATCGATATTTATGAAGTTGTAGCCCAAAAGCTGGAACAGCCCTAAAACGGCATACCTCAACTTCGACTTCCTCTAACTCAAATACTAAACCAGTTAGGGAAAAATACTTTAAATAAGAGTTATTCCACATTCGATTCGGAACATATTTTATCATAAAAAATTTTTCGTACAATTGATATTTATGGAGTTGTAGCCCAAGAACTGAAACAACCCCAAAACGGCATACCTCAACTTGGGCTTCCTCTACCTCAAAAACTAAACCAGTTAGGGAAAAATACTTTAAATAAGAGTTATTCCACATTCGATTCGGAACATATTTTGTCATAAAAATTTTTTCGTACAATTGATATTTATGGAGTTGTAGCCCAAGAACTGGAACAACCCCTAAACGGCATACCTTAACTTCGGCTTCCTCTAATTCAAAAACTAAGCGAGTTAGCGAAAAATGTTTCAAATAAAAGTTATTCCATGTTTGACTACGAACATATTTTCTTGTAAATATTTTTTCGTACAATCGGTATTTATAGAGTTATAGTCCAAAAACTGGAACAACGTCAAAACGGCATACCACAACTTTGGATCCCTCTAACTGAAAAACTAAGCGAGTTAGCGAAAAATTTTTTTCCTCAGAACAGAAAATATAAGTTAATCTCCTTAGCTGTTAATTTTCAGCTTTCTAAAAATAAGGCTAGATTTTAAAAGCGGAATTTTCTGTTAATTAGATTAAAATTGGATGTTTAATAGATATAACTTTATTATATTTTAGTGTGTTGATATACAACATTACCACTACGGATCGATTAATTAAAAAGTGGCGAAACTCTCAAAAATATAATTTATCCACGAAAGGGTTAATTTACAAATTGTTAGAGTGTTAATTTTTTGGTGAATTGGTTGTCAATATTTTGGATTGTTCTCATTTATTTTCAACATGCAAATGGTAATGGGTTGAATTCTATACATTTTTATATAAGACAAGTCGGGAAAATCGTACTAAACATTAGAGCTGTATACAGAGCTGTATAAGAGCTCATGTACTGTCTTACAACACTTGGATCGAATGCGGAAGAGAATTATTTGAGTGTAATTTTGTTAATATTATACTGGGAAAGGTCTAACTGGTTTAACCTTCATGTTATTTACAGTTAAATCTAAATTTTGATTTTTTTTCAATTAATGAAAGGAATATCAGAATTATTACTCATCGATTTTGAATCAAGTCCAGTGACTGGATTGACGGTCTACTTTTTCAATCCAGCTCGCTCATTCCAGCACCACTGGAATAGTGTAGACAGCTAATCCAGTGCTGGAATCCATGCGTGAACATGTATACGATCCAGTCTAGCACTGGACTGGATTGACTAGCTGGATTACTGGACTGGAATAATGTAAACTGGACTGGATTGCTCACTGGAATGGGTGCATTCCAGTTTATTCCAGTGAGGGTTCACATTATTCCAGTAGAATTCCAGCACTGGTTTCGACCACTGTACTGGAATACTACTGGAATAATGTGAACTGGGCTTAAGAGATGCTGTGCCCACTTAGGGTTTTTTTATTTGAAAAAGTTCACCCCTCAAAGAGTTAAAGCCCAAGTCAGGCTAATAATAAAAAAATTATTTTGATTTAAAAAAATGAGAATGTATTGTTTTGTATCTAAAGCTAATCTTTGCTGCGTGAACTGCAAAGTTCTGGATTTGGCGTTTCTGTAAAAAAAAACTAGCAGTACCTGCACTAATATTTGTAATTGCGGTAAGAGAAATGTTAAAGAAGCTAATTTTATTGAAAAAAAGTACAAAATTAGTTTCTTATGTACAAATTTAAATTCGCTAGTGGCAGATTCATTATCAGAAAACATTAGTGTATCATTCACATCCCCCTGAGTTTCCGAAGTGTTGGCTAGATTGTCTTGAAAGGCGTTTTTGAAGAACTCCAAACGTTCATCACTTTCCCATTCTGCACCATAGTGTTTGGCTACCAAAAAGATAATCCTTCTTTTCTTGTCAGGTTTAAGACTTCTGTCTTAAACCTCTGCCTATTTGTCTTGGCTTTTTCACGCTTCCACCCTTGCTTATTTGCTATTCTCTTTCGTCCTTTGCCACGATGACTTGACTCAATGGTACTGTTGTTGAAGGTAATCAATACTCTATAATACATTCGTTACCACGCTCTCGTTTAAACTAATCATGGAGAAGCGAGCAAAACTAACAGATACTTCAATGCCACGGCTATCACGTGAGGTAATGCGAGACTGGATAGGTTCAAACACAAAGTCTGCTTTTGTACCTAACTACTTGGCGGAAATGTCTGCTTTTGTATTTAAAGTGGAATTTATTATTGCAATAACTCGCTTAAATGTATAATTACGCTCCTGTGGGCCACAAAAATTGACTTCTTGCTAAATTTACAATACAGACCCGTGCCTAACTATTTTTTGAAGAAAAAAGCTCGAATGTCTGCTTTTGCTTTATTTTGCAATACATATATTATGTATTTTGATTTAAACGCTTCATTTCTTAAAAACTATTTTTCTGATTCCCCGTTCAAGAGTCTATAGATTCCTTAAGAAGAATTTTTCGATCAATGTTTATTTGAGCTTTCAACCTTATTTTTGAACATAGAATGCACTAATTACGTTTGGTCGTCTAACATATGATACCCTGTATATATTTTATTAAGTGTATTTTTTATAGTTCTTGAATAACTAGCAAAAATCATTCTCCACCTTTAATAACAATTCGATTTTTGCGTATAGGATGAAAATAAAAGACGATAAGTGTTTGAAATTTTCAGCATTTACAATTTCTTGAGAATTGAGATTATCACATGATGAATTAATAAGAAATAAAAACAAGTGTTAACGATGATAAAATCAATTATTTGGTTTAGTGTTAATCGAATTTCGGACATTCAGTGTCCGTCTTCAGGTACGACGTCAATTATTAAAATAATGAAAGTAGAAAAATGAGCGAAAATCGAATTACACCAAAATAAATCATTGATTTTATCATCGTTAACACTTTTCTTTTTTTATCTCTTATTAATTTAATACAACAATGACCCTGGGCCACAAAATATACCGCGTGAGTTTGAAATTGCAACATTTAAACGGAAGGAGGGTACTTTTTGATAAAATTAGGTAGAAATGTTGCTCCATAGAAGTATAAAAATTGATTATAATTTTGTGATTCTGAACCGCTTAGGTTTCACGCAATTAACATTTCTTTTCTGTACGTGGCGCACCAATTTCTTACCACAAGATGGTAATTTATCTATATTGTAACAGTATCTATCAGTTTGAGTTGCTATGAGTTTGCGTTTATTCCTAGATTAAGGGGGCGCATAAACTACTGTAATTTAACAAATATGTGTCGATAGAAAAACGATGTGAAAATAGACTCTTTGTCGTTTACTGTAATCGCTCTTTGTTTACATCCAAAGTACCCATCTTCGTCAGATGTTTTAGAAGGAACCTTGTAAAAGCTATTCCACGTGTGGATACACATTGTTTAACTGAAAAACTGGATTTTCTAACTTTCCGATGTACTATAACCCGAAATGGAGCTGCACCATGGAAAGAAAGATGAAAAAGTAAACCTGCTCTCCGTAGCGTTGCCGAGTACTCTTTTATCTTTCTCTTCATGGTGCAGCTCCATTTCGGGTTATAGTACGAACAAAAATTTGATTCCACCGGTTTCTCCATATACTGCTATGAGAAGTAAGTGTTTTGATTTACAATGAAAGGGTATCTATTGACATACGCTTTCATTTTCCGGGCATTTTCCAACCCATTTAGGTGTTTTAGACTCACAGAATAACGTAAGTTATGCTCTACTGTTCTGTATCGATCAATTGCCTAAATTATTGAACGTAAAGGTCTTAATTGGACATTGAGAAACGTAAGCCTGACTTCAATAACAGGATTTGAATTACTCTGCAGATACATGACAACCTTAAGCTGATTCAGCGCAGTTCTGCAAAGTTGCACATTTTGCAATATAATGTTAAAATGTTCATTCATGCCCATTCAACGTACTGTTAGAGTTATGATATGGAGCGTCATTGTTTATGAGAATACATTGCCTTTAATGTGAACTGTACGAATTTATAACGCCTAGTAACAAAATGTAATCCGAGGAACTCAGTCTTGTTTTGCACCGTTTAGAGGTTAGAAAGTTAAATTTTACAGCAAAGAAGAGTGCACTCATATATGGTAGGCCTTTTAGAAAGGTTTTTCTGTAACATCTGATGGCAGTGGACCGCTTTTAGTTTATTTGGATAGCAGTTTTAGCAAATGAAAAACAAACCATTTCCGTACCGTTATTTGTACCCCACAACTTTTTTTTAAATGACAATAAAATTGTGTACTGTTGATCTACAAACAACAGGAATGTCAGAAGTAATCATACTGACAAACAACCCCGTCAAGAAGCACACAAATTACTGTCAGAATAATAAAAAAATACTACTAATTAAGTATCTACATAGAAGAAAAGTTGATTTTACTAAGTCTATGTTATCTAAGACATCAAAATTTTAATCAATTGTTACACTTCTATAGAGCAACATTTTTACCAAATTTTATCAAAAAATGAATACTCCTTCTATGTGTTGCAATTTTAATGTCACGAAGTATATCAATATTAACCTATGATAACATTAAATTTAGGACACCTGTTCAATTTCTGAAGTTAAAAGCATTTTTCCCAGCTCACCCTGTATAAAAACAGTTTTTTCTATTTACTAGAGGTTTAACCTACTTCAAGCTGTACTATCTTTTCTCTAGAGGGATATATTTTTGAGCATATTTTGTGTTAGATTAAATAAATTACTTTAGTTTGGGAATTAAGAAGAATTTGACCTCAAATTAAAAAAAAAAAAAATGTGGTCTAGGAAAAGTTATGTACTTAGCTTTAAGATAGTAATTTTTAAGAGAAAAATTTGTTTAAGGGGGAACAACAGGGTAAATTTTTTGACAAATCGTTTTTTTTTTTCTTTACGCAATTCGAAAGTATGTACCTTTTAGGATATTGTCCTACAATATTATAACAAAATTTGTACAAATAACGGAATTATAGCTCTTTTCTGCTCGCGCGCACGAAGCCATTACTTGAATACGAACATAAACAACCATTGTCACAAAATGTTATCGATGCTATTACTCCCATTTACATGGATTTGTCCAAGACGGAGTTGCTTGAGCGCTGTATAGGCGGATTTACGCAATATTCGAATGAGAGCTTTAATGCCCTCATTTGGAAGTTCGCTCCGAAAATGTTATCAAGTCGGGCAGTTATTGTGCAAATTGCTAGTTATTTGACAGTTTCTATTTTTAATAATGGAATAGCATCTTTATTAAAGATGGCTAATGAAATACAAATCCAGATTGGACCCCAAATGCACGCATTTTGTACAGCTAAAGACCAACACCGTATGAGTCAAGCTCAAGTGCGTTCAATTTCAAGTGTTTTAGACAATTCAGACAACAAGAAGAAAGTCGAATTATGTTCTAGAAATTCCAAAGGCCTTTATTATGGAACAGGAATCGATGAATTGTGGTAACTCTTAAAATTTCCTCCATTATATCATCTAGAACTAAACTTAACTTTTTAAATGCGTTTTTCTCACAGTAAAATTTTTTTAACCTGTTGTCACAATTTCTTTACCAACGAGAATCACATTAAAATTTTATTGAGACATCCTTAATTTATATAAAATTCCCTTCAGTTAAGCGTACGGATTTTTATTTGTATTAATATTTGCTGCCTCTTTACCCCCTGGAAAGATTAATTATTTTATCGATTTTCTTAACTCTTTTTTTGCAGGGGTGCCATTTTAACAGCAATTATTATTTTCTAAATCGGGTACGCTTAACTGAAACTGCACTAATATAGATTAAAATGACGTTTCCTTTTTTATTTTCAGATTATTTTTACACGTTTTATAGTGACAACCAACAAAATGCTTTTTTTTGTTAGTGCATTTGGACACCCTCCATACATGTATTCTAAGACAGATTTTTTTTTCTCTTTACTTTCTAAAATAAGTTTAAACTACGTAGTTACAAATATCAAATTCCGATTTTTCTAAAATATAAGAGTGAACCAAAATAAAATCTTAATTATCGCCTTTTTTCGCAGTCTCCACCCTGTTGTTCCCCCTTAAACTGACACTGAGCTTAAATCTTATTTAAGCCAAAAATATAAACATTTGCCACCTTTCTTTTTTGATACTTCATTATATTTTTAATCTTATTTTATTATTATTTTTTATTTTTTTTTTCTTAAAGTTATTTCTAAAGTACTTTTCTCTGTTACTTTAAATTAATCCATCTTCTTCACACTAACTTCACTTGACATCTGTACCTACAATATTCATACGATCCTCTCCCAAGATAAACTGATTTACTACTACAAACATTCGCATCTGAGTGCGGTGCGATTCGAATGTCCGCCCTCTAAAATATTATGGAAATACCATTGATTTACTGACACGCGCGCGTGTTTCGTATGTCATTTCTCGAGGATCGCGTTATTTCCAAACCAGCTGTGCAAAAGCGCCGAGAGCTTTTGCATCCGAGTGTATCACACGGAAAACATTCTAACCGAGAAAGCTCTTATAGCCTGCAATAATATTCTCTACACAATTATCATTATTCCCACCAAAGGATTTTATTACTTTAGACTTCAGTTTAAATCACCTTTTGGAAGAACATAAAAAAGAAAATAAAATACGATTTTTTTGAATTGTTTTAGAATGTCAGCAAAAGCTCATTGACCCGGAAATTTTTGATTAGGACAAAAAGGTATTCATCCAACAATGAAAATCGCTTTGAATAGTTACGTCAGCTTTTGATTTTGATTTCACAAAAGAATTGTACTTATTCAGCCGGGTTCTTCTATCTACTTCCCCCCTAATACCTCAGCATTATTCCGAACGAATCCTAAAACTCATTTTCGCGGCGCGATTGCGAACAAAGCCGATGAGTATCAAAGCCTCCGGTTCCCTAATTACACTTATAATTGAACGTCAAAATTTGGCCGATCGGATTTTCCGCTCGCACTTTCCACACTTTCGCGCCGATAACTAAAACACTCCACAACGAGGATTCGTTATGCAAGCTAAATTGGCGAACCGCGCTCAGACGAAAAGCTCTCGAAGCTCCGGCGCTCCGCCGCTCCACCGCTCGAAAAAGCCCTTCCGATTGCCTATTGCGCTTTTACTGACCTGAAAACTTAAAGGGACTGGCTAATTTATCAGGCGGTTCGTGGACATCGTCGAGGAGCTTTGAGAGGGCTTTTACTCAGAAATTCCTTGTGGAGAGGTTTCAAAGTTCAAAGTAATATTTTACATTTTATCGATCTTTATTTTTCCCCCTATTAAAATTCATATTTATCAAAGAAACACACATCTTTTATTACATACAAATGTATGTACATAAACTACATTACATTTCACGATAATATTATGTTAACAAGTTAAAGACCGCGATTTTAAGAGATCTTTATTCGTTTGGTTTATTTACTTCGTTTCGTTCGCTCTATGTGACCAAACGTAATATTACGAAACTTATTACATCGAGTGCTTTTAAGGAAATGCGAAAGGTACACTGTGAAAGCTCGTATAGAGCTTTTACCCTGGCAACGCAATTACCGAAAATAAAATAAGTCTTCGCCGTTGCCAAGCATAGTTTGGAACCGAACGTGAAAGCAACTGTATCCCATTTAGCCAATGAAATAACGTTTGATTGTGAACGTTAGTTAGTTTAATAGTCGCAAATTGAGATTGAATTTAATATCTTTGTACTGAATTTGACAGATTTAAAATTTTATAACAATTTAATTTAAAATGAAATTTGGTCTTTATTTGTACCAAAAATTAACTTTCTACGATTTTTAGTTTTTTCGTCAGAAAAGAAAAAATACCTTAATGTCGATTAAAATTTGTCCATTTAAAAAAATTCATTTCTAAAAAACTAATTGTTATTCAAATTTGAAATTTTATGAGAATTTAGATTCAAATTTAATCTTTATTTCTACCAAAGAAAAATTTTCTATGACTTTTAGTTTTCCTCTCAGAAGAGAAAATGTAACTTAAGGTCTTTAACTGAAATTTATCAATTTTTAAACATTCATATTTAAAAAACTAATTATTATTGAGACTTGAAATTTTATAAGGATTTAGACTGAAACTTAGTTTTTATTTTTGCCAAAGATAAATTTTCTCCAACCCATAATTTTTTCCTCAGAAGAGAAAATGTAACTTGATGTCGACTAAAATTTGTCTATTTTAAAAAATTCATTTCTAAGAAACTAATTGTTATTCAGATTTGAAATTTTATAAGGATTTAGATTCAAATTTAATCTTTATTTTTGCCAAAGATAAATTTTCTATGACTTTTAGTTTTTCCCTGTGAAGAGAAAATGTAACTTAATGTCCTTAACTGAAATTTATCAATTTTTAAACATTCATATTTAAAAAACTAATTATTATTGAGACTTAAAATCTTATAAGGATTTAGATTGAAACTTAGTCTTTATTTTTACCAAAGAAAAAATTTCTACGATTTTTAGTTTTTTCCTCAGAGAAGAAAATGTAACCTAATGTCGACTAAAATTTGTTAATCTTTAAAAATTCATATTTAAAAAACTAATTGTTCTTAAGACTTAAAATTTTATACGGATTTAGATTGAAATTTAATCTTTATTTTCACCAAAGAAGAATTTTCTACGACTTTTAGTTTTTCCGTGAGAAGTGAAATTCTAACCTAACCTAATTTACATGTCGATTAAAATTTGTCAATTTTAAAAAAATCATATCTAAGAAAATAATTGTTCTAGAGATTTGAAATTTTACCACAATTTAGATCGATATCTAGTCTTTGTTTTTACCAAAGATGAATTTTCTACGATTTTTAGTTTTTTCCTCAGAGAAGAAAATGTAACCTAATGTTGATTAAAATTTGTCCATTTTAAAAAAATTTATATCTAAAAAACTAATTGTTATTTAAACTTGAAATTTTATACGGATTTAGATTGATATTTTATCTTTATTTTTACCAAAGAAAAAATTTCTACGACTTTTAGTTTTTCCGTGAGAAGTGAAATTCTAACCTAACTTAATTTACATGTCGATTAAAATTTGTCAATTTTAAAAAATTCATATATAAGAAAATAATTGTTCTAGAGATTTGAAATTTTATCACGATTTAGATTAATAATCTAATCTTTATTTTTACCAAAGATAAATTTTCTAATTTTTAGTTTTTTCCTCAAAGAAGAAAATGTAACCCAATATTGATAAAAATTTATTAATTTTTAAAAATTCATATCTAAAAACCAATTGTTCTTGAAACTTCAAATTTTATAGGGATTTAGATTGAAATTTAATCTTTATTTTTACCAAAGAAAAAATTTCCACGACTTTTAGTTTTTCCGTGAGATATGAAATTCTAACCTAACTTAATTTATATGTCGATTAAAATTTGTCAATTTTAAAAAATTCATATCTAAGAAAATAATTGTTCTAGAGATTTGAAAGTTAAATATAATTTAGATCGATATCTAATCTTTATTTTTACCAAAGATGAATTTTCTACGATTTTTAGTTTTTTCCTGGCAGAAAAAAAATGTAACCTAATGTTGATTAAAATTTGTTAATTTTTAAAAATTCATATCTAAAAAACTAATTGTTCTTGAAACTTAAAATTTTATAGGGATTTAGATTGAAATTTAATCTTTATTTTTACCAAAGAAAAAATTTCTACGACTTTTAGTTTTTCCGTGAAAAGTGAAATTCTAACCTAACTTAATTTACATGTCGATTAAAACTTATCAATTTTTAAAAATTTATATCTAAGAAAGTAATTGTTTTAGAAATTTCAAACTTTACCACGATTTAGATCGATATTTAATCTTTATTTTTACCAAAGATGAATTTTCTACGATTTTTAGATTTTTTGTCAGAAGGGAAAAACTAACTTAATGTCAATTAAAATTTATCTATTTTAAAAAAATTCATTTCTAAAAAACTAATTGTTATTCAAACTTGAAATTTTATGAGGATTTAGATTCAAACTTAGTCTTAATTTCTGCAAAAGAAAAATTTTCTATGATTTTTAGTTTTTCCCTCAGAAGAGAAAATGTAACTTAATGTCCGTAATCGAAATTTACCAATTTTTAAAAATTCATACCTTAGAAATTAATTATTATTGAGACGTAAAATTTTATGAGGATTTTGATTGAAAGTTAATCTTAATTTTTACCAAAGAAAAATTTTCTACGATTTTTAGTTTTTCCCTCAGACCTCAATATGTAACTTAATGTCGTTTTCTCTCACTTTTTCTCTATATTATTTTATTTTTTAAGAATAGAATTGAAATAATTTTATAAAACTAACATTATACATCTAATTTTGAATAAGAAAAATATATATTTTGATATAATTTGGAAAAAAGAGAAGAAGGAAAATATAATCCTCTTGGAATAAAAAAAAATATCCTATTCAACCTAAGTATGGTCGATTGTCAAAGATCCATGGGATTACACTTATAAAGTGAGGTAGCCATAAAAAGTGGTGAGCGTACGAAGTAATATCAAAGAGTCGCGCCCCGGAGACTGCGGATGGCCCGGCAACAGCCACGAGTGGGACTCAAAGCCCAACTGAAGGAATGTAATATCGCGATGCGCCATTTTTCTCACTTACCCCCGCGAACTTCGGACCCTTTTTGCGGCCAACCGACTTTATAACTTCGCCCTACGTGGATGCGCGCCCCCATAAATTCTGATGAAAATTCATAAGCTACCTTTCGGGATTACGACGCCCCGTTCTTATTCGTTTTAGAAGCCTTCGGGATTTTCCAGCTTCGATTATCTACTTTTCAACTCTTTTCTTATTAAGTTTTTACTTGGTTTTTACAAAAAAAAGCAAATACTAAAGTGGGAAAGAATTTCCAAACGGTGACATTAAAATTAACAAGTAGACTTTTCTTGTAAGAAATCGCCCCTGGTTGAGTCACTACGAACCAGCTACCATATATTATCCTAGATAGTGCAAGGTTTTTAACCCGGTGAAATCTTCCGGAAACTGTGGGTTCTTGCGCTAGGGTTCTGGCTTGAAATGTAAAGAAAATAAAGTGAATCATCTCGAACAATTCGAACCATCTTGTTTCTCATATCGATGCCGATTCATAGTGAGTCAACAAGGGATGGGTTCAAAATCGGTGAATACAAGTTTGTGTGATCTCTTTATTAGTCATAAAAGCTTCTTATGAGATGTTTACTCTTTTGATTTTTTACTTGATTTTTACAAAAGAAATTCTTGACTTATAAAAAAGTAAACACCAAAGTGGGAAAGAATTTCCAAACAGTGACATCAAAACTGAGACGCTTTACTTCCCTAGGAAAACAGCGTGAAAAGTTTTTATTATTTTCGTACCGGGGCGGAATAGGAATACATTTTCGTCGTTCCGGTTCTTTCAAGGAGGTGGTGGGAAGAAGGAGTGCTTCGGGGTCGCGATGGGAGGCCCCCGATCTCGTAATCACGCGCAAACTCCCCCCGTTTTCGGAGTGCGGGCAATTTATAAACAATGTTTCTCGTATTGTCTCGCTTTCGGACCATTAAAGTTTCCGCGCCGAAGACTAATAAATTTCCAGCGGTAATAGGGTCTGTCGTGCGACGCTTTCGGTCGCAGATGGTGTATTCGACGTACCGTGATGCTGAAACGACCCAAAACGGGTCGCATACGTACTAATTGCTCCAGCTATATGCATGATATTAAATTCCAAACGTAACATACTAAATTACGCATATTCAAAATTTCAACAGTTATTTTATACATGTTAGCTTTAGAATTTTGGAAGTGAAATAAAACCAACTCTGACCTCAACCAGATATTATATTCGACTACTTCTCGCAAGCCACAAGGTACAACTGATTCACTTTTAGGCAGATTTGATCATAAAAATAAATCGGGGCATTACACAACAACTAGTTCTTACAATTAGTCATCTCAACCCCGAACAAAGAGCTTTCACATAACATCCCAACTGGTAAAAATCAACCTTCCAAGATAATATACATAAATTTACTCTTATTGAATTTTAATTTGCTACTTGAGAGAAATATCAATTCGAAATTTGACTTCATGACTATTTTGTCGCCTTAGAAGTTATTGTATATCCAATTTTCTTTAAAACTGATGGCAAAAGTTCAACATGAACCTATGTTTTGTTTCAAGGTTTTTTTTAAGATTTTCAAATCGGGTTTTACAAATGCCCATTATATTACATTGAATGTCAAAACTAAAATTCGTTTTGATTCCGTTTCCGGCTCTGGTCGGGAACGGAATCTTTATTTTTTACTCAAGTGTCTGTCTGTTGTACTTTTTTAAATTACCTATCCTTTGCCTTAGGGCTAACAACAACAACAACAAAATTCGTTTTCTGTAAATAGGAGTGTTATAAGATACCGTTTAGTACTAATATTTTTTCAAATTTTAAGTTTTAAAAATCTGATTGAATTTATTTTTGGAGATTAAGAACTGATTTATTGAAGAAAGAATGTTAAAAGATGGTATTTTTTTTTATTGTAAAAGTTAAATTTATTCTAATTATTGGCAAAAATTTAAAAAAGGGATTGAAAAGATGGAAGGAAAATTCACAAATCTAACATAACCTCATAATTTTTTTTAATAAACTTTAAAAAATCGTCTAGACTTTATTTATAAGAATTAATAAAAAAAAATTGAGCTGAGTAAATTAAAATGTTTGGTTTTAATTAGAAAAGACGGATTTTTGCTAAGTATTGTCAAAAAATTTAAAAAAATCCTAAAGTAAACGAAGATTTTACACATAATCTAAAATTTTGACCATATTTAAAAAATCCCCAAGAGTTTATTTATAGGAATTAAGGAAACATTTTTGAACTGAATGTAAATTAAAATGTCTAGTTTTACTTCAACTAAACGAATTTTTGCTAAGTAGTGTCAAAAAATTTTAAAAAATTCCTAAAAATAAAGATTTTCCACTCAATTTAAAATTTTGACCATTTTTAAAAAATCCCCAAGAGTTTATTTATAGGAATTAATGAAAGATTTTTGAAATTAATGTAAATTAAAATGTCTAGTTTTACCTAAAATAGACGGATTTTTGCTAAGTGGTACCAAAAAAATTTAAAAAATTCCTAAAAATACAGATTTTTCACCCAATTTAAAATTTTGACTGTCTTTAAAAAATCCCCAAGAGTTTATTTATAGGAATTAATGAAAGATTTTTGAAATTAATGTAAATTAAAATGTCTAGTTTTACCTAAAATAGACGGATTTTTGCTATGTAGTGTCAAAAAATTTAAAAAAATTCCTAAAAATAAAGATTTTTCACCCAATTTAAAATTTTGACCATTTTTAAAAAATCCCCAAGAGTTTATTTTTAGGAATTAAGGAAAAATTTTTGAATTGACTGTAAATTAAAATGTTTAGTTTTACTTCGACTAAACGGATTTTTGCTAAGTAGTGTCAAAAATTTTTAAAAAATTCCTAAAAATAAAGATTTTTCACCCAATTTAAAATTTTGACCATTTTTAAAAAATCCCCAAGAGTTTATTTATAGGAATTAATGAAAGATTTTTGAAATTAATGTAAATTAAAATGTCTAGTTTTATCTAAAACAGACGGATTTTTTGCTAAATAGTTTCAAAAAATTTTAAAAAATTCCTAAAAATAAAGATTTTTAACCCAATTTAAAATTTTGACCATTTTTAGAAAATCCCCAAGAGTTTATTTATAGGAATTAATGAAAGATTTCTGAAATAAATGTAAATTAAAATGTCTAGTTTTAATTAGAAGAGACGGATTTTTGCTAAGTAGTTTCAAAAAAATTTAAAAAATTCCTAAAAATAAAGATTTTTCACCCAATTTAAAATTTTGACCATTTTTAGAGAATCCCCAAGAGTTTATTTATAGGAATTAATGAAAGATTTTTGAAATTAATGTAAATTAAAATGTCTAGTTTCACCTAAAACAGACGGATTTTTGCTAAGTTGTTTCAAAAAAATTTTAAAAATTTCTAAAAAAAGAAGAATTTTCAATTAATCTAAAATTTTGACCATTTTTAAAAAATCCCCAACAGTTTATTTATAGGAATTAAGGAAAGATGTTTGAACTGAATGTAAATTAAAATATCTAGTTTTACCTAAAATAGACGGATTTTTGCTAAGTAGTTTCAAAAAAATTAAAAAAATTTCTAAAGACAACGATTTTTCACAGAAGCTAAAATTTTGATCATCTTCAAAAAATCACCCCGACTTTATTTCTAGGAATTTATAAGAAATCTTTTAACAGAATGTAAATAAAAATATCTACTTTTAATTAAAATAGACGGATTTTTGCTAAGTAGCGTCAAAAAAATTTAAAAAATTCTTAATAAACTAAGATTTTTCACCTAACCTAAAATTTTGACCATTTTTAAAAAATCGCTCCGACTTTATTTATAGGAATTAATAAAAGGTTTTTGAACTAAATGTAAATTAAAATGTCTAGTTTTAATTAAAATAGATGGATTTTTGCTAAGTAATATCAAAAAAATTTTAAGAATTCTTAAAAACCAAGATTTTTCACCTAACCTAAAATGTTGACCATTTTTAAAATATCGCACTGACTTTATTTACAAGAATTTATAAAAGATTTTTGATCTGGATGTAAACCAAAATGTCTAGTTTTAATTAAAGTAGACGGATTTTTGTTAAGTAGTGTCAAAAAAATTAAAAAAATTTCTAAAGACAACGATTTTTCACCCAACCTAAAAATTTTAACCATTTTTGAAAAATCACCCCGACTTTATTTGTAGGAATTTTTAAAAGATTTTTTAACTAAATGTAGACTAAAATGTCTAGTTTTAACTAAAATAGATGGATTTTTGCTAAGTAGTGTCAAAAAAATTAAAGAAATTCTTAAAGGAAATGAAGATTTTTCACCTAACCTAAAAATTTTGACAATTTTTAAAAAATCGCCTCGACTTAATTTATAGGAATTAATAAAAGATTTTTGAAGTAAATGTAAATTAATATGTCTAGTTTTAATTAACATAGATGGATTTTTGCTAAGTACAGTCAAAAAAATTTAAAAAAATCTTAAAGAAAATGAAGATTTTTCACTTAACCTAAAATTTTTGATCATTTTTAAAAAATCACCCCGACTTTATTTATAAGAATTTATAAAAAATTTTTGAGCTAAATGTAATCTAAAATGTCTAGTTTTAACTAGAGAAGACGGATCTTTGCTAAGTAGTGTCAAAAAATTAAAAAAATTCTTAAAGACAATGAAGATTTTTTACCTAACCTAAATTTTGATGATTTTTAAAAAATCGTCCCGACTTTATTTATAGGAATTTATAAAAGATCTTTCAACTGAATGTAAACTAAGACATCTAGTTTTAATTAGAAAAGACGGATTTTTGTTATGTAGGGTCAAAAAAATTAAAAAAATTCTTAAAGACAATGAAGATTTTTTACCTAACCTAAATTTTGATGATTTTTAAAAAATCGTCCCGACTTTATTTATAGGAATTTATAAAAGATCTTTCAACTGAATGTAAACTAAAACATCTAGTTTTAATTAGAAAAGACGGATTTTTGTTATGTAGTCTCAAAAAAATTAAAAAAATTCTTAAAGACAATGAAGATTTTTTACCTAACCTAAATTTTGATGATTTTTAAAAAATCGTCCCGACTTTATTTATAGGAATTAATAAAAGATTTTTGAACTGAATGTAAATTAAGATATCTAGTTTTAACTGCTAAAGGCGGATTTTTGCTAAGTAGTGTCAAAAAAATTAAAAAAATTCTTAAAGGCAATAAGAATTTTTCACCCAACCTAAAAATTTTAACCATACTTAAAAAATCGCCCCGACTTTATTTATAGGAATTTTTAAAAGATTTTTGAACTAAATGTGGACTAAAATGTCTACTTTTAATTAAAATAGACGGATTTTTGCTAAGTACTGTCAAAAAAATTAAAAAAATTCTTAAAGAAAATGAAGATTTTTCACCTAACCTAAAAATTTTGACAATTTTTAAAAAATCGCCTCGACTTAATTTATAAGAATTTTTAAAAGATTTTTGAACTGAATGTAAACTAAAATGTATAGTTTTACCTAAAATAGACGAATTTTTGCTAAGTAGTTTCAAAAAAATTTAAAAAATTTCTAAAAACAACGATTTTTCACAGAATTTAAAATTTTGATCATTTTTAAAAAATCGCCTCGACTTTATTTATAGGAATTAATAAAAGGTTTTTGAACTAAATGTAAATTAAAATGTCTAGTTTTAATTAAAATAGATGGATTTTTGCTAAGTAATATCAAAAAAATTTTAAGAATTCTTAAAAACCAAGATTTTTCACCTAACCTAAAATGTTGACCATTTTTAAAATATCGCACAGACTTTATTTACAGGAATTTATAAAAGATCTTTGATCTGGATGTACACTAAAATGTCTAGTTTTAATTAAAATAAACAGATTTTCCCTAAGTAGTGTCAAAAAAATTAAAAAAATTCCTAAAGACAACAAAGATTTTTCACCTAACCTAAAAATTTTAACCATTTTTAAATAATCCCCAAGAGTTTATTTATAGGAATTTATAAAAGATTTTTGAAATAAATGTAAATTAAAATGTCTACTTTTAATTAAAATAGACGGATTTTTGTTTAGTGTCAAAAAAATTAAAAAAATTTCTAAAAACAACGATTTTTCACAGAATCTAAAATTTTTACCATCTTTAAAAAATCGCCCTGACTTTATTTATAGGAATTAATAGAAGATTTTTGAACCAAATGTAAATTAAAATGTCTAGTTTTAATTAAAATAGTCGGATGTTTGCTAAGTAATGTCAAAAAAATTAAAAAAATTCCTAAAGACAATAAAAATTTTTCACCCAACCTAAAAATTTTAACCATTTTTGAAAAATCACCCCGACTTTATTTATACGAATTTACAGAAGATTTTTGAACTGAATGTAAATTGAAACATCTAATTTTTATTAGAAAAGACGGATTTTTGCTAAGTAGTGTCAAAAAAATTAAAAAAATTCTTAAAGACAACGAAGATTTTTCACATAATCTAAAATCATTTTTAAGAAAATCGCCCCGATTTTATTTATGTAAGGAATTTATAAAATATGAATGTTGTAAGATTCGTTTAGATTAAACACTTTTTAAAAAATGATTTACTGACAAATATTCAAAGTACAATATATAATATATACCGTGAAATAGAATTATTGAAAATACCAGAAGCAAATAGAACTAAAAATTGGACATTTATTTAAAATATATCAGTAACATTCATATTTAAAACATTTAATTTTATATGCACACATAGAACTAAATACATATACCATAAAATGGAATAGAAAATTTAAATTGATTTTAGGTAAAGTTTCCATTTAATTGTGAGCTAAAATAATAATATCGATAACCTTTATAAATTAGCAATCTTTTTTATTTATACGTTTTTAAATTCTTCTAGACTGTATTTATCAACTTTAATATTTCGATCTAAAATATTTTCATACTGGCCGTGACTTCAAGTCAACCGGAAGTAGTCTCCAACTTCATTATCTTAAATGGAAAAACGAGGTAGAATTTGATAAAGGTTATTGAATTTTTGTAGCAGTTTTCACTAGAAACCTATTTTGCAGTCACGTTTAGGTACACTTTCTTTTCAAATAATCTTTTCAAACAGAAGGAAAGTCTTTTTATTAGTCCATTTTATTCAAATTAGCCAAAAATTGGATTATACTTTCTCTCATATTTAATCCTAGTAAAGTGAAAAATTTTCACCAACTTTGAAAATTTTTTTAATTTTTTTGACAACACTTGGAATAAAACGGCCTTTTTTAATTAAAATTAGAATGTTTTAAGTTTCTTTTTAAATGGTTAATTTTCTAACCCAAAAAAATTTTTACCAACTTTGAAAATTCTTTTAATTTTTTTCACAACACTTGGAATAAAACGGTCTTTTTTAGTTAAAATTAAAATGTTTTAACTTTCATCTAGAAAAAAAATCAAATCAAAATCTTTAAAAATCAATTTTTGATGAATTTTTAAAGTTAATTTTCTTAAGTTAGAAAAGTGTCAAATTTTTTTTCCAACTTTGAAATTTTCTTAAATTTTTTTGACAACACGGAATAAACGGTCTTTTTTACTTAAAACTAGAATATTTTAAGTTTCATTTGGGAAAGAAATCAAATCAAAATTTTTAAAAATGAATTTTTGATGAATTTTTAAAGTTAATCGATTTTTCTAAACTTAGGTTAGAAGTGTCAAGAAAATGGTTAATTTTCTAACCTAAAAATATTTTTACCAACTTTGAAAATTTTTTTAATTTTTTTGACAACAGTTGGAATAAAACGGCCTTTTTTAATTGAAATTAGAATGTTTTAAGTTTCATTTAGAAAAAAAATCAAATCAAAATCTTTAAAAATGAATTTTTGATGAATTTTTAAAATTTTGTCTTAAGTTAAAGATTAAAAAATTTTACCAACTTTGAAAATTTTTTTAATTTTTTTGACAACACTTGAAATAAAACGATCTTTTTTAATTAAAATTAGAATGTTTTAAGTTTCATTTACAAAAAAAAATTAAATCAAAAGCTTTAATATTCGATTTTTGGTGAATTTTTAAGTTCAAAATCGATTTTTTAAAAGTTGGGTTAGAACTGTAAAAAAAATTTTATCAATTTTAAAAATCCGATTAAATTAAACCAATTTAGCCAAAATTTCGTCGAGATTCGTGAAAATTTGTTAAAAGTTCATTGAAATTCGTCAAGATTTATTGAAAATTTGTCAAAATTCGATGGAATTTAATCAAATTTATTAATAATTTGTACAAAATTGACGAAATTCGTTGAAGTTCGTCAAAATTTTTTAGAGATTCGTGAAAATCCGATTAAATTAAATCAATTTAGCCAAAAATTCGTCAAGATTCGTCAAAATTTGTTGACAATTTGTCAAAATGCGATTGAATTTTATCAAATTTGCTAATAACTTGTTCAAAGTCGATAAAATTCATCAAGATTTGTCAAAGTTTGTCGAAAATTTGACAAAATTTGATTGAATTTTATCAAATTTGTTAATAATTTGTTCAAAATGGACAAAATTCGTCAAGATACGTTAAAATTTGTTAAAGATTCGTCAAGATTCTTGAAAATTTGTTAAAAATTCGTCAAAATTTGTCAAAATTCGATCGAATGTAATCAAATTTGTTAATAATTTGTTCGAAATCGACAAAATTTGTCAAGGTTCGTGAAAATTTATAAAAGATTCGTCAAAATTCGATGAAATTCGATGAAATTAGGTCAAGTTAGCTAAAAATTCGTCAAGATTCGTGAAAATTCGTTAAAAATTTGTCGAAATTCGTCAAAATTCGATTGAATTTTATCAAAGTTGTTAATAACTTATTCAAAATTAACAAAATTCGTCAAGATTCGTCAAAATTTATTAAAGATTCGTCAAAATACAATGAATTGTCAAAGATTTCTTTTATCAATTTTAAATTTTTTTAAATTTTTTTGACAATACTTGGAAAAAAACGGTCTTTTCTAATTAAAAATAGAATGTTTTAAGTTTCATTTAGAAAAAAAATCAGATCAAAATCTTTAAAATTCGATTTTTGGTGAATTTTTAAAGTTGATCGATTTTCTAAAATTAGGTTAAAAATGACAACAAATTTTTACCAACTTTGAAAACTTTTTTGATTACACTTAGAATAAAACGGTCTTTTTTAATTAAAATTAGAATGTTTTAAGTTTCATTTAGAAAAAAAATCAAATCAAAATCTTTAAAAATGAATTGTTGATGAATTTTTTAAAAAATGGTTAATTTTTTAACCTAAAAAAATTTTTACCAACTTTGAAATTTTTTTAAATTTCTTTGACAACGCTTTGAATAAAACGCTCTTTTTTAATTAAAATTAGAATGTTTTAAGTTTCATTTAGAAAAACAATCAAATCAAAATCTTTAAAAATGAATTTTTGATGAATTTTTAAAGTGAATTTTCTTAAATAAAAGTGTCAGAATTTTTTTCCAACTTTGAAAATTTTTTTAATTTTTTTGACAAAACTTGGAATAAAACGGTCTTTTTTAATTAAAATTAGAATGTTTTAAGTTTCATTTAGAAGAACGATCAAATCAAAATGGTTAAAAATGAATTCTTGATGAATTTTTAAAGTTTTGTCTTAAGTTAAGAATTAAAAAATTTTTACCAACTTTGAAAATTTTTTTAATTTTTTTAACAACACTTGGAATAAAACGGTCTTTTTTAATCAAAATTAGAATATTTTAGGTTACATTTAGAAAGAGAACCAAATCGAAATCTTAAAAAACGATTTTTTGATGAATTTTTTAAAAATGATTGATTTTTCTGATGGTCAAAAATTTTTAATCTAATTTTTTTTTTTTACCAACTTTGACATTTTTTTAAATTATTTTGGTAAAATTTAGAACAAAACGGTATTTTTGAATTAAAACTAGAATATTTTTAGTTTCATTTAGAAAAAAAATCAGATCAAAATATTGAAAATTCGACTTTTTATGAATTTTTTAAAACTGATTGATTTTTTTTAACGATTAAAAATTTTTAACCTAAAAAATTTTTTTTACCAATTTTGAAAATTTTTTTTATTTTTTTGGTAAAATTTAGAACTAAACGGTATTTTTGAATTAAAACTAGAATGTTTTAAATTTCATTTAGAATAAAAATCAGATCGAAATATTAAAAGTTCGATTTTTTATGAATTTTTTAAAATAATTTTTTTAACGACCAAAAATTTTTATCATAAAAAAATTTTTACCAACTTTGAAAATTTTTTAAATTTTTTTGACAACACTTGGAATAAAACCGTCTTTTTTAATTAAAATTGGAATGTTTTAAGTTTCATTTAGAAAAACAATAAAATCAAAATCTTTAAAAATGAATTTTCGATGAATTTTTTAAAAAATGGTTAATTTTCTAACCTAAAAAATTTTTTACCAACATTGAAAATATTTTTAAATTTTTTTAACAACACTTAGAATAAAACGGTCTTTTTTAATTAAAATTAGAATGTTCTAAGTTTCATTTAGAAAAAGAATCAAATCAAAATCTTTAAAAATGAATTTTTGATGAATTTTTTTAAAAATAGTTAATTTTCTAACCCAAAAAAATTTTTGCCAACTTTGAAATTTTTTTTAATTTTTTTGACAACGCTTGAAATAAAACGGCCTTTTTTAATTAAAATTAGAATGTTTTATGTTTCATTTAGAAAAAAAATCAAATCCAAATGGTTAAAAATGAATTTTTCATAAATTTTTAAAGTTTTGTCTTAAGTTAAAAATTAAAAAAAATTTACCAACTTTGAAAATTTTTTTAATTTTTTTGACAACACTTGGAATAGAACGGTCTGTTTTAATTAAAATTAGAATGTTTTAAGTTTCATTTAGAAAAAAAATCAAATCAAAATGGTTAAAAATGATTTTTTGATGAATTTTTAAAGTTTTGTCTTAAATTAAAAAGTGTCAAAAATGTTTACCAACTTTGAAAATTTTTTTAAGTTTTTTGATAATTCCTGGAATAAAACGGTCTTTTTTAATTAAAATTAGAATATTTTAAGTTTCATTTAGAAGGAAAATCAAATCAAAATATTTAAAAATGAATTTTTGATGAATTTTTAAAGTTTTGTCTTAAGTTAAAAATTAAAAAATTTTTACCAACTTTGAAAATTTTTTTTAATTTTTTTGACAACACGGGATAAAACAGTCTTTTTTAATTAAAATTAGAATGTTTTAAGTTTCATTTAGAAAAAAAATCAAATCAAAATGGTTAAAAATGAATTTTTGATGAATTTTTAAAGTTTTGTCTTAAGTTAAAAATTAAAAAATTTTTACCAACTTTGAAAATTTTTTAAATTTTTTTGACAACACTTGGAATAAAACGGTCTTTTTTAATTGAAATTAGAATATTTTAAGTTTCATTTAGAAAAAAAAATCAAATCAAAATCTTTAAAAATGAATTTTTCATGAATTTTTAAATTTGATCAATTTTCTAAAGTTAGGTTAGAAGGGTAAAAAAAAAACTAAAGTAAAAACTTAATGTAAGTTTCAACTACAAACTTTTATCAAACTGACGGTGATTGTTAGACTGTATTTGACAGATCAAGAAATGCACACACAACGGAATTTAAATTGAATCTATATTTAAATTCGCATCGGCTATACCATTGTATACAATGTTGTTTTTAATGGATTTTCTGTGCGATATACACATGCATATACTATAAATAAATCGGTTTATTTCATATAGGTAACATAAAATATTTAACAACCGTATTCTATTTTTATTACCTTTCAAACGCTTTGATACACTAAATACTACATTGTATACGAAATATAGACTTGTTGACCGTTTTATCACGTCGCGTCCTAATTTTACTAAATTTGAAAAAAATGGTATTTCCACTTTAATAATCTGTATGTAATCATTCGTATAAATCATATTCGATTTATACCCACTCTTCATGACAAGTATCATATTTCATTTCAGTTCGGTATTGTTTGGTAAATATAAATGACGGTTTTCATTTACTATTTAATGGAGATTTGAGCCTCTGTAAAGTTGTTTATTCAATCGGACGGGCTTAGCGTCCAATTTCCATTTTTACGCAGTCGTATGACCTACATTTCCAGTATTTGATTATTAATTAAATTAAAATGGAAAAGGAAATATCTCCCAATCGAAATTTTAATTACAATTTAAATTAATTTTAATCAATAACTAAATTGTGTTATCTAATTTGTCCAATTCGGAGCTAAATCGAAAATATATATTTTTCAATTTCCCACCTCGCTTGTTCCCTCATTTTCCGAATCGATTCCCGATTCCTTTTTCCATTCGTATTCTTCGTAACAGCTAGTTCTTTTTCAATCTTATTCTTTTCAACCATTTATTTTTAAGTTTCATTTAGAAAAAAAATCAAATCAAAATCTTTAAAAATAAATTTTTGATGAATTTTTTTAAAAATGGTTAATTTTTTATCCTAAAAAAATTTTTACCAACTTTGAAAATTTTTTTAATTTTTTTGACAACACTTGGAATAAAACGGTCTTTTTTAATTAAAATTAGAATATTTTGAGTTTCATTTAGAAAAAAAATCAAACCAAGATCTTTAAAAATTAATTTTTGATGAATTTTTTTTAAATCGTTAATTTTCTAACCTAAAAAAATTTTTACCAACTTTGAAAATTTTTTAAATTTCTTTGACAATATTTAGAATAAAACAATCTTTTTTAATTAAAATTAGAATGTGTTAAGTTTCATTTAGAAAAAAAATCAAATCAAAATCTTTAAAAATGAATTTTTGATGAATTTTTTTTTAATGGTTAATTTTTTAACCAAAAGAAATTTTTACCAACTTTGAAAATTTTTTTAATTTTTTTAACAACAGTTGAAATAAAACGGCCTTTTTTAGTTAAAATTAGAATATTTTAAGTTTCATTTAGAAAAAAAATCAAATCAAAATATTTAAAAATGAATATTTGATAAATTTTTTTTAAAATGGTTAATTTTTTAACCTAAAAAAATTTTTATCAACTTTAAAATTTTTTTTAATTTTTTTGACAACATTTAGAATAAAACGGTCTTTTTTAATTAAAATTAGAATGTTTTGAGTTTCATTTAGAAAAAAAATCTAATCAAAATATTTAAAAATGAATTTTTGATGAATTTTTTTTTAAATCGTTAATTTTCTAACCTAAAAAAATTTTTACCAACTTTGAAAATTTTTTAAATTTTTTTCACAACACCTGGAATAAAAGGGTCTTTTTTATATAAAATTAGAATGCTTTAAGTTTCATTGAAAAATAAATTTATTTCCTCTTTCATCAAATAATGATTTTATTTTTTCATTTTCCAGGAGCTATTTTCGAACAGGGAACAGATGAAGTTCAAACCGCATTTAAATTCGCGATGCTCATCCACAACCAGAATGTCAGCACCAGGCGATTCGAATTACAAGCATATGTTGATGTTATTAACACAGCAGATGCATTCAAGTTATCCAGATTGAGTGAGTAAAATTTAAAAATCTATTTATGTAGAATAGAGGAATTGTAAAATGGGTTGCATATCTACTAGGGGAAGTTTTTCATAATTTGGGCATAAAAATCAATAAATTTAAATAAAATTACTTTATGATTTTTATTTTTTACTGTTTCTAGTTTGCAACCAGTTTCAAAGAGGAGTTTTTTCAATGTTAGGGGCTGTTTCCCCCGATTCATTCGACACTCTCCATTCCTACAGTAATACATTTCAAATGCCATTTGTCACGCCTTGGTTTCCTGAAAAAGTCTTAGCTCCTTCTTCAGGATTCCTCGATTACGCTATTTCCATGCGACCGGAATATCACCAGGCCATCATCGACACCGTTCGTTATTATGGTTGGCACAAAATCATATATCTTTATGACTCCAATGACGGTAAGTAAATGGAACACTTGTTTAATAACAGTTCATTAACTTACATTAATAAAAGATTATAAATATTTTTACACCATTAATCACATTGTAAATTACAACGAAATCAAATGAAATTAATAGACTATAAAACTCCATTCAATTGTAAATATGACAACTAATAAACAGAACAAACTAAATAAACTTAGAAATTACGCGTTACATGACAGAGCCGTGAATATCAATAAAAACGATGAATATTTACACCGACCAAATGGAAAATTAAATTGCCATATCAAATCGGAGCGGTCCGCTAGACAGAGCTAATTAATTTAAATCGATTTTATATCACAATCAAGCGCGAATTGAAATGATCACAGTGCGAGCAATTTTCCGCGTGAAATTAACACTGTGTTTATTTGTTAATAATACCGTGAATTTAACCCAGGAAGGGAAAATAATGTTTTCTATAGGTTGCTAAAAATTTGTGGCACTAATCTAACTTTTTTTAAAGTTCGACCAATTTTTAAAAAATCACCCTGACTTTATTTTTAAAGATGGAAAGATGATTTTTGTTTTAAATGAAAATTAAAACATTCTATTTTAATCTAAAAAAGGTAGATTTTTTATAAATTTTATCAAAAAAATTTAAAAAAATTTTAAAGTTTGCAAAAAATTTTTTAGGTTAGAAAATCAATAATTTTTTAAAAATTCGCAAAAAATAGGATTTTAAAGATTTTGATCTGCTTCCCTTTCTAAATGAAACTGAAAACATTCTAGTTTTCATTTAATAACACCGTTTTGTTCCAAATTTTACCAAAAAAATTAAAAAAATTTTTAAAGTTGGTAAAAAATTTTTGACACTAACCTAACTTTTTTTTTAATCAATCAATTTTAAAAAATCACCGAGACTTTATTTTTAAAGATAGAAAGATGATTTTTGTTTTATATGAAAGCTAAAACATTCTATTTTAATTCAAAAACGGTAGATTTTTTATAAATTTTATCAAAAGAATTAAAAAAATTTTTAAAGTTGGCAAAAAAATTTTTAAGTTAGAAAATCAATCATTTTTTAAAAATTCGTCAAAAATTGAATTTTAAAGATTTTGATCTGCTTCCTTTTCTAAATGAAACTAAAAATGTTCTAGTTTTAATTTAAAAAGACTGTTTTGTTTTAAGTTTTACCAAAAAAATTAAAAAAATTTTTAAAGTTGGCAAAAAAATTTCTAGGTTAGAAAATCAATAATTTTTTAAAAATTCGCAAAAAATAGGATTTTAAAGATTTTGATCTGCTTCTTTTCCTAAATGAAACTGAAAACATTCTAGTTTTCATTTAATAAGACCGTTTTGTTCCAAATTTTACCAAAAAAATTTAAAAAAATTTTAAAGTTGGTAAAAAATTTTTGACACTAACCTAACTTTTCTTTTAATCAATCAATTTTAAAAAATCACCGAGACTTTATTTTTAAAGATAGAAAAATGATTTTTGTTTTAAATGAAAATTGAAACATTCTATTTTAATCTAAAAACTGTAGATTTTTTATAAATTTTATCAAAAAAATTAAAAAAATTTTTAAAATTGGCAAACAATTTTTTAGGTTACAAAATCAATAATTCTTTAAAAATTCGCAAAAAATAGGATTTTAAAAATTTTGATCTGCTTCTTTTTCTAAATGAAACTAAAAACATTCTAGTTTTAATTAAAATATACCGCTTAGTTTTAAATTTTACCAAAAAAAATTTAAGTGGGCAAAAAATTTTTTAGGTTAAAAAATGAATAATTTTTAAAAAATTCGTAAAAAATTGAATTTTAAAGATTTTGATCTGCTTCCTTTTCTAAATCAAACTAAAAACATTCTAGTTTTAATTAAAATATACCGCTTAGTTCTAAATTTTACCAAGAAAATTAAAAAAAAAATTTAAGTTGGCAAAAAATTTTTAAGTTAGAAAATGAATAATTTTTAAAAAATTTGTAAAAAATTGAATTTTGAAGATTTTGATCCGCTTTCTTTTCTATATGAAACTCAAACTATTCTAGTTTTAATTTAAGAAGACTGTTTTGTTTTAAATTTTACCAAAAAAATTAAAAAAAATTTTAATTTGGCAAAAATTTTTTAAGTTAAAAAATGAATGATTTTTTAAAAAATTCATAAAAAATTGAATTTTAAAGATTTTGATCTGCTTTCTTTTCTATATGAAACTAAAAATATTCTAGTCCTAATTAAAAAAGACTGTTTTATTTTAGATTTTACTAAAAAAATTAAAAAATTTTTAAAGTTGGCAAAAAATTTTTTGGGTTAGAAAATCAATAATTCTTTAAAAATTTGCCAAAAATTGGATTTTAAAGATTTTGATCTGCTTTCTTTTCTAAATGAAACTGAAAACATTCTAGTTTTCATTTAAAAAAACTGTTTTGTTTCAAATTTTACCAAAAAAATTAAAAAAAAATTTTAAGTTGATAAAAAATTTTTGACACTAACCTAACTTTTTTAAAAAATTCGATCAAGTTTAAAAAATCCCCCAGACTTTATTTTTAGAGATTAAGAAATGATTTTTATTTTAAATTAAACTCAAAACATTCTGGTTTGATCTCAAAAAGACAAATTTATTCTAATTGTTACCAAAAAATTTTAAAAAATTTTCAAAGTTGATAAAAAAAATCTAACAGTTCGATCAAATTTAAAAAATCATCAAAAATTCATTTTTAATTATTTTGATTTGATTTTTTTTCTAAATGAAACTTAAAATATCCTAATTTTAATTAAAAAATACCGTTTTATTCCAAGTGTTGTCAAAAAAATTAAAAAAATTTCAAAGTTGGCAAGAAATTTTTTAAGTTAGAAAATCAATAATTTTTTAAAAATTCGTCAAAAATTGAATTTTAAAGATTTTGATCTGCTTCTTTTTCTACATGAAACTAAAAATATTCTGGTTTTAATTTAAAAAGACTGTTTTGTTTTAGATTTTATCAAAAAAATTAAAAAAATTTTTAAGTTAGAAAATCAATCATTTATAAAAAATTCGTAAAAAAATTAAATTTTAAAGATTTTGATCTGCTTTCTTTTCTATATGAAACTAAAAATATTCTAGTTTTAATTTGAAAGACAGTTTTGTTTTAAACTTTACCAAAAAAATTAAAAAAATTTTTAAAGTTGGCAAAAAATTTTTTAAGTTAGAAAATCAATCATTTATAAAAAAATTCGTCAAAAATTGAATTTTAAAAATTTTAATCTGCTTCCTTTTCTAAATGAAACTAAAAATATTCTAGTTTTAATTTAAAAAGACTGTTTTGTTTTAGATTTTACCAAAAAAATTAAAAAAAATTTTAAAGTTGTCAAAAAATTTTTTAGGTTAGAAAATCAATGATTTTTTAAAAATTCGTCAAAGATTGAATTTTAAAGATTTTGATCTGCTTCCTTTTCTAAACGAAACTAAAAGCATTCTAGTTTTCATTTAATGAGACCGTTTTGTTCCAAATTTTACCAAAAAAATTAAAAAAAATTTTAAAGTTGGTAGAAAATTTTTGACACTAACCTAACTTTTTTTTTAATCAATCAATTTTAAAAAATCACCGAGACTTTATTTTTAAAGATAGAAAAATGATTTTTATTTTAAACGAAAATTGAAATATTCTATTTTAATCTAAAACAGGTAGATTTTTTATAAATTTTACCAAGAAAATTAAAAAAATTTTTAAAGTTGGCAAAAAAATTTTTAGGTTAGAAAATCAATAATTTTTTAAAAATTCGCAAGAAATAGGATTTTAAAGATTTTGATCTGCTTCCTCTTCTAAATGAAACTAAAAACATTCTAGTTTTCATTTAATAAGACCGTTTTGTTCCAAATTTTACCAAAAAAATTAAAAAAATTTTTAAAGTTGGTAAAAAATTTTTGACACTAACCTAACTTTCTTTTTAATCAGTCAATTTTAAAAAATCACCGAGACTTTATTTTTAAAGATAGAAAGATGATTTTTGTTTTAAATGAAAGCTAGAACATTCTATTTTGATTGAAAAAAGGTAGATATTTTATCAAAAAAATTTAAAGAAATTTTAAAGTTGGCAAAACATTTTTTAGGTTAGAAAATCAATAATTTTTTAAAAATTCGTCAAGAATTGAATTTTAAAGATTTTGATCTGCGTCCTTTTCTAAATGAAACTAAAAATATTCTAGTTTTAATTTAATAAGACCGTTTTGTTCCAAATTTTACCAAAAAATTAAAAAAAAATTTAAAGTTGGTAAAAAATTTTTGACACTAACCTAACTTTTTTTTTAATCAATCAATTTTAAAAAATCACCCAGACTTTATTTTTAAAGATAGAAAAATGATTTTTATTTTAAATGAAAATTGAAACATTCTATTTTAATCTAAGAAAGGTGGATTTTTTATAAATTTTATCAAAAAAATTTAAAAAATTTCTAAAGTTGGCAAAAAATTTTTTAGGTTAAGAAATGAATAATTTTTAAAAAATTCGTAAAAAATTGAATTTTAAAGATTTTGATCTGCTTCCTTTTCTATATGAAACTAAAAATATTCTAGTTTTAATTTAAAAAGACTGTTTTTTTCTAGACTTTACCAAAAAAATTAAGAAAATTTTTAAAGTTGGTAAAAAATTTTTTAGATTAGAAAATCAATAATTTTTTAAAAATTTGTCAAAAATTGAATTTTAAAGATTTTGATCTGCTTCCTTTTTTTAAATGAAACTGAAAACATTCTAGTTTTAATTTAAAAAGACTGTTTTATTTTAGATCTTACTAAAAAAAATTAAAAAATTTTTAAAGTTGGCAAAAAATTTTTTAAGTCAGAAAATCAATTATTTTTTAAAAATTCGCCAAAAATTGAATTTTAAAGATTTTGACCTGCTTCCTTTTCTAAATGAAACTGAAAACATTCTAGTTTTCATGTAATAAGACCGTTTTGTTCCAAATTTTACCAAAAAAATTTAAAAAAATTTTAAATTTGGTAAAAAATTTTTGACACTAACCTAACTTTTTTTTTAATCAATCAATTTTAAAAAATCACCAAGACTTTATTTTTAAAGATAGAAAAATGATTTTTATTTTAAACGAAAATTGAAATATTCTATTTTAATTTAAAAACGGTAGATTTTTTATAAATTTTATCAAAAAAATTAAAAAAAATTTTAAAGTTGGCAAAAAATTTTTAGGTTAGAAAATCAATAATTTTTTAAAAATTCGTCAAAAATTGAATTTTAAAGATTTTGATCTGTTTCCTTTTCTAAATGAAACTGAAAACATTCTAGTTTTCATTTAATAAGACCGTTTTGTTCCAAATTTTACCAAAAAAATTTAAAAAAATTTTAAAGTTGTTAAAAAATTTTTGACACTAACCTAACTTTTTAAAAAAATTAGATCCATTTTTAAAAAATCACCCAGACTTTATTTTCAAAGATAGAAAGATGATTTTTGTTTTAAATGAAAGCTAAAATATTCTATTTTAATTAAAGAAAGCTGGATTTTTTCTAAATTTTACCAAAAAAATTAAAAAAATTTTCAAAGATATAAAACTTTGAAAGGAATAACCTTACAAAATTTTGACCAACTTTAAAAATTCGTACAGAGTTTATTTATAAAAATTATGATAATAGATGTTAAGAATGGGTAAATTAAATCTTTTAGTACGCAATAATACCAGAATAAAAGGTACATACATTTTCTTAGTACCATTAGGAAAAGGTAAAATTGCCTTCATCCTGTTTCTGTTATCAAATTCACCCGTTCCATTCGCGTTTTCGGTAAGAATCGTGAAGTTTAACGTGATCTTCCGGGAAACGGCGGTTGAATCGCCCCGATAAAATCTCCAGTCCCTCGTCGCTACAGGACTTCCGGTCCAAGGACAATTTTCTACTTCTCCCTTCCCAATATAACTTTCGAATCACCCCCAAGCCATTTCAACCCCCGGGTACGGATTAGGTTCGCACCGAACCAGTCCATATCTAGACACTTAAATCTCAATACTAAGAAAGTAGTTTATGGGACGATAAGTTATCGAGAAAGAACCTACAGCTAATCGTAGGTTGTAATAATTAACTACCGCTTGAGATATGTAGACGTTGAACATCTGGTTTCAGTCGGGATAATTAATGAGGGCTATTAGTCTCGATTAAATCTTATTGTTAGTACGATTATACACAATGATTATATGTTAGGTTTAAACATTTATATCAGACTTAACTATAAGAACAATATTTTCAGTTATGGTGGTAATTATTTTTTTATAGTGAAGTTAATTGAATGTTTATTGGTATAGTTTCTTCGCTGTTGGAAACCGTATTAATGACGAGAACAAAAGGAGAAATGAAACCGAAGGTGGTGGTCTAAATTAGCATTTAAATGAAAAAAATTCGTGCGTGCTCGCCGATATAAAGCCGCGGACTTTGTTATTATTAACGTTCTATACGAAGTATTCGGTCGCGTGTCGAGCGGTATAACGGCCGATTTGCATTCGAACAGGGTTGGCCTCAGCCCCTCCGGTCAATGTCACGGGCTGTATAAATTATAAAAACGACTTTCAGTTAAACACAAAATAACTGGGATACTTTGTAAATAATTTCTCATAAAAATTTCATTAGAAAAAAGTCTCCTCGACTTTTTAAATTTGTTCAAAATTTTTAAAAGTTACGTTCAAAAATCGATCAACTTTAAAAATTCTCCAAAAATTCATTTTTAAAGATCTTGATTTGATATTTTTTCTAAATGAAACTTAAAACATTCTAATTTTAATTAAAAAGGACTGTTTTATTCTAAATGTTATCAAAAAAATTAAAAAAAATTTCAAAGTTTGTAAAAATTTTTTTAGGTTAAAAAATTAACCATTCTAAAAAAAATTCATCAAAAATTCATTTTTAAAGATTTTGATTTGATTTTTTTCTAAATGAAACTCAAAACATTCTAATTTTAATTAAAAAGGATTGTTTTATTCTAAATGTTGTCAAAAAAATTAAAAAAATTTTCAAAGTTGGTAAAAATTTTTTTGGGTTAGAAAATTAACCATTTTTTAAAAAATTCATCAGAAATTCATTTTTAAAGATTTTGATTTGATTCTTTTTCTAAATGAAACCTAAAACATTCTAATTTTAATTAAAAAAGCCCGTTTTATTCCAAGTGTTGTTAAAAAAATTAAAAAAATTTTCAAAGTTGGAAAAAAATTTTTAAGTTAGAAAATTAACAATTTTTTTAAAAAATTCATCAAAAATCCATTTTTAAAGATTTTGATTTGATTTTTTTTCTAGATAAAACCTAAAACATTCTAATTTTAATTAAAAAAGACCGTTTTATTCTAAGTGTTATCAAAAAAGTTTTCAAAGTTGATAAAAATTTGTTGTCATTTTTAACCTAATTTTAGAAAATCGATCAACTTTAAAAATTTACCAAAAATCGAATTTTAAAGATTTTGATTTGATTTTTTTTCTAAATGAAACTTAAAACATTCTATTTTTAATTAGAAAAGACCGTTTTTTTCAAAGTATTGTCAAAAAAATTAAAAGAAATTTAAAATTGATAAAAAAAATCTTTGACAATTCATTGTATTTTGACGAATCTTTAATAAATTTTGACGAATCTTGACGAATTTTGTTAATTTTGAATAAGTTATTAACAACTTTGATAAAATTCAATCGAATTTTGAAGAATTTCGACAAATTTTTAACGAATTTTCACGAATCTTGACGAATTTTTAGCTAACTTGACCTAATTTCATCGAATTTTGACGAATCTTTTATAAATTTTGACGAATCTTGACAAATTTTGTCGATTTCGAACAAATTATTAACAAATTTGGTTACATTCGATCGAATTTTGAAAAATTTTGACGAATTTTTAACAAATTTTCAAGAATCTTGACGAATCTTTAACAAATTTTAACGTATCTTGACGAATTTTGTCCATTTTGAACAAATTATTAACAAATTTGATAAAATTCAATCGCATTTTGACAAATTGTCAACAAATTTTGACGAATCTTGACGAATTTTTGGCTAAATTGATTTAATTTAATCGAATTTTGACGAATCTTTAAAAAATTTTGACGAACTTCAACGAATTTCGTCAATTTTGTACAAATTATTAATAAATTTGATTAAATTCCATCGAATTTTGACAAATTTTCAATAAATTTTGACGAATTTCAGTGAATTTTTAACAAATTTTCACGAATCTCGATGAAATTTTGGCTAAATTGATTTAATTTAATTGGACTTTTAAAATTGATAAAAATTTTTTTTACAGTTCTAACCCAACTTTAAAAAAATCGATCAACTTAAAAATTCACCAAAAATCGAATTTTAAAGATTGTGATTTAATTTTTTTTCTAAATGAAACTTAAAACATTCTAATTTTAATTAAAAAAGACCGCTTTATTCCAAGTGTTGTCAAAAAAAATTAAAAAATTTTCAAAGTTGGTGAACATTTTTGACACTTTAATTTAAGAAAATCAACTTTAAAAATTCATCAAAAAATCGTTTTTTAAGATTTTGATTTGATTTTTTTTCTAAATGAAACTTAAAACATTCTAATTTTTATTAAAAAAGACTGTTTTATTCTAAATGTTGTCAAAAAAATTAAAAAAATTTTCAAAGTTGGTAAAATTTTTTTTAGGTTAGAAAATTAACCATTTTTAAAAAAATTCATCAAAAATTCATTTTTAAATATTTTGATTTGATTTTTTTTCTAAATAAAACTTAAAACATTCTAATTTTAATTAAAAAGGACTGTTTTATTCCAAGTGTTGTCAAAAAAATTAAAAAAAATTTCAAAGTTGGAAAAAATTTTTTTAGGTTAGAAAATTAACAATTTTTTAAGAAATTCATTAAAAATTCATTTTTAAAGATTTTGATTTGATTTTTTTCTAAGTGAAACTTAAAACATTCTAATTTTAATTAAAAAAGACCGCTTCATTTTAAATGTTGTCAAAAGACTTACAACTCTTAAAATATCAATGTTTCAAAAAAGCGATTTCTTTGATTTACAATTAAAAAATTTATAAAAATCGAGGTTTGGTCAAAAAAATCTGAACTTGATTAATTTTTATTAAGAAAAGCGTAAACTTTCAAAAGTTTTAAATTGCATTAAGATATCACCCTTAATTCTCGAGTTACAACCCTTAAAATTTGATATCCTTAAAACCAGCGATTTTCTTTGATATAAAACTCAAAAATTTTTTAAAAATCTAGTCTTTATTCGAAAAATCTAAACTTGATCAATTTTAAAAGAAAAGAGTATAAACTTTTTAAAACTTAAAACCGTATAAAGATATCATCCTTAATTTTTGAGTTACAACCCTTAAAAGTTAACATTCTAAAAACAAGCGATTTCTTTGACACAAAATTTTTAAAAAATTCTAAAAAATTTAGATTTTATGGAATAAATCTAAACTTGATCAACTTTATAAGAAGAACGTATGAGCTTACTACATTTTCAAACCGTTTTAAGATATCACCCCTAGTTTTTGAATTACAACCCTTAAAAGTTGGATTTGTTAAAACAGCCAATTTCATTGATTTTATTTTTGAAAATTCCAAAAAAAAATATAGATTTTATCGGAAAAATCTAAATCTAGTCAATTTTAAAAGAAAAAGATGTTAAATTTTAAAATTTGTACACCGTATTAAAATACCATAACTAATTTTTAAGTTACAACTCTTAAAACATGACCTTTTTAAAACAGTCACTCTCTTTAGTACAAAATTTAAAAAAATCTAGAAAATCAAAATTTGCTTACAAAAATCTAAACTTGGTCAATTTTTAAAGATAAAAGTATAAGTTTTTTAAATTTTTATACCGTTTCAAGGTATCACCCCTAACTCTTAAGTTACAACCCTTAAAAGTTAACCTGTCTAAAAATAACGAAATTTTTCTATAGAAAATTTAAAAAAAAATTAAAAAATCAAAATTTTATTGAAAAAATCAAAGCTTGATAAAATTTATAAGAAGAATGTATAAGTTTTTTAAAAGTTAAAAATTTTCAAAGTTGAAAAAAATTTTTTAAGGTTAGAAAATTAACCATTTTTTAAAAAAATCATGAAAAATTCATTTTTAAATATTTTGATTTGATTTTTTTTCTAAATGAAACTTAAAACATTATAATTTTAATTAAAAAAGACCGTTTTGTTCCGTGTTGTCAAGAAAATTAAAAAAATTTGCAAAGTTGGTAAAATTTTTTTTAGGTTAGAAAATTTATCATTTTTAAAAAAATTCATAAAAAATTGAATTTTGAATGTTTTGATTTGATTTTTTTCTAAATGAAACTTAAAACATTCTAATTTCAATTAAAAAAGACCGTTTTATTCCAAGTGTTGCCAAAAAAATTTAAAAAAATTTCAAAGTTGGTAAAACTTTTTTACTTTCTAATTTAAGACAAAACTTTAAAAATTCATCAAAAATTCATTTTTAAAGATTCTGATTTGATTTTTTTTCTAAATGAAACTTAAAACATTCTAATTTTAATTAAAAAAGACTGTTTTATTCGAAGTGTTGTCAAAAAAATTAAAAAAATTTTCAAAGTTGGTAAAAATCTTTCTAGGTTAGAAAATTAACCATTTTTTAAAAAATTCATCAAAAAATCATTTTTAAATATTTTGATTTGATTTTTTTTCTAAATGAAACTTAAAACATTCTAATTTTAATTAAAAAAGACTGTTTTATTCTAAATGTTGTCAAAAAAATTTAAAAAATTTTCAAAGTTGGTAAAAAAATTTTTTAGGTTGAAAATTTTTGATGGTTAAAAAATCAATCATTTTAAAAAAAATTCATAAAAAATCGAATTTTCAATATTTTGATCTGATTTTTTTTCCTAAATGAAATTAAAAATATTCTAGTTTTAATTTAAAAATGCCGTTTTGTTCTAAATTGTACCAAAAAAATTAAAAAAATTTTCAAAGTTGGAAAAAAATTTTTTAATTTTTGGTCGTTAAAAAAATTATTTTAAAAAAATTCGTAAAAAATCGAATTTTTAATATTTTGATTTGATTCTTTTTCTAAATGAAACTTAAAACATTTTAATTTTATTTAAAAAAGACTGTTTTATTCTAAATGTTGTCAGAAAAACAAAAAAAAATTTGGTAAAAATTTTTTACACTTTTCTAACTTAAGACAAAACTTTAAAAATTCATCAAAAATTCATTTTTAAAGGTTTTAATTTGATTTTTTTTCTAAATGAAACTTAAAACATTCTAATTTTAATTAAAAAGGACTGTTTTATTCTAAATGTTGTCAAAAAAATTAAAAAAATTTTCAAAATTGGTAAAAATTTTTTTTGGTTAGAAAATTAACCATTTAAAAAAATTCATTAAAAATTCATTTTTAAAGATTTTGATTTAATTCTTTTTCTAAATGGAACTTAAAATATTCTAATCTTAATTAAAAAAGATCGTTTTATTCTAAATGTTGTCAAAAAAATTAAAAAAATTTTCAAAGTTGGAAAAAATTTTTTAGGTTAGAATATTAACCATTTTTTAAAAAATCATCAAAAATTCATTTTTAAAGATTTTAATTCGATTTTTTTTCTAAATGAAACTTAAAACTTTCTAATTTTAATTAAAAAAGACCGTTTTATTCCAAGTGTTGTCAAAAAAATTAAAAAAATTTTCAAAGTTGGTAAAAATCTTCTACTTTTTAATTTAAGACAAAACTTTAAAAATTCATCAAAAATTCATTTTTAACCATTTTGATTTGATTTTTTTTTTCTCAATGAAACTTAAAACATTCTAATTTTAATTAAAGAAGACTGCTTTATTCTAAATGTTGTCAAAAAAATTAAGAAAATTTTCAAAGTTGGTAAAATTTTTTTAGATTAGAAAATTAACAATTTTTTTAAAAATTCATTTTTAAAGATTTTAATTTGATTTTTTTTCCAAATGAAACTTAAAACATTCTAATTTTAATTTAAAAAGACCGTTTTATTCTAAGTTTTGTCAAAAAAATTAAAAAAATTTTCAAAGTTGGTAAAAATTTTTTACTTTTTAACTTAAGACAAAACTTTAAAAATTCATCAAAAATTCATTTTTAAAGATTTTGATTTGATTTTTTTTCTAAATGATACTTAAAACATTCTAATTTTAATTAAAAAAGACTGTTTTATTCTAAATGTTGTCAAAAAAATTAAAAAAAATTTCAAAATTGGTAAAAAAATTTTTTAGGTTGAAAATTTTTGATCGTTAGAAAAATCAATCATTTTGAAAAAATTCATAAAAAATTGAATTTTCAATATTTTGATCTGATTTTTTTTCTAAATGAAACTGAAAACATTCTAGTTTTAACTAAAAAAAACCGTTTTGTTCTAAATTTTACCAAAATAATTAAAAAAAATTTCAAAATTGGTAAAAAAAATTGTTTAGGTTAAAAATTTTTAATCGTTAAAAAAAATCAATCAGTTTAAAAAAATTCATAAAAAATCGAATTTTCAATATTTTGGTTTGATTTTTTTTCTAAATGAAACTGAAAACATTCTAATTTTAATTAAAAAAGACCGTTTTATTCCAACTGTTGTCAAGAAAATTTAAAAAAAATTCAAAGTTGGTAAAAAATTTTTTAGGTTAGAAAATTAACAATTTTTTAAAAAATTCATCAAAAATTTATTTTTAAATATTTTGATTTGATTTTTTTTCTAAATGAAACTTAAAACATTCTAATTTTAATTAAAAAAGACCGTTTTATTGCAACTGTTGTCAAAAAAATTTAAAAAAAATTCAAAGTTGGTAAAAAAATTTTTTAAGTTAAAAATTTTTAATCGTTAAAAAAAATCAATCAGTTTTAAAAAATTTATAAAAAATCGAATTTTCAATATTTTGATCTGATTTTTTTCCTAAATGAAACCTAAAACATTCTAATTTTAATTAAAAAAGACCGTTTTATTCCAAATGTTGTCAAAAAAATAAAAAAAAATTTCAAAGTTGGTGAACATTTTTGACTTTTTTTAATTTAAGAAAATCAACTTTAAAAATCCATCAAAAATTCATTTTTAAAGATTATGATTTAATTTTTTTTCTAAATGGAACTTAAAACATTCTAATTTTAATTAAAAAAGACTGTTTTATTCTAAATGTTGTCAAAAAAATTAAAAAGATTTTCAAGGTTGGTAAAATTTTTTTTAGGTTAGAAAATTAACCATTTTTAAAAAAATTCATGAAAAATTCATTTTTAAAAATTTTGATTTGATTTTTTTTCTAAATTAAACTTAAAACATTCTAATTTTAATTAAAAAAGACTATTTTATTCTAGATGTTGTCAAAAAAATTAAAAAGATTTTCAAAGTTGGTAAAAAAAATATTTTAGGTTAAAAATTTTTAATCGTTAAAAAAAATCAATCACTTTTAAAAAATTCATAGAAAATCGAATTTTCAATATTTCGATCTGATTTTTTTTCCTAAATGAAACCTAAAACATTCTAATTTTAGTTAAGAAAGACCGTTTTATTCCTAGTGTTGTTAAAAAAATTAAAAAAATTTTCAAAGTTGGTAAAAAATTTCTTACTTTTTAATTTAAGACTAAACTTTAAAAATTCATCAAAAATTCATTTTTAACCATTTTGATTTGATTCTTTTTCTAAATGAAACTTAAAACATTCCAATTTTAATTAAAAAAGACCGTTTTATTCAAAGTGTTGTCAAAAAAATTAAAAAAATTTTCAAAGTTGGTAAAAATTTTTGACACTTTTCTAACTTAAGAAAATTAACTTTAAAAATTCACGAAAAATTCATTTTTAAAGATTTTGACTTGATTTTTTTTCTAAATGGAACTTAAAACATTCTAATTTTAATTAAAAAAGACTGCTTTATTCTAAATGTTGTCAAAAAAATTTAAAAAATTTTCAAAGTTGGTAAAAAAATTTTTAGGTTGAAAATTTTTGATGGTTAAAAAAATCAATCATTTAAAAAAAATTTGTAAAAAATCGAATTTCAATATTTTGATCTGATTTTTTTTCTAAATGGAACTAAAGATATTCTAGTTTTAATTTAAAAATGCCGTTTTGTTCTAAATTTTACCAAAAAAATTAAAAAAATTTTCGAAGTTGGTAAAAAAATTTTTTAGATTAAAAATTTTTGACCATCAGAAAAATCAATCATTTTTAAAAAAATTCATCAAAAATTCATTTTTAAAGATTTTGATCTGATTTTTTTTCTAAATGAAACTTAAAACAAACTAATTTTAATTAATAAAAGTCGTTTCATTCCAAGTGTTGTCAAGAAAATTAAAAAAAATTTCAAAGTTGGTAAAAAATTTTTTAGGTTAGAAAATTAACCATTTTAAAAAAAATTCATCAAAAATTCATTTTTAAATATTTTGATTTGATATTCTTTCTAAATGAAACTTAAAACATTCTAATTTTAATTAAAAAAGATCGTTTTATTCTAAATGTTGTCAAAAGAATTAAAAAAATTTTCACAGTTAGTAAAAAAATTTTTAGGTTAGAAAATTAACCATTTCTTAAAAAATTCATCAAAAATTCATTTTTAAAGATTTTGATTTGATTTTTTTTCTAAATGAAACATAAGACATTCTAATTTTAATTAAAGAAGACCGTTTTATTCCAAGTGTTGTCAAAAAAATTAAAAAAATTTTCAAAGTTGGTAAAAATTTTTGACATTTTTCTAACTTAAGAAAATTAACTTTAAAAATTCATCAAGAATCCATTTTTAAAGAGTTTGATCTGATTTTTTTTCCTAAATGAAACTTAAAACATTCTAATTTTAATTAAAAAAGACTGTTTTATTCTAAATGTTGTCAAAAAAATTTAAAAAAATTTCAAAGTTGGTAAAAATTTTTCGGTTAGAAAATTAACCATTTTAAAAAAAATTCGTCAAAAATTCATTTTAAAATATTTTGATTTGATATTCTTTCTAAATGAAACATAAAACATTCTAATTTTAATTAAAAAAGACCGTCTTATTCCAAGTTTTGTCAAAAAAATTAAAAAAATTTTCAAAGTTGGTAAAAAAATTTTTTAGGTTAAAAATTTTTAATCGTTGAAAAAAATCAATCAGTTTTAAAAAATTCATAAAAAATCGAATTTTCAATATTTTGATTTGATTTTTTCTCTAAATGAAACCTAAAACATTCTAATTTTAATTAAAAAAGACCGTTTTATTCCAAGTGTTGTCAAAAAAATTAAAAAAATTTTCAAAGTTGGTAAAAAAATTTTTTAGGTTAAGAATTTTTAATCGTTAAAAAAAATCAATCAGTTTTAAAAAATTCATAAAAAATCGAATTTTCAATATTTTGATCTGATTTTTTTTCTAAATGAAACTAGAAACATTCTAGTTTTAATTAAAAAAAACCGTTTTGTTCTAAATTTTACCAAAATAATTAAAAAAAATTTCAAAGTTGGTAAAAATTTTTAACATTGAAAAAATTTCATTTCTGAATTAAAAAAAAATAAAATCTAAAGGGTTTTGAGTAGCACTTATTGAGACTATCACGCATTCGTGGCAGTTTATTTGGTCAATATCGCGCCGCTCGAAGCCATTCTAAAACTAGGTCACTGGGTTAATAAACAATAAGTTCAATGTCGTTGGTGAGGTGCATAAAGCTCCGATACAATTTTAGTTCGGTCGCCCTTCGCCTGCGAACGTTTATCGGATAAAACCTTCGTTCTAGACAAATACAATGTAATAGACGAAAATAACTTCCCCCTTATTTAACTTCAAGGAAAAATGTTATACGTTCCCAATAGAAAATTTATTCCTTTTACGTGGGATAATATCGAATTTAACTCGTGGGATTGGTTTTAGGGCTGTTAAGACTACAACAGATATACCAGGGTCTCATTCCCGGCGTGGAGAGCTTCCAAGTGTCCACGGTGAGGAGAATCAGTAATGCGACCGAGGCTTTGGTGTTCTTAAGGGGACTGGAGGAGCAGGCACGGTGGGAACACAAATACGTGGTTCTCGATTGCTCGGCTGATATGGCCAAAGAGATCGTTGTTGGCCACGTGAGAGACATCGCTTTAGGCAAGAGGACTTACCATTACCTTCTATCCGGACTGGTAAGGTTCATGTAATATTAATAAAGTAGGTGCCCCAAAGTTAAGCGAAATGATAAGGAGTAGAGATCTTGAAAGATCCAATTTCCTCATGACATAGATATTAAAACGTAGTACGTTTATGAAGATACATATGCATAATGCGAGTTTGCGATGCGATCACGTACTTCATTTTCAGTGATATCCGCTCGACTCGAGCAATACATCACCGGGAATTTCTGGCCGAAACGCAAATGATGACGGCGCTAGCGGTAAATTTGAATAAAAGCTTACGAATGGGCCTCGCTGACCCGGAAGTGAGTTTTCCAAAACCGGTTACCTTTCGGTTAACGAACCGTCGCGCGGAAATGCCCCGGAAACAAAGGTCGAGTCCTTTGCAATTCCCACCAGTGCGATAATCTCTTTTCCCCCATACTGAATCGATTTTGACAACAGCCACTCACGTTCCCCTTTAAAAAAACGAGTATAAAGAATATAAGAAAAAATATAAAAAAAAATTAAGAACATTTTGCTACATTTTCTTGTCTGGGGGAAAAACTAAAAATCCTAGAAAATTCATCTTTGGTAAAAATAAAGATTAAGTAACAATCTAAATCATGATAAAATTTCAAATCTCTAGAACAATTAGTTTTTAGATATGAATTTTTAAAAATTAACTAGTTTAAATCGACATGTTAATTAAGTTAGGTTAGAATATCCTTTCTGGGGAAAAAACCAAAAGTCGTAGAAAATTCATGTTGGGTAAAAATAAAGATTATATATCAAGCGAAATCATCATAAAATTTCAAATCTTTAGAACAATTAGTTTTTTAGATATGAATTTTTAAAAATGAACTATTTTAAATCGACATGTTAATTAAGTTAGGTTAGAATTTCCTTTCTGGGGAAAAAACCAAAAGTCGTAGAAATTTCATGTTGGGTAAAAATAAAGATTATATCTAAAACTAAATTATTAGAAAATTTCAAATCTCTAGAACAATTAGTTTTTTAGATATGAATTTTTAAAAATTAACCTTTTTTTAATAGACATGTTAATTAAGTTAGGTTAGAATTTCCTTTCTGGGGAAAAAACCAAAAGTCGTAGAAAATTCATCTTGGGTAAAAATAAAGACTATATTTCAAGTTAAATTATTAGAAAATTTCAAATCTCTAGAACAATTAGTTTTTTAGATATGAATTTTTAAAAATTAACAAGTTTTAATCAACATTAAGTTACATTTTCTCTCCTGAGGAAAAAACTAAAAATCTTAGAAAATTTTTCTTTGGTAAAAATAAAGATTAAGTTTCAGTCTAAATCCTTATAAAATTTCAAGTTTCAATAACAATTAGATTTTTAGATATGAATTTTTAAAAATTAACTAGTTTAAATCGACATGTTAATTAAATTAGGTTAGAATTTCCTTTCTGAGGAAAAATCCAAAAGTTGTAGAAAATTCATGTTTGGTGAAAATAAAGATTATATTTCAATCTAAATCCTCATAAAATTTGAAATCTCTAGAACAATTAGTTTTTTAGATATGAATTTTTAAATATTAATAATCTTAAATCAACATTAAGTTACATTTTCCCTCCTGAGGAAAAAACTAAACATCTTAGAAAATTTTTCTTTGGTAAAAATAAAGATTAAGTTTCAATCTAAATCCTTATAAAATTTCAAGACTCAACAACAATTAGTTTTTGAGATATGAATTTTTAAAAATTAACTAGTTTAAAACGACATGTTAATTAAGTTAGGTTAGAATTTCCTTTCTGGGGAAAAAACCAAAAGTTGTAGAAAATTCATGTTGGGTAAAAATAAAGATTATATTTCAAACTAAATTATTAGAAAATTTCAAATCTGTAGAACAATTAGTTTTTTAGACATGAATTTTTAAAAATTAACTTATTCAAATCGACATTTTAATTAAGTTAGGTTAGAATTTCCTTTCTGGCGAAAAAACCAAAAGTCGTAGAAAATTTATGTTGGGTAAAAATAAAGACTATATTTCAATCTAAATCCTCATAAAATTTCAAATCTCTAGAACAATTAGTTTTTTATATAGGGTGTCCGGAAATGTCGTGTACAACAGAATACCACAGATACCTTGGTCAAAAATATGATGATTTAACCCAACTTATCTATATACAAAGTTGCTCAGTTTAGCTACTAGAGGACTTTAAAAATCATATTTTTCATGAGTTTTTCTTAAATTACTCGAAAAATCTTTAATAGACTTTATTCATTTTTTAACCATGTCTTTATGTTAGCAGGCTACAGCTTTCTGTGGAACAATTTCGAATTTCGAATCATACAGGGTGTTTAGAAACACTCTCGCGACAAGTTATCCATCCAGATCTTTTTAGCCAACCTGTATAATTTTTTGTCAATTTTTTTCTGAATAGCTATATTAATTTAGAAACTATTCTCTCTCTTATAAGATTTCGGTTGGACAAACAGTTTAACCATAAAAAAATATTTTCTAAATCCCTACAAGCCCAAATTGATAAACTAAGGTACCATTAGCAATGTTCAAAGCAACAATTTCTTTAAATGATGTGAAGTTCTTTCAAAATAAACCAAAATTTTCAGGTTTAGAAGTATTTTATTGCTTAAAATATTCAAATTTTCGATTGGACTTATGACCATCACCAGGGCTAAAAATAATACAAAGTGCAAAATTTTTACAATTTGCTATCTTCGTGGCATTTTTGCTTGATGACACCCCATAAACAAAGTCTTAGGTCTAGTGATCTTGCTGGCCAATCAGGATTAAATCCTGATGATGGTCACAAATCCTGGCGAAAATTTGAATATTTTAAGCAATGAAGTACTTATAAACCTGTTACATCTGGTTTTATAGAAAGAACTTCATACCGCTTAAAGAAATTGCTAATCTGAACTTTGTAAATGGTGCCTTAACTTATCGATTTGGGCTTGCAGGGATTTAGAAAATATTTTTTTATGGTTAAACCGTTTGTCCAACCGAAATTTTGTAAGAGAAAAAATAGTTTCTAAATTAATATAGCTATTCAGAAAAAAATTGACAGAAAATTATACAGGCTGGTTAAAAAGATCTGGATGGATAACTTGTCGTGAGAGTGTTTCTAAACACCGTGTATGATTCGAAATTCGAAATTGTTCCACAGAAAGCTGTAGCCTGCTGATATAAAGATATGATCAAAAAATGAATAAAATCTAATAAAGATTTTTCAAGTAATTTAAGAAAAATTCACGAAAAATATTATTTTTAAAGTCTTCTAGCGGCTAAACTAAGCAACTTTGTGTATAGATAAGTTGGGTTAAATCATCATATTTTTGACCAAGGTATCTGTGGTACTCCGTTGTACACGACATTTCCGGACACCCTGTATATGAATTTTTAAAAATTAACAAGCTTAAATCAACATAAAATTACATTTTCTCTCCTAAGGAAAAAACTAAAAATCTTAGAAAATTTTTCTTTGGTAAACATAAAGATTAAGTTTCAGTCTAAATCCTTTTAGATATGAATTTTTAAAAATTAACCTTTTTTTAATAGACATGTTAATTAAGTTAGGTTAGAATTTTCTTTCTGATGAAAAAACCAAAAGTCGTAGAAAATTCATGTTTGGTAAAAATAAAGATTATATTTCAATCTAAATCCTCATAAAATTTCAAATCTCTAGAACAATTAGTTACTTAGATATGAATTTTTAAAAATTAATAAGTTTAAATCAACATTAAGTTACATTTTCTCTTCTGAGGAAAAAACTAAAAATCTTAGAAGATTTTTCTTTGGTAAAAATAAAGATTAAGTTTCAATCTAAATTCTCATAACATTTAAAATCTCTAGAACAATTAGTTTTTTAGATATGAACTTTTAAAAATTAACCTTTTTTTAATAGACATGTTAATTAAGTTAGGTTAGAATTTCCCTTCTGATGAAAAAACCAAAAGTCGTAGAAAATTCATGTTGGGTAAAAATAAAGGTTATATTTCAAACTAAATTATTAGAAAATTTCAAATCTCTAGAACAATTAGTTTTTTTATATATGAATTTTTAAAAATTAACAAGTTTAAATCAACATTGAGTTACATTTTCTCTTCTGAGGAAAAAACTAAAAATCGTAGAAAATTTTTCTTTGGTAAAAATAAAGATTAAGTTTTAGTCTAATTCATGATAAAATTTCAAATCTCTGGAACAATTAGTTTTTTTAGATATGATTTTTTTAAAATTAACTAGTTTAAATCGACATGTTAATGAAGTTAGGTTAGAATTTCCTTTCTGATGAAAAAACCAAAAGTCATAAAAAATTCATGTTGGGTAAAAATAAAGGTTATATTTCAAACTAAATTATTAGAAAATTTCAAATCTCTAGAACAATTAGTTTTTTTATATATGAATTTTTAAAAATTAACAAGTTTAAATCAACATTGAGTTACATTTTCTCTTCTGAGGAAAAAACTAAAAATCGTAGAAAATTTTTCTTTGGTAAAAATAAAGATTAAGTTTTAATCTAATTCATGATAAAATTTCAAATCTCTGGAACAATTAGTTTTTTTAGATATGATTTTTTTAAAATTAACTAGTTTAAATCGACATGTTAATGAAGTTAGGTTAGAATTTCCTTTCTGATGAAAAAACCAAAAGTCATAAAAAATTCATGTTGGGTAAAAATAAAGATTGTACTTCAATCTAAGTCCTCATAAAACTTCAAATCTCTAGAACAATTAGTTTTTTAGATATGAATTTTTAAAAACTGACTAGTCTGAAATGATATACAGTAGAACGTCAAAAATCCGAATTAATTGGAATCATAGGTAGTTCGGATTTTCAAATTGTTCGAATTTTCAAACATAGCTCAGGAAATTTCTTAATTTAATTTAAAACTTATTTAAAAAAAAATCACTGATTTTGGTCTGAATGACCTTTGAAACTCTTTGTCTAGCTGTCAAGTTCTTCATTCGTTTTATGCTAAACATTAGACTTCATTGCATTCCGGCTGTGCTTCGAGCCAAAACATTGGTGTTTCCAATGCAGGTCTAGGTAATTTTTGTCAATATCCAACTATTCTGCAAAATTAGACTCATCACACCCGTGAAAACTAGGAACTAACTAGCATAGTTTTGCAACTTTTTTATGTTGTCAAGCATTTACATTTTCACTATTCTCTTCTCTAATTTCATCTTGGTTGTCAACCCAAAGCTTATTCCATATTTTTTTTTTTTTTAATTCTGAGTGAGTAAGTTCCTTGAGTCACTTAGCATGTATGTAATCCTTTAAGTTTAGCTTTTTGGAAAACTCAAGAACGCCCTCTTCATTACTTTCATTTAGAAGAAGTCTAAGATTTGTTTTCTATACAATCTCTTTAATTTTTCAATTGAAGGGCTCGGTGCAAAAACCGGTCAACTCCACTTTTTGATGAAATTCCTTTTTTGCCTGAATTTGGCCCTACTCAGCAGTGCTCATCGTTTGGTAGCAAGAAACAGCTATCTCCACTGTTGTAGACTGGAAGTTATATAAAAAATTGAGTTGGCATTAATTTATTTGGATGCAAAAATCGATTGGTTTTTTAGTGACAGTGAAAAATTTGAAAAAATGGAGATGGCCGCTTTTTGCACCGAGCCCTTCAATTGAAGGGTGGAGTGCAAAAAGTACCTAAGTAGCATTTTTTTAATCTGCCTAATCGTCACATCTAGGTTTATCATGTTTGATAAACCATGTTTGTCATGATTAGGCAGATTTTATAAAAATGCTACTTAGGTACTTCTTGCACTCCACCCTTCAATTACACTTTGGTCCATTGGTTGAATTAGTGGAGTTAAGTGGGAGAAACATCACTTTAACTTCGTCATCGATTGGGTTTAGCATTTCAATAAACGGGTATGTTGGAGCATTATCCATAATTAACAAGACTTTTCCTTGAAGTTTTTTTTCTTTTCGAAAATTTTTCAGATTTGGTATGAATACATTTTTATATCAGTCTGTAAATATGCTGCTCATCCAGGAACTTTTCTGTGCTCTATAAATAACTAGAAGGGTATGTTCTTGAAACACCTTGGTTTTTTACTTTTTTAAATTCCTAATAGAGGCAGCGATCTCCAGTAGAGTTTGCACAAACCAATAATTCGCTCCTTACATTAAATTCTGGAGTTGCTTTTTCTCGGCGACAAGTTAGGGATTTTTATGGCAGAGTTTTTCAGTTTATTTCGGTTTCGTTTCAGTTATAAACATTTCCTCTAGCAAATCCACAATTGTTTATAAAATTCTAAAAGTTGATTTTGAAAAATTCTGCAGCAGAACTCAAAGGTAAACTTTTGCCTTGAATAGTAACTTCAAGCCTGTCATAATTTGAAAATTTTTAACCAACCGGTACTAGCTTTAAAGTCAGCAGGACCTCCTAACCTCCTAACTGTTCATCAAAAAAATGCTTTTTCGCACAGCAAAGGTCCTGAAATGGGTTTGCCTAAACTTATCCTTTGAGTAAACCACAAAAATACATCCTCTAATGATTTAACTTTTGCACTTCGAATAGTTTTTCTTCGTTTTGATCCATTTTTCAAATCCAATTTGGATGCAAAATTCAAAATTTTTTTTCTTTTTAATTCCGGATGTCGTAGCTCTTCCGATTTCGTAGATTTTCGTCAGATGTCACTTTCACCTTTTTGGAGTCTACTCAAAATCTCTTATTTTCAATCGTAAGGAATGCATGCTTGCTTTTTAAAGCTTTTCTCGAAGTCAATACCAAAATACAAATTCAAATTCACATTAATACTACGATGCATTTGAAACATGATAAATTTTCAAAGTTACCACGGTTCAAAATTAAGATATTAAAACCAAAACGTTATTTTTTGGGTTTTGGGTAAAAATTTTTATTATGTCTAAAGACGTTCGGATTTTTGATGTTCGGATTTTTAACGTTCGGATTTTTAACGTTCAGCTTTTACTTCCTGAACGTACCGCATAATAGCAGTGGAAATCAGTTGTCACGCCACGTTACAAATGACGGAAAAATTCGAAACGAGCCATTACAAGATTATTATGCAGATTTTTCCATCAAAACGTTGAATCGCCACCGTTACAGGTGAAACCTTATCGCAACCCTAATTTTCGCCAAAGTCCTAACTTTCAGGGTTGTACGTCTAGTTAAAATCGCTTAGGACGTTGTTGAAGTCACGAAGTTTAGTTTCTGAATACATGTCAACTATGGACCGTAATAGACCGTTATACAAAGCAACTCACTCAGAATATAACCAAAATATATTTTGGGAATTAATTAAAATTCCATTTTATTTCCCTCAAACTTTAGAATTTCGTTTTTTCTTCTTTCTTTTTTATTGTATTTTTATTTTCATTGTACTTTCTTTTTATTGTACTTAAAAAAAAAAAAATTTTAATGGAACTTAAGATTTTAAAAAATTATAAATTTTTGGGCATAATTTAAAAATTTCTAAAAAATCAATAAAAAGAGATATTAAAAATTTTCTTGTAATTTTATAAACTACAATGTTTGATTTATAAATTTTATAAAAATCATTAAAATCTACTTTCTAGTTTTTAAGAAAAAATTTTTTTAAATCGAACCTAAGATTTTAAAAAATTACAAATTTTTGAGTCTAATTTAAAAATTTCTAAAAAATCAATAAAAAGAGATATTGAAAATTTTCTTGTAATTCTATAAACTAAAATGTTTAATTTATAAATTTTATAAAAATCATTAAAATCTGCTGTATAGTTTTCAAGAAAAAAATTTTTTAAATCGACCCTAAAATTTTAAAAAATTCTAAATTTTTGAGTCTAATTTAAAAATTTCTAAAAAATCAATAAAAAGAGATATTAAAAATTTTCTCGTACTTTTATAAACTACAATGTTTAATTTATAAATTTGATAAAAAACATTAAAATCTGCTTTATAGTTTTTAAGAAAAAAAATTTTTAAATCGACCCTAAGATTTTAAAAAATTCTAAATTTTTTAGTATAATTTAAAAATTTCTAAAAAATCAATAAAAAGAGATATTAAAAATTTTCTTGCAATTTTATAAACTACAATGTTTGATTTATAAATTTTATAAAAATCATTAAAATCTACTTTCTAGTTTTTAAGAAAAAAAAAAAAAAAAAAAATTAAATAGAACCTAAGATTTAAAAAAATTCTAAATTTTTGAGTCTAATTTAAAAATTTCTAAAAAATCAATAAAACGAGATATTAAAAATTTTCTTGTAAATTTATAAACTACAATGTTTAATTTATAAATTTTATAAAAATCATTAAAATCAACTTTGTAGTTTTTAAGAAAAAAAAAATTTAATCTAACCTAAAATTTTAAAAAATTCTAAATTTTTAAGTCTAATTTAAAAATTTCTAAAAAATCAATAAAAAGAGATATTAAAAATTTTCTTGTAAATTTATAAACTACAATGTTTAATTTATAAATTTTATGAATATCATTAAAATCAACTTTGTAGTTTTTAAGAAAAAAAAAAAAAATTAAATCAAACCTTAAATTTTAAAAAATTACAAATTTTTCAGTCTAATTTAAAAATTTCTAAAAAATCAATAAAAAGAGATATTAAAAATTTCCTTGTAATTTTATAAACTACAATGTTTAATTTATAAATTTTATAAAAATCATTAAAATCTGCTTTTTAGTTTTTAAGAAAAAAATTTTTTAAATCGAATCTAACTTTTTAAAAAATTACAAATTTTTGTCTAATTAAAAAATTTCTAAAAAATCAATAAAAAGAGATATTAAAAATTTCCTTGTAAATTTATAAACTACAATGTTTAATTTATAAATTTTATGAATATCATTAAGATCAACTTTGTAGTTTTTAAGAAAAAAAAAAAAAATTAAATCAAACCTTAAATTTTAAAAAATTACAAATTTTTCAGTCTAATTTAAAAATTTCTAAAAAATCAATAAAAAGAGATATTAAAAATTTCCTTGTAATTTTATAAACTACAATGTTTAATTTATAAATTTTATAAAAATCATTAAAATCTGCTTTTTAGTTTTTAAGAAAAAAATTTTTTAAATCGAATCTAACTTTTTAAAAAATTACAAATTTTTGTCTAATTAAAAAATTTCTAAAAAATCAATAAAAAGAGATATTAAAAATTTTCTTGCATTTTTATAAACTACAATGTTTGATTTATAAATTTTATAAAAATCATTAAAATCAACTTTGTACTTTTTAAGAAAAAAAAAATTTAATCTAACCTAAGATTTTAAAAAATTCTAAATTTTTAAGTCTAATTTAAAAATTTCTAAAAAATCAATAAAAAGAGATATTAAAAATTTTCTTGTAAACTTATAAACTACAATGTTTAATTTATATATTTTATAAAAATCATTAAAATCTACTTTCTAGTTTTTAAGAAAAAAAAATTTTAAATGGAACCTAAGATTTAAAAAAATTACAAATTTTTGAGTTTAATTTAAAAATTTCTAAAAAATCAATAAAAAGAGATATTACAAATTTTCTTGTAATTTTATAAACTACAATGTTTAATTTATAAATTTTATAAAAATCATTAAAATCTGCTTTTTAGTTTTTTTTTAACTTTGACATTCTTTCCCAATACTTGAAATTAGAATCAAAGTCGAATATATTTTTTTTAATTTTTTTGGAAAAACTTGGAAGAAATCTAATAAGTTTATCGTAAAATAGATATTTTTATCTATATTTAAAAAATCATTTCTTAGTTTAGAAAAATAAAGTCTAGGGAATTTTTTAAACTTTATTTTTTCCCAAAACTTGAAGTTAGAATCAAAGTCAATTTTATTTATTTTCTTTTAATTTTTTTGGAAAAACTTGGAAGAAATCTAATAAGTTTATCGTAAAATAGATATTTTTATCTATATTTAAAAAATCATTTCTTAGTTTAAAAAAATAAAGTCTAGGGAATTTTTTAAACTTTATTTTTTCCCAAAACTTGAAGTTAGAATCAAAAACGATTTTATTTTTTTTTTTAATTTTTTTGGAAAAACTTGGAAGAAATCTAATAAGTTTATCGTAAAATAGATATTTTTATCTATATTTAAAAAATCATTTCTTAGTTTAAAAAAATAAAGTCTAGTGAATTTTTTAAACTTTATTTTTTCCCAAAACTTGAAGTTAGAATCAAAGTCAATTTTATTTTATTTTTTTTATTTTTTTGGAAAAACTTGGAAGAAATTTAATAAGTTTATCGTAAAATAGATACTTTTATCTATATTTAGCCAAAAAATCATTTCTTAGTTTTAATACATGTCAACTATAGACTGTAATATACTCAGTTTATTTTCACAACATTAGACCATTTGTCACCGATATCCTTACCACTACATCGATCGACCAACGCATTAATATCCATCAATGCATCTTACTCCCCTTTTATCAAACCCCATTTTCCATTCGCTCTTTTTCCCCGGACGATAAATCACGCGAAACTGTTTGCTCTGCATTCCAGGTAATGGACGACAGGTGGGAAAGCGAAGTCATCGAATACGGCGCCATAAATATCACGGGATTTCGCATCGTCGACGTCACGAAGAAGCATGTGAAGGACTTCCTCGAAGGTTGGAAGAAAAGAGATCCCGTTACATCCCAAGGAACCGGAAGAGAAACCATCTCAGCTCAAGCAGCTTTAATGTACGATGCCGTTTTTGTCCTTGTTGAGGCGTTTAATAAGTTATTGAGGAAGAAACCGGATGTATTTAGAAATAACATGAGAAGAGGGCAGTTATTTAATAATGGAAGTAAAGGATTGGATTGTAATGCTTCGGGGGGTTGGGTAACACCTTGGGAACATGGTGATAAAATCTCTAGGTTTTTACGAAAGGTAATTTATTTATCAAAGTTTTAAGTTTCAACCTTAGAGCCATAAAAATTTTTTTTTTTTTGGTGATAGAGAAAGAAGGAAACGGGAAGTCGATCCATTACCGTTTATAACCTTTCCCTTCACATCTTTCGAACTCTATCGAGGGGCGTCTTTTGACCCGAAAGGCAACCGTGGGGTTAACTTATCGGTCGGATAATTTTTCTAGGATTAGTTATGTCCCCGATATTACAACCATTTATTTTCCTTTTTATTTCCTATTTCCAGGTCGAGCTGGAAGGTCTAACCGGGGAAATTCGCTTCAGCGAGGAAGGAAGGAGACAGAACTACACCCTCCACGTGGTGGAAATGACCGTCAATAGTGCGATGGTTAAAGTGGCCGAATGGAGCGACGACACCGGATTCAATTCAGTCGCCGCGAAATACGTCAGACTAAAGCCGACACCTCACATTGAGAAAAATCGCACCTACATCGTCACAACCATAGTGGTCAGTCGCCCGAACCTTGCGTTTTATCCGCTTTATCCGGATTATCTCGGATGCAAGCTCAAGCTCAAGCTCCGGCGGCCGGATGAATTTCCAAGCGCGTCTCAAAGCTTAGATTTATTCGATGGGGATTTCCCCTCTCGGTTGAAAGTAGGTGAAATAACACTAAGAACGAGATCCGGAGGAATCACTCTTTTACGGTAACAAACAGAAAGAATAATCGGAGTTTAAGAGTTACGGCTTCGTTATTATGCCATTCGTTCAACGGGAATCTTACTTTAAACGGATTTGTGTTTTTGTAAGGATTTAACTTGCAAATTAATTTGTTTGTTTAATCTAAATTAAACAAACGTTACTTTAAATTACTTAAATTCTTGAGCTAAATTAACTCTTAAAGTTTCTATTTTAAAAATAAAAATCAAATTTGTTTTAATTATCACCAAAAAAATTAAAAAATTTTTTGAAAAAATTCAAGAATTTTAACCTCAAAATTTTTTGACGAACTTTAAAAAATCGTACAGGGTTTATTTATAAAGATTAAGAAATGATTCTTTTGCTAAATTAATACTTAAAGATTCTGTTTTTAAAAATAAAAATCAAATTTGTTCTAATTTTCACCCAAAAAATTTTAAAAAATTTCAAAAAAATTAAAAAAATTTTTAAAGAAATCCAAAAATTTTTAACCTCAAATTTTTTTGACTAACTTTAAAAAATCGCGCTGGGTTTATTTATAAAGATTAAGAAATGATTTTTACGTTAAATTAACATTTAAAGATTCTATTTTTAAAAATAAAAATCAAATTTATTCTAATTGTCATCCAAAAAATTAAAAAAATTTTTGAAAAAAACCAAGGATTTCAATCTCAAAATTTTTTAACCAACATTAAAAAATCGTGCTGGGTTTATTTATAAAGATTAAGAAATGATTCTTATGCTAAATTAACATTTAAAGATTCTATTTTTAAAAATAAAAATCAAATTTGTTCTAATTATCACACAAAAAATTAAAAAAATTTTTGAAAAAATCCAAGATTTTTAACCTTAAAATTTTTTGATCAACTTTAAAAAATCATACAGGGTTTATTTATAAAGATTAAGAAATTATTCTTATGTTAAATTAACATTTAAAGATTCTATTTTTGAAAATAAAAATCAAATTTGTTCTAATTATCACCCAAAAAATTTAAAAAAAATTTGAAAAAATCCAAGAATTTTAACCTTAAAATTTTTTAATCAACTTTAAAAAATTGTGCAGGGTTTATTTATAAAGATTAAGAAATAATTCTTATGTTAAATTAATATTTAAAGTTTCTATTTTTGAAAATAAAAATCAAATTTGTTCTAATTATCATCCAAAAAATTAAAAAAATTTTTGAAAAAATCCAAGAATTTTAACCTCAAAATTTTTTGACCAACTTTAAAAAATCATGCTAGGTTTATTTATAGGGATAAAGAAATGATTCTTGCGCTAAATTAACACTTAAAGATTCTATTTTTAAGAATAAAAATCAGATTTGTTCTAATTATCACCCAAAAAATTAAAAAAATGTTTGAAAAAAATCAAGGATTTTAATCTCAAAATTTTTTGACTAACTTTAAAAAATCGCACAAGGTTTATTTATAAAGATTAAGAAATGATTCTTATGTTAAATTAATATTTAAAGATTCTATTTTTGAGAATAAAAATCAAATTTGTTCTAATTATTACCCAAAAAATTTAAAAAATTTTAAAGAAACCCAAGATTTTTAACCATAAAATTTTTTGACTAACTTTAAAAAATCGCACAAGGTTTATTTATAAAGATTAAGAAATGATTCTTTTGCTAAATTAACACTTAAAGATTCTATTTTTAAAAATAAAAATCAGACTTGTTCTAATTATCACACAAAAAATTAAAAAAATTTTTGAAAAAATCCATGAATTTTAATTTCAAAATTTTTTGATCAACTTTAAAAAATCGTGCTGGGTTTATTTATAAAGATTAAGAAATGATTCTTATGCTAAATTAACACTTAAAGATTCTATTTTAAAAAATAAGAATCAAATTTGTTCTAATTACCACCCAAAAAATTAAAAAATTTTTTTTTAAAATCCAAGAATTTTAACCCTAAAATTTTTTGCCCAAATTTAAAAAATCGCACAAGGTTTATTTATAAAGATTAAGAGATGATTCTTTTGCTAAATTAACACTTAAAGATTCTATTTTTAAGAATAAAAATCAACCTTGTTCTAATTATCACCCAAAAAATTAAAAAAATTTTTGAAGAAATCGAAGAATTTTAACCTTAAATTTTTTTGACCAACTTTAAAAAATCGCACAAGGTTTATTTATAAAGATTAAGAAATGATTCTTTTGCTAAATTAACACTTAAAGATTCTATTTTTGAAAATAAAGATCAAATTTGTTCTAATTTTCATCCAAAACATTTTTAAAAATTTCAAAAAAATTAAAAAAATTTTTAAAGAAATCCAAAAATTTTTAACCTCAAAATTTTTTGACTAACTTTAAAAAATCATACAGGGTTCATTTATAAAGATTAAGAAATGATTCTTTTGCTAAATTAACATTTAAAGATTCTATTTTTGAGAATAAAAATCAAATTTGTTCTAATTATCACCCAAAAAATTTAAAAAAATTAAAAAAAAAATTCAAGAATTTTAATCCCAAAATTTTTTGACCAACTTTAAAAAATCGCACAAGGTTTATTTATAAAGATTAAGAAATGATCTTTATGCTAAATTAACATTTAAAGATTCTATTTTTGAGAATAAAAATCAAACCTGTTCTAATTATCACCCAAAAAATTAAAAAAAAATTTTGAAAAATCGAAGAATTTTAACCTTAAAATTTTTTTACCAACTTTAAAAAATCGCGCTGGGTTTATTTATAGAGATAAATAAATGATTCTTGGGTTAAATTAACATTTAAAGATTCTATTTTTCAAAATAAAAATCAAATTTAAAAAATTAAAAAATTTTTTTAAAAAATCCAAGAATTTTAATCTCAAAATTTTTTGACCAAATTTAAAAAATCATGCTGGGTTTATTTATAAAGATTAAAAAATGATTCTTACGCCAAGTTAACACTTAAAGATTCTATTTTTGAGAATAAAAATCAAATTTGTTCTAATTATCACCCAAAAAATTAAAAAAAATTTTGAAAAAATCCAAGAATTTTAACCTTAAAATTTTTTGACCAACTTTAAAAAATCGTGCTGGGTTTATTTATAGGAATTAAGAAATAATTCTTGGGCTAAATTAACACTTAAATATTCTATTTTTGAAAATAAAAATCAAATTTGTTTTAATTATCACCAAAAAAATTAAAAAAAAATTTAAAGTAGATAAAAAATTTTTAACACTAACCTAACTTTTTTAAGAAATCGATCAATCTTTAATCACCCAGACTTTATTTTTAAAGATAGAAAGATAATTTTTATTTTAAATAAAAACTAAAACATTCTATGTTAATCTAAAAAAGGTAGATTTTTTATATATTTCATCAAAAAATTTTTAAAAAAATTAAAGTTGGCAAAAAAATTTTTAGGTTACAAAATCAATAATTCTTTAAAAATTCGCAAAATATAGGATTTTAAAGATTTTGATCTGCTTCCTTTTCTAAATGAAACTCAAAACTTTCTAGTTTTCATTTCAAAATACCGCTTAGTTCTAAATTTTACCAAAAAAATTAAAAAAAAAATTTTAAATTGGCAAAAAATTTTTTAGGTTAGAAAATGAGTAATTTTTAAAAAATTAGTAAAAAATTGAATTTTAAAGATTTTGATCTGCTTCTTTTTCTAAATGAAACTGAAGACATTCTAGTTTTTATTTAATAAGACCGTTTTGTTCAAAATTTTACCAAAAAAATTAAAGTTGGTAAAAAATTTTTGACACTAACCTAACTTTTTTAAAAATTACGATCAATTTTGAAATAATCACCCAGACATTATTTTTAAAGATAAAAAGATGATTTTTGTTTTAAATAAAAGCTAAAACATTCTATTTTAACCTAAAAAAGGTAGATTTTATCTAAATTTCACCAAAAAAATTAAAAAAATTTTCAAAGTTAGTGAAGATTTTTTGACACTAACCTGACTTTTTTAAAAAAATTCGGTCAACTTTAAAAAATCACCCAGACTTTATTTTTAAAGATAGAAAGGAGATTTTTGTGTTAAGTAAAACCTAAAACATTCTATTTTAATCTAAAAAGGATAGATTTTTTCTAACTTTTACCAAAAAGCTTAATGTAATTTTTCTAAAAAATTGATCATCTTTAAAAAATCGTACAGATTTTATTTTAAAAGATCAATAAATAATTTTTACTTTAAAATGAGCACAAAAGATTCTATTTTGAATTAAAAAAGTCAAATTTGTTCTACGTATTATCGAAAAAATTGAAAAAATTCTCAAAGTTGACAAAAAAATTTTTGAGTTAGAAAATCAATCATTTCTTAAAAAAATCATAAAAAATGGGATTTTAAAGATTTTAATATAATTTTTTTTCTAAATTAAATTCAAAACATTCTAGCTTTAATTAAAAAAGACCGATTTACTCTAAATTTTACCAAAGAAAATTGAAAAAATTCTCAAATTTGATAACAAATTTTTTAGGTTAAAGAATCAATCACTTAAAAAAAAAAAATCATAAAAAATGGAATTTTAAAGATTTTGATTTGTTTTTTTATCTAAATGAAACTTAAAGCTTTCTACTTTTAACTAAAGAAAATCGATTTACTCTAAGTTTTACCAAAAAAATTGAAAAAATTCTCAAAGTTGGTAAAAAATTTTTTAAGTTAGAGAATCAATCAGTTTTAAAAAAAAATCATAAAAAATGGAATTTTAAAGATTTTAAGTTAATATTTTTTCTAAGTGAAACTTAAAACTTTCTAGTTTTAGCTAAAGAAGACCGATTTACTCTAAATTTTACCAAAAAAATTTAAAAAATTCTCAAAGTTGGTAAAAAATTTTTAGGTTAGAAAATCAATCATTTTTTAAAAAATTTACTAAAAATCGAATTTTAAAAATTTTAATTTAATTTTTTTTCTAAATGAAAGCTAAAACATTATAGTTTTAATTAAAGCAGACCGATTTACTCTAAATTTTACAAAAAAAAATTGAAAAAATTCTCAAAGTTGGTAAAAAATTTTTAGGTTAGAAAATCAATCATTTTTTAAAAAATTTACTAAAAATCGAATTTTAAAAATTTTAATTTAATTTTTTTTCTAAATGAAAGCTAAAATATTATAGTTTTAATTAAAGCAGACCGATTTACTCTAAATTTTACAAAAAAAATTGAAAAGATTCTTAAAGTTGGTAAAAAATTTTTTTAGGTTTAGAGAATCCATTTGTTTTAAAAGAATTGATAAAAAATCGAATTTTAAAGATTTTGATTTAATTTTTTTTCTAAATGAAACTTAAAACATTCTAATTTTAATCAAAGAAGACCGATTTACTCTAAATTTTACCAAAAAAATTAAAAAAATTTTCAAAGTTGGTAAAAAATTTTTTAGGTAAAAAATTTTTGATTACTAAAAGTCATAAATCATTAAAAAAATCATAAAAAATCGAATTTTGAAGATTTTGATTTAATTTTTTTCCTAAATGAAACTTAAAACATTCTAGTTTTAATTAAAGAAGACCAATTTATTCTAAATTTTACCAAAAAAAATTGAAAAAAATCTCAAAGTTGGTAAAAAAAATTTTTGGGTTAGAGAATTAATCACTTTTTTAAAAACATCATAAAAAATCGAATTTTAAAGATTTTGATTTGATTTTTTTTCTAAATGAAACTTAAAACATTCTACTTTTAACTAAACAAAATCGATTTACTTTAAATTTTACCAAAAAAATTGAAAAAATGTTCAAAGTTGGAAAAAAAAGTTTTTAGGTTAGAGAATCAATCATTTTTTAAAAAATCATAAAAAATCGAATTTTAAAAATTTCGATTTGATTCTTTTTCTAAATGAAACTTAAAACATTCTACTTTTAACTAAAGAAGACCGATTTACTCTAAATTTTACCAAAAAAAATTGAAAAAATTCTCAAAGTTGGTAAAAAAATTTTTGGGTTAGAAAATTAATCGCTTTTTTAAAAATTTATAAAAAATCGAATTTTAAAGATTTTAGTATAATTTTTTTCCTAAATGAAATTTAAAACATTCTAGTTTTATCTAAAGAAGACCGATTTACTCTAAATTATACCAAAAAAATTGGAAAAATTCTTAAAGTTGGTAAAAAAATTTTTGCGTTAGAAAATCAATCATTTCTTAAAAAAATCATAAAAAATTGAATTTTAAAGATTTTGATTTGATTTTTTTTCTAAATGAAACTTAAAACATTATAGTTTTAATTAAAGAAGACCGATTTATTCTAAATTTTACTAAAAAAATTGAAAAAATTCTCAAAATTGGTACAAAATTTTTTTGGTTAGAGAATCAATCAGTTTTTAAAAATTCATAACAAATCGAAGTTTAAAGATTTTGATTTAATTTTTTTCCTAAATGAAACTTAAAACATTTTACTTTTAAGTAAAGAAAATCGATTTAGCCTAAATTTTACCAAAAAAATTTTCAAAGTTAGTAAAAAAAATTTTGAGTTAAAAAATCAAACATTTCTTAAAAAATTCATAAATAATCGAATTTTAAAAATTTTAGTCTAATTTTTTTCTAAATGAAAGCTAAAACATTCTAATTTTAATTAAAACAGACCGATTTACTCTAAATTTTACGAAAAAAATTGAAAAAATTTTCAAAGTTGGTAAAAAATTTTTTAGGTTAAAAATTTTTGATTACTAAAAGTCATAAATCATTAAAAAAATCATAAAAAATCGAATTTTGAAGATTTTGATTTGATTTTTTTCCTAAATGAAACTTAAAACATTCTAGTTTTAATTAAAGAAGACCAATTTATTCTAAATTTTACCAAAAAAATTGAAAAAATTCTCAAAATTGGTAAAAAATTTTTTAGTTTGGAGAATCAATCATTCAAAAAAAAATCATAAAAAATCGAATTTTAAAGATTTTGATTTAGTTTTTCTTCTAAATGAAACTTAAAACATTCTAGTTTTAATTAAAGAAGACCGATTTACTCTAACTTTTACCAAAAAAATTAAAAAAATTCTCAAAGTTGGTAAAAATTTTTAACAGTTTAACCTAACTTTTTTAAAAAATTCGACCAAGTTTAAAAAATCACCCAGACTTTATTTTTAAAGATTAACAAATGATTTTTTCTTTAAAATGAACACAAAAGATTCTATTTTGAACTAAAAAAGTCAAATTTATTCTAATTGTTACCAAAAAAATTAAAAAAAAATTTAAAGAAAGCGAAGAATTTTAACCTCACAATTCTTTTACTAGTTTTAAAAAATCACCAAGTTTTTTTAATTTTATGTTCATAAAATTTAATCCAATGACTAGTTTTTTTATGTTTTTTTCATTACTCACTTCTAAAGGCAACATAAAAGCCTTTTAAAAGTTGCAAATTGAGTGAAAATAAATTGGAATTAAAACTTTTAAATTACAATAATAATTGAAAAAGTTTAAAATTACATTTAAACCAAAAATACAAAAATAACATCATCTCAAAAGTATCCATACCTATTATTAGTACTCAAAAATAAACATAAACTTTAAACTAAAGCTAATTAATTGTTGCTTTTAATTTTTACTCTTTCATAAAGTAAAATTAGTTCTTTGACAAAGTCACTAACCGTGATGCTTGAAAGACTTTCCGTTAAAAAACTTTAAAACGATCTTTCATCAACCCTACAGCAAAACAAAAAAAAATTAAAACTCTATTTTACTTTACCCTACTTTTAATTATTTTCTCGACCTTTAAGCCTGACGCATTAAAATAGATTTTCCTTCAACAAAACCTCTCTTACTGTTAGCCGGGCGTCATTAAAATGCGGCCATTGTAAATCACGACGTAATCATTCGTTCGGAGTTGGGAATTTGAATTTTATCTTCGCAATTTGCCGCAGTTGTTCGAGTCTAATGGGTGGCAGCGCACGTGTAGATGTGTGTGTTTAGCCGGGAATTCGATAAATGGGGCTCGAGTTCGCGGTGGTACGTACGTAACCCTGTAAACCGGTAACCTTGTCCTACAAATTAATGTCGCGGCCGATTCTACCTACCTACTCGGTAGCTAGCATGCAAACGAGCGCCAAAGTTTGACGTAAACGTCAGCTTTATTACTCCGGTGAAGGTAAAATTGTAAAATCGTTTTTCCCTATGCAAATGCGCCCGCGAAGCGAGCTTGTTTTATTCACTCAAAGGAAGCATTACGGTTTGTAGTTTGTATATAGCCAAGGGGAAAACGTAAAGGATAAACGTAAAGGAAAATTGTGTCAAGTGCAAAAACGGTTTAACCACTTCGGTACGGACGTCGACTATAGTCGTCGGCCACGGATGACCCCACACAGCCGAGCGTCGACTGTAGTCGACGGCTGTGCCAGCGTATGGACGATGAAAGCCGGTTCTTAACGACTTTTCGCGGCCGATAGGCGCCGTACCGAAGTGGTTAAAACCGCCGAATGGAACAATGATTTATAGTTGGAGGTTTCGAAAGTGAAATTATACTGAAATCGTACCGAAATCACGCCGACTAATTTCGTTACAAACTCCGACTCCTTCGCGAATTAATCAAACTCGCAATCAACGTCATTTACCTGGAGCGTAGTATCATCACTTTGAATAATTTAGATTGAGAGCTTTCGTCGCGCACCGAGTAGAATAAAATTTGAATTTTAATTCAATTAAGTTGATTGAATGTGTAATGTAGGATTAAAATTTATTTATTTGGTTATCACCATAGAAATTTCAAAAATAGAACCTAAGAATAACCTCAACATTTTTTGACTAACTTTAAAAAATCACACAGGGTTTATTTATAAAGATTAAGAAATAATCCTTACGCTAATTTAACACTTAAAGATTATGTTTTTGAAAATAAAAATCAAATTTCTTCTAATTACCACCATAAAAATTAAAAAAATTTTTAAAGAAATCCAAGAATTTTAACCTCAAAATGTTTTGACTAACTTTAAAAAATCGTACAGGGTTTATTTATATGGATAAAGAAATGATTCTTGCGTTAAATTAACACCTAAAAATTCTATTTTTGAAAATAAAAATCAAATTTGTTCTAATTATCACCAAAAAAATTAAAAAAAAAATTTAAAGTTGGTAAAAAAATTTTGACACTTTAACCCAACTTTTTTAAAAATTTCGATCAATTTAAAAAAAATCACCCAGACTTTATTTTTAAAGATAGAGAGATGATTTTTGTTTTAAATGAGAGTTGAAACATTCTATTTTAATCTAGAAAAGTTAGATTTTTTCTAAATTTTATCAAAAAAATTAAAAAAAATTTTAAAGTTGGTAAAAAAATTTTTGACACTTTAACCTAACTTTTTTAAAAATTTCGATCAATTTTAAAAAATCACCCAGACTTTATTTTTAAAGATAGAAAGATGATTTTTGTTCTAAATGAAAATTGATACATTCTATTTTAATCTAAAACAGGTGGACTTTTTATAAATTTTACCAAAAAATTAAAAAAAATTTTTAAATTTGCAAAAAATTTCTTAGGTTACAAAATCAAATTTTTTTTAAAAATTCACAAAAAATAGGATTTTAAAGATTTTAATATGCTTCCTTTTCTAAATGAAACTCAAAACATTCTAGTTTCCACTTAATAAAACCGTTTTGTTCCAAATTTTACCACAAAAATTAAAAAAATTTTTGAAGTTGGTAAAAAATTTTTGACATTAATCTAACTTTTTTTTTAAACAATTAATTTTAAAAAATCACCGGGACTTTATTTTTAAAGATAGAAAGATGATTTTTGTTTTGAATGAAAGCTAAAGCATTCTATTATAATTCAAAAACGGTAGATTTTTTATAAGTTTTATCAAAAAAATTAAAAAAATTTTTAAAGTTGGTAAAAAATTTTTTGGGTTAGAAAATCAATCATTTTTTAAAAATTTGTCAAAAATTGAATTTTAAAGATTTTGATCTGCTTCCTTTTCTAAATGAAACTGAAAACATTCTAGTTTTCATTTAATAAGACCGTTTTGTTCCAAATTTTACCAAAAAAAATTAAAAAAAATTTTAAAATTGGTAAAACATTTTTGACACTAACCTAACTTTTTTTTTAATCAATAAATTTTAAAAAATCACCGAGACTTTATTTTTAAAGATAGAAAGATGATTTTTGTTTTGAATGAAAGCTAAAATATTCTATTTTAATTCAAAAACGGTAGATTTTTTATAAGTTTTATCAAAAAAAAATTAAAAAAATTTTTAAAGTTGGTAAAAAATTTTTTGGTTAGAAAATCAATCATTTTTAAAAAATTCGTCAAAAATTGAATTTTAAAGATTTTGATCTGGTTCCTTTTCTAAATGAAACTTAAAAAATTCTACTTTTAACTGAAGAAAATCGATTTACTCTAAATTTTATCAAAAAAATTGAAAAAATTCTCAAAGTTGGTAAAAAAATTTTTAGGTCGGGGAATCAATCATTTTTTAAAAAATTCATAAAAAATCGAATTTTAAAGATTTTAGTCTAATTTTTTTTCTAGATGAAAGTTAAAACATTCTAGTTTTAATTAAACAAAATTGATTTACACTAAATTTTACCAAAAAAATTTAAAAAAATTTCAAAGTTGGTAAAAAAATTTTTGGATTGGAGAATTAATCACTTTTAAAAAAATTCATAAAAAATCGAATTTTAAAGATTTTGATTTATTTCTTTTTCTAAATGAAACTTAAAACGTTTTAGTTTTAATTAAAGGAGAGATCAAAAAAATTAAAAAAAATTTTAAAGTTAGTACAAATTTTTGACACTAAACTTATTTAAAAAATTCGGTCAACTTTAAAAAATCATCCAGACTTTATTTTTAAAGATAGAGAGATGATTTTTGTTTTAAATGAGAGCTGAGACATTTTATTTTAATCTAGAAAAGTTAGATTTTTTCTAAATTTTATCAAAAAAATTAAAAAAAAAATTTAAAGTGAGTACAAATTTTTGACACTAAACTTATTTGAAAAATTCGGTCAACTTTAAAAAACCACCGAGACTTTATTTTTAAAGATAGAAAAAAGATTTTTGTGTTAAATGAAAATTGAAACATTCTATTTTAATATAAAAAAGGTAGATTTTATCTAAATTTTATCAGAAAAATTAAAAAAAAAATTAAGTTATTAAAAATTTTTGACAACTTAACCTAACTTTTCTAAAAAATTCATCAACTTTAAAAAATCGTAGAGATTTTATTTTAAAAGATCAACGAAAGATTTTTACTTTAAAACAAACATAAAAGATTCTACTTTGAATTAAAAAATCAAATTTGTTCTAATTATTACCCAAAAAATTTAAAAAAATTAAAGAAACCCAAGATTTTAACCTCACATTTTTTTGACCAACTTTAAAAAATCGTACATGATTTATTTATTGAGATTAAGAAATAATTCCTATGCTAAATTAACACTTAAAAATTCTATTTTTAAGAATGAAAATTAAATTTGTTCTAATTATCATCATAAAAATTAAAAAAATTTTGAAAGAAACCAAAGAATTTTAACCTCAAAACTTTTTTAACCAATTTTAAAAAATCGTACAGGGTTTATTTATATGAATAAAGAAATGATTCTTGCGTTAAATTAACACTTAAAGATTCTATTTTTAAAAATAAAGATCAAATTTGTTCTAATTATAACCATAAAAATTAAAAAAAAAATTGAAAGAAGTCCAAGAATTTTAACTTTATTTCGAAAAGTATTTTTATTGTTTATTAAATTATTACTCTTATCAAAAGTAAAACTGAACGATTCTAAGTAAAAATTTTAGTTTATTTTAGCAATCAAGAAATGAATTTTGGTATACAACAAAATTTATATTGATGTAACTCAAGTACAAAAGAGGTCGAATTTCTAATCTTATTTCTTTTACTATTTCTGTTTTTTAACGACTTTTTAGTGTTATTCAAGAACCCTATAAATTTAAGCAATAAAATTTTATAATAATTTAAGGATTATTGAACATATCATTGTGTTTATAAAATATCGTAATGATTAATGAAAATGGAACTGTGGAGAATAATTAAGTGATAATGTTCTGCTGTGTATTATTTGGGAAAAGTACAGTTAAAAGGAAATATACACAGATGATCTGGAAAAAATGGGGTTTAAAAATAGAATTGTGTAATGAGTTTATGGCGTGTTTTTATACCATTAAATTAGAATTAGGGGTGGACATAGGATTTTATATATGAGTAAATTTCTCTTATAATGTTTAGAAGTTGGTGTTGTTTTTGGAGTAACCAACAAGTGCCAGTTAACCCAAAATTATGACAAGTCTACAATCTGTTTCAGTTCGATTCACACCACATAATGTATACTCGAGGTTTTTAAACAATAATCTTAAGAAATGAGGTGGGCAGAGAAGTCATAGTGGAAACGTATAAGGATTTACAATTAGTCTACTTCTTTCTCTCATAAATGTTATTCTGTAAGGATGCCAAGTGCATCATATATTCATACCATATACTTTACAAGAATTAAGCAACAATTTACTGGAAAGTCAACCAATTAAGATATAGAAATTAAACACCTCCTTTAAACATAGTCTAAGCTTTCGATTGTATGTTTTCAATCTTTATCACATGTATGCTACAAACAATTAACAAAATGTGAATTAAGTTGTTTAGTTTCAATATCCCCTAAATCCATTTTTGGGCAAAAATGAGATATATACGCAATCTGTTAGAAAAAGTTGTTTTTTATAAAATACTCAGTGATTTGTATTAAAAAACGCGCGAATCCCTTAAAAATTCAAATCAAATAGATAGCCTTTAGATTCAAATCCCACTAAATCTATTTTCAATAGATGCACAGTTACAAAAACTGTGCAATAGATTCAAAGGAGTTTTTAGGAAAAACCAAACCGCCATGAATATCCAGACAAAAGAAATTCCTACCGGAGTGAAACCAAAAGATCTAAAAATGGGTGATGTAAATAACTTGTTAAGCAAACATTATGGAAAGAACTGGAGAGAGGTAGAAAATTTGGCTTATTATAGAGATGTGAAAATTTCAGAACAATAATATTCCTGGCGATTCCTAAAAAGACAGTGAGGACGAAGAGGCTAGTTTATATCAACCGAAAATATACCTGATGTTAGAGTTTAAGAGTTTTTTAAGTACAGTTTTTAAATAACATATCTTTCAAAAAATAAAGTTTCCTGTTATTAGCTAAAAAGAGATGTGATTCACTTTCAATTTATGCCTAATCCATTTTGTTCAGATTCAAATGAGCCTGAATCCACAGTTTGGTAGCAAACGCAACAACCAAACACCATTTTTAAATCCACTTTGTGATTTTTATATCTATTTCAAAAGATGTGGTTATAGAATTTTTGAAACTTCAATAAGTCTTCTACTAACAAATAAATTACGTTTGAATTAATAACACCAAAATCATCACAAAATACTTTTTTGCCGTTTTCTCAAAATCGAAAAATTTAGACTTAAGGGGATTTAAAACCAAACAACTCAATTAAAAACTAAATGAGGTAGATTAAAAGTAAACAATGTGACCGCGTGACATAAAATATACTTACAATTGGAGGTCAAAAACACCGGTACAAAAACTCAAAGTTGTTGTGCAACATTAAAATTAACCCAATGTTGCTATCTTAAGATTAAGATTTAGTTATGGTTCATCTGTTGATTTTACAGCTTATTCTTGGTTTTTCATCTCCTGCTTGGTAAATTCTATAAATCTCGGTTATCGCTTGAGTCTTAATTTGTTTAAATTAAGGTTTATTGGTCCTCTAGGTTTGTGCGTCCTTATAGTTATATGTCATAACATTGGGTTTTCATATCAGTAGTTTTAACCTCCAATTGTAAGTATACTTTATGTCACGCGGTCACGTTGTTCACTTTTAATCTATCTTGTTTATTTTGTAATTCACATTTCGTCAATTCTTGTAGCGTACCTCTGATGAAGATTGAATATCTTCAATCTTCGATCTCTACAATCGAAAGCTTAGGCTATGTTTAAAGGAGGTGTTTAATTTCTACACCCCGTTAAATGGTTGATTTCCCAATAAATTATTGCTTAATTCTTAGACGTTGTATAACCAGTATTTCTACCCCACTTCATATATTTTATGATCACATTATAAAATGCAGAGTATTACACTTCCCAAATTTATATACATTTTTGTAGTCTTTTTGATGTGTAATCATCCTATTAAGTAGGTGAAGATTTGCAACCAGCTGTATATATTTTCTATCATACATTGTATAAAAATTGGGATATCTCTATTAAACCCCAGTTTTATTAAAGTCAACGTTCGATTACTTGCAGTAGTTATGCATATTTTAGTTAATATGGTCAATTAAAATAGCATTAACTATACATATGTATAAGAAAAAATATTAAGAATTTCATAGATAATTATTTAGTAAAAAATTGAATGGAAATAAAGGGAAAAAAGATACTGAAGAGGAAAATGGGAAATGAATGTACCATTGGTACTTAAAAAATCCTAGCATGCTGAAATTTTTCTTATTGTGTATCATACTTTGGATTTCTCAGTTAATTAACATTTAATATGTCAAAGCTACAAATCTAACTTAATAAAACCATTATAATAATGTCTAATTTGCCAGAGAATGTTAAGCGAACTATTGAACGTCTCTGAAGTGGAATACATATGCGTGCTTATTTAGAGTGTCCCAGAACTCAATTGTCAAACGCAAATCACGCATTCCATAGCTGATTTCATGCCGATTCAATGAAAAAGTCCTTTTGCGAAATTACTTCCTAAGAGAACTAGAGCATTCTGAAGATGACGTGTCTGATCATGTTTTTTTTTTTCGAAATATCTTAATAACGATTTAACTATCACAATAAAATTTTGACCGTTTGAAAACTCTGTATATATAGCCTTTGAATTGAGTATTAATAAAAACACAGACTTGCTAAGAAAACAAAAAGTTTTGGAGTATAGTAAAATAATGAGAAAACCTGGTTCGTTAAGGCCAAATGCTACAAGCAACAAAGAAGACAAACAATTAGTAGAATATATGCAAAATCCCTTTGGATCAACCGTAATTGCTAAATAGGAAACACGCTTTCCTGCTAGAAAAAAATATTGAAGCTTCGAGTAAATGGAATAAATGCAATTACCCAAGAATTCAAAAAAAATTGTATTTTCCCTACCCCTGAGATTACAAAATATTGTAGCAAACAATGAAGATGTGACAAAAAAATTAGATTTCTATATAAGTATTAATAAAATGAAAAGTGCTTCGATAATCACTTTCATTTACGTATTTTCACTTTAATTTTATATTCTAACCTTTCCCTAAAAAGCCTAATTTAATCGGTATAAATGTGATTATTTTTGATATTTTCAAATTGAAAGATTATCCTAAGATTTTTTGGGCATCGATGTTACACATCCTCTTTCTTGTTTTCCCAGTAATATATCTCGCTTCATTTATACCTAAGCAACGTTTTAAACATTTTTTGTTAACACGACCTTCACCCTTTAAGTTATTTATTTTGTTCCAACATTTTATTATGTACCTATTCATTTCTTATTTTGGAACGATGATCTACAACCTTAAATGTTTTTCGTATCTTTAAATGACGAAGTGCTTGAAGACGTTTAACGATCAAACGAAACATATCTAGAACTTACAATCAGTCATTTTGTAAAATAAATAATGATCAATTCTTAATCATCATATTTTCCTTATTAAGCTGCGTACTGATGAAATTAGCAGTCACCTTAACTTAAGAAGCAACAACGTTAAATAATGAATTCAATCATTGGTTTTCTACAAATTCAAGATTAAGAAAAAGAGTCTAACAATAATAAGTTTTCTTAAAATTGAATTTTTTTAACACCAACCTAAGTTATCTTTCAAGCATTTCCTGATAATTTATTCCATATCATTCACGTTTTTTTTTTGTATCGTGATATTATCGAATCATATTTTGTAGATTAGAATATATTATTGTCTAACAAATTGTCGAATTGTAGATTACATTATCATCTAACAAACTTTCAAAACCCGCTAAAGAATGAATTTGAATAAACACTCAGTATTTCAAATGTTGATTAGGAAAAAAAATCCTTTTATTTGGAAATAATTTGTCTATTTATCTAAATCACGTCTATCATCGAATTGTAAGTTGTAGATTACAGTACATTATCATTTAACAAACTGTCAAAACCTTCTAAAGAATGAATTTTAATAAACACTTGGTATTTCAAATATTGATTAGGTGAAAAAATCCTCTTATTTGAAAAAAAATTTACGAAATTCTTACAAAAAAGGTTCACCTTATGACTTTTTTATAAATAATAAATGGAAAAGACTTACCGGACGGATGTTGCCTCCTCGATATCCAAATCTTACTGAAAATAATTGAAATAAAACATTAAAACCGGAAAATATTTCCTATAATTTGATAAATAATTAAATCGAAAAAATTAAAAATATAAGTCATATTTTTGAACAATTTTTTTCTATATTCATAATCGAAAAATTTATGAAAAAAATGGTTCGTACTGTTTTTAATTTAATTTATTTAATACATACCTCCTAACATCCATAAAATAACAATCCGACGACTCGACACAATCCCAGAAATAAACATTAAATTATCCAAAAACACAAGTCACATATTACCCTTAAAACACTCGAAATTAATTTTCAGATTTGTCTTAGATTTCAAATTGTCTTTAGATTTCCTATATGTTTTAAATCTTACAAATTGGTTAAAGACATCAACGAAGTTAAAAACTATTTTTATTTAAATTACTAAAAACTACTATTTTGTTTAAATTAGAAACACAACCGAATTATTTAAAACGCACGAGATTACTGAAGCGAAGACAAAATTTTAAATTGAGAGCCTCATTGGACGAACCAACCCTTAGATAGAGTGGGGAAAGTGATTTTTCACGCGTCTAAACGTGTTTCAAAACTGGAAATGGTCGAGTTTTAAATATAGAATTTACCTGCTATGTATTACGATTCCTAAAGCGGTTTTAAACTACTCAACGAGGAAAATTTGATTTTACAAGAAATAATTTTCTTAAAATTAAATAATTGTTAAAAAATTAAAGACACTTTCATTATTACAATTTTAACACCTATGCTTTATTACAATTTTTTCTTTCCACAACATATTTAACAAAACCAAAATAAAACTGATAAAATACTTTTATTTTGATACACTAACATATTTATTTTATTTTTTTATATCCACCTACATGAATTAAGTCGTTTAAAATCACGATAACAATCTCGCGTGATTAACTTAACAATAAGAGTAATTACAAAGTTCCCTTCGTAAATCTCGATAAAGCAGATGTAAAGTGTTAAAACTCATTAAAAAATAAATTACGAATATGCAACTTTTAAACGTAAAAATTTATTTTAATTTATTGTTGGATTTAAAATAGAAACGTGCGTGCAAAAAAAACAATTAATACGGCCCTTTACCCATAAACAAGTTATTTAAATCGACGATAAGTCAATATCTGCCGGTTAATTTAGGGCCCGCGTCGTTCCGACAACGTCACCCGGTCTCATTATGCAAATAATAAATATTAAACGGGAGAGATAATAATAAAACGGGTGCTGGAGCACACGCGATGCCGGCGTCGACGTCGCGACGCCGCTTTATCGCCTCGCGCACTTTTCATCAACTTCCGAAATAACGCCCCAACGAACCGACTCGGAGTTTAATCCTCGAGTTGGTCGAAAATTTTTTAACTCTTTGTTTGATTTAAACAATACAGTTGAAAAAAAATTCAATGTTATATGTATAATAGAATATGAATATTTTTTTGTAGGGGTGCGTTTTTTATATAAAACTAGTCGATTTTTAAAAAATCATATCTAAGAAACTAATTTTTATTGAGAGTTGAAATTTTATCAGGATTTAGATTAAACCTTAATCTTTATTTCTACCAAAAATGAATTTTCTACGACTTTTAGTTTTTTCGTCAGAAATGAAATTCTAACCTAACCTAACTTACATGTCGATTAAAAACTTGTCAATTTTTAAAAATTCATATCTAAAAAACTAATTGTTGGTAAGATTTGAAATTTGATGAGGATTTAGATTAGTACTTCATCTTTATTTTTGCCAAAGATGAATTTTCTACAACTTTTAGTTTTTTCACCAGAAGAGAAATTCTAACCTAACTTAATTTTACATGTCGATAAAAATTTATTAATATTTAAAAATTCATATCTAAGAAACTAATTGTTGCTGAGGCTTAAAACTTAATCTTTACTTCTACCAAAAATGAGATTTCTAGGACTTTTAGCTTTGTCCTCAGAAGAGAAAATGTAACCTAATGTCAATTAAAATTTGTCCATTTTGAAAAATTCATATCTAAAAAACTAATTGTTGTTGAGTTTTGAAATTTGATGAAGATTTGGATTGAAATCTAGTCTTTATTTTTGTCAATGATGAATTTTCACCAGAAGAGAAATTCTAACCTAACCTAACTTTCATGTCGATTAAAAATTTGTCAATTTTTAAAAAATCATATTTAAAAACCTAATTGTTCTAGAGATTTGAAATTTTATCATGATTTAGATTGATACTTAATCTTTATTTTTAACAAAGAAAAACTTTATACGATTTTTAGTTTTTTCCTCAGAAGAGAAAATGTAACTTAATGTTGATTTAAACTTGTAAATTTTTAAAGATTCATATCTAAAAATATCTAAAAAACTAATTGTTCTAGAGATTTGAAATTTTATGAGGATTTAGTTTGAAATATAATCTTTATTTTTACCCAACATGAATTTTCTACGACTTTTGGTTTTCTCCCCAGAAAGAAAATTCTAACCTAACTCAATTAACATGTCGATTTAAACTAGTTCATTTTTAAAAATTCATATCTAAAAAACTAATTGTTCTAGAGATTTGAAATTTTATCATGATTTAGATTGATACTTAATCTTTATTTTTACCAAAGAAAAATTTTCTACGATTTTTAGTTTTTTCCTCAGAAGAGAAAATGTAACTTAATGTTGATTTGAACTTGTTAATTTTTAAAAATTCATATCTAAAAAACTAATTGTTCTAGAGATTTGAAATTTTCTAATAATTTAGTTTGAAATATAATCTTTATTTTTACCCAACATGAATTTTCTACGACTTTTGGTTTTTTCCTCAGAAAGAAAATTCTAACCTAACTTAATTAACGTGTCGATTTGAACTAGTTAATTTTTAAAAATTCATATCTCAAAAACTAATTGTCGTTGAGACTTGAAATTTTATGAGGATTTAGATTAAAATTTAATCTTAGGTCCTACCAAAAATGAGTTTCCTACGACTTTTAGTTTTTCCATCAGAAGAGAAAACGTGATTTAGCGTCCTTAACTGAATTTTTTAAACATTTCAAACCTAATTTCATTCTTCTAAATCTCACAATCAGTGAGATTTGAGAGAGTAATTTTAAAACACCTGATATGATATTTCCAATTTATTAATTTACTAATTTCCCTGACAGACTCATTTTATACTTACAATTAGTTAATTTAAGGGATTTTCTACACCATTAATAACAACCCATTGAAAAATTACTTCTCAACTAATAGTGTTTTAATGAAATTAGTATCGAATACATGTACTTTATATCGATTACAATCTAAGAATTTATTACCTAAGTAGAACATTTATTTTTTAAATTACAGTGTTTTCTTAATACTTTTTCATCAAATTTCAAAGAATTGGTCAAGTTTAAAAATTTCCCTAGATTTTATTTATATGAATTAAGAAAAAATCTTTTAACTAAAGATAGTTAAATATGTTTATTTTAAGCTAAATAAATCAGATTAACTCTAGATATAACCTAAAAATTAAAAAAAATTCTTAAGAACATAGGCAATTTTTTCATCAAATTTCAAAAAATTGGTCGTTTAAAAAATTCCCTGGATTTTATTTATAAGAATTAAGAAAAAATCTTTTAGCTAAAAATAGATAAATATATTTATTTTAAATTAAATAAATCAGATTAATTCTAGATTTAACCTAAAAAATTAAAAAAAATTTTTGAAAACATAGGCAATTTTTTCGTCAAATTTAAAAAAATTGGTCAAGTTTAAAAATTTCCCTAGATTTTATTTATAGGAATTAAGAAAAAATCTTTTAACCAAAGATAGTTAAATATGTTTATTTTAAGCTAAATAAATCAGATTAATTCTAGATTTAACCCAAAAAATTAAAAAAAGAATTTGAAGACATAGGCAATTTTTTGATCAAATTTCAAAAAATTGGTCAATTTTAAAAAACTCCCTAGACTTTATTTATAAGAATTAAGAAAAAATCTTTTAGCCAAAAATAGATAAATATATTTATTTTAAATTAAATAAACCAGATTAACTCTAGATTTAACCTAAAAAATTAAAAAAATTTTTAAAAACATAGGCGATTTTTTCATCAAATTTCACAAAATTGGTCAAGTTTAAAAAATTCCCTGGTTTTTATTTATAGGAATTAAGAAAAAATCTTTTAACCAAAGATAGCTAAATATGTTTATTTTAATCTAAATAAATCAGATTAACTCTAGATTTAACCTAAAAAATTAAAAAAAATTTCAAAGACATGGATTATTTTTTCATCAAATTTCAAAAAATTGGTCAAGTTTAAAAAATTAAATTAATATCATTTTTTCAATTAATAATGTAATATAACATAATATTTATGGTCAAGTTACATAACAGATCCACATTTTATGTGCGTGTTTGGATGGTGTTTAACATCAAATGATGGAATAGATCTTCGTTTCACCACCTTCCAACAAATCTGATTTTCCAAACACATAGCGTGCAGTACTCTGCACTTAATATTCAAAGTAAAAGAGAAATGAGATTGTGAAAAATCGATACGTGCGTGTACTTGAGTTATTTTAAGTACCTAATACTAATTCATTTTCAAGTTGTGGGTTTTAAACTCAAGAAATATATTCAAGTTATTTTTCAAATTTTTATTCCAATTTATTCCAATTATTTTTATTAATTAGAAAATATTTTTTTTTAATAATTAGATTGAACTTATTTTTAAAACATGACATCTCGTTTTTTCTACTGATGAGAGTCTATTATTCCAACTCATAAATTATCCGTAGTAATCATCTGGGAAAATGCCCTTTTCTAACCTTTGGTATTCTCGTCTGTCTGTTGAATAAAAACATAGCGTAGGCGGAGGGTGTAATAATATTTTCTATCCCATCTCCGTTTTCCGGTACTTTCCAAATGGAATAAAACTTGTAATGGAAATAAAATTTTCGTTTAGCATGCGTTTAAGTCGAAATTAGATCTATTTCAGTCGAGTAAACCAACCGCAAACTGTTGAATCCCCTTAATTAGTCCAACTCGGATCCAATATTCGTTAATTGCAGGAGGAGCCGTACATTATGCTGAGAAGTCTGGAGCCGGGTGAGATTCCCACCGGGAACAACCGCTACGAAGGCTTCTGCAAGGACTTGGCGGATCTGATCGCAAAGAAGCTCGGCATCAACTGTGAGTGTACCCCCGGGTCGTCCCCCAGAGGATTTCTGTACGTGTTCGACACTTGTTATTTCAATTACAGACGAGATTCGTATCGTAAAGGACGGCAACTACGGCTCCGAGAACCCCGATGTCAAAGGAGGGTGGGATGGAATGGTCGGAGAGCTCGTCAGACAAGTAAGTTTCTCGAGGCGACGCCGACGCCGACGCCTGGCGTCGTTTACATTATAATGGAGCTCGATCGAGACTAGCTTACTTCAACAGGGATCGACTTAATCTTATATCGCTTTTTATACCGATCGAAATCAAGAAGTAAAATTATGTTTACAAATTGAAATTCAACATACCACGTTTTCAACAAATATTAATTGCCTACATATGGGGTATCACTAAATTAGATGGATTTAGGTTAGATGGATTAAATGGACAGCGCTACCAGTGCATACTAGGGTCAAAAATAAGAATAAAAGCTTGAATAAACATTGCCCAAAAAATGCTTCCTAAGGGAGGTATAAACTCCAAAGGAGGAACCTCCTTTCTTTGAAGGAGGCAGCAGAAAAACGGTTTTTAAAGATTATCCTCATAATGACTTGGGTTAAGTCAATAAAAATTGGTATGTGATGAAACATTCTGTGATTGTAAAGCAAACCATTACTTTTATACCAATACTAAACTTTGTGAGGGAATTTGTAGGTCTTTCTGAATACATCTGCCATCCATGTTCAAACCTATTATTTCTCATAACGTATACAAATAAATATGCGACTGATGTAAACTCTCTGACATTTTATGACGATACGTTGGAGGGTAGACATCATGACATTTCTCTTTAAAAACCTCCTCATCGTTTAGGAACCTCTTGGTTGTAAAAACCCCACTTAAAACATTTCCTAACTTCAGAACCTCACGCATTGGAGAAGAACCTCCTCAAATGCAGGTGGGAGGAGAATGCAAAATATTTACCTCAAAATATATTTATGTCGTTTTAGGAACCTCCTCCTCGAATATAGGTGTGAGGAAAGGGTTCCAAAACATTCGAAACCTCCTTGGAGGTTCCTTCGTTGTCTGTTCCTTAATAGAATATTTTTCTATATGGATGGTTCTTCCAGGAAAGAAATTGGTTGTGCTGGTTTTGAAGTGCTTTACTCTGCCTTAGACCTACGAGTTTTAGGTAGGATGCCTATAGCTTGTCGATTTTTGTTGTTGAACTGTTCGCCATCTGGTGGACTTTAGATTATATCTCTAACCACTCTCTACCTTCGGTGGTTATCTTCTCCGATTCGCTTAGTTCTGTAAAAGTCATCGATTCTTTCAAATTTGGGCACAGGGATGGTCATTATTTATTATACAAAGTTTTGAATCTATTTCGAAATAATCGGAGTAATGGAACTGATATTTAAAGAAAAATCATTACCATTAATGCGTTACCGGAGAAAAAATGTCATTACTGCACTGGGATCCGAACCCAGACCTCCTGCTTTCCGGGCAGATGCTCTAACCAATTGAGCTATGCAGCTGGACAAGTTTTCTCACGTTTCTGAATACGTAATGTCACATGTACATGCGCACAATTACTTACCAACGTCAGTAATTGTCACACAGAAATGTGAGAAAACTTGTTCAACTGCATAGCTCAATTGGTTAGAGCGTCTGCCCGGAAAGCGGGAGATCTGGGTTCGGATCCCAGTGCAGTAATGACATTTTTAATCCGGTAACGCATTAATGGTAATGATTTTTCTTTAAATGTTTATTCTATTTGCGTTAATAATTTCCTAATTATTTCTTTGTATTAATGGAACTGAGGTTACTCTATGTTGGATTCCTGGGCATGGAGGGATTATAAGTAATCAAGTCGCAGATTGTTTGGCAGATAATACCAATGATCGTCCTCTATATATGCTTAAGTCAGACTGGAGTGATTTGCTTGCGGATTTTTTGAGCGTTTCTCTTGAGGAATGGCGGGAGGAATGGGATGTTTCAAGCAGGTTCAAGGGCAAATCTTTGAGAGCTATATCAAAGGATGTTAGGGATCCACTTTGATTCAAAAATAGGTCCGTTAACTGTAAGCACCTTATTTCAACTATATGTAGATTGCATATGGGACATGGTTTGTTTCCTGCGCACTGTCATCTTATCGGTTTGTCTAACAAACCGTTTTGTGAGTGTTGTGAAACAGGAGATTTGAATCATAATTTTTTCGCTTGTAGCCGTCTTGCGATTGGTACTGATTGGTTGTTTTCAAATTCGTTGAAGTTAGGTGTGTTGACTCCATTTTGTATAGGTTAGCGAGACTAGCTCACGTCAACAGGGATCGACTTAATCTTATATCGTTTTTTATACCGATCGAAATCAAGAAGTAAAATTATTTTTACGAATTGAAATTAAACATACCACGTTTTCATAAAATATTAATTGCCTGTATATAGGATATCATTAAATTAGATGGACTTAGATTAGATGGATTAGATGGACAGTGTTACCAGTGCATTCTAGAGTCAAAAATAAGAATAAAAGTTCAAATAAACGTTAGCCAAAAAATGCTTCCTAAGGGAGGTATAAACTCCGAAGGATGAGCCTCCTTTTTTTTAAGGAGGCAGCAGAAAAATGGGTTTTAAAGTATGACCTCATAATGACTTAACTTAAGTCTAAACTTGATGGGGGAATTTTAGGTCTTTCGAGATACATCTTCTAAATACATATACATACATATCTTCCATACATATTCTAAACCTGTTATTTCTTAGGAACCTTTTGTAATAAAACCCTCTTAAAACATTTCCTAACCCCAGAACCTCACAGCTTGAAGAAAAAGCTCGTTAGCTCAGTTCAGTTCTGGTAGGAGAATTTGGCATTTGAACCATAACAGGCTCTTATGTGACATCAGGCACAAAACCATTTAAGGTTTCTGCCCACTATACGGTATCATACCATGACCGTAACCGTATCGACACATGCAAAAAACATTCTTTGTATACATTACTATGAGGCAATGCCCATTTGACCGTTCCCGTACCGGCCAACACGAAATGTTCCGTGCATGGCATGCGCTGTTGCTAACCGATGTGCATAGGCGACCCAGAGGCGTGTTTGCCGTACATACTCCGCGTTTGCATTGAATTTTCATTAAATTTGAATGATGACATACGAAAATACTGAAAAAATTCTTCTTTATCATCAACCAGGTGTCTATACAATGTCCAGTACACTTCCCCAGCTTTTCGTTCTTTTAGAGCATCGTGAATCCAGTAGCGTCGTTTCTTCTTTTGGGGTTCTTCTTCTTGCTCATTCAAAATAATGGCAATCATTGCCAATTGTCTAATAGATAAGTTTTTAATGCCCATACCACCGTTTTTATGTAACCAACCCCACGTTCGGAAACAGCAAAAACACAACTACCAGATCCGATGCTGCAGTGAATGGGCATTTACACTTTCCAATATACGGGTATAATACGCGTCGCATACGAGCATGATACGCGTTTCATACGGGAACATAACGTTGTTGATACGTTGCAGTGGGCATAGTAGTGCTCGGGATGTTTTCTTTCGTGCCTGACACATTCCTATTACGGTCCTAGTGTGGAACGGTGTAATGGGCAGAGATCTGTACAGTGGATTTCTTCAATAACGCGATCCTGACTGTTTCGTATTCTTTGGCCGGTTGGCGCATGCGCCTAGTTCGGAACGTCGACCACGTGTTTAGGGTCTCGTTCGACAACGAAAGAGTCGGTGTTGAGATATCGTACGGAGAACGTCTCCGTATTTCATTTTAAATATATCGAATAAACGCTTAAATCTAAGCTGGTCCTTCGAGCTTGTTTTCGACAACCACTTGCTGCCAACACTGACTCTCAGGAACATCAGGGAGAGAGAAGACCCAGCACCAACAAAGGAGGAAACTCTTCTCAAAGGAGGGGATTAGCCCTTCTCACGCAACTCCAAAAATCCTTCCAAAAAAGTAGACGGGAAATAAAATAATAGGAGAGGAAAGATAGACTAGATAGAGATTCCACAGCGGTGCAAAAAACATTACAAGACTCTGTAAACAGGCACCAACTCACTAGCCAACACATAACCTATACGAAATGAAGCCAACAAACCTAATCTCAACAAATTTGAAAACAATCAATCAATGCCAACCGCAAGACGGCTACAACTGAACAAAATATGATTCAAATCTCGTGTCCGACAGTCCGATACGACAACAATGTGCAAGAAACGAACCGTGCCCCATACTCAATCTACAAATAGTTGAAATAAAGAAGCTCCTCAAACGCAGATGAGAACAGGATGCAAAATATTTACCTCAAAATATATGTCATTTTAGGAACCTCCTCCTCGAATATAGGTGTGAAGAGGGGTCCCAAAATATTTGCCGATTCAAGAACCTCTTCCTGGAATGAAAGTTCAAGAAGTAGGTTTTTGAATTTTGTTGGACATTTATTGATAGGATGTCACTTACCACAATTTTTGCAGTTATTTATTTGATCAACCTTGCGAAATTCTTTCTTCTTTCTTTCTTTGTTTTTGTCTTCTTTCCAATTTTTTGTGGTCATGTGGTTTCCTTATTACTGTATTTACTTCAGCTTTTGACTGGATGAGTGCAAATAAGCTGGTATTAAACGACGCAAAAACTCATTTACTAGACTTTTTTATACGGGGAGAAAAATCCTCCCTAAAATTACTTGGCCTGCACCTGGACTCTGCCCTAAGTTGGAACCTACATATCGATGTGGTGTGCAAACGTGTCGCGAGTGCTGTTTTTCTAGTGCAGCGGTTGAAAAAGTGTGCCAGCTTACTTTTCCTGTTTCAACGTCATCGCAGTGTACGAAATTGTCGTCTGGGAAATGGCTCCAAGGATTAAGAAGGTCTTCCACCTACAGAAGCGCTGTATCCGCGCCATAGATGACTTAAAGATAGAGTTGCAGATCATCTCTCAAAAAACTTAATATTCCTACCATACCTGGTGCCTACCTTCTGGCGTGCCTAAACTACATGCACAATCACAAAAATGACTTCAAAACCTTCTCACAGACGCATTCCTACCATACACGAAATAAACAACTTTTTGAATTGCCATCCCACAGGTTGAAACTGACCCAACAGGGTGTGGGTTTTCAAGGTGTCAAACTGTACAGTCTCTTGCCGGAAAATATTAAATTATTAAATAAAAAAAAATTTAATGTTCGAATTAAGGAAATTATCCTGTCCAATTGCTTTTATTCCATTGACGAGTACATTTCTAGGTCCTTGGACCATTTGTGAAATATTTCTTAGAGTGCGTCTGATATTGATTGATATTGATATTAATTTTGTATTTTTTTTGACGTTTTTGTATGATGTTGATCAGCAAATAAATGTTTTTATTTCTATTTCTTTCTTGCTCATCTCTTTTATTTGATATCGTTTCTGCTACAACACAAGCTTCTAAAGCCTTTTCTAGAGATTGATTTGTATCTTCCAGCAGTTTTCTTCTCATTTCATCATCTTTTATTCCTATCACTAGTACTGTGAGTATTATACCATCTTCTAAACTTCCCAATTCACAACGTTTTGCTTTGTTCTTTATTTCCGTTATGAATTCTTCTGCGGTTTCATCCATTTGTTTGTACGTAAAGAGCTTGTATCTTTCGTATACATTTTTCTTTGAAAAAAAGTAATTTTGAAATTTTGTTTTAAGTATTTCGTATTTGCTCGTACTTCATTATCACATTGAAAACTATTAAATATGTTAGCTTTAGGGTCTCGCAAGTGAAATAAAACCAACTCTGACCTCAATCAGGAACTATATTCGACTGCTTTTCGCAAGCTACAAGACACTATAACCCGAAATGGAGCTGCACCATGAAGAGAAGGATGTAAGAGTAAGCTCCCTCTCCGTAACATTGCCAAATACTTTTTCATCTTTCATTCCAACTGGTAGGAACGAACCTTCCATTATGAGTATAGAAATAGCTTCTTCTCCCATTAGGTATTTGAGCTGGGCGCATTTAACTTCATTGTTTTTCTTGTTAATTTCTGCTGTAATTAGTTAATTTCCGAACTTTTGGATCCATATTTTTCAATTTTCGGCGATGTTGTTCTTCACTGGCATTGGTTTTATGCGACTATCCTTTTCTTCTGATCAACTATTAATTCTTTAATTATAGATAAACTAATAAAAGAATAAAAATTCAAGAATAATCTTTGATTAACCCTTTCGCAGATATTGGTATACATACTTACCACTAACCTTACGTGCAACTAGTCAATTTTTAAAAACTCATTTCTAAGAAACTAATTATTCTCAAGACTAGAAATTTTATCAGGATTTAGATCAAAACTTAATCTTTATTTTCACCAGAAATGAATTTTCTACGAATTTTAGTTTTTTCTACAGAAACGAAACTACAATCTACTAATTGGTCAAGTTTTAAAAATTCACATCAAAACAACATGTCTCAACTTTGGCTTCCTCTAACTCAAAAACTAAGTAAGTTAACGTAAAATGTTTCAAATAAAAGTTATTCCTTATGTGACTGCGAATATCTTTTGTTATAAACATTTTTCCGTACAATCGATATTATTGAAGTTGTAGCCCAAAAACTGGAACAGCCTTAAACGGTATACCTCAACTTCGGCTTCCTCTACCTCAAAAACTAAACCAGTTAGGGAAAAATACTTTAAATAAGAGTTATTCCACATTCGATTCCGAACATATTTCGTCATAAAAAATTTTTCGTACAATTGATATTTATGGAGTTGTAGCCCAAGAACTGAAACAACCCCAAAACGGCATACCTTAACTTTGGCTTCCTATAACTCAAAAACTAAGTGAGTTAACGTAAAATGTTTCAAATAAAAGTTATTCCTTATTTGACTGCGAATATCTTTTGTTATAAATATTTTTTCGTACATTCGATATTTATGAAGTTGTAGGCCAAAAGCTGGAACAGTCTTAAACAGCATACCTCAACTTCGGCTTCCTCTACCTCAAAAACTAAACCAGTTAGGGAAAAATACTTTAAATAAGAGTTATTCCACATTCGATTCGGAACATATTTTGTCATAAAAAATTTTTCGTACAATTGATATTTATGGAAATGTAGCCCAAAAGCTGGAACAGCCCGAAAACGGCATACCTCAACTTCGGTTTCCTCTACCTCAAAAACTAAACCAGTTAGGGAAAAATACTTTAAATAAGAGTTATTCCACATTCGATTCCGAACATATTTTGTCATAAAAATTTTTTCGTACAATTGATATTTATGGAGTTGTAGCCCAAGAACTGAAACAACCCCAAAACGGCATACCTTAACTTTGGCTTCCTCTAACTTTAAAATTAAGCGAGTTAGCGAAAAATATTTTAAATAAAAGTTATTCCCTATTCAACTACGAACATCTTTTGTTATAAATTTTTTTTCATATAATCGATATTTATACAGGTATAGTCCAAAAACTGGAACAACCTCAAAACGGCATACCACAACTTTGGCTCCCTCTAACTCAAAAACTAAGCAAGTTAGCGAAAAATCTTTTTTCTCAGAAGAGAAAATATAAGTTAATGTCCTTGATTGTAAATTTTAAGCTTTCTAAAAATAAGGCTAGAGTTTAAAAAAAAATTTTCTATTTTTTTTTTATTTTCTGGAAAATTACGATTCTCGATTTAGAGTCTTCCTGTCATGATTAACCTCCCTCGTAAACCCGATTACCTGGGGGGCAGGTGGTTAGGGGATGTAGTCGCCGGAGGTGGTTCGCGATTTAAACTCTAGTTAACAGACAACGCGGCTCTGGGGGCACAGTGTTGCCTTCTAATTATAATTAGAGCGCGTGGATCGATACCGTCCTCGGTGTACGGCACTATTAATATGCGCCGCGACGCCCATCGTTTGCTCTTCGAAGCATCTCTTCCTACCAATTATCGAACGCGTCCACTGTAATCAAGAGCCACTTCGTCTCGAACGCCCTCAACTATGATTCTACAAGCGGAGGGACCGCAGAAAGTCAAAGCTCGCTTTGTGGCGTCTGAAGCTTTCAAACGTCGAGCTTCCAGCGTCAACGTTACCATCCTCCAACGTCTAAGGATGTTGTTGCATGTCCTCAATGAAGTATTATAACATCTTCAATGAAGTATTTTAACATCCTCAATAAAATATTTCAATGAAGTATTTCAACATCCTCTTCACTCTTACTAGACATAAAAGTAACATAATAAAGTTACTTTACAACCTTTTTTAGAAAACCTTTAAAATCCCAAATCGATACCTGAATTTATTTCCAGGAAGCTGATTTAGCAATAGCTCCAATGACGATAACATCAGAACGTGAGCGTGTGATAGACTTCAGTAAACCGTTTATGTCGTTGGGAATTTCGATCATGATAAAGAAACCGGTGAAACAAAAGCCCGGCGTGTTCAGCTTCCTGAACCCGTTGTCGAAGGAAATCTGGGTGTGTGTCATCTTCAGCTACATCGGGGTCAGCATAGTGCTGTTCACCGTATCGAGATTTTCGCCGTATGAATGGCGTCTTTTGCACCTGACGGGTGAACATCGAGACTCAGGCGTTCAACACGGTCATCATGGTTCTATGGCCAACGACTTCAGCATTCTGAACTCTCTGTGGTTTTCACTGGGGGCATTCATGCAGCAAGGATGCGATATATCTCCAAGATCTATTTCAGGTAACATCTAGATTTTTTTTTTGTTCGTAGTGTGTGTGATAGATGATCGAAAGAATTCACAGAAGTGAATTCGAACTTTCATAAATTTTATACTTTTGAAAATAAGACGATTTGATGATTTATGAAATTTGAAAAATTCAAAATGTAAAATTATCTATGTAAATGTGTTAAATGTAAAGTCAAACTCACCAGTTTTTTTTTTTTTTTTGCTAAAGCTCAAGTCAAGTCATATAGCTAACAAATCACTCTGTGTACGGTCGATAAATTGGGGTCAGTTGACACTCAAAATAGGTTTCCTGGTAAACTACGTTGTTATGGATTAGTAAACACAGAGTGATTGAGCTTACAAAAGAGAATTTTGTAAAACCAATTCCTTTGAAAAATACCACCACTTATTTTTATTTTTTTAAATTCCAACCTTCAAAATTTTTGGTCAATTTTAAAAAATCCTCCAGAATTTATTTATAAAAATTAAACAAAACTAATTTAAATGAGAATTAGCTTGTAAGTTGGCACTTCCGCCAAAAATTAACAAATGGAACAAATTGTCTTTTCATTTTTAGCGAAAAAGATCAAAATTCGGCGAATTTTTAATAAATCAAGATCAATTTTTAACGAATTTTGCCGAATTTTGTAAAACTACTGCAAATTATGGCGAACATTTAATGAATTTTGAAAAATTTTATTACACTAATACAAATTCTAACGAATTTTTAATAAATTAAGATCAATTTTTAACGAATTTGAACAAATTTTATGAAAATAATACGAATCATGACGAACTTTTAACGAATTTGGACGAATTTTACTAAAATGTCTAAAATTCTGACCAATTTTTAACGAATTTAGAAGAATTTTGTTAAACTAATACAAATTCTGAAGAACTTTTAAGAAATCAAGATCAATTTTTAACGAATTTTGCCGAAGTTGGTAAAACTACTGCAAATTATGGCGAATATTTAATGAATTTTGAAGAATTTTGTTACACTAATACAAATTCTAACGAATTTTTAATAAATTAAAATCAATTTTTAACAAATTTGAACAAATGTTATGAAAATAACACGAATCATGACGAACTTTTAACGAATTTGGACGAATTTTACTAAAATGTCTAAAATTCTGACCAATTTTTAACGAATTTAGAAGAATTTTGTTAAACTAATACAAATTCTGACGAACTTTTAATAAATCAAGATCAATTTTTGACGAATTTGGATGAATTTTGTAAAACTAATGCAAATTATGGCGAACTTTTAACGAATTTGGTCGAATTTTACTAAAATGTCTAAAATTCTGAGCAATTTTGAACGAATTTGGAAGAATTTTGTTAAAGTAATACAAATTCTGACAAATTTTTAAAAAATCAAGATTAATTTTTAACGAATTTGGACGAATTTTGTAAAACTAATGCAAATTATGGCGAACTTTTAAAGAATTTGGTCGAATTTTACTAAAATGTCTAAAAATCTGACCAATTTTGAACGAATTTGGAAGAATTTTGTTAAAGTAATACAAATTCTGACAAATTTTTAAAAAATCAAGGTCAATTTTTAACGAATTTGGACGAATTTTGTAAAACTAATGCAAATTATGGCGAACTTTTAATGAATTTTGAAGAATTTTGTTACACTAATACAAATTCTAACGAATTTTTAATAAATTAAAATCAATTTTTAACGAATTTGAACAAATGTTATGAAAATAACACGAATCATGACGAACTTTTAACGAATTTGGACGAATTTTACTAAAATGTCTAAAATTCTGACCAATTTTTAACGAATTTAGAAGAATTTTGTTAAAGTAATACAAATTCTGACAAATTTATTATTAATTTATTTATTAGTATTTATGATTTTTTTTTCGTTTTTTTGGATAATAATTAGGAAAAATTGAACTTATTTATTAGAAAATAGAATGTTTTAGGTTTAAATTGGTACAAAAATTATTATTTTATATCAAAAAATAAAGTCTCTATGATTTTTTAAAGTTGATCGAAATTTTTGAAAAAGTTAGGTTATGAACTGTCAAAATTGTTAATCAACTTTAAGAATTTTTTTAATTTTTTGGGTAATATTTAGAGAAAATTTGATTTTTTTGTTATAAAAGAAAATATTTTAATTTTCAATTAGTGTAAATTTCATTTCTTAATTGTAAAAAATAAAGTCTCCACGATTTTTTAAAATTGGTTCAATTTTTTAAAAAAGTTGGGTTATGAACTGTCAAAAATTTTAGTCATCTTTGTGAATTTTTTTAATTTTTTGGGTACTAATTAGGTAAAATCTGACATTGTCATTTGAAAATAGAATATTTTAGCTTTCAATTAATACAAATTTCATTTCTTAATTTTCAAAAATAAAGTCTCCACGGTTTTTTAAATTTGGATCAATTTTTTAAAAAAGTTAGGTTATGACTTGTCAAAAATTTTAATCATCTTTGTGAATTTTTTTAATTTTTTGGGTAATAAATAGGAAAAATTTAACTTATTTATTAGAAAATAGAATGTTTTAGGTTTAAATTGGTACAAAAATTATTATTTTATATCAAAAAATAAAGTCTCTATGATTTTTTAAAATTGATCGAAATTTTTGAAAAAGTTAGGTTATGAACTGTCAAAATTGTTAATCAACTTTAAGAATTTTTTTAATTTTTTGGGTAATATTTAGAGAAAATTTGATTTTTTTGTTATAAAAGAAAATATTTTAATTTTCAATTAGTGCAAATTTCATTTCTTAATTGTAAAAAATAAAGTCTCCACGATTTTTTAAAATTGGTTCAATTTTTTAAAAAAGTTGGGTTATGAACTGTCAAAAATTTTAGTCATACTTATGAATTTTTTTAATTTTTTGGGTGATATTTAGAACAAATTTGATTTTTTTATTACAAAATATAATATTTTAACTTTCAATTAATACAAATTCCATTTCTTAATTGTAAAAAATAAAGTCTTCACGATTTTTTTAAGTTAGATCAATTTTTTAAAAAAGTGGGGTTATGAACTGTCAAAAATTTTAGTCATCTTTGTGAATTTTTTTAATTTTTTAGGTACTAATTAGGTAAAATCTGACATTGTTATTTGAAAATAGAATATTTTAGCTTTCAATTGATGCAAATTCCATGTTTTAATTTTAAAAAATTAAGTCTCCACGATTTTTTAAATTTGGATCAATTTTTTAAAAAAGTTAGGTTATGAACTGTCAAAAATTTTAGTCATCTTTGTGAATTTTTTTAATTTTTTGGGTAATAAATAGGAAAAATTTAACTTTTTTATTTGAAAATAGAATATTTTAGCTTTCAAGTAGGGCAAATTCTATGTTTTAATTTAAAAAAATAAAATGTCTACGATTTTTTAAAGTTGGACAAAATTTTAAAAAAGTAAGGTTAACACCTGTCAAAAATTTTTCCTAACTTTAAGAATTTTTTTAAATTTTTTGGTAAATATTTAGAGAAAATTTAACTTTTTTATTTGAAAATAGAATATTTTAGCTTTCAATTAATACAAATTCCGTTTCTTAATTTAAAAAAATAAAGTCTCTGTGATTTTTTAAAGTTGGATCAATTTTTAAAAAAAGTGGAGTTATGAACTGTCAAAAATTTTAGTCATTTTTGTAAATTTTTTTAATTTTTTTGGTAACAATTGGAATAAATCGGTCTTTTTTAATTTAAAACAGAATCTTTTAAGTTCACTTTGGTGAAAAAATCATTTCTTAATCTTTAAAAATAAAGTCTGGGTGATTTTTTAAAGTTGGACAATTTTTTAAAAAAGTTAGGTTAATTACCCATCAAAAATTTTTGTCAATTTAAAATTTTTTTTTAATTTTTTTGGTAATAATTACAACAAATCGGTCTTTCTTGAATTAAAATAGCATCTTTTAAGTACAAATTAAAATAAAAATTATTTCTTAATTTCTGTAAATAAAGACGGGGCGATTTTTTAAAGTTGAGGTAATTTTTTAAAAAAGTTAGGTTAGTTACCTGTCAAAAATTTTTATCAACCTTAAGAATTTTTTTAATTTTTTTGATAACAATTAGAATAAATCTGTTTTTTAGATATTTTCAAACTTTTACCAAAGAATTTAAAAAATTTTTAAAAACATCAAAGAATTTCGAACGAAAACCTTCAAAATTAATTTTAAAAAATCACTCAGAATTTATTTATAAAAATTAAAGAAAACCAAATTAAAAGAAGATAGATTAAAATGTGTATTTTTATTTAAAACCATCAAATTTATTCTACTTGTTGCCAAAAAAATTTAAAAAAATTCACAAATACATCGAAAAATTTGAACCTTTAAAATTTTTAGTCAATTTTAAAAAATCCCCCAAAGTTTATTTATGAAAATTAAACAAAATTAATTTAAATGAGAATAGATTAAAATATCTATTTTTTATTAAAACAAATTTGTTCTAACTTTTACCAAAAAATTAAAAAAAAATTTTAAAAACATCAAAGAATTTCGAACGAAAACCTTCAAAATCAATTTTAAAAAATCACTCAGAATTTATTTATAAAAATTAAAGAAAACCAAATTAAGAGAAGATAGATTAAAATATGTATTTTTATTTAAAATGATTAAATTTATTCTACTTGTTGGCAAAAAATTTAAAAAAATTCTCAAATACATCGAAAAATTTGAACCTTTAAAATTTTTAGTCAATTTTAAAAAATCCCCCAAAGTTTATTTATGAAAATTAAACAAAACTAATTTAAATGAGAATAGATTAAAATATTTATTTTTTATTAAAACAGTTAAATTTTTTTAAACTTTTACCAAAAAATTTTAAAAAATTTTTAAAAACATCAAAGAATTTCGAACGAAAACCTTCAAAATTAATTTTAAAAAATCACTCAGAATTTATTTATAAAAATTAGAGAAAACCAAATTAAAAAAAGATAGATTAAAATATGTATTTTTATTTAAAACCATCAAATTTATTCTACTTGTTGCCAAAAAATTTAAAAAAATTCACAAATACATCGAAAAATTTTGAACCTTTAAAATTTTTAGTCAATTTTAAAAAATCCCCCAAAGTTTATTTATGAAAATTAAACAAAACTAATTTAAATGAGAATAAATTAAAATATTTATTTTTTATTAAAACGGTTAACTTTTTTCAAACTTTTACCAAAAAATTAAAAAAAATTTTTAAAAACATCAAAGAATTTCGAACGAAAACCTTGAAAATCAATTTTAAAAAATCACTCAGAATTTATTTATAGAAATTAAAGAAAACCAAATTAAGAGAAGATAGATTAAAATATGTATTTTTATTTAAAATGATTAAATTTATTCTACTTGTTGGCAAAAAATTTAAAAAAATTCTCAAATACATCGAAAAATTTGAACCTTTAAAATTTTTAGTCAATTTTAAAAAATCCCCCAAAGTTTATTTATGAAAATTAAACAAAACTAATTTAAATGATAATAGATTAAAATATCTATTTTTTATTAAAACAGTTAAATTTTTTCAAACTTTTACCAAAAAATTTAAAAAAATTTTAAAAAACATTAAAGAATTTCGAACGAAAACTTTCAAAATTAATTTTAAAAAATCACTCAGAATTTATTTATAAAAATTAAAGAAAACCAAATTAAGAGAAGATAGATTAAAATATATATTTTTATTTAAAACCATCAAATTTATTCTACTTGTTGCCAAAAAATTTAAAAAAATTCTCAAATACATCGAAAAATGTTAACCTTTAAAATTTTTAGTCAATTTTAAAAAATCCCCCAAAGTTTATTTATGAAAATTAAACAAAACTAATTTAAATGAGAATAAATTAAAATATCTATTTTTTATTAAAACGGTTAAATTTTTTCAAACTTTTACCAAAAAATTAAAAAAAATTTTTAAAAACATCAAAGAATTTCGAACGAAAACCTTCAAAATTAATTTTAAAAAATCACTCAGAATTTATTTATAAAAATTTAAAAAAACCAAATTAAGAGAAGATAGATTAAAATATGTATTTTTATTTAAAATGATTAAATTTATTCTACTTGTTGCCAAAAAATTTAAAAAAATTCTCAAATATATCGAAAAATTTGAACCTTTAAAATTTTTAGTCAATTTTAAAAAATCCCCCAAAGTTTATTTATGAAAATTAAACAAAAGTAATTTAAATGAGAATAGATTAAAATATCTACTTTTTATTAAAACGGTTAAATTTTTTCAAACTTTTACCAAAAAATTTAAAAAAATTTTTAAAAACATCTAAGAATTTCGAACGAAAACTGTCAAAATTAATTTTAAAAAATCACTCAGAATTTATTTATAAAATTAAAGAAAACCAAATTAAAAGAAGATAGATTAAAATATGTATTTTTATTTAAAACCATCAAATTTGTTCTACTTGTTGCCAAAAAATTTAAAAAAATTCTCAAATACATCGAAAAATTTAAACCTTTAAAATTTTTAGTCAATTTTAAAAAATCCCCAAAAGTTTATTTATAAAAATTAAACAAAATTAATTTAAATGAGAATAGATTAAAATATCTATTTTTTATTAAAACGGTTAAATTTTTTCAAACTTTTACCAAAAAATTTTAAAACATTTTTAAAAACATCAAAGAATTTCGAACGAAAACCTTCAAAATTAATTTTAAAAAATCACTCAGAATTTATTTATAAAATTAAAGAAAACCAAATTAAAAGAAGATAGATTAAAATGTGTATTTTTATTTAAAACCATCAAATTTATTCTACTTGTTGCCAAAAAAATTTAAAAAAATTCACAAATACATCGAAAAATTTGAACCTTTAAAATTTTTAGTCAATTTTAAAAAATCCCCCAAAGTTTATTTATGAAAATTAAACAAAACTAATTTAAATGAGAATAGATTAAAATATCTATTTTTTATTAAAACGGTTAAATTTTTTCAAACTTTTACCAAAAAATTTTAAAAAATTTTTAAAAACATCAAAAAATTTCGAACGAAAACCTTCAAAATTAATTTTAAAAAATCACTCAGAATTAATTTATAGAAATTAAAGAAAACCAAATTAAGAGAAGATAGATTAAAATATATATTTTTATTTAAAACCATCAAATTTATTCTATTTGTTGCCAAAAAATTTAAAAAAATTCACAAATACATCGAAAAATTTTGAACCTTTAAAATTTTTAGTCAATTTTAAAAAATCCCTCAGGGTTTATTTATAAAAATTAAACAAAACTAATTTAAATGAGAATAGATTAAAATATCTATTTTTTATTAAAACGGTTAAATTTTTTCAAACTTTTACCAAAAAATTTAAAAAAATTTTCAAAAACATCAAAGAATTTCGACCGAATCTAACCTTCAAAATGTTGGTCAATTTTAAAAAATCACCCAGAATTTATTTATAGAAATTAAAGAAAACCAAATTAAGCGAAGATAGATTAAAATATCTATTTTTTATTAAAACAGTTAGATTTGTTCTAACTTTTGCCAAAAATTTAAAAAAAATTCTCAAAGTTGATAAAAAATTTTGACACTTTAACCTAACTTTTTTTTTTAAAAATTACCAAATTTTAAAAAATCACCCAGACTTTATTTATGGGAATTAAGAAATGATTTTTATTTTAAATTAAACTTAAAACATTCTAATTTGATTTTAAAAACGCAAATTTGTTCTACTTGTTGCCAAAAAATTAAAAAAAATTCTCAAATACATCGAAAAATTTGAACCTTTAAAATTTTTTGTCAATTTTAAAAAATCCCCCGAAGTTTATTTATAAAAATTAAACAAAACTAATTTAAATGATAATAGATTAAAATATCTATTTTTTATTAAAACGGTTAATTTTTTCAAACTTTTACCAAAAAATTAAAAAAAAATTTTTAAAATATTGAAGAATTTCGAATGTTAACCTTCAAAATTTTTAGGCAATTTTAAAAAATCACATTAAAATGTTATAGGAAGGATAGTAGGTTCTGTATGGTGGTTCTTCACCCTCATTTTAATCTCATCCTACACTGCAAATCTCGCGGCATTTCTCACAGTAGAAAGAATGGTCGCTCCGATCAATTCTCCGGAGGATTTGGCCTCACAAACGGAGGTACAATACGGCACGTTGCTACACGGAGCCACATGGGATTTCTTCAAGGTAAGTAGAAATTGCAGAAGTAAATTGGAAACGATGGGACCTGATCGGGTCCTAAATATCCATCGGGGCTGATTGTCTCTCTATTTGGATCGGTTTATAAGGTGTAAACACCTGTGTGTAAAAATTTCTTTCAATTTGTCTTTGTCTTTCACTCCTTTCCTTCACACCTTTCCTTATTTATTTTTTAAGAGATATCTTGACGAAAACTTTTAATAAATTTACTCCGTATCAGATGTAGTAGAACAGATTCACTCAAATATTAACCCAAATTACCTCAGTAATGGAGAGAGTTTTCGTATTATGTGGGTAAAGCGGACGGTTCGGAGGTAATTCTGTATAAATGGGTTTGCGGGAACTGTTGAATTATAACGATAGGTAAAGGATGATTTCAAAACGTGAGGATATCAATTATAAATGAATCTTACTCATTTCTATTTATAATATAACAATAAAAAAGAGCTTTTTTAAATTTAAAATAAATTCAAATAGAAAACTTTTCTCTACTCTAGAGTATGACCTAGTTCTCTCACATTTGTTACTCAAGCGAACCTGTACACCGTCCGAATTTCAATCCCTTAAATATTAAGGGAACCCCGCATCAGCTATTCCAAATCAATTTGTCCCAGTCCGCACATTCCATTTTCTTGGCGCGCCATAAAGCGGCGCCGTTCGCATATTCACACGAAGGGCGACATCGTTCATCAAATTTGCAACTTTGCAACCGTCCCTTGTGTTTGTGTTGCAGCGGTCTCAAATCACACTGTACTCGAAGATGTGGGAATATATGAACTCGCGGAAGAAGGTCTTCGTCAGCTCTTACGACGAGGGTATTCGGCGCGTTAGAACATCGAAGGGTAAATATGCACTACTTATTGAATCACCAAAGAACGACTATATTAACGAAAGAGAACCGTGCGATACTATGAAGGTTGGTAGGAATTTAGATGCTAAAGGATTTGGAGTTGCCACACCACTTGGTTCTCCTCTTAGGTATGTCACTACTAAAAATTTGTTTGGATGCATAAAATAAGGGGGATTTTTAATTTTATGGTTATAGAGATGCAGTAAATTTGGCTGTTCTCAGCTTGAAGGAAAATGGAGAATTGACGAAATTGATGAATAAATGGTGGTATGATCGAACAGAATGTAAACATGATAAACAGGTAAGATGTTTATTTTTATATTGTTAAAGTATTTTTTTATAGTAATTTTAATAACTGAGGTTATAAGGTTTTATTTACATCAGATTGATTTTTACACTACTATCGCTGCCAAAAGCCAAGTCAGTTATGTTTCTGATGCTTGCACTTCGAAAGTTTCCGTCGAAAAAAAATCGAGGTAAAGACTGTTATAATGGGCAATCATTTTTGTCTAACCTGGCTAAAATTCAAAATCATAGCTCACGCCATTTAGAAAATATCCCGAGTTAAATGAAAAAATGACCGGTTTTTTTGATCACTCTGCAGAAAACTTTGGAAGTTTCTTTCTCAGAAATATGTATGGAAAGTAACATCGTTCAAATGGCCACCGCGACTTCGCTTGGTGGTGGGCATACAAGAAGCCCAATTGTCAATGATTCTATAGCACAAAATCGGGCTGTATTTCATCGATGACGTATGTTGACTTTAAGGTCATCAGTGCTTTGTGGTTGATTTACGTAGAGATGCGAATTAAGAACACCCTACAAGAAATAGTCTTTTGGGGTTAAATCGCACGATCTTGGTGGCCAGTTAATGTCGCCTCCGCGCAAAATAACCATTCCTCCGAAGCGGTCGTGCAGAAGATCCATTGGACCCATCTTGTGTGGCTCGTAGCACCGCCCTGTTGAAACCACATATCCTCGACATCCATATTGTCGATTTCAGGCCAGAAAAAGTTGGTTATCATGGATCTGTATCGTTCGCTGTTTACACCATCGTGATTCTCGAAGAAGTACATCCTGATGACGGCTCCGGTTCAAAATCCGACCCAAACAGTTACCTTTGCTGGGTTCATTGCAACCTGGTGGACTTCACATATCCTCAACATCCACATCGTCGATTTCAGACCAGAAAAAGTTGGTTATCATGGATCTGTATCGTTCGCTGTTTACACCATCGTGATTCTCAAAGAAGTACATCCTGATGACGCCTCCGATCCTAAATCCATTCCAAACAGTTACCTTTGCTGGGTTCATTGCAACCTGGTGGACTTCACATATCCTCAACATCCACATCGTCGATTTCAGACCAGAAAAAGTTGGTTATCATGGATCTGTATCGTTCGCTGTTTACACCATCGTGATTCTCGAAGAAGTACAGCCCGATGAGGCCTCCGGTCCAAAATCCATTCCAATTACCCTTGCTGGGTGCATTGCAACCTGGTGGACTTCCTGTGGATTGTTCTCGGCGTAATAACGGCAATTCTGCTTGTTGACATTGCCATTTATCCAAAAATGTACCTCATTGCTGAAGATGATTTTTCGACCAAAACCGGGGTCGACTTCCAACTCCAAGATTTAAACATCGTCGTGGCTTAAGGTTTTTGAAAATCACTGGAGAAAACTTATCAGCTAACCCAGATGTAGTAGACCCTTTTAAAGAGGATCTAAAAGGTATTATTGAAGAGCATGACCTAAATCGGCATCAGATTTATAATGCTGATGAAACAGGATTGAATTGGCGCTTATTTCCTGACAAAACTTCATTAGCAGAAAGAACTGCTCCTGGACTAAAATTTTCTAAGCAACGACTGACGTTTATGGGTTGTGTAAATGCTTCTGGCTCACATAAGCTGAAACCCCTAGTGATAGGGAAATCCAAAGATCAAAGATGTTTTAGAAATTTTAAAAACCCATTGCTGTACAAAAGCACTAAGAAGGTCTGGATGACCGGGAACCTCTTTAAGCCCGGTTCACATTATTCCAGTAGTATTCCAGTATAGTGATCGAAACCAGTGCTGGAATGCTACTGGAATACTGTGAACCCTCACTGAAATAAACTGGAATGCACTCATTCCAGTGAGCAATCCAGTCCAGTGACTGGATTGACGGTCTACTTTTTCAATCCAGCTCGCCCATTCCAGCACCACTGGAATACTGTAGACAGCTAATCTAGTGCTGGAATCCATGCGTGAACATGTATACGATCCAGTCTAGCACTGGACTGGATTGACTAACTGGATTACTAGACTGGAATAATGTGAACGATATGATCCAGTCTAGCACTGGACTGGATTGACTAGCTGGATTACTGGACTGGAATAATGTAAACCGGGCTTAAAACCTAATCAGCAAAGATACGGCGCTGTCTATGGTCGTTTATTTTGAGCTCCTTTGTCAGCTGGATCTTGTACGGATGCATACCCAAATCCAGATGGAAGATTCGGCGAAGTTTCCGAAAGGTCCGTTGCTCGAAGCGATGAATGATTTTCATAATAAGTTTTAATGATTTGCACATATTAATCGCACCTGAATTGGTTCATGATGATTTGTGAAGATACACTGTCTACCACAAACAACCTGACCTCCATGAGCTATCAAAGATCGAGCTTCCTTATTGGTGGACCAAAGGGTGGGGCCAAAAAATATCACGTAAAGACGTGATATTTTTTTCTTTCTCAAGAATTCCATCTATTTTCGTTTAAAAATTCAATTTCGGAAATAGATCGAGTTTATAGAAGTAGCCAAATACAGAAAATATTTTTTTATTATTATTTAACAATAGAGAAATGAATATATTCTTAGGAATTGAGATAGTTTACATTCTTACGTATCATCCGGTGGCAATTTCATTAACATGCGACCAGCAATTCTCTAGATGGACTATTTCTGGGATGAGGATTTAGTAAATAGATGAGGCTCAATCCTGCAACAAGTCAAAATTTTTTTCCTTCAGTGGTTTCTCAGAAAAAAAAAATCCAAAGCTTAAATTCTCCGCGAAGCAGTCAAAAACCGACCCTTTTTTCATTTAATTCACGATATTTCCTAAACCGTGTGACCTACGATTTTCAAATTTGGCTATGTTACGCAGAGATGATCACCAACCATGACAGTTTTTACCACGATTTTTTTGACAAAAGCTTTTAGAGTAGGAGCACCTCAAACTTGATTGACTTGACTTTTGGGTTTTGAAGACGTCCCAAAGTCTTCAATTTATCAACTGGGTTTTTTTCTATAGGAATGTTTGAAGTACCATGTAAAAGCTCAAAAGCTCATAATTTAGACATTCTTCAAAAATGCCAAGGAAATGATTTGATACTCCAAAGTTTTCAATTTAAAGACACCCCAAAGTCTTTAATTTGTCAGTTGGGTTTTCTTTTCTATAAAAATGTTTAAAGAATCATGTAAGAGCTCACAAACTTCATAATTTATACTTTTTTGAAAAATACTAAGGAAATGATTTGATAAAGATAGTCGAAATAACATCCAACGTGACGAATCAACTATTTCTGGGATTGAATTTTTGAGCAAAAGTAGACGGAATTTTTGGAAAAGAAAAAAATGTCTCGTTATAGTAAACAGATGAGGCTTAATCCTACAAGAGGTCGTTTTTTTTCCTTCAAATTTTTTTCCTTCAGCGGTTTCTCAGAAAAAAAATCCCAAAGCTTAAATTCTCCGCGAAGCAGTTAAGAAAACGGATCTTTTTTCATTTAACTGGTGATATTTCCTAAACCACGTAACCTACGATTTTGTAATTTGACTATCTTATGCAAAAATGATTACCAACCATGACAGTCTTTACCCCGACTTTTTTGACAAAAATTTTCGGAGTACGAGCACTCCAAACTTGATTGACTTGACTTTTGGCATCGATAGTAGGATATTTAACAAAGTCATTTTGGATTTTGAAGACGTCTAAAGTCTTCAATTTCTCAATTGAGGTTTTTCTTCTATAGGAATGTTTGAAGAATCATGTAAAAGCTCACAAGCTTCATAATTTAGAATTTAGACATTCCTCAAAAATGCCAAGGAAATGATTTGATACCCCAAAGTCTCCAATTTAAAGACACTAAAAAGTCTTCAATTTGTCAATTTATCAATTGGATTTTCTTTTCTATAAGAATGTTTGAGGAATCATGTAAAAGCTCACAAGTTTCATAATTTAGACATTCTTCAAAAATGCCAGGGAAATGATTTGATACTCCAAAGTCTCCAATTTAAAGACACTCCAAAGTCTTCAATTTGTTAATTGGTTTTTTTTCTATAGGAACGTTTGAAGAATCATGTAAAAACTCACAAGCTTCATAATTTCGACCTTTTTGAAAAATGCCAAAGAATTTATTTGATAAAAATAGTCGAAATAACATCCAACGTAACGAATCAACTATTTCTGGGATTGAATTTTTGAGCAAAAGTAAACAGAATTTTTGGAAAAGAAAAAAATGTCTCGTTATAGTAAACAGATGAGGCTCAATCCTACAAGAGGTCGTTTTTGTTCCTTCAAATTTCTTTCCTTCAGCGGTTTCTCAGAAAAAAAAATCCCAAAGCTTAAACTCTCCGCGAAGCAGTTAAAAAAACGGATCTTTTTTCATTTAACTGGCGATATTTCCTAAACCACGTAACCTACGATTTTGTAATTTGACTATCTTATGCAAAAATGATTACCAACCATGACAGTCTTTACCCCGACTTTTTTGACAAAAATTTTCGGAGTACGAGCACTCCAAACTTGATTGACTTGACTTTTGGCATCGATAGTAGGATATTTAATAAAGTCATTTTGAATTTTGAAGACGCCTAAAGTCTTCAATTTCTCAATTGAGGTTTTTCTTCTATAGGAATGTTTGAAGAATCATGTAAAAGCTCACAAGCTTCATAATTGAGAATTTAGACATTCCTAAAAAATGCCAAGGAAATGATTTGATACCCCAAAGTCTTCAATTTAAAGACACTCTAAAGTCTTTAATTCGTCAATTGGGTTTTCTTTTCTATAGGAATGTTTGAAGAATCATGTAAAATAAAAGCTCACAAGCTTCATAATTTAGATATTCTTCAAAAATTCCAAGGAAAGGATTTCATACCCCAAAGTTTCAATTTAAAGACATTCCAAAGTCTTCAATTTGTCAACTGAGTTTTTTTTTCTATAAGAATGTTTGAAGAATCACGTAAAAGCTCACAAGCTTCATAATTTAGACATTCTTCAAAAATGCCAAGGAAACGATTTGATACCTCAAAGTCTTCAATTTAAAAACACGCCAAAATCTTCAATTTGTCAATTGGGGTTTCTTTTCTATAGGAGCGTTTAAAAATGATGTAAAATAAAAGCTCACAAGCTTCATAATTTAGATATTCTTCAAAAATGCCAAGGAAATGATTTGATACCTCAAAGTCTTCAATTTAAAGACATTCCAAAATCTTCAATTTGTCAATTGGGTTTTCTTTTCTATAGGAGTGTTTGAAGAATCATGTAAAATAAAAGCTCACAAGCTTCATAATTTAGACGTTTTTCAAAAATGCCATAAAAATGATTTGATCCTCCTAAATTTTCAATTTAAAGACACTCCAAAGTTTTCAATTTGTCAACTGAGTTTTTGTTTCTATAGGAGTGTTTAAAAAATGATGTAAAATAAAAGCTCACAAGCTTCATAATTTAGACATTCTTCAAAAATGCCAAGGAAATGATTTGATCCTCCAAAATTTTCAATTTAAAGACACTCCAAAGTTTTCAATTTGTCAACTGAGTTTTTTTTCTATAGGAATGTTTGAAGAATCATGTAAAATAAAATCGCACAAGCTTCATAATTTAGACATTCTTCAAAAATGCCAGGGAAATGATTTGATCCTCCAAAATTTTCAATTTAAAGACACTCCAAAGTTTTCAATTTGTCAACTGAGTTTTTTTTCTATAGGAATGTTTGAAGAATCATGTAAAATAAAATCTCACAAGCTTCATAATTTAGACATTCTTCAAAAATGCCAAGGATATGATTTGATACCTCAAAGTCTTTAGTTTAAAGATATCCCACTCTTCAATTTGTTAACTGGTTTTTTTTCAGTTATATATAAGAAATGTTTGAAGAGTCGTCTAAAAGCCCACAAACTTTATAATTTAGACATTTTACAAAAATGCCAAAAGAATGATTTGATACCCCAAAGTCTTGAATATATTAATTGTTTTTTTTTTTCATCAGAAATGTTTGAAAAGTCGTATAGAAGCTCACAAGATCTATATTTTAGACATTCTTGAAAAATACCAAAGAAATGATTTGATAAAAATAATCGAAATAGCATCCAATGTGACGAATATGAAGTTTTATCTTCCATATACACTTCGATACACATCATAAATGGCATAGTGTAAGATTCATTCCAATGTGAATACAATCTTGTTTTCGTGCAAACTTTTTATGTAAAACTAATTTTAAAATCCTACTTATTTTCACTTTGTTTTATTACATAGTAGATAAACTCACAGTCAGTAGAAGCTATTACGTCGTGACGTGTCAGATCCTTTAGCGTCATCGAGTCTCGTGGATCTAATCTATGTCGCGATCTGCCGCGAGCAATTTGGCCCCGAATTATAATTTCATTTTAATTTGCGCCACCCGACCGCGTCTAATTGCGAAGTTTACACACCAGTTGAATAATTCTCCATTTCACAGTCCCATGACGTCTAACCTCGACGTCTACCTCAACGTGTATCTCAACGTCTATCTCAACGACTATCTCAACGTCTATCTCAACGTCCAAGTTTCATAATGTATCCAGATCGAGAACTACGTCGAATCTCCCCGGGAAAATATCGCATTTTACAAAAGCCTCGACGTTCCCTTCAATCTACCCTCATCACGACCTTTATTTGTTGCAGGACGCCTCAAGGAACGAGCTGTCCCTTAGCAACGTCGCGGGCATTTTTTACATCCTGATCGGGGGGCTCCTCATAGCGTTGGCGGTGGCCCTGATCGAATTTTGCTACAAGTCTCACATGGAAGCGGTTCGTGCCAAGATTCCGCTGGGCGATGCCATGAAAGCCAAGGCCCGTTTGACGATAGGCGTCGGCCGGGATATCGACAACGGGAGGGTAATACCTTTATTCAAATTTACGCTCCCATTTCGGAAGGGCGGTGCCTTATTGGCGGGGGAACCGTATATTTCCCGATATTGTAGTGGGAATAAAGAAATAAGGTGCCGCTTCTAGAATAAATAAATAAAAACACGTCTTATCTTAAAAGAATCTGCATGGTTTATTTTCCCATTAAAATCCTAATAGAAAAAAAAATAAAAATATAAAACATACTGTCATAAAAAAATATAAAAATATACAATATAAATTAGGAATACAAATTATGCCCATATACGAGTACATCTCTTACAAGGAGTTTTAAATATTGCAGATACAAAAATACATTGGGATTTTTCCTTTTTATTTTTTTTATTTTGCATTTGTAATTCAACTTCACTCACTTTTCGATTTGAAAAATCTCGTTTAGCTAAATCATCAGATTCAATCGCTGTATCCGCTTGATTAGATAATTTTGTAGACTCTTCTTGTGTAATACATGGAATATAACTCGATTGGTTAATTACCTTTAAATGTTTTAAAGCTTTCGGTGGTAAAGGTTCCAATCGCATACTTTTTAATATAGGTGAGTGGTCTAAATGTACTAATCCGGGGATATAATTGGCGATTAATCTTCTATAATAATCTAAATCAGCAATTGGGTTACCGGCAAAAGTTAAATTCCTCAATTTTTTAAGGTGGCGTAATTTAGCTAATTCATCTATAGTTGAGATGTTATTTCCATGAAAATATACTATGGCTAGATTGCAAAATTTTAAAATTATTGAATCAACTGTAGTCAGGCGATTAAAAGACACATCTAAAAGGGTGAGAAGTGCACTATTTTCTAAGACACCAGCCACAAAAACATCCAATCCTTTTAAGCTTGGTAATTGGTTATTGTTCAACCAAATACCTTTAGTTAGAAACTTTTTTTTAATGTTACTTCGTTCGGGTGGTTCTCCTAAACGTCCAGTTCGAGCATGTTGACATCCAACCGGTTTTAATTCTTTATACCGATGAAAAGAAAAATCTGCAGGTAGTGAAGTATCCATAATAAAAAGTTCATTATCTATTATTTTTTGTGGCTTTGAGAAATTAGACTTTTTTAGGTCTGGATTTTTAACAGCCATTTTATAACGTAATTGTCAATTATGACATTATTATATATAATAGTCATAGCTACCAAACATCAAATTAATTAAAATTAGATTTTTTTAAGTTTTTTTTCTTAAGTAAAAAAGTATCAAAATTTTTTCCAACTTTGAAAATTTTTTTAATTTTTTTGACAACACTTGGAATAAAATGACCTTTTTGAATTAAAATTAGAACATTATAAGTTTCATTTAGAAAAAAAATCAAATCAAAATAGTTAAAAATGAATTTTTGATGAATTTTTTAAAAAATGGTTAATTTTCTAACCTAAAAATTTTTTTACCAAATTTGAAATTTTTTTTTATTTTTTTGACAACATTTGGAATAAAACGACCTCCTTTAATTAAAATTAGAATGTTTTAAGTTTCATTTAAAAAAAGAATCAAATCAAAATATTTAAAAATGAATTTTTTAAAAATGGTTAATTTTCTAACTTAAAAAATTTTTTCCAACTTTGAAAATTTTTTTAATTTTTTTGGCAACACTCGGAATAAAACGGTCTTTTTTAATTAAAATTAGAATGTTTTTAGTTTCATTTAGAAAAAAAATCAAATGAAAATCTTTAAAAATGAATTTTTGATGATTTTTTTTAAAAATGGTTAATTTTCTAACCTAAAAATTTTTTTACCAACTTTGAAAATTTTTTTAATTTTTTTGACAACACTTGGAATAAAACGGTCTTTTTTAATTAAAATTAGAATCTTTTAGGTTTCATTTAGAAAAAGGATCAAATCAAAATGGTTAAAAATGAATTTTTTATGAATTTTTAAAATTTTGTCTGAAGTTAAAAAGTAAAAAAATTTTACCAACTTTGAAAATTTTTTTAATTTTTTTGGTAAAATTTGAAACAAAACGGTTTTATTAAATGGAAACTAGAATGTTTTCAGTTTCGTTTAGAAAAGGAAGCAGATCAAAATCTTTAAAATCCTATTTTTTGCGAATTTTTAAAAAATTATTGATTTTGTAACCTAAAAAATGTCTTGTTTATTTTAAATTTTTTTTAAATTTTTTTGATAAAATTTATCAAAAATCTACCGTTTTTAAATTAAAACAGACTGTTTTAGCTTTCATTCAAAACAAAAATCATCTTTCTATTTTTCAAAATAATGTCTGGGTGATTTTTTAAAAATTAATCGAATTTTTAAAAAATTTAGGTTAGTGTCAAAAAATTTTTACCAACTTTAAAATTTTCTTTAATTTTTTTGGTAAAATTTGGAACAAAACGGTCTTATTAAATGAAAACTAGAATGTTTTCAGTTTCATTTAGAAAAGGAAGCAGATTAAAATCTTTAAAATTCAATTTTTGACGAATTTTTAAAAAATGATTAATTTTTTAACTTAAAAATTTTTTTGCCAAGTTTAAAAATTTTTTTAATTTTTTTGATAAAATTTAAAACAAAACAGTCTTCTTAAATTAAAACTAGAATAGTTTTTGTTTCATATAGAAAAGAAAGCGGATTAAAATCTTCAAAATTCAATTTTTTACGAATTTTTTAAAAATTATTCATTTCCTAACTTAAAAAATTTTTTGCCTATTTTAAAAATTTTTTTAATTTTTTTGATAAAATTTATAAAAAATCTACCGTTTTTAAATGAAAATAGAATGCTTTAGCTTTCATTCAAAACAAAAATCATCTTTCTATCTTTAAAAATAAAGTCTCGGTGATTTTTTAAAAATTGATCGATTTTTAAAAAAGTTAGGTTAGTGTCAAAAAATTTTTACCAACTTTAAAATTTTCTTTAATTTTTTTGGTAAAATTTGGAACAAAACGGTCTTATTAAATGAAAACTAGAATGTTTTCAGTTTCATTTAGAAAAGGAAGCAGATTAAAATCTTTAAAATTCAATTTTTGACGAATTTTTAAAGAATGATTAATTTTTTAACTTAAAAATTTTTTTGCCAAGTTTAAAAATTTTTTTAATTTTTTTGATAAAATTTAAAACAAAACAGTCTTCTTAAATTAAAACTAGAATAGTTTTAGTTTCATATAGAAAAGAAAGCAGATTAAAATCTTCAAAATTCATTTCTTGACGAATTTTTAAAAAATTATTGATTTTCTAACCTAAAAAATTTTTTGCCAACTTTAAAAATTTTTTTAATTTTTTTGATAAAATTTAAAACAAAACAGTCTTCTTAAATTAAAACTAGAATATTTTTAGTTTCATATAGAAAAGGAAGCAGATCAAAATCTTTAAAATTCAATTTTTTATGAATTTTTTAAAAATTGTTCCTTTTTTAACCTAAAAAATGAAAATTTTTTTAATTATTTTGGTAAAATTTAGAACAAAACGGTTTTTTTTAATTAAAACTAGAATATTTTTAGTTTCATTTAGAAAAAAAATCAGATCAAAATATTTAAAAATGAATTTTTGATGATTTTTTTTTTAAATGGTTAATTTTTTAACCTATAAAAATTTTTAACCAACTTTGAAAATTTTTTTAAATTTTTTTGACAACACTTGGAATAAAACGACCTTTTTTAATTAAAATTAGAATGTTTTAAGTTTCATTTAGAAAAAAAATCAAAACAAAATGGTTAAAAATGAATTTTTGATGAATTTTTAAAGTTTTGTCTTAAGTTAAAAAGTAAAAAATGTTTACCAACTTTGAAATTTTTTTTAATTTTTTTGACAACATTTGAAATAAAACGATCTTTTTTAATTAAAATTAGAATGCTTTAAGTTTCATTTAGAAAAAAAATCAAATCAAAATCTTTAAAAATGAATTTTTAATGAATTTTTAAAATTAAAAAGTTAAAAAAGTGTCAAAATTTTTTTCCAATTTTGAAAATAAGTATTTAAGTCTTCTATTACTGTAGTGTATTATTGTTGACTAGAGATAAATTAAAGTGTCTATTTTAAGTTAAATAAATCAGATTTTTCATAATTGTTATCAAAAAAAAATTAAAAAATTTTTTTTTAATCATCATGATTTTTCAACCGATAACCTCAAAAATTTTGACCAATTTAAAAAAATCGCCCAGACTTTATTTATGGAAATTAAGAAAAGATTTTTTAAATAGAGATAAATTGAAGTGTCTATTTTATGTTAAATAAATGAGATTTTTTCTGTTATTAAAAAAATTAAAAAATTTTTTTAAATCATCATAATTTTTCAACCAAATTTAACCTCAAAAATGTCAAATTTAATAAATCATACCGACCTTATTTTATATAATTAAGAAATAATATTTGAAATAGAGATAAAATAAAGTATCTATTTTATGTTAAACAAATCAGATTTTTTCTAATTGTTGAAAAAAAATTTAAAAAATTTTTAAAAAATGTCAACCGTTTTTTTGAAATTTTAACCAAGTTTAAAAAATCATACCAACTTTATTTTATAAAATTGAGAAATGATTTCTCAAATAGAGACAAAGTAAAGTATCTATTTTATGTTAAATAAATCAGATTTTTCTTAATTGTTATCAAAAAATTTTTAAAGATGTCAACCATTTTTTTGAAATTTTCGACTAACTTTAAAAAATCATACTGATTTTATTTTATAAAATTGAGAAATAATATTTGAAACAGAGATAAAGTAAAGTATCTATTTCATCAATCAAACCTGAAATCTGACTAAAGTCGTCAATCAAACATAAAATCTGACTAAAATCATTAATCAAACCTGAAATCTGACTAAAATCGTCAATCAAACATAAAATCTGACTAAAATCATTAATCAAATCCAGAATATCTCTAAAACTATCGATGATTTTTCATGAACCATCAGGAATCTCTCATAATTCATCAAGAATGTTTTATGAATAATCACTCAAACTTAAAATCTAACTAAAATCATTAATCAAATTTAAAAATTCCCCAAAATCCTCAATATTCGTTCATAAGTCATCAAAAATCCTTCCGAATTTATAAAGAAGTTCATATAAATCATCAATCAAACCGTAAATCCAACTAAAATCGATTAATTTTAAAAATTCACAAAAAATTCATTTTTAAAGATTTTGATTTGATTTTTTCTCTAAAAGAAACTTAAAACATTCTAAATTTAATTAAAAAAGAGCGTTTTATTCCAAGTGTTGTCAAAAAAATTTAAAAAATTTTCAAAGTTGGCAAAAAATTTTAAACAGTTTTAACCTAACTTTAAAAAAATCGATCAAATTTAAAAATTCGCCAAAAAATCATTTTTACAGATCTTGATTTGATTTTTTTTCTAAATGAAACTTAAAACATTCTAAATTTAATTAAAAAAGGTCGTTCTATTCCAAGTGTTGTCAAAAAAATAAAAAAAATTTTCAAAGTTGGCAAAAAATTTTTGACAGTTTTAACCTAACTTTTAAAAAATCGATCAACTTTAAAAATTCGCCAAAAATTCATTTTTAAAGATTTTGATTTGATTTTTTTTCTAAAAGAAACTTAAAACATTCTAAATTTAATTAAAAAAGACCATTTTATTCCAAGTGTTGTCAAAAAAATTAAAAAAATTTTCAAAGTTGGCAAAAAATTTTAAACAGTTTTAACCTAACTTTTAAAAAATCGATCAAATTTAAAAATTCGCCAAAAAATCATTTTTACAGATCTTGATTTAATTTTTTTTCTAAATGAAACTTAAAACATTCTAATTTTAAATAAAAAAGACCGTTTTATACCAAGTGTTGCCAAAAAAATTAAAAAAATTTTCAAAGTTGGCAAAAAATTTTAAACAGTTTTAACCTAACTTTAAAAAAATCGATCAAATTTAAAAATTCGCCAAAAAATCATTTTTACAGATCTTGATTTGATTTTTTTTCTAAATGAAACTTAAAACATTCTAAATTTAATTAAAAGAGGTCGTTTTATTCCAAGTGTTGTCAAAAAAATTAAAAAAATTTTCAAAGTTGGCAAAAAATTTTAAACAGTTTTAACCTAACTTTAAAAAAATCGATCAACTTTAAAAATTCGCCAAAAAATCATTTTTACAGATCTTGATTTGATTTTTTTTCTAAATGAAACTTAAAACATTCTAAATTTAATTAAAAAAGAGCGTTTTATTCCAAGTGTTGTCAAAAAAATTAAAAAAATTTTCAAAGTTGGCAAAAAATTTTAAACAGTTTTAACCTAACTTTTAAAAAATCGATCAAATTTAAAAATTCGCCAAAAAATCATTTTTACAGATCTTGATTTGATTTTTTTTTCTAAATGAAACTTAAAACATTCTAATTTTAATTAAAAAAGACCGTTTTATTTCAAATGTTGTCAAAAAAATTAAAAAAATTTTCAAAGCTGGCAAAAAATTTTAAACAGTTTTAACCTAACTTTTAAAAAATCGATCAAATTTAAAAATTCGCCAAAAAATCATTTTTACAGATCTTGATTTGATTTTTTTTCTAAATGAAACTTAAAACATTCTAAATTTAATTAAAAAAGGTCGTTTTATTCCAAGTGTTGTCAAAAAAATAAAAAAAATTTTCAAAGTTGGCAAAAAATTTTTGACAGTTTTAACCTAACTTTAAAAAAATCGATCAACTTTAAAAATTCGCCAAAAATTCATTTTTAAAGATTTTGATTTGATTTTTTCTTTAAATGAAACTTAAAACATTCTAATTTTAATTAAAAAAGACCGTTTTATTTTAAATGTTGTCAAAAAAATTAAAAAAATTTTCAAAGTTGGTAAAAAAAATTTTTAGGTTAGAAAATTAACCATTTTTTAAAAAATTCATCAAAAATTCATTTTTAAAGATTTTGATTCGATTTTTTTTCTAAATGAAACTTAAAACATTCTAATTTTAATTAAAAAAGATCGTTTTATTCCAGGCGTTTTCAAAAAAATTAAAAAAATTTTCAAAATTGGTAAAAATTTTTTACTTTTTAACTTAAGACAAAACTTTAAAAATTCATCAAAAATTCATTTTTAACCATTTTGATTCGATTTTTTTTTCTAAATGAAACTTAAAACACTCTAATTTCAATTAAAAAAGGTCGTTTTATTCCAAGTGTTGTCAAAAAAATTAAAAAAAATTTCAAATTTGGTAAAAAAATTTTTAGGTTAGAAAATTAACCATTTTTTAAAAAATTCATCAAAAATTCATTTTTAAAGATTTTGATTTGATTTTTTTTCTAAATGAAACCTAAATCATTCTAATTTTAACTAAAAAAGATCGTTTTATTCCAAGTGTTGTTAAAAAAATTAAAAAAAATTTCAAAGTTGGTAAAAAATTTTTTTAGGTTAGAAAATTAACCATTTTTTAAAAAATTCATCAAAAATTCATTTTTAAAGATTTTGATTCGATTTTTTTTCTAAATGAAACTTAAAACATTCTAATTTTAATTAAAAAAGATCTTTTTATTCCAAGCGTTTTCAAAAAAATTAAAAAAATTTTTTACTTTTTAACTTAAGACAAAACTTTAAAAATTCATCAAAAATTCATTTTTAACCATTTTGTTTTGATTTTTTTTCTAAATGAAACTTAAAACATTCTAATTTTAATTAAAAAAGGTCGTTTTATTCCAAGTGTTGTCAAAAAAATTAAAAAAATTTCAAATTTGGTAAAAAGATTTTTAGGTTAGAAAATTAACCATTTTTAAAAAAATTCATCAAAAATTCGTTTTTAAACATTTTGATTTGATTTTTTTTCTAAATGAAACTTAAAACATTCTAATTTCAATTAAAAAAGGCCGTTTTATTCCAAGTGTTGTCAAAAAAATTAAAAAAAAATTTAAAGACGTCAACCACTTTTTTGAAATTTTCGATTAACTATAAAAAATCATACTGACTTTATTTTATAAAATTGAGAAATAATTTTTCAGCTAGAGATAAAATAATGTATCTATTTTATTGTATATAATAATTATGGTTAAGAACTGATTGCAAATTAAATACCGATAAATTTCGGTTAGGGTGACAATTCAATTCTCGTGGAGCAAATGAGCTACTGGCGAAGGTCCAAGTTGGTCGAGCGGATCCATACTGAAAATTCGGGTCCCGGAAAACTTGGCAACCTTAAAACTGTCGGTCCAACGCTTAAAAGTAATACCTATTAATTAATTTCCAGAAATTTCCAAGCCGGTTGATAGTTACGTTACATTCAGGAGGCGCTAATTTTCAAAGTTGTTGGAAGTTAAGTCAGTTACGATTTTCTGCAGACCGGCTCAAAAAGTTTATCGGTCGGTTCGGTTCCCCGGTGGCTTTCATTAGAGCTAGGTCCCTAATGGTATTTTAACGGCAACGTTGCAAAATATCGGAGGCCAACCCCCATTTTCCTCGTGTTTTGTTTATGTTGGAACGTTTCCATTTACCAACCCAACTTTTATACGATCATCGAAGAACAAAAGTTAATTTCATTTCAAGGGAATGTTCCCTAAAAATAAAAACTTGTTTTGAATCTTCATCGATTCAATCCCCAATTTGCATTTTTTAATTTGACCAAAAACATCGTCGTCGTCGTCTGTAGAGTTCGGTTTATATCCGCAGAAGATGGGTCAACTATTGGGGCGTATTTGTATCAGCACTTTAAGCCCTTTGTGTCGACCGCGCTCCGTACTTCCGAGTTTTAAATAGCGTTCGAGGCGAACACAAAGGCCCGTCCGGGCATTATGTACACTCGGTCGTTTATAAAAGCGACGCTAATGCACCGAGCCTAACGTGTACACACCGACGTGCGCCGTCGAAGGGCTCAGTTTTGCACAAATCCCCCCACGAAAAAAAGGGATTTCTCGAGTAGGTGACCAGGAACGGATCAGGTCTCTTTCTAAAACCCGAAACTTTTCGATTTAACTTTAGATTTAGCTTCCTGATACCGCGTGAGTTGGCGTTTGTAACTATTTGTAACTTTAGTGTTGTACAAAATTTAAAAAGAAGTTCTAAAAACCAATATGCATACTTTCATAAAATCATTCTGAAGATATTCCTTAAAATCCATTTCTTTTTTGCTGTCTCATTCAAGGGTCTGCAGTTCCCTTAAGGTGCAGTGTCAATCACGCGACTGCAGCGACTGTAGCCGCGCGACTCTGGCGACTTTGCGTCAGCCACTCGTTTGATAATCCAAAAGAGAAAAAGCCGAAGGCGACTATTGTCGCTCAATTGACACTTAATAAGGCCGCTGTAGACGCACTAGAAAAGTCGAGCGTCTGCAGCCGCGCGGCTACAGTCGCTGCAGTCGCGTGATTGACACTGCACCTAAAGTAGTAAGCAAGCAGCGCCTCTTTTTTTAATAGTTTTTTTGGAAATCGCTTTCCGGACGATTCAATGGTTTGACGTCATTCTGCCGACCATTATCTCACCTCCCCAAATCGTCGGAGGTACCCCCCAAAATCGTTTGGGGGGTCCGTGACCGATTTCGGAAAAACGACCCCGAAAATCGAACGACGTTGCGATAACCCTAATTGAAATTAAAATTCTCGATCGTCCGCCTATCATTTTCGTTAATTTTCGAACGCACTTTTTGTCCAAAAAGCCACCGGCTTCGCGACTCTGCTTCCGGCTAACCTTCTGAACGGCTTTATAACGCAACGTTATATGCGAATCGGGGCTCCTTTTTAAACGGCCGATTTAAGCCCTAAACGAAATCCCCGTTTTCCGTCATTTTCAATTGGGGCCGATAAAACACCCGGTTCAATTTTCATAACCGTTATTTATTATTCCAACCACGCTAATTATGAATTTGTGAAAAATCTCTAAAACTGTTCAAGAAACTTCTCAAACGTTGTCTAAAATCCTCGAAAATAGTACAAAATCCTCTCAAGGGGTTTAAATTATCCCAAAATCTTTCAAAATTTGTTTGAATTCCAAATGAGTTTAAAAAATTTTGTCTAAAATTGTCGAGAATTCCCCCAAATTTTCACAAAATGTTTGGATACGTTGAAAAAAGTGGAAAAAAAGTCTCTAAAATTATTTAAAAGATCCTCAAATGTTGTCTAAAATCCTTGAAAATAGTACAAAATCCTCTCAAGGGGTTTAAATTATCCCAAAATCTTTCAAAATTTGTTTGAATTCCAAATGAGTTTAAAAAATTTTGTCTAAAATTGTCGAGAATTCCCCCAAATTTTCACAAAATGTTTGGATACGTTGAAAAAAGTGGAAAAAAAATCTCTAAAATTATTTAAAAGATCCTCAAATGTTGTCTAAAATCCTTGAAAATAGTACAAAATCCTCTCAGGGGGTTTAAATTATCCCAAAATCTTTCAAAATTTGTTTGAATTCCAAATGAGTTTAAAAAATTTTGTCTAAAATTGTCGAGAATTCCCACAAATTTTCACAAAATGTTTGGATACGTTGAAAAAAGTGGAAAAAAAATCTCTAAAATTATTTAAAAGATCCTCAAATGTTGTCTAAAATCATCAAAAATGTTATAAAATTCTTTAAAGAGTTCTTCTAAACTATCCAAAATTTTCAAAATTCATCTATGTGAATACATTTTCAAAGAAACCTTGTCTAGAGTTGCTTAAAATCCACCAGAATTATAACAAATTTTTTCCAATAATGAAAAGATTTTTAAAAATCTCCCAAATTATCTAAAAAATTCAGAAATGATGTCTAGAGTTGTAGAATTGTACAAAATCTTTTAGACTTACAAAAACCCGCCAAAAGTTCTTATCTAAGAAGGGTTCTTATCTAAGTTATCTAAAATGTTCAAAATGTATCGAAATTCTTTCTTCTAGTGTTAAAAAGATTCTTTAAATTTTCCAAAATTATCCGAAAAATCCTTAAACGTTGACTAACCTCTTCTAAACGTGTGCAAAATCTTGAATCAAATGAAATATCAAAACGATCGGTTTGTTAATAATTATCAAATAATTAATTTATCCAGAGCAAAAATTCGAATAAATTTCACTAAAAACTAATTAAATTCTTGAAAATATCACCAAAAATTTAAGTAAATTTGTAAAAATTCAGTTACTAAATTTTTTAATAATTCCACCAAAAACTTATAAAATTTTGTAAAAATTCCACCAAAGCTATCAAAGCTTTTAACAATTCCACCAAAAACAAAATTTTTTAAAAATATACTAAAATTAAGATTAATTTCGTCAAGAATTGATTAGATTCTTAAAAATTTCACAAAAATAAAAAAGTAATAATAAAAATTCCACAAAAGTTTGTTAAATTGAATATAATTTCACCAAAAATTATTAAATTTGGAGACAATTAAAACACTTAGTGAATTTTTTAAAAAATCCACCGAAAATCAATAAAATTGGTAAAAATTCCACGAAAAACTTACTATATTCGTAAAAATTCAAAGTTACCAACATTTTTAACAATTCCACCAAAAACGTACTAAATTTTTTCAATTTTCCACCAAAGCTACAAAAATGTTGAATAATTCCACCAAAAACTTACTGATTTTTAAAAAATACCACCAAAAACTTACCAAATTCATAAAAATTCTACTAAATTACCAATATTTTTAACAATTCCACCAAAAATGATTAAAGTTAATAAAAATTCCACCAACGTTATTAACTTTTTTAACGATTCCATCAAAAACATACTGAATTTTATAAAAATTCCACCAAAAATTAATAAAATTGGAAAAATTTCACAAATGTTATCAAAATTTTTGATAATTCCACCGAAAACATACTGAATTTTTTAAAAATTCCACCAAAAACTTACTAAATTCATAAGAATTTTACCAAAAACACTGAATTTTTTTAAAATTCCACCAGAAATGAATAAATTTCGCAAAAATTCCACCAAAGCTATTAAAATATTTAACAACTACACCCAAAACTTACTGAATTTTTTTTATTCCACCAAAAACTTACAAAAATTCTAAAAATTACACCGAAATTGTCAACATTTTTAACAATTCTACCAAAAGCTTACCAATTTTTTTAAAAATTCCACCAAAATGTCCAAATTTTTTTAAAATTCCACCAAAAATCAATCAAATTAGAAACAATTTCATTAAAAATTAACTAAAACCTTGAAAATTCCATCAAAAATTTAGTAGATTCATAAAAATTCCACCAAAGTTACTAAAATTTTTAATAATTTCACCAAAAATAATAAATTTTTTAAAAATTCCACCAAAAAACTTACAAAATTTGTAAAAATTCCACCAAAAATTTACCAATTCTTTTATAAATTCCACCAAAAACTTACTAAATTCGTAAAAATTTAAAGTTACCAACATTTTTAACAATTCCACCAAAAACGTACTAAATTTTTTCAATTTTCCACCAAAGCTACAAAAATGTTGAATAATTCCACCAAAAACTTACTGATTTTTAAAAAATACTACCAAAAACTTACCAAATTCATAAAAATTTTACTAAAATTACCAATATTTTTAACAATTCCACCAAAAATGATTAAAATTAATAAAAATTTCACCAAAGTTATCAACTTTCTTAACAATTCCATCAAAAACATACTGAATTTTATAAAAATTCCACCAAAAATTAATAAACTTGGAAAAATTTAACTAAAAACTTACTAAATTCGTAAAAATTCCATAAAAAAAATACTGAATTTTTTAAAAATTCCATCAAAAATGAATAAAATTCGCAAAAATTTAATGTTTTTAAAATTTTTGATAATTCCACCAAAAATTAATACAATTTGCAAAAATTCCACCAAATACTTACCAAATTCATAAGAATTTTACCAAAAACACTGATTTTTTTTATTCCACCAGAAATGAATAAAATTCGCAAAAATTTCACTAATGTTGTCAAAATTTTTGATAATTCCACCAAAAACATACTGAATTTTTTAAAAATTCCACCAAAAAACTTACTAGATTCATAAGAATTTTACCAAAAACACTGAATTTTTTTAAAATTCCACCAGAAATGAATAAAATTCGCAAAAATTCCACCAAAGCTATCAAAATATTTAACAACTACACCCAAAACTTACTAATTTTTTTTATTCCACCAAAAACTTATAAAAATCCTAAAAATTACACCGAAATTGTCAACATTTTTAACAATTCTACCAAAAACTTACCAAATTTTTTAAAAATTCCACCAAAATGTCCAAATTATTTTAAAATTCCACCAAAAATCAATCAAATTAGAAACAATTTCATTAAAAATTAACTAAAACCTTGAAAATTCCATCAAAAACTTAGTAGATTCATAAAAATTCCACCAAAGTTACTAAAATTTTTAATAATTCTACCAAAACTAATGAATTTTTTAAAAATTCCACCAAAACATTTACAAAATTTGTAAAAATTCCACCAAAAATTTACCAATTTTTTTTTAAATCCCACCAAAAACTTACTAAATTCGTAAAGCTTCCACCATAGTTACCAAAATGTTGACCAATTCAACCAAAAACAGTAATTTTTTTTATAAAAATACTAAAAATAAAACTAAACTAGTTTCTATAAAATCTCTAACGTTTTATTTTTTGGTAAAATTTAGAACAAACGGTCTTTTCAAATTAAAACTACAATACTTTTAGTATCATATAAGAAAAAAAAACAGATCAAAATCTTTAAAAATGAATTTTTTATGATTTTTTAAAGAATGATTGAATTTTTAGAAAATGGTTAAATCCAAAAAAATTTTTTTGCCAAGTTTGAAAATTTTTTTAATTTTTTTGGTAAAATTTAGAACAAAACGGTCTTTTCAAATTAAAACTAGAATATTTTTAGTACCATATAAAATAAAAAACAGATCAAAATCTTTAAAAATCAATTTTTTATGATTTTTTAAAGAATGATTGAGTTTTTAGAAAATGGTTTAACCTAAAAAAATTTTTTGCCAAGTTTGAAAATTTTTTTAATTTTTTTGGTAAAATTTAGAACAAAACGGTCTTTTCAAATTAAAACTAGAATATTTTTAGTATCATTTAGAAAAAAAATCAGATCAAAATCCTAAAAATTACGCCGTAATTGTCAACATTTTTAACAATTCTACCAAAAACTTACCAAATTTTTTAAAAATTCCACCAAAATGTCCAAATTATTTTAAAATTCCACTAAAAATCAATCAAATTAGAAACAATTTCATTAAAAATTAACTAACACCTTGAAAATTCCATAAAAAACTTAGTAGGTTCATAAAAATTCCACCAAAGTTACCAACATTTTTAATAATTTTACCAAAAATAATGAATTTTTAAAAATTCCACCAAAAAACTTACAAAATTTTTAAGAATTCCACCAAAAACTTACTAAATTCATAAGAATTTTACCGAAAACACTGTTTTTTTTATTCCACCAGAAATGAATAAAATTCGCAAAAATTCCACTAGTGTTATCAAAATTTTTGATAATTGCACCAAAAACATACTGAATTTTTAAAAAATTCCACCAAAAACATACTGAATTTTTTAAAATTCCACCAAAAATTTACTAAATTCATAAGAATTTTACCAAAAACACTGAATTTTTTTAAAATTCCACCAGAAATGAATAAATTCGCAAAAATTCCACCAAAGCTATTAAAATATTTAACAACTACACCCAAAACTTACTGAATTTTTTTTATTCCACCAAAAACTTAGAAAAATCCTAAAAATTACACCGTAATTGTCAACATTTTTAACAATTCTACCAAAAATTTACCAAATTTTTTAAAAATTCCACCAAAATGTCCAAGTTCTTTTAAAATTCCACTAAAAATCAATCAAATTAGAAACAATTTCATTAAAAATTAACTAAAACCTTGAAAATTCAAAAACTTAGTAAATTCATAAAAATTCCACCAAAGTTACTAAAATTTTTAATAATTCTACCAAAAATAATGAATTTTTTAAAAATTCCACCAAAAAACTTACAAAATTTGTAAAAATTCCACCAAAAATTTTCCAATTTTTTTTTTAAATTCCACCAAAAAGTTACTAAATTCGTAAAAATTTAAAGTTACCAACATTTTTAACAATTCCACCAAAAACGTACTAAATTTTTTCAATTTTCCACCAAAGCTACAAAAATGTTGAATAATTCCACCAAAAACACTGATTTTTAAAAAATACCACCAAAAACTTACCAAATTCATAAAAATTCTACTAAATTACCAATATTTTTAACAATTCCACCAAAAATGATTAAAGTTAATAAAAATTCCACCAAAAATTAATAAAATTGGAAAAATTTCGCTAAAAACTTATTAAATTCGTAAAAATTTCATAAAAAAAACACTGAATTTTTTTTAAATTCCATCAAAAGTGAATAAAATTCGCAAAAATTCCACCAGTGTTTATTATTCCTTTATTTTATCCCAAATCACATTAAAATCAATTATAAAGAATATATAAAGAGTTGACCTTGTTTAATGAACGTACATACATCATCTTAGTTTAAAATTCCAAAGAATTCTTTGTGTTGTTCGGTATAAAAGCTAAATCCGCCCCTGGCTGTATACATTTCTTTCTACGTATGATTTCGCGACTGGGGAAAAATAACGAAGAACGCCCGCCATTATGAGACTTCTACGAGCAGCCCCCGTCAAAGCATATTACCGGAAAATGAGGTGGGCCTGTGCTAGAAAAGGAGAAAATGTACAGAAAAGGGCCCGTTGCGATTTTAGTTCGAGACCCAAGTTTCTCTACTTGCACGATGACATTTTTATTCATGTCGTTCTCTTTGTACACCGGGTTATTAAGTAAAAACCGAGCTGACGAGCTCTAGCTCGGCGAAGACATTCCTGGCAGTCGCGCCTTTCGAGCTTTCAAGCTATTACGACGCGCGGGTCGTTTCACAATGAAATTAATGACGGCAAGAAAAGCTTAGCGCGGCTTAAGTATGAAAGAGGGACGTACATCAATTTAATAACGTAGAATATAGCGGCCAATTTGTTTTGTTGTTCGCTCAAATCCATCTTACGGAATACTCAATTTGCGTCTGAATGCGAGATAAAGTTCAAAGGTACGCTTTCCGGACGAAACCTGTACATTATTCACCGTACGCTTTAAATAAAACACGCTTAACCGGTCGTCGAGTAGTCGTAAATTCACATATCGCACATGAAATTAAAATGTCGGTGAATTATTAACGCGGTTGAATTTGTGATTTCAGTACTACACCCCTGCGAATCAGATTGGGGGCGCCAACGAGCAAGAGCAAGCACACAGCAATACTCACACGCAAGTCTAAGCATGTCCGGTCGAAGAAGAGGGGGAAATCAAAAAACCACACCACCTTTCCGCATATCCTTTACGTGTTAACCGTTTTTACTCATTGCCATGTCATGTAGTAGGTTTAGTTTTAAAAATGTTATGTTTACGTGCCGCAGAGTCCGTTTCTTTAGTGTAAGTATTGTAAGTGAGCGACTCATTAACTAATAAAATAATGTTTGTTGTACATTTTTCTATTATTTATACAACCTATAACTTCCTAATCACTTAAAAAAAAATATATTTCAATAATCCAAAAATAAAAATATATTCGTCAAGCTGTTCATCGATTCCATCGGCATTCATGAATTCATCATTGAGACAGCGGTTGAAGCGACGCTTCGCTTCGGGAAAATCAAAGGAAATGAGAAAGCCAATCATGTAAATTGTGCTCTCAAGTTCGATTGCAGCGGCTTCCGAAATGCCATCGACTCCGACCGACTTTAAACCAATTATGTTTGCGTATTTCTTGCCATACTTTCCCGTTTTTGTATTCCTTAAATTTTTCACTCGACAAAGTTAGCAGTGTCACGGACGCGTCGATCGTTAACTGTACCTTGGCATACCTGTCTTCGGGTCGTCCTTGCAACAGTCATTATCATCGCGAGCTTTCCGTATCGACCAGCGGCGCGTCGCTAGCATTGGAAACTTTTCTCTCTACTCGAGGGAAAATAATTAGCGGGAGCACGGAGTGCCCTCAGAAAAATTGCTGGCGCAGTGACTAATGCTGCATTATTATTTTCCGGCATGCAAGTTCGCTACGGTAAGAGGAGTGGTGCAGGTTCGATATTACAATGAAAACAGGCGTGTGATGAATTAAGTCGATTTCGTACTTTGTTTCCAACATTAATTTTACGGTTATTAATAGGTAACTGCAAAGCTTTGTTAAAACTAGAAAATACAGGGTCAATATACTAAACTCTCAGTAAAAATCCTAAATATACAAATCTTAGCTGTTCAGTAATTATACCAAATAATCAGTAAAAAAATTGAAACTACTTTTAAAAAAAATATGCTTATTTCAAAACTCAACAAAACTTGAACAAATTTAAAAAATCGTACTGAGGCTACTTCTAAAAAATCAGAAAAAATTTTTTAAATAGAAATACATTAATCCATCTATTTTATGCTAAACAAATCAAATTTACTGTAGATGTTTCCAAAAAAATTAAAAAAATTCCCCAAGTCATTGACGATTCTTGCCCGAACCCAAAAAAATTTTAAAAATTTGAAAAATCATACTGAGCTTATTTAAGAAAATTTTGAAAAGCTTCTTTAAATAGAAATACACTAACATATCTATTTCATGTTAAACAATTCAAATTTACTGTAGATGTTTCCAAAAAAATTAAAAAAATTCCCAAAGTCATTTTTGCCCGAACCCAAAAAAAATTTAAAAAATTTGAAAAATCCTACTGAGCTTATTTAAAAAAATTTTGAAAAGCTTCTTTAAATAGAAATACATTAACATATCTATTTTATGTTAAACAAATCAAATTTACTGTAGATGTTTCCAAAAAAATTAAAAAAATTCCGAAAGTCATTTTTGCCCGAACCCAAAAAAATTTTAAAAATTTGAAAAATCGTACTGAGCTTATTTAAGAAAATTTTGAAAAGCTTCTTTAAATAGAAATACAATAACATATCTATTTTATGTTAAACAAATCAAATTTACTGTAGATGTTTTCAAAAAAATTAAAAAAATTCCCCAAGTCATTGACGATTCTTGCCCGAACCCAAAAAAAATTTTAAAAATTTGAAAAATCGTACTGAGCTTATTTAAGAAAATTTTGAAAAGCTTCTTTAAATAGAAATACATTAACATATCTATTTTATGTTAAACAAAACAAATTTACTGTAGATGTTTTCAAAAAAATTTAAAAAATTCCCAAAGTCATTTTTGCCCTAACCCAAAAAAAATTTTAAAAAATTTTAAAAATTGCATTGAGCTTATTTAAGAAAATTTTGAAAAGCTTCTTTAAATAGAAATACATTAACATATCTATTTTATGTTAAACAAATCAAATTTACTGTAGCTGTTTCCAAAAAAATTTAAAAAATTCCCAAAGTCATCGACGATTTTTACCCGAACCCAAAAAAATTTTAAAAATTTGAAAAATCGTACTGAGCTTATTTAAGAAAATTTTGAAAAGCTTCTTTAAATAGAAATACATTAACATATCTATTTTATGTTAAATAAATCAAATTTACTGTAGATGTTTCCAAAAAAATTAAAAAAATTCCCAAAGTCATTCTTGCCCGAACCCAAAAAAATTTAAAAAATTTGAAAAATCGTACTGAGCTTATTTAAGGAAATTTTGAAAAGCTTCTTTAAATAGAAACACATTAACATATCTATTTTATGTTAGACAAATCAAATTTACTGTAGATGTTTCCGAAAAAATTAAAAAAATTCCCAAAGTCATCAATGATTTTTAACCAAATTCAATATAACCTGAAAATTAAAAAAAAAATCGCACTTAAATTTATGAAAATTTTGAAAAGATTTTTGAAATAGGGAATATATTAAAACATCTATTTTATATAAAACAAATCAAATTAATTGCAGCTGTTCCTAAAAAACCCAAAGTCATCGACGATTTTTGCCAAAACTAAACATAACTTGAACAAATTTAAAAAATCGTGCTGAGCTTATTTATGAAAATTTTGAAAAGATTTTTTAAATAGAAATACATTAAAGCATCTATTTTATGCTAAATAAATCAAATTCATTGTAATTGTTCTCAGAAAATATAAAAAAAAATCCCAAAGTCAACGATGATTTTCGCCCGAATTCAATATAACTTGAACAAATTTGAAAAATCGTACTGAGCTTATTTATGAAAATTTTGAAAAGATTTTTTATATAGAAATACATTAAAGTATCTATTTTATGCAATACAAACCAAATTTACTGTAACTGTTCCCAAAATATTTAAAAAAATTCGCAGTCATCGATGATTTTTTCCCAAATTCAACAAAATTTGAACAAATTTGAAAAATCTCATTTGTATTTATAAAAATTTTGAAAAGATTTTTTGAATAGAAATAAGTTCAAGTATCTATTTTATGTTAAACAAATCAAATTAATTGTAGTTGTTCCCAAAAAAATTCCCAAAGTTATCGATAATTTTTGCCTGAACAAAAAAACACTTTCTTCGTGTCCACTTTTTCTTTCATCACTCTCGTAATGAGGTATTTCATTCATTTTTAATCTAAAATTTTGATGAACAATTTTGAGGTTAGATGAACACACGGCGAGCACTGTAAACGATGATCGTCGATGTCAGTGTTACCAACCAGTTAAAGCAGCGCCTCACATTTACTAATCTACTTGATACTCATTAAGCAATCGTAATTTTTTTACTGGGAGTTATTGAATTTCATACTATGTATGGAACATATGTTTATATGTTTAACATTTCAAATATTTTACTGAGCATTTTTTGATTTTATACTTAACATGTTTAAAATTAAATACTGAGCGTTTAGTATTTTTTTACTGAGCAATAAGGTATAAAAATACTGAGCATTTAAATGCGATCCAAAAAATTATACGTAATTGTAATTACAATGTTGTGAATTTAAACGAATGACTTGTTCCTAGATTCTAGATCTCAAACACGAAAAGGACGGATATCAATCTGACTACGTGTTTATATATTATGTTTTTTACGTTTTTCGAAGGTTTATAGTTTTTTTCTTCATAATATCAAGATTGGTAAAATTTCTTTAAGAAATTAATTTTTTTTTAATTTATTAAAAGTTTCCGTTTAATTTATTCTAAGAATAAGTAATATATAATAAGAAGCTTTTCACTTCCGGAGTGTTATCACTCGCGTAAGCAAATTGGTGTTTTAGTCGCAATTTGAATATGGGAACGAGTAAGGGGTTATGGGAGAGTGGTAGTAGGGCATAATTGAGGCAGGCAATCGACAGGGACACGCGATTAGCTTAAGACGTAGGCCGCAGGTATCGGCCGAAAGTATCGGAGGCCGGTGCCGCCGCCGGTGTTGATTCGAATTACGTCACTAGACGTGGCGGGGAACGACGAGAGGCGGTAAAAGAGAGAGAAAGGGAGAGAACGAGGGTTTTTGGCTGGCCGGCCTGGCGGTGAAGTATCGATCGCTGGGGCAGGCGGGCGATCCGGCCGGGCTCCGGAGCACCGGGCGTTGAGGCCGCGCGCCACGCAAGACAGAGAGGTCCGAAGGGCGGCGGCGCGTCCGAACTGTGACGACGACACACGCGATTATTTCGCACGGTTTCGCCACCATGCGCAGTTGAGGGGCCGCGGGCCGGGCCCAGAGACCACTCCTAGTGCTGGTGTCCTAAGTGGCACACCGCCAGTCCTGCGAGTGAACGGTGCCCCGCAATGCCGTGGACCAGTAGACACGTGTAGGTGCCCCGGGACATGGGGCACAGCCGGGTGGTGTGGCCAGCCGTGCTGCTGGCCCTCGCCCTCAAATGGGCCGCCGCTGCCGGGTAAGTTATCTTATACTACGCGACAATCGTGTTCTTGTGGGTGTGTTCAAACCAAAATCTTAAATTAATCTCCCGCTTTTACAAAAAACTTTTCCTTCTTTATTTTCTTCTTTATTTCCTTTTTTATTTTAATCAGTAAAGTATTGAAATTTTCCCTTTTTATTATTTTTTTCCAGGACCCCGGATAAGTACATGGGCGATGTGAACATATCTGCCATATTGGACTCTTTCAGTGTTAGTTATGATAAAAGAGTAAGACCCAACTACGGAGGTGAGTGATTAGGGTCGCGAGACCCCCCTTTCTACTCTCGGTGGTGTTTGTCTATTATTCTATTTGTGACTGAAGCCGTTGAAGCTGCTATGACGCGACCGGCTGATGAGACCGACGTTCGAGGCGCCGCGGCGCTTCCCCGAACGGGGCTTCCGTGACCGAAAGTCCGGGCGTCGAGTCCTGACCTCCGGACTCTCGGCGGTCCGGGCTTTCTTTGGCTTTGAAAGTCCGGTAGCCGCGCTCGGGATGCACGCACGCAGGGTGGGGCCGCGAAATCGATGCCGTCGGGGGTGGTGGGTTGCCAAGCGACGCGGCAGCATCTCTCCAGACCGCCATTTCGCTCGCAGCCGCCGACGGCGGGCCGCCGGGCGGCGGGTGCTCGTTTCCCCCATTGTCCGTCCTACACATTGATTCTCTCTCTCTCGCTCTATCTGTCTATATTTAAACTTTATAAACTACTCCGCTTTTGGATCTGTGCTGCCCGTTCATTTCCAACTAGGTCTTAGTAGAAGCGCCGTTTTCCAAAAAGCTTCCTTCTGGAAATATCTGGACGCGTTTTACTCGGACCAGGTGTTTGTAATTAACTCCATCCATAACTGCGTCACAATGTTATTGTTGACCTATACCTATATATATAAAACCCCTTTAGGGTTAAGTGTTTGTTGGGTTACAGTTTCCATAACATAAACATCTTTCCCACTACGTATAATAATCTATCCAAATCATAATAGAATTAAATTACCCAAATTTAGCTTAATATTACCTACCTACATTTTAATAATTCAATAATCATCAAAAGATAATCATCAAAAAATAATCATCAAAATTAACAAACATAAAGGAAAAATAGTGATCTTCCTGGAATCCAAAGTAGTAGTAAGAGAATTTAATCCATACTGTCAAAATTTTTCAAAAAATTTTTACATAAAAGTAATGATAATACTTTGCTTTTCAGAGGGGTTAAACAATAATCCAATTTAATTATAAATTTAATTATAGAAAGTATTTTAAATTAAAACTTTGGATTTTATTTATTTCAACTTTTCTGGCGCCTCCACCAAAATGCTTATGATATTCATTTTTCAAATCGAGAAATTTTTTTTCATATGTACTAATCTAATATTACTAATCTAATTAGTAACGTCATTGAAAGTGATTCTCAAACCATTTTTTATCTAAATCAAGCATTGTTTCGAAAGTTTTCCGGCGCCTCCACCAAAATTCTTACAATACTTATTTTTCAAATCGACAATTTTTTTTTTCATAATATTTATTCACTAATCTAATTAGTAATGCCATTGAAAGTGATTCACCATTCATTTAATTGAATTAAAAAATGAATTCACATTTCACTTTTTGGTGTAATTAAAGGAGTGTTTTGAAAATTTTCCGGCGCCTCCACCAAAATTCTTACAATACTTATTTTTCAAATCGACAATTTTTTTTTTTTATAATATTCATTCACTAATCTAATTAGTAAAGCCATTAACAGTGATTCCCAAACCATTTTTTGTCTAATTTAAGCATTGTTTAGAAAATTTTCCGGCGCCTCCACCAAAATTCTTACAATACTCATTTTTCAAATCGACAATTTTTTTTTTTATAATATTTATTCACTAATCTAATTAGTAAAGCCATTGAAAGTGATTCCCAAACCATTTTTTGTCTAATTCCGGCATTGTTTCGAAATTTTTCCGGCGCCTCCACCAAAATTCTTACAATACTTATTTTTCAAATCGACAATTTTTTTTTTCATAATATTTATTCGCTAATCTAATTAGTAACGCCATTGAAAGTGATTCCCAAACCATTTTTTGTCTAATTCAAGCATTGTTTCGAAATTTTTTCGGCGCCTCCACCAAAATTCTTACAATACTCATTTTTCAAATCGACAAAGGGGACAATACTCATTTTTCAAATCGACAATTTTTTTTTTCATAATATTTATTCACTAATCTAATTAGTAACGCCATTGAAAGTGATTCCCAAACCATTTTTTGTCTAATTCAAGCATTGTTTTGAAATTTTTCCGGCGCCTCCACCAAAATTCTTACAATACTCATTTTTCAAATCGACAAAGGGGACAATACTCATTTTTCAAATCGACAATTTTTTTTTTTCATAATATTTATTCACTAATCTAATTAGTAACGCCATTGAAAGTGACTCCCAAACCATTTTTTGTCTAATTCAAGCATTGTTTCGAAATTTTTCCGGCGCCTCCACCAAAATTCTTACAATATTCATTTTTCAAATCGACAATTTTTTTTTTTTCATAATATTTATTCACTAATCTAATTACTAACGCCATTGAAAGTGATTCCCAAACCATTTTTTGTGTAATTAAAGCATTGTTTTGAAATTTTTCCGGCGCCTCCACCAAAATTCTTACAATACTCATTTTTCAAATCGACAATTTTTTTTTCAAAATATTTATTTACTTTTTCAAATCGACAATTTTTTTTTCATAATATTTATTTACTAATCTAATTAGTTATTGAAAGTGATTCACCCATTTTTTGATCTAATTAAAGGAGTGTTTTGAAAATTTTCCGGCGCCTCCACCAAAAAATATTTTACATTTTCTTCATTATTAATAGTTAGAAATGAATGTAATATCTCATACCCCAGCTAAATAAATTTGACTCATTTCATATTTAATTAATCGTATAATATTTGTCTTCTTAAGTAATCGTTTTAAGTATCCCTTGAAACCCAATGTCAGTTTGTCGGGCGGATTTTATGGGTAGAATCGGTTACGATTGGGAGGTTCCTAAAGACAGGTTAGGAAGAAGAGGATAACTTAGCGCAGAATCGGTCGAAACAAACCGGTAGAAAAAAGAAAACGAAAACGAAGAACGTTTTCGAAGCGGTCGCATCTATTGCGTCGACGTCGCGACGTTCGCCCGCCAACCGGCTCGATCCACTTGTGACGTGGTGCCTTTTCAGGTCCGCCAGTGGAGGTGGGGGTCACCATGTACGTGTTGAGCATCAGCTCCCTGTCCGAGGTCAAAATGGTACTAACCGTAAACAGAACTAGAGCAAAGTCAGAACCCTAAGAGCCTTGTAACCGCACGCCCGCTCCCTGTCTCGCGCGCTTGTTGGCGCTTGTTGGCGGCCTGGGGAGGCGGGTTGGTCTTAAGAGTGGTTGTTGTTCGCTTGCAGGCCCTCCCGTCGAGGTCGGAGTCACTATGTACGTGCTGAGCATCAGCTCGCTGTCCGAGGTCCAGATGGTATATCGGACTATAGTTGATGTTGTGTGCCCGATCCGTCACCCGCCCCGCTCGCGCGCTACCTTTTTACATTATTATTATTTTCATTTACTTTACATTTTTCTTCGACTCTTCCTTCTGTTTTTTCTCTCTTTTAACTCATTTCGCTTCCTCTCGACTTTTCTTAACTTTTGCAAAATAGCCAAGCGATTCGACGAACCGGGAAAACTAAACTTTTCGGTGTAGACGAGCGGGGTAGCAGGCGGGCAGGCCAAAGGGCACCACATTTGATTTGGTTTTCATTCAGACGACTGACTATATCTGGACGTTTGCGCTGATTACAGGCCCGCCCGTGGAGGTGGGGGTGACCATGTATGTGCTCAGTATCAGCTCCGTCTCCGAAGTGCTGATGGTACATAACTTCATTTTGTATATAACTTAACGCATTTGCGAGCAACGGAGCAGTGGTGTCCACAGAAATAAGGCACTCTGCATTTCCATACATTGATATTTTCCCAGAGTAAAAGATACTCCACCTATATTAAAAAAAAATTGTCAAAATAGAATATCCATATTTAGAAGTATTTAGAACACATTTAATCTCCAAAAGAAAAACAAAAAACTTGGTTTTTAATTAACTACACTGAACTTAAAAAAAACTTTTTCTTTTTCCTCTTCTATGGAATCCATTTTAATTAATTTTTTTCCTTTCTTTTCTAAAGTTAAAAAAATTAAAGAGTATCTTTTACATCTAAATTTAATAATTAAGAAAAAAGTAAATAACAATGGATTTGTATCAAAATTCCCATATATTTTTAAAATGTGTGTCTATATTGCATAATACGCACTTTTTTATCTAGCTTAGGCACGCTGCGTGGAAAGAAAATGTAATATAGCAACTCATCGAATATACAAAAATGAAGAAACAAAACCAATCAAAAGAAATTAAAAAAATATATATATATAGTAGAAAAGAGGGAAATGCTATATAACGCGTCTTATTCCTCTGACCACCACTGCCATACACTATTATATATTTGATACGTGTTAATGTATTTTCTTTTGAAAAGTAATATATCTGGGCAACATTATCGAAGTTGTGAATGTTAATTGTGTGTCTGTCGCAGTCTTGAATACTTGGACTGTGTGCATGGCCTCTTCAGTCTGTTGCAAGCTTTTTGGACGTGACCGTGGCCCGCGTGTTATCGATCTCGCTGTCGTACATGTCCCCGATTCTGACGATGTTGATACGAAAAAGGGCGACGGGAAAAATGAGGAGGTCCCGGTTAGGTGTGAACCCGCGGAGCCGGGTTCGGGACCCCGATGGAAACCAAATCAAGGTTAAAGGTCACTGCAGGACGTGACCCTGGCCTGCCCCCTTCCGCAAACTGACGAGCGCGCGAGTCCCCCTTTCCAGTCCCATCCCTGCACACAAAATTCAATAAAAAAAATAATACACCAACATCCAAACACGTAACATGTAAACATGAAAACGCACGTCCAAAATACACACGCACACATGCCCCGAAAAAACTAAAACACACTCGGAGCAGATAAGTAACCGCCTGAGTGTTGGCATGTTTTGCATGAGCCCCACTACCATCAAATCGAGTCATTATCGCCCACCATACCTTCATCTTCGCGCCGAAGAGTATCTCAGTACAACCAAACCGCGAAAGCTCATTAAATCGCACTGCGTCTCTGGCAGTTGGCCAACATCACCACGCCTAACCGTCTTTTTCAATAGTCGTAGCCGTAGATTAGGTACTAGAACGGGAGATTAGGTGTTGCATGCGAGAGTATGCGGCTTTCTCTGGGTAATAATGCAGCGACATGACATTTGCATGAATACACCGCATGCACTTCCCAATCATAATCAGCGTAGGGTCGGCATCGAATCGATAAACTATGAAAGAGCTCACATCATTTATCGATCCGACGTTGACGATACGATTAGCGGCACGACGTTTACGTTCGGAGACGTCTATAGGAATTCTATTTATCAGGACTTTACGCTCGACTTCTACTTCCGGCAATTCTGGACGGATCCGAGACTGGCCTTCCGAAAACGACCCGGCGTCGAACAACTCTCCGTAGGCTCGGAGTTCATCAAGAACATCTGGGTTCCCGACACCTTTTTCGTCAATGAGAAGCAGTCGTATTTTCACACGGCAACCACCTCAAACGAGTTCATTCGTATTCGTCATTCAGGCACAATAACTAGAAGTATGCGGTAAGAGCAAATCGTCTTATTCACGTATCACATACGTCTTTTACACAATGTAATTCTCCAAAGTAAAATAAATTAACCATCGGTTGTTTTTTCATATTCAGATTAACAATAACAGCCTCATGCCCCATGAATCTTCAGTATTTTCCGATGGATCGTCAACTGTGTCATATCGAAATCGAAAGTTGTAAGTGTTCCTTTCGATTTATTATTTATACTGTATAATCTCGTCTATTTTTTTGCCGAATTGTAACATATAATATTTTGGCATCAAAAGATACCTGTGTCCTGTGCTTTTGTGCTACATCGATGTACGAACAAACAGTTGATTCGATGCACTGTGATTGGTCTTTCGTCTCAATGTACTTTCTTGGAAGTCAGAGATCCAAATGAAATTAACCCTTTCGCTACGGACACCGACTATAGTCGGCGGCCGCGCGAAGTGCTGTGTGTACGGATGCCGGTTATAGTCGGTGTCCGCGTACCTGCTGCGTGTACGAGTGCCGACTTTCGCGCTACTCTCGCGGACAGACTGCAGTAGCGAAAGGGTTAAATAAATGTATTCTTAAATCATCCTTAACGTAATAATTGTTAGTTATATGTTTTATTTGATTGCGTTAAGGTTTGGTTAAAGGCATATTGAAACTTCTTGTGGTTCTTTAATTTCCACACACGAGTGGCGTGAAATGAAGCACAACGAGCACCCAAAGCACAGATAGCTCTTGGTCCGAGCCCGATCCGCAGCGGCCCCAACGGCCCACGGGCCGCGGGGCCCCGCAGCCGCAACTGTCTCTAGCGCTCGTTCGGTTCTCTTTATCGCGGCGTTGCCTCTATCTCCGTCCCGTCCAGTGAGTTGCCAATGGCCTGTTGCGGTCGGTCGCGGTTGGTCTCCTTCTTCCGGACCGCGCACCGCCATCAGCTGAACGCGAGACCGGAAACGCACGGACGGAGCTCGTCGGCCGCATTGTGTGGTACCTTCGGCCCGACACCCGGTCGGCAGACACCGCTGCTGCACCCGCATGACACCGCCGGCACTGGCCGGGGGCGGACACCTACGGGTGAATCAACAAACCCCACGTCCAAGACTACTCTGCCTACACCCTTATTTGACCACTGTGTAAATTTAGGTGTCTTTTTTATACAGTACATTCAGTTTTAGATGATATGAAATTTGAGAATCCATACTTTAATACCCAATTTAAATTGCTTCCTCTTCTCGTAATAAATTAGAGATCTTGTTCTCAAATTTTAGTATCATAAATAAAACCCTTAATTATATGTTTAGTAGTAGATAAAAACCATCCTTATAATATACAAATCTTAATGTACTCGCTTTGCACGTGGCTAAAGCTTCAGCCGTTGCTTACCCACCACTTTCTTTTCTTCTTTCCATCATCATAAAGCACTGTAATCACAAAACACCCCACCGAATACCTCCCCGCCAACAATTTGTATTCTACATTCGCCCGTTATTTTCCGTATATGTTGTTTTTCGTACAGTAGCCGCTCACGTAGGTTTTTGGTGCAACCCTCGCAATGGCAAATGTCCCATTGGGTTGTTCAACGCAGCGTAGCCGTGGGGTTTCGAGTTTCGCTTCCTTTACTTTTGGGAAAGGGAGGAGAAACTCGAGGTCTCCACCGCCCGTTGGGGGCTGTCGAATGACTTGCTTTGTCTGTTCTGGCGGCCGGGTTAGTCGGGTATACAATGCGAGATATCCGGTATAAGTGGAACTCGGGGTCCGAGAGTATTGGCATAAGCGATGGAGTGGAGCTGCCGCAATTTCGTGTGCTCGGCCATCGGCAGAGGGAGACCATCGCTTATCTATCCACAGGTAAAGCAACTTAGTTACAAGTTTTTTGTGATGGATTAAAAGTATTTATTCAAATTTAACGAAAAAAATGATGAATGTAAATAAAAAAAGAATACTTTTAATCTACTCAACAGGAAATATTGTAATAATTATGTTCCATTCCTTTATTTCTTTTTCACGTTTCTCGATTTGGATCCGCTTAAAAATTTTTTAATTTTTATTTCTTGAAATGATCTTTCGAAATGATCTTTTGTAAAGAAGCAAAGCACGCGAGCGGCTGCGGCGCGTTCCGATTTGCAGTTGGCACTGGCTTGTTATTGCAGTCGGTTACACCATGCGAGATATCCGTTACAAGTGGAACGAGGGCCCGAACTCTGTGGGGGTGTCGAACGAGGTGTCACTCCCCCAATTTAAAGTGCTCGGTCACCGACAAAGAGCGATGGAGATCAGCCTCACTACAGGTACCCGCAACCAAACGTAATCCGGTCTAAAGGGAAGACGGTAAAACAGCTCTCTCACCATCGTAAATAAAAGAAAAGAGGAGATATCATATTTTGGTTACTTAATTGTAACGCATGCACCACCGTTTTTTCGTTTGGTTTTCGTTTGGTTTTCGTTCAATTTTCGTTCAATTTTCGTTCAATTTTTGTTCCCGTTTGTTGATCGTTTTTTGGTTTCCGAGCGAGCATGCCGTAGAGTTGTCTAGCTGTCACCTAACTAGCTGGTAATGCGTTCAGTTAATTTCCGGTTTGATGTTGTTAGGAAATTATTCGAGATTGGCGTGCGAGATCCAGTTTGTACGTTCCATGGGTTACTACCTCATACAGATCTACATCCCGTCCGGCCTTATCGTCATCATCTCGTGGGTGAGCTTTTGGTTAAATCGAAACGCGACACCCGCCCGTGTCGCTTTGGGTGTAACCACTGTGCTCACAATGACCACACTTATGTCTTCTACTAACGCAGCGTTACCCAAAATTTCGTACGTCAAATCGATCGACGTGTACTTGGGAACCTGCTTCGTCATGGTATTTGCCAGCCTTCTAGGTAAGAAAGTGCCGAACGGTGCAGGACGATTTAACCGACTATTTAACCGACTCCGTGACCTTGAGGCGACTATTTTTGGCGTCGCGATCGATTCCGTTTATTTTCGGAGGCGCGGGGACATCGAACGGAGCCGTCAAGTTGATTTAACCGACCAGTCAGATCAATCAGTGGTTGTCCCCTTTTTCGGCATTGCTTTTACGCGATTTCGCGCTCGAACGCGCTCGGTCACTCGACGGGTGCTTCCCCAGCATTCGCGCATCACCTTCTTTTCTTTTGAAATCACGCCGGATGCGTAGAAAGGTTCCAGATGCGATGATGCTGACAAGCACGTTTGGAGTGACGGCGCTCGAAACGGCGCGGACACTCGTAAGAACAATTACAGATGAAAAATGGGATATAAAGAGTACAGTCTGTAATCAACTTTTTTACCCCTTTTGCCCCAACCACGATTCCGTAAAGACACACATTAACTACATACATTACACACCTTTTTACACCCCGCCTATTTCGTAACGTAGATTTTTTTATTTATTTTTTTTTTTTGAGAAAATACTTTCCCACTCTTAAAATAAGATCAAATTAATAAATATGCTCATTCTTTCATGATGTTTGAAGAGTTTTACTTTTCGCCGTGCCCCACGAGAAGCGCTCGGGTCAAAATGCGCTGGTTAAGCGAGGTAACTGCGTAAGAGTGTTACGTGAATGTTTTCAGAGTACGCGACGGTGGGTTACATGGCTAAACGCATTCAAATGCGTAAAAACCGCTTCTTGGCTATACAGAAGATAGCTGAACAGAAAAAGTTAAACGTGGACGGCCCCGATGGTGATCACGCTCCCAAACAAACAGTGAGTACACGTCCAGTAGGTTCAATTTCGTCGGATAACTAGTGTAGAAACTACATTTCCAAAGGGATTTTAAGTTTAGTACACTAGTTCCTATACTTCGCGTATACTTGTTAGTGGGAACCTTTGTTCCAGGAGGTGCGGTTCAAAGTGCACGACCCGAAGGCTCATAGTAAAGGAGGCACGTTGGAAAGCACGGTGAATGGGGGCCGCGGCGGCGGGGGCCCCGACGAAGAAGCCGCAGCCCCCATCCCCCAACACATCATCCACCCGGGCAAAGACATCAATAAGCTGTACGGCATAACGCCCTCGGACATTGACAAATATTCGAGAATCGTGTTTCCCGTGTGCTTCGTGTGCTTCAATCTGATGTATTGGATTATCTACCTTCACATCTCGGACGTGGTGGCGGATGATCTGGTGCTTCTTGGGGAGGACAAGTAGTCTGGGAGTATAAACACGATTCTCGGACCCAAAACCAAACGAACGGGCTCCGAACTAACCGCAGCTAAACAAATCCAAACTCAAAGAGCTTGCCGTCCGGCTAAGGAAAAGGGAAGAAACGTCAAAAGTAAAGAAGTAAAGAAGAATCAGTGCCGGCGGTGAGACATGAGACGTGTTCTGTACATAGTTCCCCGAATCGAAGTCCCTTAATCGTACCACCCCCGAGAAAACGTAGATATTCTCTTGTAATTTCGGAAGCTACCCCAATTTCCTTTTTTTTACGTTTAAACCCTCTCAGATATTATAATCGCGCACTAGAGGGGTCATTCCACGAAATAATACAAATCACCAAGAGAATTATTAATAATTGTTTTACCACTAACTAATCTAAATCAGAAAAATTAAAATCCTATAATAAGGAAGTTAATATACAGGGTGAATCTGGATAAACATCCCCTTTTGTAACTTTTAAATCGTTAGAGATGCTACAAAAATTGTTATAAAACTTCAACAGTGCGTGCTAAGTATTTATACAGGGTCTTCCATTATGGAACAGTAAGATAATGTTGCTGCTGTGTTATAGAACACCCTGTATAAGGTTTAAGGTCACCTTGTAAGACAGACACCCTGTTTTTTTAACAATGTAACATGCCTTATCAAACTCCTATAATAATAATACATTAAAGCTACAAACAATCAACGTCATTTTTTCGAGTTTTTCGCTATTTCTCCGTGGAATCGAGAAACAACAAACGTACAACAAAAATCAGATAAAAAAATTCAATTTTTTACGAATTTTCAGAAAATTATTAAAAAAATTTTTTGCCAACTTTAAAAATTTTTTTAATTTTTTTTGTAAAATTTAGAACAAAACGATCTTATAAAACTAAAACTAGAATATTTTTAACATCATTTAGAAAAAAAAAATCAGATAAAAATCTTTAAAATTCAATTTTTTATGATTTTTTAAAGAATGATTGAATTTCTAGAAAATGGTTTAACCTAAAAATTTTTTTTGCCAAGTTTGAAAATTTTTTTTAATTTTTTTGGTAAAATTTAGAACAAAACGGTCTTTTCAAATTAAAACTAGAATATTTTTAGTATCATATAAAATAAAAAACAGATCAAAATCTTTAAAAATCAATTTTTTATGATTTTTTAAAAAATGAATTTTTAGAAAATAGTTTAACCTAAAAAAATTTTGCCAACTTTGAAAATTTTTTTAATTTTTTTTGTAAAATTTAGAACAAAACAATCTTATAAAACTAAAACTAGAATATTTTTAACATCATTTAGAAAAAAAATCAGATAAAAATTTTTAAAATTCAATTTTTTATGATTTTTTAAAGAATGATTGAATTTCTAGAAAATGGTTTAACCTAAAAAAATTTTTTGCCAACTTTTAAAATTTTTTTAATTTTTTTTGTAAAAGTTAGAACAAAACGATCTTATAAAACTAAAACTAGAATATTTTTAACATCATTTAGAAAAAAAATCAGATAAAAATCTTTAAAATTAAATTTTTTATGATTTTTTAAAGAATGTTTAAATTTTTAGAAAATAGTTTAACCTAAAAAAATTTTTTGCCAAGTTTGAAAATTTTTTTAATTTTTTTGGTAAAATTTAGAACAAAACGGTTTTTTCAAATTAAAACTAGAATATTTTTAGTATCATATAAAATAAAAAACAGATCAAAATCTTTAAAAATCAATTTTTTATGATTTTTTAAAGAATGTATTTTTAGAAAATAGTTTAACCTAAGAAAAATTTTGTCAACTTTGAAAATTTTGCCAACTTTGAAAATTTTTTTAATTTTTTTTGTAAAAGTTAGAACAAAACGATCTTATAAAACTAAAACTAGAATATTTTTAACAACATTTAGAAAAAAAATCAGATAAAAATCTTTAAAATTCAATTTTTTATGATTTTTTAAAGAATGATTGAATTTTTAGAAAATGGTTTAACCTAAAAAAAATTTTGCCAAGTTTGAAAATTTTTTTAATTTTTTTTGTAAAATTTAGAACAAAACGGTCTTTTCAAATTAAAACTAGAATATTTTTAGTGTCATTTAGAAAAAAAATCAGATCAAAATCTTTAAAATTCAATTTTTTATGATTTTTTAAAGAATGAATTTTTAGAAAATGGTTTAACCTAAAAAAAATTTTTGCCAAGTTTGAAAATTTTTTTAATTTTTTTTGTAAAATTTAGAACAAAACGATCTTATAAAACTAAAACTAGAATATTTTTAACATCATTTAGAAAAAAAATCAGATAAAAATCTTTAAAATTCAATTTTTTATGATTTTTTAAAGAATGTATTTTTTAAAAATAGTTTAACCTAAAAAAATTTTGCCAAGTCTGAAAATTTTTTTTAATTTTTTTGGTAAAATTTAGAAAAAAACGGTCTTTTCAAATTAAAACTAGAATGTTTTTAGTATCATTTAGAAAAAAAATTAGATAAAAATCTTTAAAATTCAATTTTTTATGATTTTTTAAAGAATGATTGAATTTCTAGAAAATGGTTTAACCTAAAAAAATTTTTTGCCAAGTTTGAAAATTTTTTTAATTTTTTTGGTAAAATTTAGAACAAAACGGTTTTTTCAAATTAAAACTAGAATATTTTTAGTATCATTTAGAAAAAAAAATCAGATAAAAATCTTTAAAATTCAATTTTTTATGATTTTTTAAAGAATGATTGAATTTCTAGAAAATGGTTTAACCTAAAAAATTTTTTTGCCAAGTTTGAAAATTTTTTTAATTTTTTTGGTAAAATTTTGAACAAAACGGTCTTTTCAAATTAAAACTAGAATGTTTTTAGTATCATTTAGAAAAAGAATCAGATCAAAATCTTTAAAAATCAATTTTTTATGATTTTTTAAAGAATGTAAAAAAATAGTTTAACCTAAATCTAATAAAATCTCTAATAATTTAGAAATTATAGGAAGGCGCTTATCCAAACTCACTCTGTATATTATAAAAACTGACAAGCGAATGAACGGTTAGAGTATAAACGTAACGAGGAAAATACCCTCAAGGTGTGACACTGCCAAATAAAATGAATAAGAGAGAGCTTCATCACAATCATTTACTTTCGAAAAAACCAAGTTTATGGTAAAACAATTCTAATAAAAAATCCTGGCGATAAATAAAAATTAAAGTGAATGATCTTAGAACAATTAAATGCGACTATACGGAAGTTCGTTTAGTTGTTGTGTAAATAACGTTCCTGTATTTTATACTATTCTCGCACAGACTAAAAAAAAAAACAAATATTTATATACATAAAAAGAAAGAGAATAAAACGTAGTGTAGTTTATACGCACTCTCCTAATAAAACCCCTAATCGAGATGAGCCTGTAGAAATAAGGGCACACCTCTTCAGGGAAACACACAGCGGAATACAAACCAAAAAACATAAGTTAAAAACCCGATATTATTATTTCGTAGACGATAATAATAATATTAATGAAAATAAATAAAAAAAAAGTAAAAAATACCGTCACGGTACGGAGAAACGAAATTCTAAAGTGTAATATAAATTATTATTGTAAAGATATATAAATTTTAGATAGGACGATGCGCTCGTAGCCAAATATATTGATTAAAGAAAACCAAAAATGATTAGTTATCTGATTGTACATATATTTAGACATGTAAAAGAACTAATTGAGAAGAAAAAAAAAGCATACTCGAGGATTAATTTAATTTAAAAAGAAAAACATGAGTGATTCTAAAAAAGAGATCAATAATTATACGCGCCCTATAAAATGAAATGAAATGATAAATCGATAAAGAGTTAATTAATAAAAAAAAAAGCCGAATCAAAATAATGAGAGGAAAAACGGGCGTTTCTTTGTACATATAGTACACTTAGAACATTAACCATCACTCAAAATGTTTACCGATTTGTAGCACAACACAAATAAACACATAATGCACAGAGCAAGAGAGTCTGAAACAAAATACAAAAAAAAAATTAATAATAAAAAACCTTAAAACATTACAGAGCAATACATTCTTGAAATTTGAAAAAATCATTTTGAAAAAAAATTTTTTTTTTAAGAAGAGAAAAACTTTTAAAACCTTCCTTCTTATGAATTTAAACACATATTTAAAAAAAGCACATGATTAAAAAAAATCGAGCGGCTACATCTGACGGAAGCATATTTTTATTATTACTACCATTTATTTTTTTTTTTAATTTGAGGTATTTAAAATTTCAAAATACATCCCTTACTTTAAATAGTAAAAAAAATCGATTTAAATCCCGAAAGGTTAAAAAAAACCCACCTTTCTCTTTGTTACTGTTATATAAATTTCATATCTCTATACTTACTTACTATCTATATATTTACCCCAAAATCGTTATTAATTTTTTTATAAAATATTTTATTGTTATTTGTTAAAAAAAACTTTTATGTATTCATCGTTAGTTATATCATCACCCCAACCATAAATATCATTGTACTGAATTGATTGTTGAAATCGAATTAGATGGAAAAGAAAAAAAAAATAATCTGAACGTAGCACAAGCTCGACATCTTAAGTAAAACACACATGTAAAAACGAGTATATACACGTTCGGCGTATTTCTATCACGCACTACAAGGCTTGCTATGTCAGTGGCGGCTGTCTCGTCATAGGATGGGGGTGCAAAGAGTCGAATGTGCTGATAAAACGAAGAAAAAATAAGTACGAACGCCTCTGTGCACTCGCCAGCCGTACAGCGACCGACTATTGCTCACTATTGAATATTCTAAAACAACAAAAAAAAAATGATAAGAGAGTTGTATGTATTATATTTGAAACATTCCAATTATTTATTGAAGAAGAAAAAAAAATGATTAAAATAATAATAACTACGTACGACGTAGATATTATGATATTGTTTGGCGTTTTTATTTGAATAAAAATATTTAAAAAGAAAAATGTGTTATTTTATTTTTATTATTATTACTAGCAAGAGCACTTATAATCTGTTTTAATACCTCCAAATATAAAAGTAGTTTGAAATAAACATCACCGACTACATTTGTTGATAGATAATCGAATCTTTGGTTGACCCTGGTATTCGAAGAGGGTTATTTTTTAACTTTTTCCAGTCAGTTTTTTCGAAAAACAGATACAAAAACGTGTTTGTTTTACTCAATTTTTATGATTTTAAGAATTTTATACATAAGAAACTGCGATTTTAGCCGTTTTTGATGAAAAATTTATTGTTTGAAAAAACGGTCAATAGAAATTGCACCCGCCCTAATAGCACAAAATCGGCCTCGGAAAAAAACGTTCGGAAAGGCGCTGTTTAACCGATTTAGGCTCAAAAATGGCCCGAAACCTATAAAATAAGCTGTATTCTAACGTTTTCTTCATCAACATGAACGCCAGCTAAGACGGCAAGGTCCGAAAATCCCGGAAAAAAACGGCTAGTTTGACGTTTAAGAGCGTAGCGAACGGGAAAATGGTCGACTGCCTGCGTTAGTTCCGAAAAATTTTAACATTTCTTTTACATTTTTCTCCGTTAAAAAACGTCGTACGGGCCCCATACTCGCTTATGAAATATGCCCATATAGAATCAGGTCCCGGTAGTACCCCTGAAAACTGTCAGAAAGCACGTTTTCACGGAGAAAAAACTGAAAAACCTCGAAAAGATGGCGCTATTTGTTTCGTTTTGTTTACTACTTTAATATATTATATATTTTTTTAATTTGATAATCGTTTTTATTGACACAGTTGGGTTATTATAATAATCTTTGGGTTATCATATTAATCTTAATCTTAGTCTTATGACCTGGATTTTTACTGAACTGTTAAAGTAATAAGGGTGTGTTATTTGAGATGTTCTTAAATCCATTTATTTGCAGCCGGAGAAGTTTCTTCAAACAATTTACTCAAAATACATCAATTCTTCAAATCACTCCAAACTTGGTTTTTAAAGAGGTTGCAATATGGCATCCAAAACATCAAATGTCTTTTCAAAAAACTCCCTTGTAAACCTAAAAACTTCTAATTTTTGGTTTAATGTTAGAGATATCAATGTTAGTTAGAATAATAGTTCAAATTCCTTCAAATTGTCGATTTTTTTTAATAAATCCAATGAACACAGTTTTAGAAAGCAGCACCTAAAAGAAAAATTATTAAATTTCTGCAGAAAATTAATTTTAATTATGTATAAGATTAATAAAATAATAAAAGGTAAACAACTTTAGGGAATAGTATTGTGATATAAAAGGGATTAGAAGGTAAGTTAATGTACTTTATTACAACAATAAATTCAACTTTATTTCTTAACCCTCATCCGGATTTTGTGTCAAATTGACACAATTTTCAAAGTTAATTGTTAATCTTTTTGTTATTTACGGTCGAATCCACTAGATATTTTGACTCAGTGAAATAGCCAATAGTCAATAAAATATAAAAAACTAAAGAAATATTCTTATTTTCAACTATTCAAATGCATTCAATCAACCAATCATAAGAAAAATTGGCATACAATTATTATCTGGCATTGTGTCAATTTGATACACCAAGTCCGGATTTGGTTCTAGAAACGAAGTCCGGATGAGGGTTAATGTTCTTATCTCGATGGTTAGTAACAAAATAATCTTATTTTCAATCATTACATAAAAAGAAATCTCTTATAGATATACTCTCCTGAGTAATAATTGGGGTAATCATAGCCGCTACCAGGACAAGGTTTTTTTGCTAACCCGGAGAAACCTTCCGAAAACCGGGGGTTCTTGTAATAGGGCTCTGGCTTGAAATGCAAAGGGTTGCAGGCTAGAAATGATAAAAAAAAGGTTATTTTATTATCAAGAAACTTAGATTCACAAAAAAGGGAATGAAACTTTATTGAATAAAAACAAAAACCCAACTTTAAAAGTTTATTAAGAAAACTTGTAAATCTATAGACTCTAATTAATCAAGAGAATAGCTATGCGAATTCCTATCTCAAATAATTATTAACCGGAGATATTTGTCTGAAGGTAAATATTTACTCGGGCTCAAAAAACTCACCCCTTTTCTTCAACCACGAAACCAATTGGTTTGCGGTTATATCTTCAGTTCGCGGCTCACAATGATGGTGGAATTACCATGACGGAGATAATCTCCGGATGGGAGCTCGCTCAAGTCTATGATGTGAACATAACCGATGAGGAAAACTTAAATTCGGAAACGAAAACTGAGCTCATGGAAAACCATCGATGTGTTGAATAGCTTCTCAAAGCATATCCAATACATTTTCGCGAAGTTCTTCCGGACCCGAAAACAACTCCAGGAAGAAAGAGAGATTAAAGCGCGAACTCTCTTTTAAATAAACTCGGTTTTTAAAAGAGGGGGTTACAATTTTGTAAGTGCGTTCTTTCGTTAAATAAAAATCCTAACACGTCCGTCAGGGCACTATCTATTCTAGGAATCAGTTGACTCCCACCTTTAACAATTCCTTTAGGACTTGTTAAACACTTGCCTAAAATTTTACATCTTCACTGTCCACTTACTCCAACATCTTTATTACATACAAATTTATTACTTTAGGACCGAGTCTCTACTTGAACCGAACTGAAATATCAAAGATAAAACTAAAAAATCTTTAAATTCAAGACCGTAATAATCTGAATTATTACAGTTGTCTATATCAAAGGTGGGCAACCTTTTGTATAGTGAGGACCAGATGAGGATTAAGTTTTCGTACGCGGGCCGGAGTAGAAAAATGACAAATTTTTATTACTTAAAATTATTAGATCTCCCAGATTTCCTGCTTTCCTTGGTAGAACTACTGCACAGAAAGCAAGGGAGCTGGGTTCAAATCCCAGTGTAGCAAGAAGACATTTTTTCTTCTCTGACGCTTAGCGTTAAAAATTTTTCTTTAATTATTTCTTTCTATTATTATTATTATTTTTTTTTTTTTGATTTAAAACAAGAATTATTTATTGTTTTTTTTAAAGGTCTACATTAGACCCTCATGTGGGCCGGAGGTTGCCCACCGTTGGTCTATGTAAATGTCTGTCTTGTAAAATGGATGTAACTCGTATTCACTTTTGGACATCCATTAATGTGTGCGGCACCAACTTTGTTGCAATTTTACGCAGATGCTGGAAAACAGCGCGCATACAACAAAACAACCGTTCTTCTTGGAAGAAATGTTCCAAAATATCACATTTGGTGGAAGCTCATGGAGAGCATGCACTTTCATAAAGGAAAGTCAGGAAGTGGGTTCAGAAAGAATTTCAGGATGGATGTGAAAAAATCAGTGATAAACAACGGAGAGGTCAACATGTAAGTATGCGAACCCATGTAATACGAATAGTAATCGAGCACCTGTTAGAAGGAGACATACTTGAGAACCTGTTAGAAGGAGAGATGATACTTGAGCTGTAACTTCAGTAGAAGGAAGATGCAATAGAGAAATGCATTATCCACTGGATTTTGAAAAACGGTCTGCATCTACGGAAAATTGCAGCAAAGTGAGTGGCACATTCAGACGGATGCCCAAAAGTAAATATGAGTTACATCCATTTCATACAATGATAGATATCTAGCTAAATATTGCCACAATCAAGGTAAAGCTCCAACAGGGAGTCATTGTATACTGCGGGGTTAGCACAAACGCCTAATCGAACGAGTATAAGAAGGCAGGGAATTCCATGAGGGGCGACTTCTTGGTTTCTGGTTATCAGCCCACCGTCAGCTCGTTCGAAGAGGTTCCAGGTGTAACGGTTTTGTTTTTCGTCTAATTAAATTTGAAATTATTTGATTTGGGCCATCTGTTGGAATCGGTCATTTTTAGATCTCTTGGTTTTGTTGTGCAATACAGAATACTGGTTGGTTTCTCAGATTAGTACGATCGGAAATAGTGGTGGGGATTTAGTTCTTTCGAGTGTCGCAATTGAGGTAATTTCGCCCTCTTCGTTGTTGTGTCTCGGAAGAGGATATACGTTTTTGGCTGCGACAAAACTACGTGGGTGTCGAAGATTTTGGTAGCGTCTCCGTTGGTGTTTGGGAGAGCTTCTAAAAGCGCAGTTTGGCGGATTACCTTCACACACCACAAATTTAGTGCAGTATTTGTGCTTTATCGGATTGATTCCGGATTAAAAGGGTTTTTTTTACGCCAGCCAACACTTCAAGCCGATTAAGATCGTAAGGTATGTTCTTTTACGCTTTGAGAGAACTAGAATCTTTTCGTTGGGATCATTTTGTAATTCGTGTTTTCCCTAGGCTTTTTATCTTTGGATTTCCTTTTTATTTTTATTTTTGGACCTATTTTTGGTAATTACGTCGAAATTTTGGATTGAAAATTTACTGCGTCGCAATTTTGAGTGGATCCCCTGGCGGCCATCTTTCTCTCTTCATTACATTGAACGCCGTTAGAGAGACAGGGACGGAAGTACACTCAACCGACTCCAGAGCGACGCACTTGATCGAGAGACAAAGAGAGACGACCAGCCCTGTGAAACCAGACAGGGACACCACCAACAGATAAGCCAACGTTTTATATTATTCTTTTATTATCGTTTTTTTTTTATTTTATTTGTTATTACGGATCTTCAATCCGAATAATATTTCAACTTGTATTATTCTAAATTTATTGAATATCATTTTACGAAACTGTTTTGTGTACCTAATCGCTCAGAGAATTTTTATTCCGATTTAAAATTAGACGCTAATTCGAAAGTGTGAAACATATATATATTTGACAACAGCTGTTATCATTTATTTTTTTTGTGTGTGTTCGCGTTAACATTTAAATTTCAGGTTATTTGTTTTATAATTCTTTAGAGCTACTGCAGCGATAGGGGTTTATTACCGTTTGTAAATTTTTATATGAACATTCCTTTTGAACATTCCTTTTGAACATTCTTATTTTTCATCTTTATTATTATATTGTTTCTTTTCAATACAAGTACATTTTTTTTAGGTTTTCCAAAATTGTCTTTTATTTTGTTGTTGTCCTTCGATCGTGGATTCGGACTTGCCTGATCCTAGGATAAGTGAAGGTTGGTAGGTATCGGTTTAAGTTCGTGGCGCCCTTTTATTTAACATCTGAACCCCCCCTTCTCCGCAGAGTGAATCGGAGCCCAGTCCTATCAACGGTTGTTTCGGCTTTTGAAACGAACTTAATTTTTATTTCGTTATAACTAGAGTTTGTGCGCTACACAGGTGCTAGCTTCGCCGTGTGGTACTATAAAGGCAGTTAGGGAACGTCGATTGGTGTATTACTTGTATGTCCCTCTTCCCCTGCGAGTGTTAGTGCAGCTCCAAGGAAAGCCCCAACAGGAAAGTAAGTACACTTCTTGCTTATTTAATCCTGTAATCAGAAACAAGCGAGTGATTCGTGACAATATCTAGTCTGAGTTTCTTCCTTGTGTTATTAAAGATACTTACAGAGAAACCTTTTGGCTAAGTAGTAGGGTTGTGAAAATGTTGAAAATTGAAATGTTCTGCTATGTTCCGCGTATGTTACACAGAGTCAATGAGGGAAATTCCTTTGAACGAACCCAGTGGACCCCACATAGTTTTATAAAACAACACCACTAAAAAGAAAACCTACAAAATTTTAGACACTTAATTAACTTTAATAATGCATAAGTTAAATTAAATAGAAATCAAGGTAAGTAAAGTTAAAATAATGACTTGTACATTTCATCTTCCAACGAAGACTGTAGTAACTCATATTTTTGGTTATTTGAGTTACATTGCCTAAAGCATAATAATTGGAGGTGGTTCAAAAGTTCTACTTGATTTATTTCCAAAGTTTTAAATTTGAGTTAGTACAGTCTTCGTTGGGAGCGTCGAAAGGTAGTGTTTAAATTTTCCACGAAGGCTCTTAAAAAAAAAATACTTTTGGCTGGTAAAATAAATCCATAATGAACGTGTGAATTCAATTCAAACGATCTCTCAACATTAATTTAACTCATCTGACCTTACTTTGGTCAACCAACCCCTAAAATCAATCCTTTGCTACTCTAATTGAAATTTCTTTTTTCAAAATTTGTATGAATTTTTCAATTTCATACAAATCTTAAATTTATTCATCAGTATTTTTTTTAAATAATCGAAATTCATTATTAATTTGACTATTGGAGGTGATTTTATTTGGTTTTAATCTCAAGTAAACATTTGAAACTTCCAAAGAAATTTCTTGAAAGCTGAAACGTTTCAACATTGTTGAAGAAGATTTTTTCTGGAGTATTTTACCAGTTTTTCACCAAGTTCCAATTAGAATATCGAATGATTTTCTTTTGGGAAAGCAGAAAAGAACGTTTAGAAAATAAAATCAACAAATTTCAACTTTGAATTAAATTTTCTGAAAATTTGAAACATTTTGTAAACTGATTTGACAAACTGACAAATTTCTAAATAACTTCTAAATAACCATTCAAAGCTAAACATTACTAAATCTTTAACAAAATCAAATTATTCCAATACACAAATAACATTTCCATTTAAACAACTTATTTTATTACTATTATCAGTGACCCTCAAGCAACGTGCCCATCAATATCATAACCTCTAAACCTATGACCTCAAAGACCTCTTCGCGTGTGATCTAAATGTGTAAATCCATGTGGGGTCGAGAAACTAAATCGTAATATTCGCAATATCAATTCGGATAACTTTTTTAAAAATACCCGACGACGACCAGAGTCTAACTTATGAGATCGTGTGACGGACGTTTTTAGACCAAGCTGTCAACAGCATTTCTTAACCTTTAACGTAAGTCCCAAAGAAATAATGGTTATTCCGAGACTAGCATTACATGGAGGGCGTTTATTAAAATCCACGTTGTTAAAACATGCGGCGAGTGGAAATTCCAACCAAAGATTTATTAGTTTAACAAAACGATACTTAGCGGGTAAAATAGATTTCTATGATTGTATTATGTTATTTATGCTAATTATTTATAATTTTAGATCGATTGTATAGTGATAAACACGAATGGATTGAAATAAATGGTAAAATTGGAACGGTTGGTATATCAAAATATGCTCAGGTTGGTTTATAATTATAAATATAAATAATTAAATATAATGAAAAATATATATAAAAAAAATAATATTTAATTGCTATAGGAAGCCCTAGGTGACGTTGTATACGCTCAACTTCCTGATATTGATTCTAACCTAAAACAGCATGGTAATTTTTATTCTTAAATTTAGATATTTATTATTATTATTGAATAAAATGACTTTATTATAGATGAATGTGGAGCTTTAGAAAGTGTAAAAGCAGCAAGTGAGCTTTATAGTCCCGTTTCGGGAGTTGTAAAAGAGAAGAATTCTGCAGTTGAAGAGTCGCCATCTCTTATCAATACGTCGTGTTACGATAAAGGCTGGTTATTTAAAGTCGAACTTACAAACGACACTGAAATTAAGAATTTAATGACTGAAGAACAATATGAGAAATTTTTGAAAGAACAAGATCAACATTAATAAATAATTTAATTGAAATTTAATGATACGTTTTAACTAGTTATAGAGAATTATTAAAGAAAAATCTTTTAAAGGACGTTGTTTTTATGGAAATTAGTACAAAAATATTTTTAGTTAAGATTAATAAAACCTTTGTTTTTTGGGATTATTCTAAAAAATTAGAGCCTTTATCCTACTTTCACTGGAGACCTGTATATTTTGTGTGCAATATTTTAATTATTTTGAGTTAGATTTTTAAGACTACTTGTATAAAAGTCTACATTCATGGCGGTTTCTTTTGGAAGAATTGAGGCATACCAATTGCGTTTTGTTGGTTGCAGCTAATTAGTATTTTGTGTTCTATCACATTTTATTATTGTAGTTTTGGTGCAGTAAAAAGAAAACGCTATCAGACTCTTATGAAAATTTGTCAGTTTATGTTAGGGTCTTTAATAATGACGCTCTATTTAAATGTACATAAAATAAGTTTTATGTGAGATCTACTCATCTATTTTTCTGTTCAAAAAAACACGTTTTGGTTGCCAGTTGACTTCCTAAACGTCAAAGAGTTGGTTGAATATGACTGCTATGATGAAGATAAAAATCACATAATGTATAACAACTACCTTTTAACAGAGCACAGAAGATTATATCCGTCCATACGTATTTCCCAGTATCAAATACTCAAAATAGATTCTATCATAACCTGGTCAGATTTCCAAGTAGTTTAAGCTATATACATAATGCCTTCGACTGCTTGAAGATACGTCCCTTCATCCGAGAATCTTACAGATTGTAGGTTTCGTGGTCTTTTCCCAGAACAAGTTTCCTCGTTTGACCTTTGGTGGAAAGGTTCCACCTTCCTTCCAAGGTCCTTCTTGGTTAGTTCAAGATCTCTCCTACTGGCCCCTTAATCTAATCCATGAGTCAGAGGACCCAGAATTAACTAAAGAACAAAAACCTCTTTTAGTAAATCTGATAGAAAACCCTTCAAACTTTATGGATGATTTACTTACCAAGTCCCCTTCCATATCTAAAATTAAGCGAATTATCGCTTCTATCCAACGATTCATTCTGCGATTTCTTCGTTTGTCGATTTTTTCGATTTGTGGATGTAATTCTCTGTAAAATAATGATTTTTCTTGAATATAAATTAAGTGTACATTTTTATATTATGTTGTACTGCAATCTCAAGACTTTTGTATTTTCTCATTATTTTTTTTTCAGTTTTCTCATAAACACTTTTTTCCTTTTCAACGTTTAAGTTGTTCTCTTCATTTAATATCATTTTATTTTCGTCTTTTCTTCTTTTTGTTCAGAATCAATTTTTCTTCTTTTCCTATCACATTATTCATACAGAGTGGGCCAGTGAAAACAGTAAACGCAAGTTTTGGCCACTTAACATCAATTTTCCGAAAAACGCTCAAACACGTCAATTTTATTATGAAGGGGGATATCGGAATGGATTAGTACTATTTGCATAACTCCAACCCTAAGATGGGGGTAGATTGCACCCCAAACATTTTAAATTGAAAGGGGTGTCAAACGCTACACAGTTTTAAAGGCCTTTCAAATCTTTTTTCAGTAGTCTTTTTATTTTCGAAGACTTAATAAAATGATACTTCAGTTTCTGTCTGTAATTTTAAACATTTAATAAACTTTGTTTTAAACGATTTTTTCTTTGGAATTAATGATCGGATTTCAAAAATAAAAAGACTGCTGAAAAGAGATTTGAAAGACCTTTAAAACTGTGTAGCGTTTGACACCCCTTTCAATTTAAAATGTTTGGGGTGCAATCTACCCCTATCTTAGGATTGGAGTTATGCAAATAGTAGTAATCCATTCCGATATTCCTCTTCATAATAAAATTGACATGCTCGAGCGTTTTTCGCAAAATTGATGTTAAGTGGCCAAAACTTGCGTTTACTGTTTTCAGTAAACACCGACCATTATTTCTTAAATTTAAATCATCATTTTTTAAATCAACTGTTCGTTTATTTTCATTTTCATTCTTAACTTATAATTAATTTTTAACCAGAGAATAGGTACGTTTCACACTGATTGTGAGGCAAATAGCAATAAGTAAGTAGCAACTCAGCAACAGACGATATTGCTACTTAATGACATTGTACATATAATTAAACGATGGCTTTCACGTTGGAGATATTCGATATCGCCTCTGAATCTAGCGTTTGCTATATTTGTACGTAAAACGTCATCAAGTGGCGCTATCGCTTATTACTGGTTGCTAGTTGCTTGTTCTTGGTTGCCTCACTGTGAGATGTGTTTTAAAGATATTGTTCTAATCTAACAAGTTTGGAACGACTTTATTGCAAAACTCAACACAAAATATTCATTAAAAATTCATTCATTTTCTTATTTCCTATGGAATAGGACGAAAAAAGCTACACTTTTGAACAAAAAGCATAAATTCGTATTAATTCAAAAGTTTTTCGAAGAAATATGAATTCACATTCAATTGCGATTATCATTTTTCTCTTGAATTGTTAAATTTTCATTCAAGATTAGAGCACATATTTAATATTCGGTTACAAATTTACCCTAATATTTTTAGCTTTGTTCGTTGGGTTAAACTTGCACTGCACTAACAATAAGTTACACTATGGTGCAAAGATGCAGTTTCGTGCAGCATTAAAATGCAAGATGACTGTAATTCAGTATAATTTGGTGGTCTTCAAGTATGAACTGTGATCCAACGAACGTATGCTAACTAAATAAACGAATTCTATCAAAGTATTGTAAAAATCCCTCCTCGCTTAATTGAAAAATTGAAAAAACTACCCCTTTTTTACCGCCTAGCTTCTCCAATAAATATAAAGAGGAACATCTTTACAAAGCTAACCTGAAACCACGTCTCTTTTGTTAGCGTTGAAATTATTAATAAATTCACCCCCAACCCCTTAATGAATAGGCAACAAACACCCCTACTAACAAGACTAACGTGTTTACAACCTCAATCAACGCAAAATAAACGTATTACAATGTATAAACTACGATTGTGATAGTAAAAGTACGTCTCGCAAACCTTTTCACCCCTACAACTACCCCCGTTGAAGTTTTTCGCTCAAAATAGAAAACACATAAACCTTAATTTTTCCCTAAAGCTTCGCTATACCTACTTTTATAAATGTCCCTCGACATCTTGGGGGTGAATTGCGAAAAACTAGATCTTTTCTCGCCCACTTTCACCCCCTTTCACCCCCAGCAATAGATGTGGTATCGGCTAGCACATCATTTGAAAGCTACTATCATAACACGTCGTTTGGCATTTATAGCAATCATTTATCGCTTTTAGTTTTTGAGTTATAAAGGAAAATGTGTTTTCGACCCTCAATTTTCAACCCTTTATAACTTGCCCCAGAGGTTTTTACCGCATGTATAAAAAAATACGTCAACCCTATTTTGACTCATTTTATAACTGTACCAAATTTAATCAAAATCGATTAGTTTTACAGTTCTGATACTTCCCTTGGTATAATAAATTGTTGAGATTTGAAATTTCATTAGGATTTCAGATTGAAACTTAATTTTGAATTTTCTATCTCTTTTAATTTTTTTCACATAAACGAAATTCTAATCTAACTTCGACTAAAACTTAATCTTCGTCAACAGTCAAGATGATACATTTAAATAAAATGTATAAATAATAAAAAATATAGAATCATCATCTCACAATCAAAGAAATGAATTGTCAAAATTTTTTATATTCCAACTAGTTCCTACGATTCACAACTCAACACATTTTTAGAATAAATAAAAAATGTAAATATCTAATTTAAAAAAGTGTGGAATCACCATCTTCATCTTCACAAACAGCAATAATTATCCTAATTTATTTGTTTTTTTCAATGACTCGGAGATTTAATTTGTAAAATCAGGTGATATTTCACCATTCTTTCTGATGTTAGATAAGACTCACACAAAAATAATCTCAACACTAACATCATCCGATATTATTACATCACGCGATACTTTTATTGGACAATCTTCACTTTTCTCGTACGAGTAGAGTCTATCTACACTCATTGACTTTATAAATAAGATACCAAAACCATAAGGTGATACTAAAATGCTTAATTTGTAAGCGTAATTTTAAGAAGTGGACAAAAAAAATGACATTGAATTTATCGTTCAAGGTGTTTGTTCTCAATCACAAACAATTAATATAAAAAAAAAATTTTCGGAGAGAAAGGATAATTTAATGATTATTATATTTTTAATACGATTTAATTCTAATCGTTTCGACCTTTAAACGACTCGGTCAGAATATTTATCAGAGGGCATTCCGTCCTTCCTCATGTAATTATTATGAAAGTTTACACAACAATTTTTATCTAAAATTAGATATTTGGAAATTATTTATGTAATTATTAACATAAGGAATTATTTAAATTTTAGTTTTTTGAATCACTATAAGTTTATTTATGGAGATTAAGAAATATTTTTCGTTTTAATTGTAATTATATGAATTTTTAAAAATTAACCAGTTTTAGTCGATTTGTAAATTAAGTTGTTAGAATTTTTCGTCTGTGGGAAAAGCTAAAAGTCATAGAAAATTCATTTTTGGTAAAAATAAAGATTATTTATTTTTAAAAACACTAAAGATTTTTGATTGAACCTAACATAACCTTACAATTTTTCGACCAACTTTAAAAAATCGCAACGACTTTATTTATAAGAATTAAAAAAAGATTTTTATACCAAAATGAACTTTAAAGATTCTATTTTGAACTGAAAAAGTCAAATCTGTTCTAATTATTCCCAAAAAAATTAAAAAAAATCCTAAACTTGGTAAAAATTTTTAATAACTTTAACCTAACTTTTTAAAAAATTCAACCAACTTTAAAAAATCGCCAAGACTTTATTTTTAAAGATAGAGGAAAGAGATTTTAACCAATAATTAACTAAAATATCTATTTTTTACCTAAAATAAACCAATCTGTTCTGATTATTACCAAAGAATTTTAAAAAATTTTCAAAAACGAGGATTTTCGATCGAATATAACCTTAAATTTTTCGACCAACTTTAAAAAATCATAACGACTTTATTTATAAGAATTAAAGAAAGATTTTTATACCAAAATGAACTTTAAAGATTCTATTTTGAACTGAAAAAGTCAAATCTGTTCTAATTATTCTCGAAAAAATTTAAAAAATCCTAAACTTGGTAAAAATTTTTAATAACTTTAACCTAACTTTTTAAAAAATTCAACCAACTTTAAAAAATCACCCAGACTTTATTTTTAAAGATAGAGAAAAGAGATTTTAACTAATAGTAAACTGAAATATCTATTTTTTACCTAAAATAAACCAATTTTTCCTAATTATTACCAAAGAATTTTAAAAAATTTTCAAAAACGAGGATTTTCGATCGAATATAACCTAAAATTTTTCGACCAACTTTAAAAAAATCATAACGACTTTATTTATAAGAATTAAAAAAAAAATTATATCAAAATGAACTTTAAAGATTTTATTTTGAACTGAAAAAGTCAAATCTGTTCTAATTATTCCCGAAAAAATTAAAAAAAATCCTAAACTTGGTAAAAATTTTTAATAACTTTAACCTAACTTTTTAAAAAATTCAACCAACTTTAAAAAATCACCCAGACTTTATTTTTAAAGATAGAGGAAAGAGATTTTAACCAATAGTAAACTGAAATATCTATTTTTTACCTAAAATAAACCAATTTGTTCTAATTATTACCAAAGAATTTTAAAAAATTTTCAAAAACGAGGATTTTCGATCGAATATAACCTTAAATTTTTCGACCAACTTTAAAAAATCCTGACGGGTTTATTTATAAGAATTAAGAAAAGATTTTTATACCAAAATGAACTGTAAAGATTCTATTTTGAACTGAAAAAGTCAAATCTGTTCTAATTATTCTCGAAAAAATTTAAAAAAAATCTAAACTTGGTAAAAATTTTTGATGATTTTAACCTAACTTTTAAAAAATTCGACCAACTTTAAAAAATCGCCCAGACTTTATTTTTAAAGATAGAGGAAAGAGATTTTAACCAATAGTTAACTAAAATATCTATTTTTTACCTAAAATAAACCAATTTGTTCTAATTATTACCAAAGAATTTTAAAAAATTTTCAAAAACGCGGATTTTCGATCGAATATAACCTTAAATTTTTCGACCAACTTTAAAAAATCCTAACGGCTTTATTTATAAGAATTAAAAAGAGATTTTTATACCAAAATGAACTTTAAAGATTCTATTTTGAACTGAAAAAGTCAAATCTGTTCTACTTATTCCCAAAAAAATTAAAAAAAAATTCTAAACTTGGTAAAAATTTTTAATGACTTTAACCTAACTTTTTAAAAAATTCAACCAACTTTAAAAAATCGCCCAGACTTTATTTTTAAAGATAGAGGAAAGAGATTTTAACTAATAATAAACTGAAATATCTATTTTTTACCTAAAATAAACCAATTTGTTCTAATTATCACCAAAGAATTTTAAAAAATTTTCAAAAACGAGGATTTTCGATTATTAATACAGTCGTAATTTATTATAAGCATAGGAAAGCAAATAAACTAAACACTTCCTCTTAACATGTCTCTGCATAGAATTACATGACATAACGTTTTTATTGCATCATCAGATAAACAATTTTCGTCAACATCAAATTTGAACATGAAATTTGTTATTAACATCATGAAATATTACACATCGACAAATTTAAACGTTAATTGATAAGTGTGTAATTGATATAAAATAATAGTAATTGTTATTATTGTCTCAATTTAACGAAAACTTATCGCAACGACTAATCGTAAAATCCCTTATATTTAATTTTCATTAAAATCGTGAAACACATCGACAAATTTAAACATTAATTCATTATTAATTGATAACTATAAAATAATAGTAATTGTATTTTACCGCTTATACTAAATTTAATAGGAAATAAAAACAAAGCCATAAAAACATATAAAGTCATTCAGTCTGTGTTTTTAATTTGACTCATCGATCACAGTACGAATTTTTAATACAACCAAATTGCGTATCTACGTTAATCGATAAAAAAAATACTAAACCTACTTACATGGCGATTTGCACGTTTTTATTTCATCACTTTTTACAACATATTTAACTTATTAATTAATGTATGTATTCAAATACAGATATTTTTAAAACTTTAACACTACTTATATCACAGTTTAAACAACAAAGTGTTCGCAGTTTATTTACATCCCTAATGCATTTTATTCACATTTGAATAACTAATCCTTAAAAAAATTTATGAATTTTTTAAAAATTCAATTCCAAACAAACAATGAAAGAACATTGTGTCAAGACATAAAAAAAGTACAAAACTCTTCATGTATTATGCATGAAAAATAATAGTTTTCGTAACCTTTAACATCTTTTTGAAGATAGGTTGAACAACATTACCAAAGCAAAATAGTTTGTATTGTTTGGAATTTTATTCTATGGAGTTACATTTTTGTCCACAACTTTAAAAAAAATTGGTTACAATAAATATTTTTCAGATTGTAGGTGTTTCGTATTTTGGAGTAAATATTTGTTAGACTTTAATCTGAACAGTTACTTGATGAGATTAATTAAAAGAGATAAGAAATAAATTCAAGTAGAGAAAATAAAATATAAGTTTTCATGTCAGAAATTTTAATTTGTAAAAACACAGCTTTTTCCTTTGTTAGAAAACTTATTTCTTTTGATTTAAGAATTTGTTACTGTCTTTTTAAAAGGAAAAAAATTAAACTATTTTCTTAAAATTGTCTTAACGTTTTTTTGATGCATTTCTAGCTAACTAACAATAAGTAGAAGATTATTTTTGAAGATTTCTAAAAGATATTTAAACATTTCTAGAAAAGTTTTGAAAATTTAAATTGATATTTAGAAGATAACCGATAACTTTGAAATGTTAGTTCTCTGTAAAAAAAAAAATTCGAAATTTTGTGAAGCGATTGTTAAACAATTTTTAAATCTTAGAAAATTTTCAAGGAAGTTTTAGAGGTTTTTAGATGATTTTTGATAAATTTTTAAGTATTTAGATCATTTTTGAAGATTTGTTGAAGATTTTTAAACATTTCTAGAAAAATTTTGGAAAATTTAAATTGATTTTTAAATAATAATCGATAATTTTGGAATTTTTATTCTCTGTAAAAAGGTTTGAAACTTCTTGAAGCAATTTTTAAAGCATTCTTAAATCTTAAAATATTTTTAAGGAAGTTTTAGAGGTTTTTAGATGATTTTTGATAAATTTCTAGTTAATTAGAAGAACATTTTTGAAGATACTAGAAGATTTTTAAACATTTCTAGAAAAGTTTTGGAAAATTTAAACTGATTTTTAGAGCATAAACAATAAATTTTGGAATTTTTGTTTTCTGTAAAAATTTTTGAAACTTTTTTGAAGCAATTTCTAAATCGTAGACATTTTTAAAGTTTTCAACGATTTTTGATGGATTTTTAGTTAATTACAAGACAAGTTTTGAAGACTTCTAGAAAATTCTTGAAGAATTATATTGATTTTTAGAGAATAATAGACAGTTTTAAAATCTAATTTCAAGAAAATTTCTACACAAGTTTTAGACGATTTTAGATCATTTTTGATGGATTTAAAGTTTATTACAATTTGTAAAGATTTTTGGAAGATTTTTGAAGATATCTAGAACATTTTTAAAGAATTAACTTGATTTTTAGAGAATAATTGTCATTTTTTTAAAATCTAATTGTGAGACAACTTCTAAACCAATTTTAGATGATTTTTGATGGATTTAAAGTTCATTACAAGACAATTTTTTAAGATTTCTGGAAGATTTTTGAAAATATCTAGAAAATTTTTTAATTAATTTGATTTTTAGACATTCTTAATTATTCTAAAAAATTTTGAAACCTAAGACATTTTTTTAAAATCTAATTGTAAGACAAATTCAAAACAAGTTTCAGACAATTTTACATGATTTTTTATGGATTTAAAGTTCATTACAAGACCACTTTTTAAGATTTTTGAAAACATCTAAAAAAACTCTTAGAGAATCTATTAAATTTTAGAAAATAGGCAACAATTTTTAAGCAATCTTTATTATTTCTAATAATTTTTAAATCCTTAGACATTTTTTAAAACTATTTCTAACCCTAATTGGAAAATATTATCCTTTGAATAAGTTTTAGACTATGTTTGAAGGATTTTTAATTAATCACAAGACAATTTTTGAAGAGTTCTAGAAGATTTTTGAAATTTCCTGAAAGTTTTTTGAAATTTCCTGGAAGTTTTATGAAATTTCCTGGAAGATTTTTGAAATTTCCTGGAAGATTTTTGAACTTTTCTAGAAAATTTTTGAAGACATCTAAAAAATTTATAAAAAATACTTTGATTTTTAGAAAATAATTGATGTTTATTAACATATTCTTGTTTTTTTTTCTAAATTTTCTATTTTTTTGAGATGATTAAGTTTTAGAGGATTTTAAATGATTTTTTATGGATTTCTAGTTTTATTTATCGTAGTTTTATTTTATTTACTTATCTAGTTTATTTATAGAAGATTTTTAAGGATATTTAGAAAAATTTTAAAGAATTATTTGGAGTTTTAGAAAATACATTTTTTAAAAATTCTTATTGTTTCTAATAATTTTTGGAATCAATAGTAAAATATTGTAATATCAATAATAAAAACATATTGATGTTTTTTTTGTCAATTACATTGAACAAACTTTATCGAATTGTTGTTCATAATTATGGTTAAATATTTTGACCTTTAAGTAAATAATTATCCAGGTAAATGCAACTTCTAGAACGTGGTTCAAATAGCTTTCCAAAATTGTTTTGATAATTACATTTAAATGGTAGCTTTTAAATCAAAACAATAAATCAAGTAGAACACGAATGATTCATTTAACCGGTTTGTACGTCATTTTTTCTAGGTAATTAGACCAAACTAGATAAACTTTACGGAATTGTTATTAAATTTAATTACATTTTTACGTCAACTTATGGTTTACATAGATAGAAAAGAATTCATTTCAAAGGAGAAAAAAAAAATAAATAAATAAAAATTACATGGTAAAAAACAAATACAATAAACTATTAACTTACATAGTACACTTCTTTCCTTTGAAACAACCCATCAATTTTGCTCGTTTAGTCCAAAATCTATTCCAAAATCTTCTTTTTTATAATCGCGTTCAAAATTTTGGTTGAATTTTAATGCAAAGTAAAAAGCAACAACTTGTCGTTTTAAATTTTTTATTTTTTATTTCGTTTTACTGTTATTATATTTCATACAGAGACATAGATTTATCGTAAGGTTTCAAAAATAACATTTTTTTTGTGGTTTTGCCACTATTGCGAAATAGTGGCGAAATATATTGTAAATATCGAGTGGCGTATGTATATCGGCAACGGTTTATGTTATAGTTTCGTCATTTATGCACGTAAAAGTACGCTGATTTTTAAATAAGTTGCCCTTTAAAAATCAATAATCAACTTTTTGTAGTTTCGCCACTATGATTCTCAACAAGCGATATATACATACAGTAGAACCCCGATTATCCGAGGCGCAATTATTCGAGCTTCGGATTAACCAAGCCAATCTAAAATGCTTCCATCAAAAACACCGGCTTCTCGGCAGGAAAATCAGTTCCTGGGTATAAACGAAATAAGGATAGATTAACCGTAATGGCATGTTCCAATGCATCTGGCAAGCACAAACTCCCATTGTTGGTGATTGGCAAGTCAGCACGTCCAAGAGCTTTAAAAACCATCCCATCCAAAGCCCTACCAGTTTATTACAAAAATCGGAAGATCGCTTGGATGGATGCGACCTAACTAACTAATTTAAAGAAGAATTCGTGCCATCTCTGACTAAATTTTTGAAAAGAAACGATCTCTCTATTTAAAGCAATTTTATTAATAGACAATGCTCCTTCTCACCCTGGGGAAAAACTTCATATAGTATTGTTGTAAAATTTTTGCCTCCAAATGTAACCAAATGCAACCAATGGAACAAGGCGTCCTCGAAAACATTAAAAAAAATATAGACGTTTACATCTTCAACATGTATTATAATACACTGAAAAAGAAGAGGATATTATCAGTGGAATAGAAAAGATTACACTGAAAAATATTATTTACTGGGTAAGTCAAGCTTGGGATTCCGTACGTGGTTTCAGTATTAAAAAAATCTTGGTCAAAAGTTATTGATGTTGAGAACTATGACAGTGAAGATGATATTCCATTAAATGAATTGGCTTTGAAATGCAGAAGCCGGGAGAGAAATCCTCTTCAAATTTTGACACCCAGACAGAAGAAAAAGAAGAACAAAATTTATTTGAATTAATATAAAACTTAAAAAGTTGCGAAAATGTGTCAAGACGAGACTTTTTTAATGGGTTACAGTAGACGATTTACAAGAAGAAATGAGTGTTGAAAAACTAACGAATGCCTTTTAGGAAATCGAAAAATTAAACGACGACGATGACAAAGCGGTGAATAAACAGCTTCCGCCTAAGGCCTTCCATGAAGAAAGTTTTGCTTCTTTGCAAAAAGCTCTAAGGTATATCTAACAACAATCAGAGGCAACTCCTGCAAATATACTTCTTCTTAACAGATGGAGAAACGTAGCATCAAGGAAAAGAAGATGCACTATGAAATAGCAACGCATAAACAACCATGTCAATGTTTTATAATATTACACATACATATTTACAAGTTAAAAACATTAATAAACCGATTAAAGTACAGTAGAACCTCGCTTATCCGGACCTCATTTATCCGGATCTCCGGATAATCCGGAACAGATTTTTAGACAATTTTTAAAAATATTTTTTAAGATTTTTTGGATTTTGAACAGTTTGTTTTATCCGAACAATTCAAACCAGACCAGATTTTTAATGCTGATGAAACCAGGTTGTTTTATCGGATGCTTCCCAACAAAACCTTGGCGTAAAAACTTGAAGATTCTGTCAAGGACTGCAAGAAAAGTAAAGATAGCTTAACTGTTATGGTTTTGCAGCAATGCACCAAGGACACATAAATTTCCTCTTGTCATAATAGGAAAATCCAATAAACTGCGAGCGTTAAAAAATATTAATCACAATTCGTTGCTAGTCGTTTATTGATGACAAAAAATATGTGGATGGATAGTTTTCTGTTTAAGGATTGGTTTTTTGATCACTTTGTTCCTGAAGTTCGAAAGTTTTAAAAGAAAGTGGTTTACTAGAAAAGGTATTTTTGCTGATAGCCAATGCTTCATCCCATCCGAGAGAAAAAGAACTCGTGAGTGGAGGAATTCAAATGAAATTTCTTCCACCAAACCTAACCTTACTCCTACAGCCTATGGACCAAGGAGTCAAAAAACATCAAAAAATTGTACAGAAAACAACTGCTTGAAAAATCAATAAGTATCAAAAATGTAATTTATATAGTTGCTGACGCTTGGCATTGCGTCGCAAAAAACTGTGGCCAGCCATTTGTACTGCAAACGAAATGACAAGCGATGATTTACTGCAAGGGACTGAAGACGATCTTCTACAAACGTTGGGAACAATATGGTTTTCAGATGTGGACAGGGAAGATGTCAGTGAGTGGTTGAAAAACAACAATGATGGTGGATATAGCGTTATGACGAAAGAAAAAACTATGGCGGCATGTACGTCTAGAATAGAGAGCGAGGAAGAAGATGACGTGGATGAGCAGAGAGTAATCGCACCACAACAGCGAACAATACATAGAGATGCCGCGTATCAGCTTACAAATATCATGGTGTATTTAGAGAGTTAGCCTCAAACCACTCCAGCTGAACTTTAAATGATAAAACGTCTGCGTGCTTCATTCAAGCGTCACACATGTTTGAAACAAAAAACAGTGGACGAATTCTTTAAAAGACGTTCCAGAATATTTTTATAAACTTTCATGTTTGTAAATATATACGTAAATTTATACGCAATATAGTTTCTTTTATTATAATAAAGTTTAAAGTATGTTTAGTTTAAGGATTTTCCTTTACTTATCGATATTACCCGTATTATCCGGATTTTTGATTATTCGGATTGCCTTTGGTCCCAGTTAGTTCGGATAAACGAGGTTCTACTGTACATTTGTGTTAATTTTTTTAAGAAATAAAAAATAAATCAGTATTATCCGAGTTCTCAGTTATACGAGGTGAGTGTCTCCCCACGTTACCTCGGATAATCGAGGTTCTACTGTAATTTATATGCTCATGCTTTGGTTATAAATGGTGTGAAACGTGTATGGAGTAAGTAATTGTGGTATATTTCCAGCCACTTTGCTTCTTAGTGGCTCCTGTATTCTTTGCTAGTATAAAAAAGCGCTTTGCTAGCAACTTTGGTGGTTCGGTAGAGATTGGCATTAGAAATAATATCTAAAGGGTTATTTGGATGTTGTATTTTGGATAAAATTTGAAGACAAAATCTTTCCTCACCTTCTAAGTTCTTCATTGTACCTCCTTTGCTATTACGTATCAATATAGCCGATTCCATACTCCAAAATTAGTCTGCCAATAGATTTGTATATGTATTTTGCACAGTTGATGGTTTAAATATCTTCTTTAAAAAAATCTGTCTAAAATTTTTAAAGAAAAATTTTAAAGAAATACTTAATAATAATTACAGCAATAAAATTTTGCCACATTTTAACAATCAATAAATATATCATAACCCAAAAGAAAACTGCAATATTACACCTTTCCCTAACATTGCCGAGTACTTTTTCATCTCTCTCTTCATGGCACAGCTTCATTTCAGGTTATAGTACAGCCGGCCCAAACCATCTTGGCCTTCCGAGGTCACGAAAAATGCGCAGACGAAGGAGTGCGACAGTAAATCGTTGGAGAAAGATGGGTGTATTCGTTAAATAGGGGCGGCAAGTATAGAGCGCGGCAAAAGTTGACCTGTACAAAAACATGTACAGATATTGTATTGTAAATTTTAAACAGGTAAATTTTTAATAATGAATTTCTTTGTAGTAGCTTATTTTTTAGGGTTTTTAAGCTTAAAAGTATTTTTAAATTAACAAACCCATTAATCAAACATATTTTAAGCTGCAAATAGTACAATATCTGCCAAAACAATTAACAAAAATAATAAATAAATAAGAACTTACTTTATTTTTCACTTTACTTTCCGCCATCTCGAACTTAAATATTATCTCACGCACTTATACACAAACTTTTGCTTTGATCTGTACACGATCAGTACCCTGTTGAGTATACTACGCAAATGAGCTCTCTAAGAACTCCCCACCTTTTGTCATTGCGTAGGTGACCTCGGAAGGCCAAGTTGGTTTGGGCCAGCTGTACGTGTAAAACTAGCTTTAAAGATTTCTAACTAAACGTTAAAAACACTTATCAAACATTGGAATGAACTTACCAAAGCAAGTTTTAACAAATTTAATAATTAAAACTACTAAAAAAAAATTATATAGTTTATATAATACCTAATAACTTTATTATATTTATGGTAAAGCGTTAAAGATTCTTTATTTCCAACTTCCGGTTCGCGCATGATTTCAATTAAGAATGTGTTTAATCAAGCGCATATTTCTCTCCTTATTGGACCAACATTTTCAGTTATACAATTCTTTAAACAAATTGATCTAAACGAAAGAAAGAATTCGTTTTTGGGGTCCGAATCGCGAAAAAGTGAAGGGTTTATGAGACAAGGCGTAGCTCCCAAACAAGGGGTCGTAGGGCCACCAAACCTTGATTTTTCGAACTTCCCACTAAAGTCTTGATGAAATAGGGAATCCGTTTCTCGGATCAGAATCAATTACTAAAGTATTGTCCGATCCTCCTTAATACAAAAGTGTTGCAGGCCAAAACACCGTCGAAATCAAAAAGTATAATGCTAAGTCGATTTTGTGGTTTGAGTGTTAACCCTTTTCATCTCTGCTGTAAGACTTGAAAAAAAGACCAAGGTCCCGGCAAAAAAATTAAAACAGCGAAGTACGGTGGGCCTTTATTTGACGATATTTCGGCTTGCAAGACCTTTCCATTACAGATGATCGGTTAATACCTAGGCAGGATTAAAAATTTAATAAAAATATTTTTTTTTTAATCCAAAATGCATTATTTATAAAGCTTACCTTTTCTTTTTCTTGATCAGGATATTTCTAATAACTCAAAGTATCTCCTTTTAACACACACCATCTTTTTTGTCAAGCTCCAATTTAATCCAAAAACGGAAAATCCAGAAACGTCCTCAAACATCGTAAGAATACCTTTATGTTCGCTGGAAACAGTTAATTCGCAAGAAATCTTCATATCGACCCTTGCTTTTAAAGGACTCATCGACGGCGCGTTATTTAAAGAAAAATCCGTTTTATAAACCATTTGAATCGATAAAATAACATATCCCATCATCGCAAAAGAGGAAGATTTAACAGCTTGAGGTCCGGCTGGTGATTCTTTTGGTTGAAAAACCATCCTGGACTCTAATATAACAAAGTTGTAACTACCAAACATCAAATTTTTAAGAATTGTTGCATTCCAAAAATTATAGTTGTCTTTCGGATTTTTTAAAATTTTTTTTGAGAAAAGTTGGAACAAATTTGACCGATTTAAGATAAAATACAATGTTTTAGGTTTCATTTGATATAAAAATCGTTTCTTTACTCTTATAAATAAGTTCGGTACGATTCTTTTAGAATTTTTTGAAAATCAGGTTAAGTTACCTAACAAAAATTACAGTTGTCTTTCGGATTTTTTTTAATTTTTTTGGGAAAAATTGGAACAAATTTGACCTATTTAAGATAAAATACAATGTTTTAGATTTCACTTGATATAAAAATCGTTTCTTTACTCTTATAAACAAGTTCGGTACGATTTTTTAAAATTTTTTTGAAAATTAGGTTAAGTTACCTGATAAAAATTATAGTTGTCTTTCGAATTTTTTTAATTTTTTTGGGAAAAGTTGGAACAAATTTGACATATTTAAGATAAAATACAATATTTTAGGTTTCATTTGATATAAAAATCGTTTCTTTACTCTTATAAACAAGTTCGGTACGATTTTTTAAAATTTTTTTGAAAATTAGGTTAAGTTACCTGATAAAAATTATAGTTGTCTTTCGAATTTTTTTAATTTTTTTGGGAAAAGTTGGAACAAATTTGACCGATTTAAGATAAAATACAATGTTTTAGGTTTCATTTGATATAAAAATCGTTTCTTTACTCTTATAAACAAGTTCGGTACGATTTTTTAAAATTTTTTTGAAAATTAGGTTAAGTTACCTGATAAAAATTATAGTTGTCTTTCGGATTTTTTTTAATTTTTTTGGGAAAAGTTGGAACAAATTTGACCGATTTAAGATAAAATACAATGTTTTAGGTTTCATTTGATATAAAAATCGTTTCTTTACTCTTATAAACAAGTTCGGTACGATTTTTTAAAATTTCTTTGAAAATTAGGTTAAGTTACCTGATAAAAATTATAGTTGTCTTTCGAATTTTTTTAATTCTTTTGGGAAAAATTGGAACAAATTTGACCGATTTAACATAAAATACAATGTTTTAGATTTCACTTGATATAAAAATCGTTTCTTTACTCTTATAAACAAGTTCGGTGCGATTTTTTAAATTTTTTTTTGAAAATTAGGTTAAGTTACCTGATAAAAATTATAGTTGTCTTTCGAATTTTTTTAATTCTTTTGGGAAAAATTGGAACAAATTTGACCGATTTAACATAAAATACAATGTTTTAGATTTCACTTGATATAAAAATCGTTTCTTTACTCTTATAAACAAGTTCGGTGCGATTTTTTAAATTTTTTTTTGAAAATTAGGTTAAGTTACCTGATAAAAATTATAGTTGTCTTTCGAATTTTTTTAATTTTTTTGGGAAAAGTTGGAACAAATTTGACCGATTTAACATAAAATACAATGTTTTAGATTTCACTTGATATAAAAATCGTTTCTTTACTCTTATAAACAAGTTCGGTGCGATTTTTTAAATTTTTTTTTGAAAATTAGGTTAAGTTACCTGATAAAAATTATAGTTGTCTTTCGAATTTTTTTAATTTTTTTGGGAAAAGTTGGAACAAATTTGACCGATTTAACATAAAATACAATGTTTTAGATTTCACTTGATATAAAAATCGTTTCTTTACTCTTATAAACAAGTTCGGTGCGATTTTTTAAATTTTTTTGAAAATTAGGTTAAGTTACCTGATAAAAATTATAGTTGTCTTTCGGATTTTTTTTAATTTTTTTGGGAAAAATTGGAACAAATTTGACCGATTTAAGATAAAATAGAATGTTTTAGGTTTCTTTTGATATAAAAATCGTTTCTTTACTCTTATAAGCAAGTTTGGTACGATTTTTTAAAATCTTTTTAAAAATTAGGTTAAGTTACCTGACAAAAATTACAGTTGTCTTTCGGATTTTTTTTAATTTTTTTGGGAAAAGTTGGAAGAAATTTAACCTATTTTAGATAAAATACAATGTTTTAGGTTTCATTTGATATAAAAATCGGTTCTCTACTCTTATAAACAAGTTCGGTACGACTTTTTAAAATTTTTTTGAAAATTAGGTTAAGTTACCTGATAAAAATTATAGTTGTCTTTCGAATTTTTTTTAATTTTTTTGGGAAAAATTGGAAGAAATTTGACCGATTTAAGATAAAATACAATGTTTTAGGTTTCATTTGATATAAAAATCGTTTCTTTACTCTTATAAACAAGTTCGGTGCGATTTTTTAAAATTTTTTTGAAAATTAGGTTAAGTTACCTGACAAAAATTATAGTTGTCTTTCGGATTTTTTTTAATTTTTTTGGGAAAAGTTGGAAGAAATTTGACCTATTTTAGACAAAATAGAACATTTTAAGTTTCATTTGACACAAAAATTATTTTTTAATTCTTATAAATAAGTTCGATTTTTTAAATATTACCAATTTTTTTTAAGTTAAGTTACTTCAAATCATTAATTAAGAAATATTATTGAAACATTCAAAGAAAATAACTTAAAACAAATAATCCAAAAGTAAAATAACGTTTTAAAAAAAAATTACTACTCTAACTCCCGGATAATTCAATTGAAAATCCCACTTAAATTAAAATCCCATCTAATCATAATTAAGTTTAAGTACCCATCTAATTTTTATATCACTCGCAAGAGGGCATAAAAAAATTTTTCAAAATAAACTCCAATCGATACGAATTTTAACCATTTGCTTCGCCGTGCGCAGGTATAAGTATCTGCGCAAACGTGCGCGCTTATTCAGTATCCGACCGACCACTTGAACAATAATAGCTCGGAATCCCGCGATTGCGTTTAGTGTTCAAAGTACATAACACACGATCCGAGATAATAAACCGCCCGCGATAAATTTCAAATCTAAAGTGATTCACTCTAAGTAGCAATGCCATCAGAAAAGTCCGTATACTTTCCGGACAAAACCCTGTCTAAAAACGCTTACGTATCGAGCTTTGCCGACTACAAGGAACTCTACAACAAATCGATCGACAACCCGGAAGACTTCTGGGGAGAAATTACCAAGCAATTTCATTGGGAAACCCCGATTAAATACGACAATTTTTTTCGGTATAATTTCGATGTGAGAAAAGGACCAATTTATACGAAATGGTTTGATGGGGCAACTACTAATATATGTTATAACGTTTTGGATAGGAACGTTCGTAATGGACATGGGGATAAAATAGCTTTTTACTGGTTAGTAAAATTAGAAAAGATATAAAGTTAGGGAAAGTAGGTGAATTTAGGTGAAATAGTAGGTAATTTAAATTTAGGTGAAAATCGCGGGGATCGTTCGACGCGGAACGTTCGTTTCTCATTGGTTTAAACGGTGAGGCCACATGGTGTGATGTCAGGGCAGGTTAACGGTGATTGATCGAGGAAATTTGTGGCGCGATCGATAAGACATAATGAATCAGATCAAATTATACCTATCCTATAAATTAACTCTAACGTTAGGTGTAATTTTAGATTAGAATTTTAAGAGTCATCGCTTAGTTGTATATGGGTAGTAAATTTTACAACTTTAAAAATTCATTAAAAATTCATTTTTAAAAATTTTGATTTGATTTTTTTTCTAAATGAAACTCAAAACATTCTAATTTTAACTAAAAAAGACCGTTTTATTCGAAGTGTTGTCAAAAAAATTAAAAAAATTTTCAAAGTTGGTAAAAATTTTTTTAGGTTAGAAAATTAACAATTTTTTTAAAAAATCATCAAGAATTCATTTTTAAATATTTTGATTTGATTTTTTTTCTAAATGAAACTTAAAACATTCTAATTTGAATTAAAAAAGACCGTTTTATTCCAAGTGTTGTCAAAAAAATTAAAAAAATTTTCAAAGTTGGTAAAAAATTTTTACTTTTTAACTTAAGACAAAACTTTAAAAAATTCATCAAAAATTCATTTTTAACCATTTTGATTAGATTTTTTTTCTAAATGAAACTTAAAACATTCTAATCTTAATTAAAAAAGACCGTTTTATTTCAAGTGTTGTTAAAAAAATTAAAAAAATTTTCAAAGTTGGTAAAAAAATTTTACTTTTTAACTTAAGACAAAACTTTAAAAATTCATCAAAAATTCATTTTTAACCATTTTGATTTGATTTTTTCTCCAAATGAAACTTAAAACATTCTAATTTTAACTAAAAAAGACCGTTTTATTCCAAGTGTTGTCAAAAAAATTAAAAAAATTTTCAAAATTAGTAAAAAAATTTTTGGGTTAGAAAATTAACCATTTTAAAAAAAATTCATCAAAAATTTATTTTTAAACATTTTGATTTGATTCTGTTTCTAAATGAAACTTAAAATATTCTAATTTTAATTAAAAAGGACCGTTTTATTCCAAGTGTTGTTAAAAAAATTAAAAAAATTTTCAAAGTTGGTAAACATTTTTTTAGGTTAGAAAATTAACCATTTTTTAAAAATTCATCAAAAATTCATTTTTAAATATTTTGATTTGTTTTTTTTTCTAAATGAAACTTAAAACATTCTAATTTTAATTAAAAAAGACCGTTTTATTCCAAGTGTTGTCAAAAAAATTAAAAAAATTTTCAAAGTTGGTAAAAAAATTTTTAGGTTAGAAAATTAACGATTTTTTAAAAAATTCATCAAAAATTCATTTTTAAATATTTTGATTTGATTTTTTTTTCTAAATGAAACTTAAAACATTCTAATTTTAATTAAAACAGACCGTTTTATTCCAAGTGTTGTCAAAAAAATTAAAAAAATTTTCAAAAGTTGGTAAAAATTTTTTTAGGTTAGAAAATTTACCATTTTTTAAAAAATTCATCAAAAACTCATTTTTAAAGATTTTGATTTGATTTTTTTTCTAAATGAAACTTAAAACATTCTAATTTTAATTAAAAAAGACTGTTTTATTCCAAGTGTTGTCAAAAAAATTTAAAAAATGTTCAAAGTTGGTAAAAATTTTTTACTTTTTAACTTAAGACAAAACTTTAAAAATTCATCAAAAATTCATTTTTAAAGATTTTGATTTGATTTCTTATCTAAATTAAACTTAAAACATTCTAATTTTAATTAAAAAAGACCGTTTTATTCCAAGTGTTGTCAAAAAAATAAAAAAAATTTTAAAGTTGATAAAAAAATCTTTGACAATTCATTGCATTTTGACGAATCTTTAACAAATTTTGACGAATCTTGACGAATTTTGTTAATTTTGAATAAGTTATTAACAACTTTGATAAAATTCAATCGAATTTTGACGAATTTCTACAAACTTTTAACGAATTTTCACGAATCTTGACGAATTTTTAGCTAACTTGACCTAGTTTCATCGAATTTTGACGAATCTTTTATAAATTTTGACGAACCTTGATAAATTTTGTCGATTTCGAACAAATTATTATCAAATTTGATTAAATTCGATCGAATTTTGACAAATTTTGACGAATTTTTAACAAATTTTCAAGAATCTTGAAGAATCTTTAACAAATTTTACCGTATTTTGACGAATTTTGTCCATTTTGAACAAATTATTGACAAATTTGATAAAGTTCAACCAAATTTTGTCAAATTTTCAACAAATTTTGGCAAATCTTGATGAATTTTATCGACTTTGAACAAGTTATTAATAAATTTGATAAAATTCAATCGCATTTTGACAAATTGTCAACAAATTTTGACGAATCTTGACGAATTTTTCTCTAAATTGATTTAATTTAATCGGATTTTGACGAATCTTTAAAAAAATTTGACAAACTTCAACTAATTTCGTCAATTTTGTACAAATTATTAATAAATTTGATTAAATTCCATCGGATTTTGACAAATTTTCAATAAATTCTGACGAATTTCAATGAATTTTTAACAAATTTTCACGAATCTCGACGAAATTTTTGCTAAATTGATTTAATTTAATCGGATTTTTAAAATTGATAAAAAATTTTTTTATAGTTCTAACCCAACTTTAAAAAAATCGATCAACTTAAAAATTCACCAAAAATCGAATTTTAAAGATCTTGATTTGATTTTTTTTTATATGAAATTAAAAACATACTAATTTTAATTAAAAAAGATCGTTTTATTCCAAGTGTTGTCAAAAAAATTAAAAAAATTTTCAAAATTGGTAAAAAAATTTTTGGGTTAGAAAATTAACCATTTAAAAAAAAATTCCTTAAAAATTCATTTTTAAATATTTTGATTTGATTTTTTTTCTAAATGAAACTTAAAACATTCTAATTTTAATTAAAAAAGACCGTTTTATTCTAAATGTTATCAAAAAAATTAAAGAAATTTTCAAAGTTGGTAAAAAATTTTTAGGTTAAAACAATTAACCATTTTTTAAAAAATTCATCAAAAATTTATTTTTAAATATTTTGATTTGATTTTTTTCTAAATGAAACCTAAAACATTCTAATTTTAATTAAAAAAGACCGTTTTATTCCAAGTGTTGTCAAAAAAATTAAAAAAATTTTCAAAGTTGGACAAACATTTTTGACACTTTTTAGCTTTAAATTTTTGAGATTTTTTTTTAAAATTATTTGGTAATAGTTTAAACAAATTGAACGACTTTATTGTCTGTAACTTCCATAAATAAAATTAGGATTTTTTTTTAAAGTTAGCCGATAATTTAAAAAGTTTTGTTGAGTTCTATCAAAATTTATTGGAGTTTTTGAGAATTTTTTAAAAGTTCTTTGGTGATAGTTTAAACAATTTGAACGATTTTAATAAAAACTGGAAATTCTATTGGATATTTTTCCAAAATTATTGTCTTTAATATCCATAAATAAAATCAGGATCATTTTTTAAAAGTTAGTCAATAATTTAAAAAGTGATGTTAGGTTCTATCAAAATTTATTGGAGTTTTTGACAATTTTTTAAAATTCTTTGGTGATAGTTTAAACAAATTGAACGACTTTAATGGAAAATAGACATTTTATTCAATATTTTCCCAAAGTTATTGTCTATAATTTCCAAAAATAAAATCAGGATAATTTTTTTAAAGTCAGTCGACAATTTGAAAAGAAATGTTAGGTTCTATCAAAATTTATTGGAGTTTTTGAAAATTTTTTTAAATTCTTTGTTGGTAATTTAAACAAATTGAACGATTTTAATGAAAAATAGACATTTTATTCAATATTTTCCCAAAGTTATTGTCTATAATTTATAAAAATAAAATCAGGATAATTTTTTAAAAGTTAGTTGACAATTTGAAAAAATATCTTAGTTTCTATCAAAATTTATTGGAGTTTTTGAGATTTTTTTAAAATTCTTTGGTGATAGTTCAAACAAATTGAACTATTTCAAAACAGACACTTTATTCAATCTTTTCCCAAAATTATTTTTCTTTAATGTTTACAAATAAAATTTGGACATTTTTATTAAATGATAATCAAGGATTTAAACAGTTATGTTAGGTTCTTTCAAAATTTATTGGAGTATTTGGAAGTTTTTTAAATTTTTTGATGATACTTCCATCAAATTCTATAATTTTAATGAAAAACTAATAAAAAGGCGAACATTTACCATTAGACGAACATTCGCTTTAAGACAAATATTCGCTTTAAGACAAACATTCGCTTTAAGACAAACATTCGCCAAATCATACACATTTGTTCTAAGGCGAACATTCGCTATAAGACAAACACTCGTCAATTAACAAACATTTGCCAAGTCATACATATTCGTTCTAAGGCGAATATTTGCTATAAAACGAACATTTGCCTTAAGACAAACATTCGTCAGATGCCAAATATTTAAAAAAAGAGTTAAAAAATTAAAGAAGGTTTCATGTAAACGATGAAATAGGTTGCTAATATTGAATAAAAAGGTACAATTATAATTTATCAAAAAGAAAATGGAATACGGTCGATATTAAGGGGGAACCACAGGGTGGAGACCGCGAAAAAAGGCGATAATTAAAATTTTATTTTGGTTCGCTCATATATTTTAGAAAAATCGGAATTTGATATTTGTAACTACACAGTTTAAACTTGTTTTAGGAGGTATAGAGCAAAAAAAATCTGTCTTAGAATACATGTATGGAGGATGGCCAAATGTACTAACAAAAAAAAGCATCTTGTTGGTTGTCACTATAAAACGTGTAAAAATAATCTGAAAATAAAAAAGGAAACGTCATTTTAATCTATATTAGTGTAGCTTCAGTTAAGCGTACCCGATTTAAAAATAATAACTGCTGTTAAAATGGCACCTCTGCAAAAAAAGAGTTAAGAAAATCGATAAAATAATTAATCTTTCCAGGGGGTAAAGAGGCAGTAAATATCAATACAAATAAAAATCCGTACGCTTAACTGAAGGGAATTTTATATAGATTGAGGACGTCTCAATAAAATTTGAATACGATTCTCGTTGGCAAAGAAATTGTGACAACAGGTTAAAAAAATTTTACTGTGAGAAAAACGCATTTAAAAAGTTAAGTTTAGTTCTAGATGATATAATGGAGGAAATTTTAAGAGTTACCACAATTCATGGATTGGTGCTCCATAATAAAGGTCTTTAGAATTTCTAGGACATAATTCGACTTTCTTCTTGTTGTCTGAATTGTCTAAAACACTTGAAATTGAACGCATTTGAGCTCGACTTATACGGTGTTGGACTTTAGCTGTACAAAATGCGTACATTTGGGGACTAATCTGGATTTATATTTCATTTGCCACCTTTAATAAAGTTGCCATTCCATTATTAAAAATGGAAACCGTCAAATAAGTAGCAACTTGCACAATAACTGTCCGAATTGATAAAATTTTCGGAGCGAACTTCCAAATGAGGGCATTAAAGTTCTCATTCGAATTTTGCGTAAATCCGCCTATACAGCGCTCAAGCAACTCCGTCTTGGACAAATCCATATAAATGGGAGTAATAGCATTGATAACATTTTGTGACAATGGTTGTTTATGTTCGTATTCAAGTAATGGCTTCGTGCGCGCGAGCAGAAAAGAGCTATGATTCCATTATTTGTACAAATTTTGTTATAATATTGTAGGACAATATTCTAAAAGGTACATAATTTCGAATAGCGCAAAGAAAAAAAAAACGATTTTTCAAAAAATTTACCCTGTTGTTCCCCCTTAAACAAATTGAACGACTTTAATGGAAAATAGACATTTTATTCAATATTTTCCCAAAATTATTGTCTGTAATTTCCAAAAATAACATCAAGATAATTTTTTAAAACTTAGTTGACAATTTGAAAAAAAATGTTAGTTTATATAAAAATTTATTGGAGTTTTTGAGAATTTTTTAAAATTCTTTGGTGATAGTTTAAACAAATTGAACGACTTTAATGGAAAATAGACATTTTATTCAATATTTTCCTAAAATTGTTGTCTGCTATTTCCATAAATAAAATCAGGTTTTTTTTTAAAGTTAGCCGATAATTTAAAAAGTTTTGTTGGATTGTATCAAAATTTATTGGAATTTTTGAGAATTTTTCTAAATTCTTTGGTGACAGTTTAAACAAATTGAACGACTTTAATGGAAAATAGACATTTTATTCAACAATTCCCCAAAATTATTGTCTTTAATATCCATAAATAAAATCAGGATAATTTTTTAAAAGTTAGTCAATAATTTAAAAAGTGATGTTAGGTTCTATCAAAATTTATTGGAGTTTTTGAAAATTTTTTTAAATTCTTTGGTGGTAATTTATACAAATTGAACGATTTTAATGAAAAATAGACATTTTATTCAATATTTTCCCAAAGTTATTGTCTACAATTTCTAAAAATAAAATCAGGATAATTTTTTTAAAGTTAGTCAATAATTTGAAAAGAAATGTTAGGTTCTATCAAAATTTATTGGAGTTTTTGAGAATTTTTTTAAAATTCTTTGGTGATAGTTTAAACAATTTGAACGATTTTAATAAAAAATGGAAATTCTATTCGATATTTTTCAAAAATTATTGTCTTTAATATCCATAAATAAAATCAGAATCATTTTTTTAAAGTTAGTCAATCATTTGAAAACTGATGTTAGGTTCTATCAAAATTTATTGGTGTTTTTGAGAATTTTTTAATTTTTTTTTATGATTGTTTAAAAAAATTCAACGATTTTAATGGAAAATAGACATTTTATTCAATATTTTCCCAAAATTATTGTCTGCAATTTCCATAAATAAAATCAGGATATTTTTTTAAAACTTAGTCAATAATTTAAAAAGTGATGTTAGTTTCTATAAAAATTTATTGGAGTTTTTGAGAATTTTTTTTAAATTCTTTGGTGATAGTTTAAACAAATTGAACTATTTCTATGAAAAACAGACATTTTATTCAATCTTTTCCCAAAATTATTTTTCTTTAATGTCTACAAATAAAATCCGGACATTTTATTAAATGATAATCAAGGATTTAAACAGTTATGTTAGGTTTTTCAAAATTTATTGGAGGTTTTGGGAATTTTTGAAAATCTTTTGACAATAGTTCCAACAAATTCTACAATTTTAATGAAAAACTAATAATAAGGCGAACATTTACAATAAGACGAACATTCGCTTTAAGACAAACATTCGCTTTAAGACAAACATTCGCCAAATCATATACATTTCTTCTAAGGCGAATATTCGCTATAAGACAAACACTCGTCAATTGACAAACATTTGCCAAGTCATACATATTCGTTCTAAGGCGAACATTTGCTATAAAACGAACATTTGTCTTAAGATGAACATTTGCCTTAAGACAAACATTCGCCAAATCATATACATTTCTTCTAAGGCGAATATTCGCTATAAGACAAACACTCGTCAATTGACAAACATTTGCCAAGTCATAAATATTCGTTCTAAGGCGAACATTTGCTATAAAACGAGCATTTGTCTTAAGATGAACATTTGCCTTAAGACAAACATTCGCCAAATCATATACATTTCTTCTAAGGCGAACATTTGCTATAAGACAAACACTCGTCAATTGACAAACATTTGCCAAGTCATACATATTCGTTCTAAGGCGAACATTTGCTATAAAACGAACATTTGTCTTAAGATGAACATTCGCCTTAAGACAAACATTCGCCAAATCATATACATTTCTTCTAAGGCGAATATTCGCTATAAGACAAACACTCGTCAATTGACAAACATTTGCCAAGTCATACATATTCCTTCTAAGGCGAACATTTGCTATAAAACGAACATCTGTCTTAAGAGGAACATTTGCCTTAAGACAAACATTCGTCAAATGACAAACATTAAAAAAAGAGTTAAAAAATTAAAAAAGGTTTCATATAAACAATGAAATAGGTTGCTAATATTCAATAAAAAAAAATAAAAATAAAATACAATTCTAGTTTATCAAAAAGAAAATGGAATATGGTCGATATTAAGATAACAATCTATTTCTGAGATTATTATAGTACTTTCAATCCATTAGTTTTTCAAAAAACTTAAGTTATTTAACAAGATTTTTGTCTTAAAAATTATTCCCGATTCATAAAAAAAAATTATAATAAAGAAATTTTAAAGCTTCAATTTCAACCTTGAATTTAGCTTTTAATTTTTTGAATTTCCTGCTAAAAATTAGACTCTAATAAATTCATTTTTTAACATTATCACCCTCCAAATACTTAGATAATAATTTAATCGAATTAAAACAACAATTCCCCAAAATTTATAGATTTTCATATTTGAAATTTTTCTAAAAATTATCCATTCATCAATCGCTTGAAAATACCTGCATATAATTTCCATATTTACCATCAAATAACAGCTTATAAACCACTTTAGTTTTGAAAACAATACACTTTACGCAACACGCATGCATAAAATTAAATTATTTATGCTTATACAATAGTTCTTTATTGATTTTGTGAAACTAAAACCAAATCCTAACCATAGCAAAAATTTTTAATTTTCTGTTAATTCAAAAGCAAATAAATTTTAAAGCAAAGAAATAAATTGAAAAGCAAATAAATTTGAAAGAAAATAAATTCAAAGGTAAATAAATAAACTCTCTTTTTTAGGGTTGGAAATCACCCAGATGACTACAGCAGATTAACATACAAACGTTTACTCGAAGAAGTATGCAAATTCGCCAACGTTTTAAAAAGTAAAGGAGTAAAAAAAGGCGATAGAGTCGCAGTTTACATGCCAATGATCTTAGAAGCGGTGATAACACTTTTAGCGTGTACTAGAATCGGCGCTGTCCATTCACTTGTGGTTAGTAAGCATTCTTTTACGCACTCATGTTTAAAAACAATACCTCTTTAACCATTTTGACCCGTCATCGTAATGTAAATCGAGGTTTTGGAATGTGACCCTATTCATCTTACCATTTTGGCATCTTCATATTCATCTTACCATCTTCATATTCATCTTACAATCTTCATATTCATCTTACAACCTTCATAATTCATTTTACACTCTTCATATTCATCTTACAACCTTCATAATTCATCTTACACTCTTCCATATTAGTTCGCAGGCTTCTCATCAGACTCATTCAGCGAAAGAATCATGGATTGTGGCGCAAAAGTCTTAATAACAGCCGATGGAGTATGGCGCGGTGAAAAATTCCTACAATTAAAAAATATCTGCGATCAAGCGATGGATAAATGCGCTAAAAACGGTCACCACGTCGATTCTTGCATCGTGGTTCAACATTTATGCAGGGTAACATCCCCAAATAGAATGCAAGACAACAAAAAAGTTTATATGAAAGAAGGTAGAGACGTTTGGTGGCAAGAAGCCGTCGCTGACGCTTCTACAAGTTGTTACCCCGAATGGGTTCAAGCCGAAGACCCTCTTTTTATGTTATACACCAGCGGATCAACCGGAAAACCTAAGGGTGTTCTTCATACAACCGGTGGTTATATGGTTTATGCTGCGACAACATTCAAATATGTTTTTGACTATAAACCTAATGATATTTATTGGTGTACTGCTGATATTGGATGGATTACTGGACATACTTATGTTGTTTATGGTCCTTTAGCAAATGCAGCTACTTCTATATTGGTAAGTTTTTTCCTTTAAAAAAAAATCCCTTAAAAAAAAAATAATGTAGGTTATACAAAGAATGTTGGTAATACAAAGACTGTCAATTCACATCGGAAATTATGTGATTTATTCCGTGACGTTAAAAAACGAGTATTCTATTCAATCAATACAACGGAAAACTTTAAAAACTGTGTATGTTTTAATAGCTGTGTCATTACAAGACTATTATCGTTTTAAAAGCACTTTATGTAATTTTTATAGTAATGAAAGAGTTTTTCTAACGAAAAAAAGAACGTTTTAAACTTTAAATTGAACGTTTTTTTTAATTGAATTTTTTTTTATTGAAAACTTTTTTTTATTGAAAACTTTTTTTTTATTGAAAACTTTTTTTTATTTGAAATATTTACTTTTTATTTGAAATACTTACTTTTCTTTAAATACTTCTTCTTCTTTTCAAATATTCTTTAAAAAAATCCTTAATTAATATTTCTTCTCAAATTTATTTCTTTTTTCTTTTAGTATGAAGGTACACCTTTCTATCCAAATAACGATCGTTTTTGGGAAATCGTTGAAAAGTACAAAGTAACCCAATTTTACACTGCTCCAACAGCTATCCGAGCTTTAATGAAATTCGACGATGATTTAGTTAAAAGACATAACTTGTCGTCGTTGCGAGTTTTGGGTTCTGTTGGTGAACCAATTAATCCCGAGGCGTGGATGTGGTATTATAAATTAGTTGGAAGGGAAAAATGTTCGATAGTCGATACGTTTTGGCAGACCGAAACTGGTGGACACGTTTTAACACCTCTTCCTGGAGCTGTTCCTATGAAACCAGGGTCTGCGGTAAGTATCTAAAAAGAAATAATTTTAAAAAAATTATTATAATATATTAAACTAGTAAGCAAGCAGCGCCTCTTTAAAAGAGGGCGCCGCAGGCGCCTAGCTCTTTTTTTTAATAGTTTTTTTGAAAATCGCTTTCCGGACGATTCAATGGTTTTACGTCATTCTGCCGACCGTTATCTTCACCTCCCCGACGATTTTGGGGGGTCCGTGACCGATTTCGAAAAAACGGCCCTGAAAATCGAACGACGTTGCGGTAGCCCAAATTGAAATAAAAATTCTCGATCTTTCGCCTGCCATTTTCGTTAATTTTCGAACGCACTTCTTGTCCAAAAAGCCACCGGCTCCGCGACTCTGCTTCCGGCTAACCTTCTGAACGGCTTTATAACGCAACGTTATATGCAAATCGGGGCTCCTTTAGACCCGAAACGGCCGATTTAAGCCCTAAACGAAGTCCCCTTTTTCCGTCATTTTCGATTTGGGCCGATAAAACACTTGGTTCAATTTTTATAAACGTTATTTATTATTCTAACCACGCTAATTATGAATTTGTGAAAAATCTCTAAAACTATTCAAGAAACTTCTCAAATGTTGTCTAAAATCCTTGAAAATAGTACAAAATCCTCTCAAGGGGTTTAAATTATCCCAAAATCTTTCAAAATTTGTTTGAATTCCAAATGAGTTTAAAAAATTTTGTCTAAAATTGTCGAGAATTCCCTCAAATTTTCACAAAATGTTTGATACGTTGAAAAAAGTGGAAAAAAAATCTCTAAAATTATTTAAAAGATCCTCAAATATTGTCTAAAATCCTCAAAAATGTTATAAAATTCTTTAAAGAGTTCTTCTAAACTATCCAAAATATTCAAAATTCATCTATATGAATACATTTTCAAAGAAACCTTGTCTAGAGTTGCTTAAAATCCCCCAGAATTATAACAAATTTTTTCCAATAATGAAAAGATTTTTAAAAATCTCCCAAATTATCTAAAAAATTCAGAAATGATGTCTAGAGTCTTCTAGAATTGTACAAAATCTTTTAGACTTACAAAAACCCGCCAAAAGTTCTTATCTAAGAAGGGTTCTTATCTAAATTACCTAAAATGTACAAAATGTATCGAAATTCTTTCTTCTAGTGTTAAAAAGATTCTTTAAATTTTCCAAAATTATCCGAAAAATCCTCAAACGTTGACTAACCTCTTCTAAACGTGTGCAAAATCTTGAATCAAATGAAATATTAAAACGATCGGTTTATTAATAATTATCAAATATTTAACTTATGCAGAGCAAAAATTCGAATAAATTTCACTAAAAACTAATTAAATTCTTGAAAATATCACCAAAAATTTAAGTAAATTTGTAAAAATTTAAAGTTACTAAAATTTTTAATAATTCCACCAAAAACTTGTCAAATTTTGTAAAAATTCCACCAAAGCTATCAAAATTTTTAACAATTCCACCAAAAACAAAATTTTTAAAAAATATACTAAAACTAAGATTAATTTTGTCAAGAATTGATTAGATTCTTAAAAATTTCACAAAAATAAAAAAGTAATAATAAAAATTCCACAAAAGTTAGTTAAATTGAATATAATTTCACCAAAAATTATTAAATTTGGAGACAATTCTACTAAAAACTTTAAAAATTCCACCCAAAATCAATAAAATTGGTAAAAATTTCACGAAAAACTTGCTATATTCGTAAAAATTCAAAGTTATCAACATTTTTAACAATTCCACCAAAAACGTATTAAATTTTTTCAATTTTCCACCAAAGCTACAAAAATGTTGACTAATTCCACCAAAAACTTACTGATTATTAAAAAATACCGCCAAAAACTTACCAAATTCATAAAAATTACCAATATTTTACGATTCCACCAAAAATGATTAAAGTTAATAAAAATTCCACCAAAGTTATCAACTTTTTTAACAATTCCATCAAAAAACATACTGAATTTTATAAAAATTCCACCAAAAATTAATAAAATTGGAAACATTTCACTAAAAACTTACTAAATTCGTAAAAATTCCATAGAAAAACACTGAATTTTTTAAAAATTCCATCAAAAATGAATAAAATTCGCAAAAATTCGACCAGTGTTATCAAAATTTTTGATAATTCCACCAAAAATATACTGAATTTTTTAAAAATTCCACCAAAAATTAATACAATTTACAAAAATTCCACCAAAAACTTACTAAATTCATAAGAATTTTACCAAAAACACTGATTTTTTTTTATTCTACCAGAAATGAATAAAATTCGCAAAAATTCCACCAATGTTATCAAAATTTTTGATAATTCCACCAAAAACATACTGAATTTTTTAAAAATTCCACCGAAAATTTACTAAATTCATAAGAATTTTACCAAAAACACTGAATTTTTTTAAAATTCCACCAGAAATGAATAAAATTCGCAAAAATTCCACCAAAGCTATTAAAATATTTAACAGCTACATCCAAAACTTACTGCATTTTTTTTATTCCACCAAAAACTTACAAAAATCCTAAAAATTACACTGAAATTGTCAACATTTTTAACAATTCTACCAAAAAATTACCAAATTTTTTTAAAAATTCCACCAAAATGTCCAAATTCTTTTAAAATTCCACCAAAAATCAATCAAATTAGAAACAATTTCATTAAAAATTAACTAAAACCTTGAAAATTCCATCAAAAACTTAGTAAATTCATAAAAATTCCGCCAAAGTAACTAAAATTTTTAATAATTCTACCAAAAATAATGAATTTTTTAAAAAATCCACCAAAAAACTTACAAAATTTGTAAAAATTCCACCAAGAATTTACCATTTTTTTTTTAATTCCACCAAAAACTTATAAATAAAATAAAATAATAGACATAAAAAATAAAATAAAATAAAAATCATAAAAACTAAAATAAAATAAAATAAAAGACAGAAAAAGTAAAATTAAATAAAAATCATAAAAAATAAAATAAAATAAAAATCATAAATAATAAAATTTAAAAAATATATTTGAATGAGTATATTCTTGAATACCTATTGAGAATATTAAATTCTTGTTTGCAGTCGACCCCATTCTTCGGAGTCCAGCCGGTTTTATTAGATGAATCGGGAAAAGAGATCGAAGGCGAAGGTGAAGGTTATCTCGTCTTTTCCAGACCTTGGCCAGGAATAATGAGAACGTTGTACAACAACCATGAACGTTATGAGTCGACTTACTTTTCTAAATTCCCTGGATATTATTGTACTGGAGATGGTGAGTTTCTATTTTTAAATTTTCATCATTTTTTTTTCATTTTATCAGCATTTAAATAATTTGCTAACAATTTCATACTCCTAAAAAAGACGATAATTTTTCAAAACGAAGAAGAAGTAATATTAGTTACCTAAAATCAAAAAGAAAATTTAGTGTTTTATAAAATGATATAATTTTAATTTATCAAAATTAATGAATATCAATTCACTGCTTTCTACAACAAACGATTTGATAATACAATAATATAAATAAACGTAGACTGATTTAAAATAAATTATTAGAAAGGCTTGGAATAAAACATAGGTTGGTGTGTTAAAAATTTAACTTTAAGGAAAATTAGACATGGAATAGTTTGCCTTTAAATACACGATTGATATACAGGGAACAACTTAAGTAATGACTTTAATTTCAAGGGGTGATTCCTTGTTATATTTTAAGCACTAAAGTTCAGATAAACATGGGCCCGCAAATGCTTCGTTTCCGAGATATAGAATGTCACAGTTGAGACAATAAATCAGTGTTTCTCAACCTTTTCGAGGGACCTGCCCACTTGATCAGGTTTGCTTCAATGATCGCCCCCCTACACCTTTTGAATGAAAATTGCATGTCCAGTCAACTCAAAAAGTAAAATTGTGGATTTTTCACCCGGTACATTCCTCTGTAGTACATATTAGTGTGAAAAACTGAATTTAGAAACAAAAAGAAAAGAAATAACTTATTTTACTTTTAACTTAAAAGATATAAAGAAGTACCTATATTAAATTTAGAGTTTTAATGAGAACCTTGAGGTTGATGACTTTTACATAATTTCGTAACATTGGGTTCTAACTTAGTGAGGTAGAGTCTCAAGTCACCACATTCGCAGATTTTTAACCGGCTCCTTTGCTTTGTTAGCAGTTGCGTTACAGCGCTAAATCCTTTTTCTACTAACTAAATGTGAAGTTGGAAATGTCATAATTAAATCTTTGATTTCTTTTCATAACGAATGATATGTTTCACTGTTTTTTATCCAAAATTCTTCCAAAGTTCAAAACAGACTTTTGCCTGCAAATCTACTAATATTTCTTGAATGCCTGATGGTACTATAGCACATTCAGTGGTGAATAGATTAATTACCCAATTGGGAATATAAATGTCTTCAACGTCTTTAAGTCATAGTTTCATTTCGGCAATTAAGTTATCTAAATGTTCGCAATAAACTTGTATATTAAAAAGAAATAATATAATTAATTGATTCCAAGTGCTTGACTACACTATCAAATAGATTGAAAAATCTGTTGAAGCAACGTCCTTTAGATAGCCATCGGACTTTCATGTGCAGTAATAGTCGCTCAGAATCCTCATCATTTTCATGGCATAATTGTCGAAAGAGTCCATCATTAAGGAGGTGAGCTTTTATTTTGTTTACCATTAAAATTACCAGATTACTTGTTTCATGTAATCTCCCACCAATTACTTTTGCAACCAAATGTTGTCTATGAATTATACAATGAATTGTTAGGATATGAGGAATTTGAATTTTCAACAAGGTTACAAAACCACGATGACGTCCTACCATCGCAGGAGCACCATCTGTTGCACACGCTAATATGTTTTTTCAAAGAAATTTCATTTTCATCAAAATATGTTTTCAAGCATTCATATATTGATGTGCCTTTGGTATCGGTGACAAGAAGTTTACAAAATAGCATTTCTTCCATAATTTGTGCATCTTTTATGTTCCTAACGTAAGCCATTAATATTGCAGAATTACTTCGCACGGTACTTTCATCTAATTGTATTGTAAATTCTCGTGTTCGAAGATCTGGTATTAGTTGATTTTCAACATCACTGGCCATTTCATTAATTCTTCTCGATATAGTGTCATTACTCAAAGGAATCATCGAAAATAAATTATCTGGTTCCGCTGAAATCATTGTAAGGACTTCTCTTATAATGAGTTTTAATAATTTCTCTCCAATGTTGTGAGATTTTGCATTTTGAGCAATTATCCCTGAAATCTTGTAGGATACCTCCAATCCTTTACTTATGTTTGAAGTTGTTTTAAATACATCGGTTATTTTGTTTCTTAATAAATGGATAATTGTACAAAATGTTTTCGTCCTTATAAGGTAGTCATCGCCCCCCAAAAGTGATTAACGAAATAATCGCCTGAAATACTTTGCAGTTAACTATGAATAACGTTAATTTATTATATTATTTATCAAACTTTAATTAAATCAAATGCTCAAAATGAGAGCCCCGACTTTCAATACAAGCAAGCATTTTGCTCATCAACTGTCGCATATGTTCCAAAATTCAGTGTTGTGTATGACATTACAAGAAATTACAATTCTGTTTCTTAAATCATGTTCATCTTCAACTGGCGTTGCATAAACAAGCGACTTCAGATGTCCCCAAAAGAAATTGTCCAGCGGATTAAGGTCTGGAGATTGTGGTGGCCACGGCTGAGGTCCTCCTCAACTTATCCATCGCTGAGTAAGTGTCATTAAGATGTTGGTGAACAACCAACCCCCCGTCGTGGATAAACCACATGTCATTTCTGGTTGCTATTACATCATCTAACAGACCAGGCAATGCGTCATCTAGAAATTGTCTGTAAGTCTCACTATTCAGTCGAGGAGGAAGAAAATACGGTCCGATGACATGACCACTAAGAACTCCGACCTACACATTGACCGAAAACTGCTGCTCCATGTTCTTCAATGGCATGGGGATTTTCATAGTCCTAAAAATGATTATTGTGAAAGTTTCTGATGACATGTGAAAAACTTGCATGATCTGTGAATAAAATTTTAGACGTAAAGTTGGGATTCTGTGTAGTTTTTTGGAGAAATGATCGACAATAATCTAACCGTGCAGGAAAATCTCTTGGCAACAGTGGTTGCATGCGTTGAATGTGGTATGGATAAAGTAACTTTCTGTGCAAAACCCTCCAAACACTTTGATGACTGATATTAAACTGTGCAGATAATTTTCGCGTACTACTTGACGGATTAGCTTCCACTTCTTGTAAGATTGCTTCTTCTAATTGTGGTGTCATTATTGTTCTCGCTCTACCAATACGTTCTGCGTAAGCATTTACAAATCCAGTTTCGCACAGTCCAGCATGTAAAGTCCAGCCTTATGAAAGTTCTTGTTGTTGGAAGTGATCTATTGGGATATCAGTAAAGTCGACTGGCTTCTGCAGCATTTCCATCTGCTAGCCCATAAATGAAATACATTTCAGCTAATTGAACGTTATTCATAATTAACAGCAAAACAGCAGATATTTAATTGATAGTAATCTTGACATTTACAATTTAAATACGATTTATTTTCTCAACTTTGACACCCTATATCTCGGAAACAAACCATTTGCGGACCCATGTTTATATGAACTTTTGTGCTTAAAATATAACAAGGAATCACCCCTTGAAATTAAAGTCATCACTTAAGTTATACCCACAATGAAATATGTATATGAAATATTCAGTTATAATAACTCTAACACAAAGTGAAAAAACTCCTCTCCTTAAAAATTATAATAAACATGATTTCTAATGTATGGAAATGTGACCTTAATAATACAAACGGTACTGAATGATATACAAAAAAAAACTAGAAAGACGTAAATTCATAGTATATACATTAGATTTTAAAAAAATATCTTTATAAATATGTATTTAGAGATATCAGAGAAAAATCATAAAAGGATTATTCTTACGTTTTATTACCTTGAGATTTATTCATTTGGACATTCATAATTTAAAGTAGAGTGACAGAAAGATCATGAAAGGTAAGAAAAAATTAAATAAAAGTATTTTTCAAAAGTACTTTTTGCACAAGAGCTGGAAAAACTACCGTACATTTATAGTTAAAAAGATATAAAATGTTTCAGTTGAAAAAATGTAAATTATAGGAAAATGGTTAACAAGAATCCTAAGAAAAACAACTTAAATTACCTAAATCTTAGCAAAGGAAACCAATTTGAATAGTTAAAACCTTATTTCAACCCGATTCAGTTTCAACATAGGAATAAAAAAAATCATAGAAGGATTATCTTGAGTTTTATTAATTTTGATAATCGTAATTTAAAGTAAAGCGACAGAAACATCATGAGAGATGAAAAAGACTAAATCTTTCAATTAAAAAGTATAAATCATAGTACAAGCGATAATAAAAATCATATGAAAAATAAATAAACACCTTAAATCTTAACAAAGAAAACCAACATGAATAGTTTTCATTTAGAATTTCATTTTAACCAGATTCTGATTCAACACATCAGAAAGAAAAAAGTACTACAAGAAAATAATTTCATGCATGAGATAAAAAACTATATTTCTTGATATCTTCTATATTTGAATAAATGGATTGTCGTCATATGTTCAGAAACGATCCGGAAATAACACTCACGGATTTAATCTTAACAACTCCAACTTAATTTAAACCAATTCGAAGAAATACTCATAAATTTTATCGCAAATACCAATAAAAATTTCTAAGAAATAAAACATTTAAAAAGTACAATGGGAAACCCAAGTTTAAAACAACACCAAAATCGATTGATTCCCAAAATAACCACCTCGATTCGCTTCACTTCGCCAGCAATACGTAACATTCCTAAATCTAATTTTGTCTATATATTTCGCTCAACCATGAACTCAATATTTCATACAAGGTCAAAAAAATTCCTTTCATATCCATTAACCTTAATAAATCAAACCTAAAATTAAAAAAATCAATCATATAATTTAATTTTATAGGTGCTAGACGTGACGCAGATGGTTATCTCTGGGTAACCGGAAGAGTAGACGACATGTTGAACGTTTCCGGTCATTTAATGTCCACAGCCGAGGTTGAATCCGTTTTAACGGAACACCATGGAGTAGCGGAAGCAGCCGTCGTGGCCAAACCTCACCCAGTGAAAGGAGAATGCTTATATTGCTTTATAACCACGACAGATCAAACCGCATTCGATAGCAAATTATTACAAGAGTTAAAACAACACATCAGGGAAAGAATCGGTCCGTTCGCTCAACCGGATGTTGTTCAAAACGCTCCAGCTTTACCTAAAACCAGATCTGGAAAAATTATGAGAAGGATACTTCGTAAAGTCGCTGTAAATGATCGAAACGTTGGGGATGTTAGTACATTAGCGGATTCTTCCGTTGTTGAACAGTTGTTTGGTACCAGACCTGAAAATGCTTAAAAAATGTGGATATTAGGAAATAATAGCTTGAGTATATTCCGCTAAAAAAAAAATAATCTGAAAAAAAATTATGCTAAAAAAAATATATTTAAAGAAAAAAATGTATTTAAAGAAAAAAAAATGTATTTAAAGAAAAAAAAATGTATTTGAAGAAAAGAAATGTATTTGAAGAAAAATGTACCTAAAACAAGAAAAAAAAAATGGATGTTAATGTTGATGTAAATTAACGATTTAACGCTTGTTAGATGGGATATTAACCCCCAAAAAAACGATTTTCCGGAATCTCAAAATGTGTTGTAATTTATCTCAACATAATTATGATTATTTATTTAATTTAAACGTTATTTTTGTATATTTTAATTTTAGTACAATGAGGATGTTTTATGGTTTTCACAGAGTTATTTATAGTTTTGTAAACATATCAATGTGGAGAAGTCCTTGTTTTATGTAATAATTGTACAAAAAAATAAAAGATTTATTTCGAAAATATTCACGAATTTTATTTGATATTTTTTTTTTAAATCGTATAGATCTTATTTGTGAAAATAAAGACAAGATTTTTTATATATAATAGTCACAACTACCAAACATCAAATTAATTAAAATTAGAATTTTTAATTTTTTTTTTTTTTTAAGTTAGAAAAGTGTCAAAAATTTCTAGCAACTTTGAAATTTTTTTAAATTTTTTTGACAACACTTGGAATAAAACGACCTTTTTTAATTAAAATTAGAATGTTTTAAGTTTCATTTAGAAAAAAAAATCAAATCAAAATCCTTAAAAATGAATTTTTGATGAATTTTTTAAAAAATGGTTAATTTTCTAACCTAAAAAAATTTTTTATCAACTTTGAAAATTTTTTTAATTTTTTTGATAACACTTAGAATAAAACGATCTTTTTAACTTAAAATTAGAATGTTTTAAGTTTCATTTAGAAAAAAAATCAAATCAAAATGGTTAAAAATGAATTTTTGATGAATTTTTAAAGTTTTGTCTTAAGTTAAAAAGTAAAAAATTTTTACCAACTGAAAATTTTTTTAATTTTTTTGACAACACTTGAAATAAAACGATCTTTTTAAATTAAAATTAGAATGTTTTAAGTTTCATTTAGAAAAAAAATCAAGTCAAAATCTTTAAAAATGTATTTTTGATGAATTTTTAAAAAAATGGTTAATTTTCTAACCTAAAAATTTTTTTACCAAATTTGGAATTTTTTTTTATTTTTTTGACAACACTTGGAATAAAACGGTCTTTTTTAATTAAAATTAGAATGTTTTAAGTTTCATTTAGAAAAAAAATCAAATCAAAATCTTTAAAAATGAACTTTTGATGAATTTTTTAAAAAATGGTTAATTTTCTAACCTAAAAATTTTTTTACCAAATTTGAAATTTTTTTAAATTTTTTTAGCAACATTTGGAATAAAACGGTCTTTTTTAATTAAAATTAGAATGTTTTGAATTTCATTTAGAAAAAAAATCAAATCAAAATGTTTAAAAATGAATTTTTGATGAATTTTTAAAATTTTGTCTTAAGTTAAAAAGTAAAAAATTTTTACCAACATTGAAAATTTTTTCAATTTTTTTGACAACACTTGGAATAAAACGACCTTTTTTAATTAAAATTAGAATGTTTTAAGTTACATTTAGAAAAAAAATCAAATCAAAATCTTAAAAAATGAATTTTTGATGAATTTTTAAAGTTTTGTCTTAAGTTAAAAAGTAAAAAATTTTTACCAACTTTGAAATTTTTTTAAATTTTTTTGACAACACTTGGAATAAAACGGTCTTTTTAAATTAAAATTAGAATGTTTTAAGTTTCATTTAGAAAAAAAATCAAATCAAAATCTTTAAAAATGAATTTTTGATGAATTTTTTAAAAAATGGTTAAATTTCTAACCTAAAAAAATTTTTTACCAACTTTGAAATTTTTTTTAATTTCTTTGACAACACTTGGAATAAAACGGTCTTTTTTAATTAAAATTAGAATGTTTTAAGTTTCATTTAGAAAAAAAGTCAAATCAAAATGGTTAAAAATGAATTTTTGGCGAATTTTTAAAGTTGATCGATTTTTTTAAAGTTAGGTTAAAACTGTCAAAAATTTTTTGCCAACTTTGAAAATTTTTTTAATTTTTTGACAACACTTGGGATAAAACGGTTTTTTAAAATTAAATTTAGAATGTTTTAAGTTTCTTTTAGAAAAAAAAATCAAATCAAGGTTTAAAATTTAAAAATTTCGATAAAATAATCACTTTGGTTCAAACTGTCATCAAAAAAATTAAAAATATTCTCAAAGTTAACTAAAATTTCCGATATAACCTAACTATCAAATTTGATATTTTTTTAAAAAATCGTACAGATCTTATTTTTAAAAATAAAGAAAAGATTTTTTATAAAATGATAGGTTAAGATCTATAATTTTTGATAAAATAATCACTTTGATTCGAACTCTCATCAAAAAAATTAAAAAAATTCTCAAAGTTAACTAAAATTTTTAACATAACCTAACTGTCAAATTAGATATTTTTTGAAAAAATCGTACAGATCTTATTTGTGAAAGTAAAGAAAAGATTCTTTATAAAATGATAGCTTAAGATTTCTAATTTTCGATAAAATAATCACTTTGATTCGAAGTCTCATCAAAAAAATTAAAAAAATTCTCAAAGTTAACTAAAATTTCCGATATAACCTAACTGTCAAATTTGATATTTTTTTAAAAAATCGTACAGATCTTATTTCTAAAAATAAAGAAAAGATTTTTTATATAATGATAGGTTAAGATTTCTAATTTTCGATAAAATAATCACTTTGGTTGGAACTTTTACCAAAAAAATTAAAAAAATTCTCAAAGTTAACTAAAATTTTTAACATAACCTAACTGTCAAATTTGATATTTTTTTAAAAAATCGTACAGATCTTATTTGTGAAAATAAAGAAAAGACTTTTTGCAAAATGATAGTTTAAAATTTAGAAATTTCGATAAAATAATCACTTTGGTTCAAACTCTCATCAAAAAAATTAAAAAAATTCTCAAAGATAACTAAAATTTTTAACATAACCTAATTGTATGTGTCAAATTTGATATTTTTTAAAAAAATCGTACAGATCTTATTTTTAAAAATAAAGACAAGATTTTTTTACAAAATGATAGCTTAAAATTTTAAATTTTCGATAAGACAATCACTTTGGTTCGAACTCTCATCAAAAAAATTAAAAAAATTCTCAAAGTTAACTAAAATTTCTGACATAACCTAATTGTATGTGTCAAATTTGATATTTTTTAAAAAAATCGTACAGATCTTATTTGTGAAAATAAAGACAAGATTTTTTTACAAAATGATAGCTTAAAATTTTAAATTTTCGATAAGACAATCACTTTGATTCGAACTTTCATCAAAAAAATTTTAAAAATTCTCAAAGATAACTAAAATTTCCGACAAAACCTAACCTAATTTAATAACATAATAAAAGTTAAAAAATAAAAATATATCAGCAACAAAAATTACATCAAATTACATCTTAATAAACGCCATCTCCTATTGGAAAATAAAAACACATTGAAAACTTCACATGCGCATGATTTTTCAGTCAATTAGGAACTTTTCCGCTTACACAAGCAGGTTATACAAAAGCGATCAAATTATGGATCCTCAATTAGAAACATACTTCAAAACTGCTTTAGATTTAACAAAACAAGCAGGAAAAGTAAGTATTATTAAAATATAATTACCATGAAAAATCCTAACCTTTCAGTCAAAATAATTTTTCATTTTCAGTATGTATTAGAAAAAATTTCCCAAGAAAAATTAGTTGAAACTAAATCAGACGATGTGGATTTAGTAACAGAATCGGATAAAGCAGTTGAAAAGATGCTTTTTGAAGGTTTGGGTAAAGCTTTTCCAGATCATAAATTTATTGGGGAAGAAACCGTTTCAGAAGGGCAAAAAATAGAATTAACATCTTCCCCAACTTGGGTTATTGATCCCATTGATGGGACGATGAATTTCGTTCATTCTTTTCCACATTCATGCATTTCAGTCTCCCTATTTGTGGATTGTAATCCTGTTATTGGGATTATCCACAATCCTTCTTTAAATCAATTATTTACTGCTGTAAAAGGTAATGGTGCTTTTTACAATGAAAAACCAATAAAAGTTTCTAAAGAAACTCAATTATCTAAATCTTTATTAATGATGGAAGTTGGAACAAGTAGGAATGATGAAAAAATGAAGGTGGTTTTTCAGGATTTTTGTAATTTAGTTCCTAAAGTTCATGGGTAATAAAAAAATATTAAAAAAAATTATTATAATAATAAAAAATATTAAAATGATTAAATATTAAACTAGTAAAATGATTTGTAGAATAAGAACATTGGGTTCATGTGCTTTAAACATGTGTATGGTTGCAATGGGATCAGCTGAAGCATACTTTGAATATGGAGTACATATTTGGGATATAGGAGCTGGAGAAATTATTATTAAAGAAGCTGGAGGGATTATTATTGATCCAAAAGGTGGAGAAATAGATCGAATGTCAAGGAGGATGTTATGTGCTAATAATATGGAAATAGCCAAAGAGTTAATACCTAACTTAGCTCAGTTTTATCCACCTAGAGATTAAAAATAATTAAAAAGAGGTGGAAATTAGAAGAAATAATGTATAATCTCATTGTCAGAGCAAAAATGTGATCAATGTGGCATTTTATAAACTAAATGTACTTATTTATTTTTTTCTATGTAATAAAGATTATGTTAGATTTGTTTTCAACTTATTTTCAAACTAATTTTTATTTTATAATTTTTTTAAAAAGTCTAGAAATATTTATCAGATTAATGAGATGTTTGGAATATGATTTAATTCTTTTCCTATTCTGTAAAATGATGGTTAATTAACCCTTTCCACACCAAGCCTTTTTTTCTTTTTATTCCACCAGCTCCACGCTAAAATTGTCCGCAAAAAGAAGTTACACTATGTCGAGTGTCATTCGACATCCACTGTCGAATTTTATTCCACCAGCTTCATGCTGGTGGAATAAACTCAATGTCGAGTGACACTTGGAGTCAACTCAACTTTTTGTCAACTCGACATTGGAGTTGAAAGGGTGAAGATTAGATAGTTAATTAGTAAAAAAATAAGTCATCAAAATTCATTTAATTTATACTTCCATATTTAGAAAGGTTCGGATTGAATCAATGTTTTACCCGAATATCGTTTTGATTGGATATTTCAATTATTCATCATTCTTAATAATAAATTAATCATCATGAATAAAATATACTAGAATTATAAACACTATTTCATAGTAAATGATAATAAAAACGTTGTCTATTCAAAGAACTATTGAAAAATTGAGATAACAAAGATAAGAAGAGAAGATTCGAAAATTGGAATTTAATTGACACACCGTAATAAACAAATTTTATCATTTCTGGAAAATATTTGATTACGCTAATAAAAAAATAAAAGATTTGAAGATAAAAAATACATCCACTTTTTAAAAATCATTTAATTCAATGATTACACTAGCCAACAGTTTTTAGACCCATAGATCAGATGTCTCCTAGTAATTCTAGGCACGCTGAACTCAAATTTTATCTCAAAATTGCTCCAGCACATTTTTCCAACAGGTTTTTTAAATATTTTAACCCAAAGATGCAAAAAACTCGGTTTTTAAACATGTTCAGGATTAAATGACAGCGAATAAATTAAACACTGTTCCCATTTTAAACGTATTTTTAATTTTTCAAATATCTACATTTCTTTTTGAACGAATGTAATTTCTATAACATCACTTTTTTTCTCAATCATTAACCCATAGACATATAGTCGTCGATACAGTAAGCATTTAATGTCATTCTAGTGTGCGTAATCTGTAAAACTTAGATGATTTGCAGACAACAATGACTTCAAGAATATATTAAAAAACTATGTTAAAAAAAGTTAAATAAATTTTGTTATATTTGTATACGTTTTGACAGAAAAAGTGAGTGTACATGGGATGAAAGAATGATGGTGTACTATTGTTGAGTTTTGAAAAGGGAAGATAATTCCATAAGATGGGTTGGGTCCCTACAATGTTCATTTGAATTAAAGAGAAAACGATTTTTTTGAGACACGACCAAATCATTGTTTACTATAACAACAACGATTGGAGGTTTATAAAAAGATTTTTTCATGAAGAAATTAAGATATTGAAAGAATTCAAAACCCATTTTGAATGGGAAAAGTAGTACATTCGAATGCTATATGGAGTTTTGTAAAATAACTTATTTGCAGTTATTCAATTCCTAATATAGTCAAAACTCGTGTTTTTTGCATCTATAGATTAGAATATCTTGAAATCCTGAGATGATGGGGCAGATCTGAAGTCATATTTTGATTCAGCGCGTCAAAACCTGTTGTGAAAAAGTACTATTGGATCTATGGGTCACCTTTCATAAAATTTTGTATGCCTGTGTTGTTCTTCTGTGACCTTAATATGACTGATAAATACTCTTCTTACAAAACAACTTTATGGAAATATCTCAAAAAATCTATTTTTAAATTATAATCTGTTTATTATTCGAATTTAAAACGGGTAATCTTTTTTTAATTTGCTGGGTTATTACAAAGCAGATTTAAAAACCTGTATTCAAACACAAAAAATAAGAATGATTCTCACTTATATAGTTTTTTCAGTCTCACTTCGTATTAATTTAAAATATGGGAAATTAATTCTTTAAAATGAAACTACAAAATTATAGGGAATGGTTTTCAATCTGTTAATTAATAATTGAGATTTAGGTTCGTATTCAAATATGAATTTAAAATCCAAAAAAAAAAAACCAAATGCTCTATCAAGTTCTAAGTTTTAAAAAATCGTCCACAATTTATTTGTGGAAATTAAAAAATTATTTGTATCTTAAATCAAATCTTAAAGATTGCCAAATTATCGCTTCTCTTTGGAAGCATCTTCAAGGCTTCGAAAATTATACCAAAAATGAACTACATTAACCCCTTAAGGACCGATTTTATTTTTACGGTCATTTTACACCATACACTCTATCTCGAGCCTGGTCCTTAAGGGGTTAAGAATTGAAGGGTGGAGTGCAAGAAGTACCTAAGTAGCATTTTTATAAAATCTGCCTAATTGCGAATTTATCATGCTATCAAACATGATAAACCCAGATATCGCGATTAGGCAAATTTTATAAAAATGCTACTTAGGTACTTCTTGCACTCCACCCTTCAATTATCAAAAAAAATCTGGAGAATCATCAAAACACTGATGTCAAACAATTAAAATTACAAAAGACTCACAAACGGTCAGAATTTAGAAATGATTTGTATCTTAAATCAAATCTTAAAAATTCTATTTTTAATTAAAAAAGGTAAATTTGTTCTAATTTCTTTGGAAGCATCTTCGAGGCTACGAAAATTAAACCAAAAATGAACTACATTAAGAATTATCAAAAAAAAAAAAAATCAGAAAAGCTGGAGAATCATCAAAACACTGATGTCAAATAATTAAAATTACAAAAGACTCACAAACGGTCAAGAATTTAGAAATGATTTGTATCTTAAATCATAACTTAAAGATTCTACTTTTAATTACAAAAGATAAATTTGTTCTAATTATTACCAAAAAATTATAAAAAAAAATGTAACGACCGAAGAATTTTAAGCGAACCTAACAACATTATAATTTTGTATCTGTAGTGTATTTTTCTTTTTTTCCATTGTTTTAGTTACGTCTCACACTGAGGCAAACAGCAACAAGCAACCAGCAATAAGCAATATCGCAACTTGATGATATTTTACATAGAAATAAAGCAAACGTCTCACATACAGCTCTGAATCTCACATATCGCCTCTGAATCTAGCGATGTCGAATTACTTCAATGTGAGAGGCATCATTTAATTAACATTATATGTAAAATGTCATCAAATGGCAATATCGCTTGTTACTGGTTGCTGATTGCCTCAATGTGACACCTACCTTAAATAGAAAATGTTGCTTTTTGCACTTTGTAATGGAAAAATACTTGTCTTTTGTAACTTCGTAGAAGAGTCAGTGTGCAGAGTCAGCACCTTGCATTGCATTTGTTCGAATTACACATAAGAATGAGAACAGTCCGTTTGCAGTCGTCAATGTAATCAGAAACACATAACTTTGTAAACCGTTTGTTAAAAGGACGCTTCCGTGGCAATTATTAAAATGAAGTAAACAGTACGTTAAGGGAGATTTGGCAGTTTCATTTAAAAACCCAACCACCAGTCATCACATGGCGACCCTGCCAGGAAAATAAAGTAAAAAGTACGTTAAGGGGGATTTGGCAGTTTCATTTAAAAACCCAACCACCAGTCATCACAACTTAACGGTGGAACAAATAAAAAATCATTCAGCTTTGACTGGTTTCGATTTATATCAAATCATCTTCAGAAAGCTACATCTTCAAAAAGACATATTATAACAAATATGAAAATTTAAAATAATATGTCCAGAACATCTGCTGCAATGATTACAATGCATCAGGTCTAATCACATCTGCAGTTTTTACAATCTATGATGTCTGAACATCTTATTTTAGATTTGTATGTTAGTTATATAACATAGCTTTCTGAAAATGATTTGAAATAAACTGAAACTGGTCAAAGCTGAATCATTTATTTATTTATCAAGCAATATTATATTTTTTTGTTTAACTTTGAAAAATCATAACGACTTTATTTATAAGAATCAAGAAACGATTTTTATTTTAAATTTAACATAAAAGATTCTATTTTGAATTAAAAAAATCAAATTTATCTTCATCCATTTGCATCATAAGCGCATATAGGATAAACTGCTCAAATGTCGGCACTCCTAAATATGTTTCTTAAAGTCGGCTTTTCTATAAAAATTCGTATAGAAAAACTGGAAGGTCGAGATTTGGTGAGTTTATGCGCATATTTTGCCAGGCCACTATCACCAGAGCACGTATATATGAGCTTATTGCATATAAACAAATGTTCGGTGATAAGAACAAATTTTTCATTTTTCTGTGTGATGTAAATGGGTTAACCTTTCCACTCCAATGTCGAGCGATACTCGACATAGTGTAATACTTCAATAAAACGCAATTTTAGCGTGGAGCTGGTGGAACAAAAAGAAAAAAAAGGCTTGGAGTGGAAAGGGTTAACCATCATCGAAAAATAAAATAAATTGAAACGACCGAAGTATTTTCACCGAATCTAACTAGGGAACTCTATTTTCGATAAAAGACATCAACATTATTTTAATTTTTATCAACAAAATCATAGAAAATTAGAACTTCGAACCGGAATTAAATCTAAAAATGTGTTATTTTTACCTGAACGAGAATCAGAAGTAAATTGGAAAAATTCAAACGATCAAAGGATTTTAATCGAACCTAACGTAAAATAATTTTTTTGCCAACTTTGAAAAATCACAACGAGTTTATTTATAAGAATCAAGAAATGATTTTGGTTTTAAATGGAACCAAAAATATTCTATATTCAATTGAAAAAGTCAAAATTATCCTAATCATCATCGAAAAATAATAAACAAAAAATTTAAATGACCGAAGAACTTTGATCGAATCTAACAGATCACAATTTAAAAAAAATCACTAAAACTTTATTTCTAGGAAGCTCAATTTTCTGATATAGACATAAAACTTATTTTAATTTTTACTAACAAAATCAGATAAAATCAGAGATTCGAACAGGAATTAAATACAAAAACCCGTTATTTTTATTTGAACGAAAACCAGAACTAAAATGAAAAAAAATTGAAAGAATCAAAGGATCGAACCTAACATAACATAATTTTTTTGTCTACTTTGAAAAATCATAACGACTTTATTTATAAGAATCAAGAAACGATTCTTGTTTTAATTTGAACCCAAAAGATTCCATTTTGAATTTGAAAAGTCAAATTTATTCTAATCATCACCGAAAAATTAGAAAAAAAAAATTTTGAAACGACCGAAGAATTTTGATGGAATCAACATATTATAACTTAAAAAAATCGCTAAAGGTGGTTCTACTCATCCTAAACAGTCACCATTCCCTCTTTAAGGGGCCCTACAGACGCTCCGACTTACCTAACGACTTGCCTGCACAGTCCCGGTTTGCACACACAGGTAAGTCGTTGCCTGTGGATGCAATTCTCTTTGTGGCAGGCTTTCCTGAAGATAAGTTGGAACGTCTGTAGGGGCCTAAAGACTTTATTTCCAGGAAACTCAATTTTCTAAAAAAGACATAAAATTTATTTTAATTTTTAACATCAAAATCAGACGAAATCAAAGCTTCGAACTGTAATTGAACCCAAAAATCTGTTATTTTTACATGAACGAAAACCAACTACATTGCAAAAAAATATCATTGTTCTTTTTCAATTTCTAGTATTTATTTAAGCGTTTACGATATTGTTAATAAAATAAAAATGTTCATCCTCATCTATACAAGATAACTTTCTTTTAAAAGTACCAACAACAAAGGTTAATGTTGAAAGATTATTTTTCCAGCATAAATTTAAACTTTCAGAGAAAATAAAACCACTTTATGTAAAAAAAAAACACTCACCGGTTCATTTTATACCTCTTCAATATTAGATTTGTATATAAAAAATTTCATAAAAATTATTTCTTGTACGAAAAATAAATTTAAATACAAATAAAAACCAAGATTAACCATCCTCATAATAAAATACTTAACTCAAAATATTACCACTTAAAATAAAAATAACTTCTCATCAACTCTAAAAATAAACTTACAAAACCACATTTCTTTTTAATTTCCATGGGATAAAGGAAAAAAATCTTTATTTATTTCACCCAAAGTAAAAAAACTACATATTATAATAAAAAAGAAAAATAAATTAATTAATTAATCAACCTCATTATACTTACCTTCAATTGACAACTGAGTCAATATCTTAATTAAAAATTTTGTTGAGACGAAAAATGCAATAAACGTAGACCACTCGACAGGCTACCAAAACCTAAAAATATACGAAGGTTTAATGGTAGATTCAGGAAAATAATACCGTATATATAAAACTATAATATATGCCTGGTTCCACTTATCTTTGTCAATTTCTCGTGGACACTACGAATAAGTGCGCAGTCACTGTGTCAGAATTTATTTCAGGCATACCTCAATTCTGTTTGTGGCTACAACAACCGCTAAACCTCTCTCTCCATACTGTAATTGAAAAAAATAAAAGAACATTACTTCGATATACCGGCAATTAAAAACCGATAATTTTATTTTTATATAAACGATATGTTTCCACAATTGTAGGCATGTTTTTTTAACAAAAAAAAAAACTACCTGTTACTTCAGTGATTTTTTTTTATAGGTTTTTTTTTTATATTCACTGAAATAACGGTTAAACCAAAATATATTTCAAAGTTTGTAACCCTTCATTTTTTTTTTTAGAAAGAAGTACCTTATATAGTGACCCATTTCAACCAGTCAGAGATTCAGGAAAAGCCAACAGCCTTCTGGAACAAAATTAAAACACTAATAAAAATAATTCTAATCGCTTTCAAGTGCACCATCTCAGCTTAAAAGCGGTATAACTTTGCCAAGACGGTACAATTCGATTTTCAAAGCCATTAACAACGATAAAAATTGAAACTAATAAATCTACTACGTTTATTACATAATTTTTCATAAAGTTTTAACACTACTCCTCCATCTAATGATTACCCGAATTGTACAATGTTTATAATAAGTTCTATAAATAACAATAAAATTGTAAAAATACGATTTTTTTTTGTAATTAAAGAAAAAAAGTTGAACTAGATTGAAAAATGTCTCGCGTTTGTTCTGGCGTGTTTACCTCTAAACCAGAACCTAAATCTTGTCCTGAATGAAGGGATGCGTCAAGGCGTTGTTTAAACTGATTCGTTTTGCCGGATCGATAGCCAAAGCTTTATCCAAAAGATCTTTTAACTGCGTCACCTTTCTTAATTGATCTTGAGGTAGTGCTTGACCGGCTACTAATTCAGATTGTAAATCTCTAGATGGTTTTACAACAGACATCACGACGACTTTTTCCTAAAACCAGCCAAAGAAAAAATTACAACAAAAAAAAATTACATAAAGAATAATTTTATTGATTACCCTTTCAGTAACTTTATCAATTTCATGATACAAAAAGTTACAATTTGCGTCAAAATGTTTCTCCTTAAACGCTCCTTTTCGAATCACCTTATTTGGCATTTTTCCCTTCATATCCATGAAAAACTTCAACATTTGATTATTTGATTTACCCGAAAATAAAATCCTGCCCGTGTAAAGTTCGTAAATGGTGCACGCGGCCGACCACATGTCGATAGCGTAATCGTAAGGAATTCCGAGGATTATCTCCGGAGCTCTGTAGAAACGTGATACTAAATAAGGCGTGATTTCGTTGTCGTTTATGTATGATGCCGAGCCGAAATCACAAAGTTTTAATACTAGTTTACTTTCGTTTACCAGTATATTATCTGGTTTTATATCTGAAAAAAAAAAATGGGGAGCTTTAGTCTATACTCATGGTGGATTTAGAATGTCAAACTTAACCGTAATCTTATAAAATTAAATAACCATAAAATTTGTCGTAATTTCTAGGCGTTGCCTAAACGCATCTATTGAAACAAAATTATTGAACATTTTTTAAATACTAGAGTTACTGCTACGGTTACGATTACAGCCTTTAAGTTTGACATCCTAAATCCACCATTAGTTTCGATCTTTATTCTAATTTTCAAATTTAAATTTATTTTGTCCATAACAAAAAAACTTTAAGAAACCGATTGGAAGTGTCTTTACTAAAATGATCAAAGAATTAAACTAAATGATCTGGTCTACTACACAGAGGGGTCCAAGGAACAGTTTGGGGTCAGAGCAGGAGTGTGGACAATCTGAAGATAACGATTAACTTAAGGCAGTGCACGACTATCATATAGAGAGAAATTGCCAAAGATGCTAGAGTCTTCATAGTTAAAGTATTTCTAATTTAAGGTCCTCCGTATACGGATCGACTGATTGGCAACCCGCGTTTGGAATTAGTTGGATATTAATTGCAAAATGGTCCCCTTTTTATCGCTCGTGTGTGGATTGCCGTTGTTGTACACAGGCAAAGTCATGAAACGGTTGCATCACCAACTAATTTGAAACTCACAAGGAGACCTCACGACTTGCCCGTCACCGATTTTAATGAAAGTAGTACCAATCGATAGATATTGGTACATAGTACAAATGTATAAAATATTAGGGCGCACTATTCAGCAGTTCGCAAGAAAATTGGTGTTAAAGTATGCAATCGGCTTATATGTCAATGATTTGTCATTTCCCCTACAACCCCCCAACAGCTAAACTGAAAATATACCGGCTTCCAAATCCGTAGTACGGTGGTTCGAATCCCGAATAATACATTTTAATTTTCTTTTTTAATACAATGTTCTAAGTTATTTTTATAACATGTTGATGTAATATTAAAATATTTTTAAAATAACATGAAATATTGTATTCAAAATAAAAATAAAAAAGTTATTGTTCGAGATGTGAACCACCGTACTATGGATCTGGAAACCGATATATTTTCACTATGGCTATTGGGGGGTTGTAGGGGAAATGACAAATCATTGACATATAAGCCGATTGCATACTTTAACACCAACTTTCTTGCGGACCGCTGAATAGTGCGCCCTAATATTTTACACATTTGTACTATGTACCAATATCTATCGATTGGTACCACTTTCGTTAAAATCGGTGACGGGCAAGTCGTGAGGTCTCCTTGTCAGATTGCAAATCTATCGACCCAATGTCTTGCGCAATGACAAAAAGGGTTGGGTTAAAGGTAACTTTGCCATGCCGACTTTACAACGTCTCCTTATTGATGGCAGATAAGAACAGTGTTCGTCCACATAAATTGCCTGAAAAAAGTATATTCTCCTGTAGAATGCTTTTTGTGTTTAAGTTTACAGACTTTTCAGCAAAATTTATCCAGGATATACAAAAAAGTCGGACTCTCTTTTTTGCTTTCGTATTTGCTTCCTTACATTTATGTCTCTTTTTCCTTTCTGCACATATCACACGAAAACTTACATTAGACGAACTTTACCGAGAGCCAAATGGCCCTGCAAGCCCTAGACAGTAATGACACAAGGCTGGACCTTGTCCAAGCATTGAACGCACGTGGGAACGATAAAAAATAAGCATTTGTGTGGGTACCAGCTAATGCTAGCATACTAGCAAATGAGAGGGCTGATATATTAATCAAGAAGGGTGGATCAAAACCGCTCGGTTGACCTATAAATCCTTTTGTGATTTTATTACAGATATAATTCAAAGGGAAATCAATAACCAACTGTGGCGTTAGCAAGAAAACTATTTGAGGGGGCAACTTGGACAGGAAACTGCCACGGTATTTTTAAGAATACCTCTAGAAGAACATCGAATAAGATACTCTCATTGAGCAAAACTGACTTCAGATTGTGGACCGCGATTATAACAAGACAGAAAGTGTTTAGGCAGCACCTTCACAGGATGAAACTCGCTAAGAACCTAACCTATTATTGATGACAGGAAGAGACTGATCCGACTTACGTAAATTGCTCGAAAAAAAGTATATTCTCCTTCAACATATTCTTTTTTTAATTCTTTAGCCATTTGAGCAAAATGTTTATTCAGAACATACCAAGAGGGCGAATTTTTTGTGACATTGCTATTCCTTTTTTACATTTATGTCTTTTCATAGTACATTCATAGTCTTTTTTACCTCTCCTGCGTATTTCACATGCAAACTTACATTAGATGAACTCCACCAATAGCCAGATGGTTTTGTAAGCCCTGGGCAGTGATAACACAAGATCAGGGTTGGTACTGGACGATGTCCAGACGCTAAACGAATTTGGGAATGTCTTATGATTAGTACTAGTGTGAATACCAACTCATGTTGACATATTAGGAAAAGAGAGAGGTGATATGTTAGCCAAGACAGGCGGATCGAAGCTCCTTATAGGACCTAAACCCGTCTGTGGTGTTACTGCAAAGATAATTCAGCGGGGAATTAAAAACTAGTTGTGGCAGTGGCAGAAGTACTATCTCAGAAAACAACTTGAGCACTGGAAAAATATTTATGAAGGATGGCTCTAGAAAAATATTGGAGAAGATGCTCTGGTTGAACAAAAGTGATTTCAAATTGTGGAGCGTGATTATGACAGGACACAGAGTGCTTAGGCAACACCTCCACAGATTGAGATTCGCGGAGCACTTAATCTGTTGAGAATACGAAGAGGAGGAAGAAACCTCCCTTCACCTAGTGTGTGAATGTGAGGCTCTTTCACTCGTGTGAGACAGGAACGGCTGGGTAAACCTAAAGTGCTATCGTTTGATAAACGAATATCACCGTTTCGTGATTTTCATAGATCTGAGATGGAAATGTTAGAAAATAATTATAGACCGCGGGGAATTTTGGGTAGAGGGAAGAAAAGAAAGTTGGAGTCATTTAATTCGTTAGTTTCGATTAAGAGAAAGAAGACTGTTGCCAGTTTAGAGGAATCATTTGTTACGTTTAAGGATAGAGATGGTATTGAGAGTGCTTTAGAGATTTGTATGCTATTGGTACATATAAAACATCCGGAAGTGTATAGGCAGATTGGTGTACCTCCACCAAGGGGAATTTTGTTACAAGGACCTCCCAGGTGTGGAAAAACTCTTCTTGCAAATGCTATAGCAAAGGGTAAATTATAGGGAAAAATTTTAAATATTTTCCTTCTTCTTTTTAATAATAACTCAAGTTATCCAACCTAATTTTACTCAAAACCATCGAACTAGCGATTCTACGAATCGCTCTTTTACCCAACTTAACCTCCAATACTCAAAAACCAGGTTGAATAGTCATATGTAGCATCCTTTTTGGTCGTTCTTTTTCAATATTAATTTTTTTATTGAGCTCAGGGAAAATATGCTTACAAATATCCAACCTGGGATCTTGAGTTTAACTGTAAAGCTGACCGAACACTGCAACCGAACTCGGCTGACTTCAAGGGTCGTCCATTCAATGACTAACTAAGTCGCCGAGCAAATCTCGTATATTACAACCGATTTAAAACAGCCGACAATAATAGTAATATTCTCATTAGGCTTGCGTTTGTCAGGATCAGTATTAAATTGTTTTATTTAATGGAAAACTCCTATCTCATAAAACGAAGGGTGCAAAGAAGAAGAAAGTGTTGAGTTAACCCTATCTTACAAGAGAGGAACAGAAAAGAAGAGTTTCATCATCACAATCAATTGAAGGAGATGAAGGAAGCTGTTTAATGTTTGTATGACTATAGTTTCTTTCATAAACTAAATTTAAAGTGACAAAATTACAAAAGAAACAAATCGTCGACTTAATTAGTAAATCACATCAGTCCATTTTTACTTAAAATGAGATTTTTGTGTAATTTATTACAGAAAACAATAAACTATACTCTAAGAAGTTCGCATGTACCTTAATATTACTAACAATTCAAAGATAATTGTTCTGCAACAGTACCGAACAACATCCTTATATAGTTCATTCGGTAATAAGAGGTTTTTTTGCTCTCCTACACTATGTGTGATTTGGGACTTATGTAATTTACTAATTAAGCCGACGAAATACTTCATCCGACTAATCCAAAAAATCTGAGTCTGTCCATCTAGTTGGACGTACTCGGACGTGTTAGGCCGGAGACACCCACAACGGTTTTTCGCCGTACGGCAAAATGCCGTCCGATATTTTGCAGGACGGCGAAAAACGAGCTTGCTTTCAGACACAACGTTTTATTGCCGTTGGTTGAGTTCAGTACAATATTTAACCTTATTTAGTTAAGCCTACATTTAGAAATTTTCAATAAAAATTCCCCTGAAAATAATTTTATTGCTTTCGCAGATTACAATTTGTAAACTTTTCAATTTTAATCAATTTTCGTGACTGAAGCATTTTTCTAAAATACCCAAAAATAAGCCAATTTGAAAATAATAAAATTTAGAAATATATTATAATGTTAAAAAATATTATTTTAATTATAGTTAATTATATTATAATTTATTGTTATTTACTACTTATTAATAAGAAATTATAAGCGATTTGTCTGAACAAGATCAAATGGCAAAAATCCGTTGCGTGTGAAAGCTTATATTTAAACACGTAGGCCACTATCTACTATCTACGGCACGGCTGCCGTCCCTTGTAGTGACAATGGACGGCGGCTAAACGGCACGATTTTTTGCCGTGACGTTTTTTTGCCGGTGCCGTCTAGTGTGAAAGGTCTCAGTCATTTATTCGCTCCACTATTGGAACGTACGGAACGGCATTTTGCCGTACGGCGAAAAACCGTTGTGTGTGTCTTCGGCCTTAGTCGGATGCAGTGTATGTGAGCAGAAGTTTGTTCATAATTTTGATTGGTCGGATACATTCAGCTGATACACGGACGACCACTATTCGACCGAATTCGGTTCCAGTGTACGGTCAGCCTTAAACGTCCAGGTTGAGAATGGATTGTGAGTATTTCTCTTCAAAATGATATTTGTCTACCATACACCTTGATAGACTGGGGCTATTTGATCCCAACATTGTGCTGGACTTATTGTTAGTGAAAAACACAAAACTCTTTTGAGCAGAATTCTATAGGGTAAAATAAGCCTAAGGTTAATAACTCAATAATAGTTAAAAGCAAGACAAAAATGTGAAAAATTATTTCTGTCTACAAGCAGCTTAAATTTCAATTATTTCCATGGTCACCTTTTTCGACCACTTCTCTTGAATGTTATCCATAAATATTCTTTATTGATTACACTCCCACAATTCAAACTACGTTCGTTTTTGGACAGTTAATATCAAAATAAACAATTTTTGGTTGTCCATTCAAATCAACTTGTTCACTATCTGAGAGTTAGTGAGGTCTATTAGCTAGTTATTCTCAAAAGTGTCTCCACCAGAAAAAAAAATACTCGATAGCTTTTCTCAAGAAAATTTCTTTCAATTGGACACCCATTAAAACTTACAAGGAGACATCGCAGTTGACTCTTCACCAATTTTGATGAATTTTTTTATGGTGAATCTATATTGAATATAAGTAAGTTCACCCAAAGCTTTTGATCGAATGGTCCTTCTAAACGGAGTTATTAATTTTTGAAAGTTACGTTTTTTGGGAGTTGTTGTCATAAGCTATAAAGCGATGTCGTTTGACGTATCTGTCCGTAGTGCGGTGAATGAATGCCCCGCTCCTGTGCAGGAAGCCCAGGATCGGGATTCTGATATTAAAATTTTTTTTTGAAACAGAAAACACGTGTTATGAGGTTTTATTAAAAGGAATTATTAAAAAATTCCAAATAGTGATAATAATAAAGTAATTAAAAAATTACAATTATATATAAATATAATTACGTATATGTTGATATAAATAAAAGAATAGATTAGGAGTATTACAATAAATAATTAAAGCAAAAAAAAAGTTGTAACATCAGAATCCCGATCCTGGGCTTCCTGCACAGGAGCGCGGCATTCATTAACTGCACTACGGACAGATACGTCAAACGACATCGCCTTATAGCTTATGACAACAACTCCCAAAAAACATAACTTTCAAAAATTAATAACTCCCTTTAGAAGGGCCATTCGATCAAAAGCTTTGGGGGAACTTATTTATATTCAATATAGATTCACCATAAAAAAATTCATCAAAATTGGTGAAGAGTCAACTGCGATGTCTCCTTGTTAGTATAATAATAAAACTTAGTCTATCATTTACCTGCATGTAAAATTCCAGTTTTCTTAAGCAATTTAAGCGCCAATAATAGCTGTTGAGTATAACTCCTAACAGCTTTCACATGAAGACCAACATCCTTCCCGTATTTCTTCAACACCTCCCTTAAATTCATAGCTAAAGGCTCAAAAACCATGCACAAGTGCTGCTTGTGGAAGAAGTGTCGTATCAATCGTAAACAGTGCATACGATCGTCAGGATCTGCATCGTTAAGTTTCTTTAATATTTCCAATTCTTTCAAGCCAGTTTTATGCCTATAATTTAATTATTTAAGTAAATATTAAAAAATAATAATAAAAAATGATAATTTTTTTAATGATAAAGATTTTTTTATGATAAAAAGTTTTCTTTTAATAATAAAAAATATTTCATACATGATTTCATTGTTCCTTATAATTTTAACAGCTACATCTTGATTGCCTCTTGCTTGATCTCTCGCCCTCACTACATTACTGAACACACCTTGTCCAGTATAACCATAAACGAGGTATCTTTGGTCTAAAATCTCGCTAATTCGAACTCTATAATAACCCTCGGCATCATCCCAATTATCAGTAAGAGCTGGATTTTCAGGAATAGCACCTTTTTGTACAACAGTACTAGGCGACTAAAATAAATTTAATTAAAAATAAGTAAAAGAAGTAAATTAAAAAATATACCGCTGTGTTCTCTTTAAAAATATCCTGATCAGCAAACATATCCCATTGATTAATTTTCGGCTTCACCTCTTTTTTATCAATCGAATTCGCGTCTACATTTGTTGAACTTTTTACTTTCATATTTGGTAATAAAGGAGGTGTTAGTGATTCTTCAGGAACGTCTAATGATTTATTTTCGTTGGGTTTTTCATCCACGTCAATTATTATCGTTGATTTTAATGCGTTTTTATTAGGAAGATTACTTTCGATATTATTATTTTTAGGAATTTCGGGATCTTTTAGTTTATTTTCTGGCGGTGGAGTTGATAAAGATGTTGCTGTGTTTGAATCTTCACTAACTGCACCTAAACGCTATATAACAAAAATTATTAGATTAACATTTTAAGTTTTAACTATTTTAAAATACATTAGTTTAGTTTTATTTTTAGTATTTTTCTAAAAAAAATTTATTGTTTTTGGTTGAATTGATCAACATTTTGGTAACTTTGGTGGAAGCTTTACGAATTTGGTAAGTTTTTGGTGGAATTTGAAAAAAATTGGTAAATTTTTGGTGGAATTTTTACAAATTCTGTAAATTTTTTGGTGGAATTTTTAAAAAATTCATTATTCTTGGTAGAATTATTAAAAATTTTAGTAACTTTGGTGGAACTTTTATGAATCTACTAAGTTTTGAATTTTCAAGGTTTTAGTTAATTTTTAATGAAATTGTTTCTAATTTGATTGATTTTTGGTGGAATTTTAAAAGAATTTGGACATTTTGGCGGGATTTTTAAAAAATTTTGTAAGTTTTTGGTAGAATTGTTAAAAATGCTGACAATTTCGGTGTAATTTTTAGGATTTTTGTAAGTTTTTGGTGGAATAAAAAAAAATCAGTAAGTTTTGGGTGTAGTTGTTAAATATTTTAATAGCTTTGGTGGAATTTTTGCGAATTTTATTCATTTCTGGTGGAATTTTAAAAAAATTCAGTGTTTTTGGTAAAATTCTTATGAATTTAGTAAGTTTTTGGTGGAATTATCAAAAATTTTGATAACATTGGTGGAATTTTTGCGAATTCTATTCATTTCTGGTGGAATAAAAAAAAATCAGTGTTTTTGGTAAAATTCTTATGAATTTAGTAAGTTTTTGGTGGAATTTTTAAAAAATGTAGTATGTTTTTGGTGGAATTATCAAAAATTTTGATAACATTGGTGGAATTTTTTCGAATTTCATTCATTTCTGGTGGAATAAAAAAAATCAGTGTTTTTGGCAAAATTCTTATGAATTTAGTAAGTTTTTGGTGGTATTTTTGCAAATTGTATTAATTTTTGGTGAAATTTTTAAAAAATTCAGTATATTTTTGGTGGAATTATCAAACATTTTGATAACATTGGTGGAATTTTTGCGAATTTTATTCATTTTTTGATGGAATTTTTAAAAAATTCAGTGTTTTTTTATGGAATTTTTACGAATTTAGTAAGTTTTTAGTGAAATTTTTCCAATTTTATTAATTTTTGGTGGAATTTTTATAAAATTCAGTACGTTTTTGAAGGAATTGTTAAAAAAGTTGATAACTTTGGCGGAATTTTTATTAACTTTAATCACTTTTGGTGGAATTGTTAAAAATATTGGTAATTTTAGTAGAATTTTTATGAATTTGGTAAGTTTTTGGTGGTATTTTTTAAAAATCAGTAAGTTATTGGTGGAATTATTCAACATTTTTGTAGCTTTGGTGGAAAATTGAAAAAATTTTGTACGTTCTTGGTGGAATTGCTAAAAATTTTGATAACTTTGGTGGAATATTTACGAATATAATAAGTTTTTACAAATTTCCTTAAATTTTTGGTGATATTTTCAAGAATTTAATTAGTTTTTAGTGAAATTTATTGGAATTTTTGCTCTGCATAAATTAAATATTTGATAACTATTAATAAACCGATCGTTTTGGCATTTCATGTGGCATTAGCGTGGTTAGAATAATAAATAACGTTTATGAAAATTGAACCAACTGTTTTATCGGCCCAAATCAAAAATTATTAAAAATTAAAATTGATATTCTCTTTCCCAACTGGAAATATGTATATGAACTTTAAAAAATCGTACAGACTTTATTTATTATAATTAAGAAATAATTTTTAGTTTAAATTAAACTTAAAAGTTTCTATTTTGGTTTAAAAAAGTCTAATTTGTTCTAAATCTTACCAAAAAAATTAAAAAAATTCTTAAATTTAGTAAAAAATTTTGACGTTTAACTAACCTAACTTTAAAAAAAAATTGACCAAGTTTAAAAAATCGTTCAGAGTTTATTTTTAAAGATTAAGAAATGATTTTTACTTTAAATTAAATTTAAAAGATTCTATTTTGGTTTAAAAAAATCTGATTTGTTCTAAATGTTACAAAAAAAATTAAAAAAATTTTTTAATTTGGTAAAAAATTTTGACGTTTAACTAACCTAACTTTTAAAAATATTGGTAATTTTAGTAGAATATTTATGAATTTGGTAAGTTTTTGGTGGTATTTTTTAAAAATCAGTAAGTTTTTGGTGCATTTATTCAACATTTTTGTAGCTTTGGTAGAAAATTGAAAAAATTTAGTACGTTTTTGGTGGAATTGTTAAAAATGTTGGTAACTTTGAATTTTTACGAATATAGTAACATTTTCGTGGAATTTTTACCAATTTTATTGATTTTGAGTGGAATTTTTAAAAAATTCACTAAGTTTTTAGTAGAATTGTCTCCAAATTTAATAATTTTTGGTAAAATTATATTCAATTTAACTAACTTTTGTGGAATTTTTATTATTACTTTTTTATTTTTGTGGAATTTTTAAGAATCTAATCAATTCTTGACGAAATTAATCTTAATTTTAGTATATTTTTTAAAAATTTTCTTTTTGGTGGAATTGTTAAAAGCTTTGATAGCTTTGGTGGAATTTTTACAAAATTTTATAAGTTTTTGGTGCAATTATTAAAAATTTTAGTAACTTTGAATTTTTACAAATTTACTTAAATTTTTGGTGATATTTTCAAGAATTTAATTAGTTTTTAATGAAATTTATTCGAATTTCTGCTCTGCATAAATTAAATATTTGATAATTATTAACAAACCGATCGTTTTGATATTTCATTTGATTCAAGATTTTGCACACGTTTAGAAGAGGTTAGTCAACGTTTGAGGATTTTTCGGATAATTTTGGAAAATTTAAAGAATCTTTTTAACACTAGAAGAAAGAATTTCGATACATTTTGAACATTTTAGATAACTTAGATAAGAACCATTCTTAGATAAGAACTTTTGGCGGCTTTTTGTAAGTCTAAAAGATTTTGTACAATTCTAGAAGACTCTAGACATCATTTCTGAATTTTTTAGATAATTTTGGGAGATTTTTAAAAATCTTTTCATTATTGGAAAAAATTTGTTATAATTCTGGGGGATTTTAAGCAACTCTAGATAAGGTTTCTTTGAAAATGTATTCATATAGATGAATTTTGAAAATTTTGGATAGTTTAGAAGAACTCTTTAAAGAATTTTATAACATTTTTGAGGATTTTAGACAACATTTTTAAAAATCTTTTCATTATTCGAAAAAATTTGTTATAATTCTGGGGGATTTTAAGCAACTCTAGACAAGGTTTCTTTGAAAATGTATTCATATAGATGAATTTTGAAAATTTTGGATAGTTTAGAAGAACTCTTTAAAGAATTTTATAACATTTTTGAGGATTTTAGACAACATTTTTAAAAATCTTTTCATTATTCGAAAAAATTTGTTATAATTCTGGGGGATTTTAAGCAACTCTAGACAAGGTTTCTTTGAAAATGTATTCATATAGATGAATTTTGAAAATTTTGGATAGTTTAAAAGAACTCTTTAGAGAATTTTATAACATTTTTGAGGATTTTAGACAACATTTGAGGATCTTTTAAATAATTCTAGAGATTTTTTTTCCACTTTTTTCAACGTATCAAACATTTTGTGAAAATTTGGGGGAATTCTCGACAATTTTAGACAAAATTTTTTAAACTCATTTGGAATGCAAACAAATTTTGAAAGATTTTGGGATAATTTAAACCCCTTGAGAGGATTTTGTACTATTTTCAAGGATTTTAGACAACGTTTGAGAAGTTTCTTGAACAGTTTTAGAGATTTTTCACAAATTCATAATTAGCGTGGTTAGAATAATAAATAACGGTTATGAAAATTGAACCAACTGTTTTATCGGCCCAAATCGAAAATGACGGAAAACGGGGACCTCGTTTAGGGCTTAAATCGGCCGTTTCGGGTCCAAAGGAGCCCCGATTCGCATATAACGTTGCGTTATAAAGCCGTTCAGAAGGTTAGCCGGAAGCAGAGTCGCGGAGCTGGTGGTTTTTTGGACAAAAAGTGCGTTCGAAAATTAACGAAAATGACAGACGGGCGATCGAGAATTTTAATTTCAATTAGGGCTACCGCAACGTCGTTCGATTTTTAGGGCCGTTTTTCCGAAATCGATCACGGATCCTCCAAAATAAAACCATTGAATCGTCCGGAAAGCGATTTCCAAAAAAAAACTATTAAAAAAAGAGCTAGGCGCCTGCGGCGTCCTCTTTTAGAGTTAGCGCCAGTTGTCTTATAGCTTTATTATAGACAAGTTATTTATGATGTTGGTAACAAAATTTAATCTCGTATTAATTGAGTGATAAATTTGTTTAGTAATTAGATATAATAAAGTTGTCTTTGAACTCATCTTGCACTAAACTAATGAATGAAATTCGAAATTTATGGACAAAATTTAATAATTTTAGACAAATTCATATAAAAATTGAGCGAAAATTTAGAAAAAATTTGATGATTTTTGAGCCTTTTAAATGAAATTGTATAATTTTAAGCTAAATGAAGTTATTTTTTGAATGAAATTTGACCATTTTTGATGAAATTAGACCAAATTTAAGAATTTTAGACAAATTCATATAAAATTGAGAAAAAATTTAGATAAAATTTGACGATTTTTGAGCATTTTAGATGAAATTGTACAATTTTAAGCTAAAGTGAGTTATTTTTTGAATGAAATTTGAAAATTTTAGATGAAATTAGACGAAATTTAAGAATTTTAGATAATTTTATGAAGAATTTGGTGAAATTTTAGACAAAATTCGACGATTTTAGAAAATTTTAGGCTAGATTTCATAATTTTAAGCTAAATTAAGTCATTTTTTGAATGAAATTCGAAAATTTTAGATGAAATTAGACGAAATTTAAGAATTTTAGTTAATTTAATTTAGATAATTTTCATACAGAATTTGATGAAATTTTAGACAAAATTCGATGATTTTAGAAAATTTTAGATGAAATTAGACGAAATTTAAGAATTTTAGGTAATTTTATGCAGAATTTGGTGAAATTTTAGACGAAATTCGACGATTTTAGAAAATTTAGACCAAATTTCATGATTTCAATCTAAATTAAGTTATTTTTTGAATGAAATTTGAAAATTTTGAATAAAATTAGACGAAATTTTAAAATTTTAGGTAATTTCATACAGAATTTAGTGAAATTTTAGACAAAATTCGATGATTTTAAAAAATTTTTGGCTAGACTTCGTAATTTTATGCTAAATTAAGTCATTTTTTTGAATAAAATTTGAAAATTTTAGACGAAATTACACGAAATTTAAAATTTTTAGGTAATTTTATGCAAAATTTGGTAAAATTTTAGATAAAATTCGATGACTTTAGAAAATTTTAGACTAAATTTCATAATTTTAAGCTAAATTAAATTATTTTTTGAATGAAATTTGAAAATTTTAGAGGAAATTAAACGAAATTTAAAAATTTTAGGTAATTTTTTGCAGAATTTGGTGAAATTTTAGAGAAAATTTGATTTTAGAAAATTTTAGGCTAGATTTCATAATTTTAAGCTAAATTAAGTTATTTTTTAGAATGAAATTCGAAAATTTTAGATGAAATTAGACGAAATTTAAAAATTTTAGGTAACTTTATGCAGAATTGGGTGAAACTTTAGACAAAATTTGACAATTTTAGAAAATTTTAGGCTAAATTTCATAATTTTAAGCTAAATTAAGTTATTTTTTTAATGAAATTTGAAAATTTTAGATGAAATTAGACGAAATTTAAGAATTTTAGATAATTTTATACAGAATTTGGTGAAATTTTGAACGAAATTCGACGATTTTAGAAAATTTTAGGCTAGATTTCATAATTTTAAGCTAAATTAAGTTATTTCTTGAGTGAAATTTGTTATGAATTAAAAAAAATTAAATTAAAAAACCAAAAGGAAAAAATAATAATACCTTTAATAATTCCTCCCTTTGTTTTCTCCTCCTTTCAATAATTTTCTGTTCATCTTCTTCATCATCATCAATATCAATATCTAATTCGATATCACTTTCACTCGAACTTGAGTGTTGCGGTTGACCTTCACTTAAAGAATCTTTGTACTTATCTAATTTAACCTTTTTATCCTTCTCCCTTCTATCTTTTCTATCCCTATGACTTCTATATTTATCATGTCTACTCTCGTAATCCCTCCTTCCATCTTTAAAACTATCCCGATACTTATGATTTACCATTTTTTCTCTATCATCGTATCTATCTTTCGATCGATCATAAATTCTCCTTCTATCATGTTCTCTCGAACGATTTTCCCTCGATCTTATATTCTCTCTTCTATTATAATCTCTCTCCCGAGATTTATGCCTTTCAACCGAACGTCTCTCTTTTAATTTTATTTCTTTATACGATTTAGAAACACTCCTTTCTTTATTTTTTTCATATCTATCATTATACTCTTTTAATTTTTCTTTATTAACATCTTTATTACCGGGTTTTATTTTTTTATCTTCGGGTCGATACTCCGGTTTTTTCTCGATAACAACCCGTCTTTCTTTTTCCCGACTTGGTGAACGTTTTCGTTTAATTTTAATTTGTTTTTCCGAATCATTACTCGAATCATCCAAAAGTATAATTTCTTCTTCAACTTTATTTTGATTTTTAATCTGATCTTCATCTAAAAGACTCGCTCTGGCGATTTCCGCTTGTAATAATTCTTTTTGTTTCATCAACTCTTCCAAATCCATATCAGCTTCAATAACATCAACGTTAATAGCATCGCTATCGCAATCAACTTCAGGAAGATCTTCACTTTCGGAAGAAACAATTTCCGTAGTGTGTGCATTTGTAAATCCAGCTGCGATACTACTAACAACATTATCAACATCAGTTTTTGGTTTTAATTTATTAGTTGTCATTGAAGTAGTAACAGTAGTAGTAGTAATATCTTTAGATTTACCATTAACCACTCGAACATCATTATCATCATCATCGTTATCGGATTTTTGTAATTCAGGTGTGTATCTATCAATTTTTTCAACGCTTTTACTCGAAGCTTTTTCATCTGAACCTTCGGTGTGTTTATGTTTGTGTTTTTTGTGTTTACGATGTTTCTTAAGTTTTTCTTCTTTTGATTTTTTCTTGTGTTTATGTTTGTGTTCTTTTTTAGACTTTTTTTTCTGGTCGTCTAGTTTCATTTTTTCGAGTTTGGTTTCGTTTGAATCGCCTTCTCCAGAAGATCTAATAAAAAATTAATAGATAATAAATTTTAGTGTGTTTATAATTTGGGTATTTAAAAGATATAAAATAATTTTATATTGGATAATTTTTTTTAATACATTTTTTTTTTAATTTAAAACATTATTTTAAATTGTAAATTGTTTTATGGTAAAATTTACAAACGTTAAAGAAGAGTTAACATTCCATTGGAGTCAAAATCTAACAAATTATCAACATGAATCAGAATAAATTGTCAAAATCAACATTGCCAACCTTTTAACAATTAACTATTACAAAATGTAATCAAAATTATGGTATTTTATTAAAAATTAATTCGATTTTATTTAAAATCTGACTTTGACAATAAAAAAAATTACCTTAAAATTAGGTTATATTCATTTTTTGACATTTCAAATGTCACTTTGACGTTTTAAACGTTATTTTGACGTTTTTTTTTGACGTCATTTTAATATTTAAATAGTAAAGTTTTTGAATTTTTTTAAACTGATTTTTGAAGAAATCTTCTAACTTTATAAACTGTTCCAATTTATTTAAAATCTGACTAAAAATTACACTAAAATTTTATGTTATACATATTTTTTGACATTTCAAATGTTATTTTGAAATAGTAAAATTTTTGAATTTTTTTAAACTTATTTTTGAATGAATCTTTGAATGAAGTTTTTAGAATTGTTCCAATTTCTTTAAAATCTGACTAAAAATTACACTAGAATTTGATTGTATGCATATTTTTTGACATTTCAAATGTCACATTGACGTTTTAAACGTCATTTTCATATTTAAATAGTAAAATTTTTTAATTTTTTGGTGGAACTTGCAAAAATTTTGGCAATTTTGGTGGAATTTTTACAAATTTTGTAAGTTTTTGATAAAATTTGTGAGAATTTAGTAAATTTTTGGTGGAATTTTTAAACATGTTGACAACTTTGGTGGAATTTTTAATAATTTAGTCAATTTTTAGTCAAACTTTTCTCAATTTTGATAATTTTTTGTGGAATTCTTAAGAATTTTATACATTTTTGGCAAAATAAACCTCAATTTTAGTGATTTTTAGAAATTTTTTAAAAAATTCAATAAGATTTTGGTAGAATTTTTAAAAATTTTGGCGACTTTGGTGGAATTTTTCGAATTTTCTAAGATTTTAGTGGAATTGTTCTCAATTTAACCAATTTTTGGTGGAATCTTTAAGAATCTTATACATTTTTGGCAAACTAAACCTTAATTTTAGTGATTTTTAGAAAATGTTAAAAAAATTCTGCAAGTTTTTGGTGGAATTATTAAAAATGTTGACAACTTTGGTGGAATTTTTACGAATTTAGTCAATTTTTAGTAAAATTTTTCTCAATTTTGATAATTTTTGGTGGAATTTTTAAGAATTTCATACTTTTTTTGGTAAAATTAACCTCAATTTTGGTTATTTTTAGAAAATTTCTAAAAAAACTTCAGCAAATTTTAGGTGGAATTTTTAAAAATTTTGATAACTTTGGTGGAATTTGTCCAAATTTAGTAAGTTTTTAGTGAAATTGTTCTCAATTTAACCAATTTTTAGTAGAATCTTTAAGAATCTTATATATTTTTGGCAAAATAAACCTTAATTTTAGTGATTTTTAGAAAATTTTTAAAAAATACAGCAAGTTTTTGGTGAAATTTTTAAAAATTTTGACAACTTTGGTGAAATTTTTACGAATTTTGGTAGTTTTTGATAAAATTTATAAGAATTTAGTAAGTTTTTGGTGGAAGTTTTAAAAATTTTGGTAACTTTGGTGGAATTTTTACGAATTTTGTAAGTTTTTAGTGGAATTGTTCTGAATTTAACCAATTTTTGAAGAAATCTTTGAGAATGTTATACATTTTTGGCAAAATTAACCTTAATTTTAATGATTTTTAGAAAATTTTTAAAAAATTCAGAAAGTTTTTGGTGCAATTGCAAACATTTTTGCAACTTAGGCGGAATTTTTAAGAATTTTGTAAGTTTCTGATGAAATTTGTAAGAATTTAGTAAGTTTTTGGTGGAATTGTTCTTAATTTAGTTAATGTTTTGACGAATTGTTATTAATTTTTTGCAACTTTGGTGAAATTTTTACGAATTTAAGTAATTTTTAGTGAAATCTTTCTCAATTTTGATAATTTTTGGTGGAATTCTTAAGAATGTAATAATTTTTTGATAAAATTAATCTCTATTTAAGTTATTTATAGAATTGTTTTTTAATTAAGCAAGTTTTTGGTTTAATTGTTAAAGATGTTAGTAACTTTGGTGGAATTTTTACGAACTTAGTCAATTTTTGATGACTCTTTAAAAATTTAGTAATTTTTTAGTGAAAGTGTTTTCAATTTTAATAATTTTTGGTGAAATTGATCCCAATTTAACTAATTTTTGGTGGAATTATTATTAATTCTTTGCAAATTTGGTGGAGTTTTTAAAAATCCAATAAATTGTTGGTGAAATTATCCTCAATTTTAGTCATTTATAGCACATTTTTTAAAAAATCAGTAAATTTTTGGTGGAATTTTTAAAAAGTTTTGGCAACTTTGGTGTAATTTTTACGAATTTAGTAAATCTTTAGTGAAATTTTTTTCAATTTTGATCAATCTTGGTGGCATTTTTCAAAATCTTATACATTTATAGCAAAATTAACCTCAATTTTAGTTGTTTTTACAATTTTTTGAAAAAATCCAGTAAATTTTTGGTGGAATTATTAAAAATATTGCCAACTTTGATGGAATTTTTACGAATTTAGTCAATTTTTTGTAAAATTTTTCACAATTTTGATCATTTTTGGTGAAATTTTTCAGAATCTTATACATTTTTGATAACATTAATCTTAATTTCAGTTATTTATAGACATTTTCTTTAATTCAGTAACTTGTTGGTAAAATTGTTAAAAATTTTTACAACTTTGGTGGAATTTTTACGAATTTAGTCAATTTTTAGTGAAATTTTTCTCAATTTTGATCATTTTTGATGGAATTTTTCAAAACCTTATACAATTTTGATAAAATTAATCTTAATTTCAGTTATTTATAGAACTTTTTTAAAAAATTCTACAAGTTTTTGGTGGAATTATTAAAAATATTGGCAACTTTGGTGGAATTTTTACGAATTTAGTAAATTTTTAGTGAAATTTTTCTCAATTTTGACCATTTTTTGTGAAATTTTGATCATTTTTGGTGAAATTTTTCAAAACCTTATACAATTTTGATAAAATTAATCTTAATTTCAGTTATTTATAGACATTTTCTTTAATTCAGTAAGTTTTTGGTGGAATTATTAAACATTTTGGCAACTTTGGTGGAATTTTTACGAATTTAGTCAATTTTTAGTGAAATTTTTCTCAATTTTGACCATTTTTTGTGAAATTTTGATCATTTTTGGTGAAATTTTTCAAAATCTTATACATTTTTGATAAAATTAATCTTAATTTTAGTTATTTTTAGAACTATTTTAAAAAATTCTACAAGTTTTTGGTGAAATTATTAAAAATATTGGCAACTTTGGTGGAATTCTTACGAATTTAGTCAATTTTTAGTGAAATTTTTTTCAATTTTGATCATTCTTTGTGAAATTTTGATCATTTTTGGTGGAATTTTTCAAAATCTTATACATTTTTGATAAAATTAATCTTAATTTTAGTTATTTTTAGAATTTTTTGAAAAAATTCAGTAAGTTTTTGGTGGAATTGTAAAAAGTTTTGGCAACTTTGCTAACATTTTTACGAATTTAGTCAGTTTTTGATGAAATTTGTAAGAATTTAGTAAGTTTTTGTTGGAATTGTTCTCAACCTAACCAATTTTTGATGAAATCTTTAAGAATCTTATACATTGTTGATAAAATTAATCTTAATTTTAGTTATTTTTAGAATTTAGATAAAAATTAGTAAGTTTTTGAAGGAATTGTTAAAAATTTTGGTAGCTTTGGTGGAATTTTTACGAATTTAGTCAATTTTTAGTGAAATTTGTCTCAATTTTGATCATTTTTGGAGGAATTTTTCAAAATCTTACACATTTTCGATAAAATTATTCTTAATTTTAGTTATTTTTAGAATTTTTTAATAAAATTCAATAAGTTTTTGGTAGAATTGTTAAAAATTTTGGTAATTTTGGCGGAATTTTTACAAATTTTATCAATTTTTTGAAAAATTTTTTTCATTTTTTATCATTTTTGGTGAAATTTTTCAAAATCTTATACATTTTTGATAAAATTAATCTTAATTTTAGTTATTTTTAGAAAATTCTTTAAAAATTCAATAAGTTTTTGATAGAATTACTAAAAATTTTGGCAACTTTGGTGGAATTTTTACGAATTTAATCAGTTTTTGATGAAATTTGTAAGAATTTAGTAAGTTTTTGGTGGAATTGTTCTCAATCTAACCAATTTTTGACGAAATCTATAAGAATCTAATACATTTTTGGCATAATTAACCTCAATTTTAGTAATTTTCAGAAAATTTTTAAAAAATTCAGCAAGTTTTTGGTAGAGTTTTGAAAAATTTGGGTAACTTTGGTGGAATTTTCAAGAATCTAATAAATTTTTGGTGGAATTATCCTGAATTTCAGTCATTTATAGCACATTTTTAAAAAATTCAGTAAGTTTTTGGTGTAATTATTAAAAATTTTAGTCACTTTGGTGAAATTTTTAAAAATTTATAAAGTTTAAGAAATAATTTAAAGAAATTTTTTAGTTTTTTTATTGAATTTTAATAGTTTTTACTTAATTTTAATAATTTATAAAACCCATACTTTTCTACGATTGACAACATTGATCAAAATGTTGAAAAAATGTCAATAATTGACAGTTCCATAACCTCAATTTTTAATAATTTAGTCTTCTTTTAGCCGATTTAACCCTCCGGTGGGAGCGCCTATCAGACTTACACGAATAGGCGCGTTGCGGCTTTTACACCGCAATAGGATATTTAATGGTTTCACAGTGAACTAAGAAATATTTTGGGAAAAAAATGCGTCTAACTGCCGCATACGCGCCCACCGGAGGGTTAATGATCTTTTAAGCCATTAAAATCATATTTAAATACTCTTCCGATAATAGAATAAACCTTTCAAATCAAACCTTTAAATTTACTGATACTCATACTTTCTAACATGCTTTTTAAAAGGATATATAGTGAAATCTCCCTTGTGCGGACACCAACGGAACCCACCAAAAGTGTCCGTTCAAGATGGAAGTCCGCTTAAGAGAAATGCGAAGTAATGAGAGTCGGACGGTTTCATGAGAAACTGTCCGTCTAAGGGAAGTGTCCGTTCAAGAGGAGTGTCCATCAAGGGGAATTTCACTGTACATATAAAAGAACAATAATAATCTAATAATATCTACAATAAGACTATCTATGAATACAAATTTCAAGGTTAGATTTCCCCATTGAACATTTTCACAACACCTTCCATATATATTTCCACATTTCCACTCCTTAAACATCCAGTTATTATTACCACCGATATTAATAGCCCCACAAAGCTTAATAAACGCCTTCTTTCACACAAAATGCATAATCTACGATTAATTCCAATTTCTAAACAACGCCATCAATTTCTCACGTTTTATATATTCTAATTTACAAATAACATTCCCCTATAAAATCCAGTATACTTACATCACTTCCATTTTTCGAATTCGAGTGAATAACAGGAAAAATCCAACTTTGAAAAGAACACGTTACGTTTACGTTTGTGAAACGTTTTGTCAATTGACGGCCATGTTGTGACGTTAGCCAATGAAAACGCAGGATTTTACTTATAACGCGTGACGTAACAAATTTAAGGGGGAGGATAGATATGGTGGGATTTTATTAAGGATAGGATACACTTGGAGCTTAATTTTTTTAATTTTTAATTTTTTATTGATATAAATTGTATTTTATATAAAAAAATGTATTTAATTTTTTTTAAATTTATATAAATAAAGATTTAATAATTTTTTTTTAATTTAAACTTTAAAAAATTTAAAAAAATAAAAAAATTAAACAAAAAATTAATAAAATTAAAAATAAACCTCTTTTTTATTATTGTCTCTAATTAAGAATTCATCTAAATCAAGATTCTTCTTGTCTATTAGAAAGAAATTACTATCAATCTCATCAATTTAACAATTTAATGAGAAATCCGAACGGTTAACTAAAATTTAAACCGCCTTGGGTAAGATAGGTTCGTTCGTTTAAGTGATTAAATTGCGGCAATCAAAGTGCCGTTATCCTCTACGGCCGATAACCGGATCTAATAATTCCCCTCTTTCGTTTCATCGCACTTTTACGGTCAATTTCGCATGGTTTATGCCCGGAAGGGGCGACGGGGAAACTCGGGTACGTCTGCGATCGCCCCCCGAGTTCGCGGCCCGTGGATTTATAGGTTATGTTCGCGCCGTAATATTCCCGTGTACTTTAGTACGTAAATTTCGGGGTAATATTTCAAGTGAATTCGGGAAATAATTCTCCCTTTACTTCGGCTACCTTTTCCCGTTTATTATTATTAGGTTGGCGTTTATAAAGTTTGTAACTTTTATTTTATTTTATAAAATAAAAAGGTCAACTTTAAAAAATCATGGAGACTTTATTTTTTTTAACGAAGAAATGAAATTTTTACTAATTGAAAGTTAAAATATTCTATTTTGTAATAAAAAAGTCAATTTTGTTCTAAATATTACCCAAAAAATTAAAAAAATTCATAAAATTGACTAAAATTTTTCCTAACCTTAAAAATTTTGACCAAATTTAAAAAATCGTGGAGACTTTATTTTTTCAAATTAAGAAATGAAATTTGTATTAATTGAAAGCAAAAATATTCTATTTTGCAATAAAAAAGTTAGTTTTGTTCTAAATCTTACCCAAAAAATCAAAAAAAATCTTAAAGTTGACTAAAAATTTTTTTAACCTAACTTTTAAAAAAATTTTACAACATTTTAAAAATCGTGGAGACTTTATTTTTTTAAATTAAGAAATAAAATTTGTATTAATGGAAAGTTAAAATATCCTATTTTGTAATAAAAAGGTCAATTTTGTTCTAATTATTACCAAAAAAATTAAAAAAATTCATAAAGTTGACTAAAATTTTTTATAACCTAAAAAAAGATAAAAAAAGAAGAAAAAAATAGAAAATTATTTAAGAATTAAAGTTAACGTAACTTAATTTATATTAAAATTGTTAAAAAATGACTTAATTTAGTCTAAAATTGTAATATTTCACTTATAATTTTTTAAAATCATCGATTTTTTTCCAAAATTTCACGAAATTTGATGCAAAATTGTTGAATTTCGTTTAATTTCATCAAAATTTTTTCGAATTCCAATAAAAAATAACTTAATTTAGCTTGAAATTGTGTAATTTGGACAAAAATTTTCAAAATTCGTCCAATTTCGTTTGAAAATTCACGAAATTTCGTCTAAAATTGTCGAATTTTATTGAAAAATAACTTAATTTAGCTAAAAATTGTGACATTTTATATCAGATTTCTTAAAATTGTCGAATTTCGTTTGAAATTTCGTTTAAAATTGTCGAATTTCATTGAAAAAAACTTTATTTATCTTAAAGTTGTGCAGTTTCATCTAAAATTTTCTAAAATCCGATTTTTTTCCAAAATTTCACGTAATTTGGTGTAAAATTATCTAAAATTGTTGAATTTCGTTTAATTTCACCTAAACTTTTTCGAATTTCATTGAAACATAACTTAATTTAGCTTGAAATTGTGAAATTTCGACAAAAATGTTCAAAATTCGTCGAATTTCGTTTGAAATGTCACTAAATTTCGTCTAAAATTGTTGAATTTCATTGAAAAATAACTTTATTTAGATTAAAATTGTGAAATTTCATCTAAAATTTCTTAAAATTGTCAAATTTCTTCTAAAATTTCGCTAGATTTTGTATAAAATTGCCTAAAATGATTGAATTTCGTCTAATTTCATCTAAAATTTCTTTAAGTTATCGAATTTCGTCTGAAATTTCACCAGATTTCGACAAAAGTTGTCAAACTTCATTGAAAAATAAGTTTATTTAGATTAAAATTGTAAAATTTTATCTAAAATTTGCTAAAATCGTCAAATTTGGTAATGAAAATTTTGACCAATTTTAAAAAATCGTGGAAACCTTATTTTTTTTAATTAAGAAAGGAAATTTGTATAAATTGAAAACTAAAATATTCTATTTTGTAATAAAAAAATCAATTTTGTTCTAATTATTACCCAAAAAATTAAAAAAATTCTTAAAGTTGACTAAAAATTTTTTTAACCTAACTTTTAAAAAATTTTTACCAAATTTAAAAAATCGTGGAGACTTTATTTTTTCAAATTAAGAAATGAAATTTGTGTTAATTGAAAATTCAAATATTCTATTTTGAAATAAAAAAGTCGATTTTGTTCTAATTTTTACCCAAAAAATTAAAAAAATTCTTAAAGTTGACTAAAATCTTTCCTAACCTTAAAAATTTTGACCAAATTTAAAAAATCGTGGAGACTTTGTTTTTTCAAATGAAGAAATGAAATTTGTATAAATTGAAAACTAAAATATTCTATTTTGTAATAAAAAAGTCAATTTTGTTCTAATTATTACCCAAGAAATTAAAAAAATTCATAAAGTTGACTAAAATTTTTCCTAACCTTAAAAATTTTGACCAAATTTAAAAAATCGTGGAGACTTTATTTTTTCAAATGAAGAAATGAAATTTGTATTAATTGAAAGTTAAAATATTCGATTTTGTAATAAAAAGGTCGGTTTTGTTCTAATTATTACCCAAAAAATTAAAAAAATTCATGAAGTTGACTAAAATTTTTTTAACCTAACTTTAAAAAAATTTTGACCAAATTTAAAAAATCCTGGAGACTTTATTTTTTCAAATGAAGAAATGAAATTTGTATTAATAGAAAGTTAAAATATTCTATTTTGTAATAAAAAAATCAATTTTGTTCTAATTATTATCCAAAAAATTAAAAAAATCATAAAGTTGACTAAAATTTTTTTAACCTAACTTTTAAAAAATTTTGGCCAAATTAAAAAAATCGTGGAGACTTTATTTTTAAAAATTAAGAAATGAAATTTGTATTAATTGAAAGTTAAAATGTTCTATTTTGTAATAGAAAATCAATTTTGTTCTAATTATTACCTAAAAAATTAAAAAAAATTCATAAAGTTGACTAAAATTTTTTTAACCTAACTTTTAAAAAATTTTGACCAGATTTAAAAAATCCTGGAGACTTTATTTTTTCAAATGAAGAAATAAAATTTGTATTAATTGAAAGCTAAAATATTCTATTTTGTAATAAAAAAGTCAATTTTGTTCTAATTATTACCCAAAAAATTAAAAAGATTCATAAAGTTGACTAAAATTTTTTTAACTTAACTTTCAAAAAATTTTGATCAAATTTTAAAAAATCGTGGAGACTTTATTTTTTCAAATTAAGAAATGAAATTTGTACTAATTGAAAGCTAAAATATTCTATTTCGTAATAATAAAGTCAATTTTCCTCTAAATATTACCCAAAAAATTAAAAAAATTCATAAAGGTGAAAATTTTAAATACTTCTATCATTTTTTAACAAAATTGTATTTTGATTGTCTCCCAAAATTCAATACGGTAGATTTATATGCATAAACAGATTGATCTGTAAATACAAAACGTCACGTCTCGTTGTCGTTTCAAGCCATATAATAATATACGAGTAGGTAGGTACGCACAATTATTATGATTCTATACATTACGCGCACGCCATTTATCAAATCCTTAACGACAGATGCACCCCCTATAAATCAACCGCATTTGCGCGTACACTATTAATCATATCGCCATTTGCATGCCCTGGATGGACTGGTTCGTTTGCTTTTTCCCCGCGCTCATTAATCCTGTTAATGACGTTGCGACATAATGAAGAAGTTTTAAAATATTACCGAGGGAAATGAATTAATGCAACTTTCCGAGGCGCAATTTCCGTTTGTTTCGTCGCGACTCTGCTTACACCTTGTTAGATGAAAACATAACAAATTTAGGTCGGAGCCGAGGGTTCAACACTAAATCGAACCCTTCGTTGTGTCGTGGGAGGATAAAAATTAACATCGCGTCTCTTGGGGTTGTCCCTTTTTCGAGTGTATACGAAGGGAAGAGTCCGAAACGTAGTGCGGATTTACATTTTAGATGGGGTAAACTTCCTTCAAAGAGGGCAACGGTGTAATTTGAAATGCAAACATGTCCACTTGATAAGAATTCGGGTTGATTATATTCGGTGTATTGACCTCTTATAAAAACATATTTATAAGTCATGGAATAGAATGAAATGGAATTAAATGGAGTGGAACCATCAACGGAAAGAATTCAAGTTGTTGCTATGTTGCTTTTTTAAAATGAAATAAAAAGAAAATGAAGAAGAAACACTAGAATTCTTAGAAGCATCCTTTCAACACTTCAGAATTGGAATTTGAAATTTCCACACCATTTTTCCAAAACTTAAGAAAATTACTTCAGGAAGTCAATGAAATAATTTGATGATTTCTTTCCAAATTTCCTGCATTTAATTTCAAATGCAGGAAATCATTTTTCACATATTTTGCTCTACTGTTAGATTATGTTGCAGAAATCAATCGATTCACATCAACATTTTCTGTTAATTGAACTAAAACTAGAACTAACATTAGCTCTAATTGTAATACTAAACCTAAAACTAGGAGCTTTCAGGTTTAGGCGTATCTTTTGAAAAAGCATTTGACGTTTTGAATGCCATGTTGCAAACTTCCTCAGAAACGACTTCGAACTCGGAACATGGCATCTGAAACGTCAAACGCTTTTTCAAAAGACACTAGCCTAAACCGGAAAGTCCCTAGTTCTAGGTCTAAAAAGAAATCGCCAAGTTGGTGAAATGTTTGCGTTGCACTGTTCAATCTGCCATCAAACGATTTTCTCAAACTGGCTTTCATCAGAACAAACCACAAAAAGGCAAAAAACGCGCAACTACGAAACGCGAGGACAGAAAATTGATTCGTGAATCATTAAGAAATCGGAAGAAAACTTCGTCTAAGTTTGCTGCTACCTTTTCCGAAGAAACTGGAAAGTAAGTAAGTGTAACAGAAGAAGACTCGGGGAAGCAGGCTTGAAGGAATGCAAAGCTAGGAAAAAGCCTTGGCTTTTAGAAACCAACAAAAAAAAATTCAAACAGAAACAAGAAACAGAAAAAAATCAACGAAATAATTTGATGATTTCTTTCCAAATTTTCTGCATTTAATTTCAAATGCAGGAAATCATTTTTCACATATTTTGCTCTACTGTTAGATTATGTTGCAGAAATCAATCGATTCACATCAACATTTTCTGTTAATTGAACTAAAACTAGAACTAACATTAGCTCTAATTGTAATACTAAACCTAAAACTAGGAGCTTTTGGGTTTAGGTGTATCTTTTGAAAAAGCGTTCGACGTTTTGAATGCCATGTTGCAACCTTCTTCAGAAACGACTTCAAACTCGGAACATGGCATGTGAAACGTCAAACGCTTTTTCAAAAGATACGCCTAAACCTAAAAGCTCCTAGTTCTAGGTCTAAAAAGAAATCGCCAAGTTGGTGAAATGCTCGCGTTGCGCTGTTCAGTTTGCCATCAAACGGTTTTCTCAAACTGGCTCTCATCAGAACAAACCACAAACAGGCAAAAAACGCGCAACTACGAAACGCGAGGACAGAAAATTGATTCGCGAATCATTAAGAAATCGGAAAAAAACTTCCTCTAAGCTTGCTGCTGTCTTTTCCGAAGAAACTGGAAAGCGGGTAAATGTAACAGAAGAAGACTCGGGGAAGCAAGCCTGAAGGAATGCAAAGCTAGGAAAAAGCCTTGGCTTTTAGAAGCCAACAAAAAGAAATTCAAACCGAAACAAGAAACAGAAGAGTCAATAAAATAATTTGATGATTTCTCTCCAAATTTCTTGCATTTTCTCTACTGTTAGATTATGTTGCAGAAATCAACCGATCCACATCAATATCTTCTAGTAATTGAACTAAGACTAGAACTAAAATTAGCGCTAATTGAAATACTAGACCTAGAACTAAGACCTTTGGGGTTTAGACGTATCTTTTGAAAAAAGCGTTTGACGTTTTGAATGCCATGTTGCAATCTTCTTCAGAAACGACTTCGAACTCGTTGGAACATGGCATCTGAAACGTCAAACGCCTTTCCAAAATATGTTCGTCTAAACCAGAAACACATTGGCGCAATTCGATATCGCAGACATAGAGACGATCTTAGGCCCTGCGTACATGGAACCGATTAGGAACCTGACTTTAAATTGGTTATGAGTACAATCAGTTTGCAATCAAAAAGCAACTTCTATCCGCAAACTTGCCTGACCGTTTTTGGAACAGTTGGTATTTTCCACTTAGTAAAGTCTACCATGTCAAAATGAGATCATTGCAAAATATACGAGGCCATTATTTGCAAAACTTGCTGTTTGCTTCGCGGCATTTTTTTGAGAAATCAAAAAAAAAAATTATTAACATCTGAATACCATTTTTTTACAATCTCAATAAGCTCATTAATGTTGCTTAGCGTGTCTAGTGGACAGTAAAAGTGTGTATCCTAAAATAATTATAGTTGTTTGGAAATAAAAATTTTTTATTGTAAAGAGCCAATTCTGAAAATAAATGTCTATAAAACCAAAGGCAAAAATTAAAAAAAGTAAGTTCAATGACAAACGCAGGGGATTTATTGAGAAAAATAAACCAAATTTTTAATAATAAAGATAATTTACAACTTTAAAAATGAAAAGGTTCATAAACTCAAACAAAAAAAACAGTCATTCTCGGCATTTTGGCACTTTTCCAAACCGTCGTCGGTTTCTTCTGGTAAGGAAGAGCCTTTGTGTAAGTATTCTTTGTAAAAACTTAGTTATGGAAGGGCCCTCCAATTTTCTCCATAATGTTTGGAAAGGAGACCATTAATAGTTCCTTTATCCCCTTTTAGTCTTTTTCCAAGAAGTAATTTCTTAGGAGCCATGGAAAAAAGTGAAAAATTTTTTTTGCAAACGCTTTTAGGTTTCCCGACATCAACATTGTACTTAGGTTCACCTTGAATTAGAACATTTTTGTCTCTTTTGTAAAAGATAAACCTCTTTGCCTTACTAAATTCAAAGTGCCATGAACCAGGCAACTTAATGACGCGTTTTGTTCGTGTTCTCCAATGTTTGTCGTTTGAATACACGTTACTAATTTACTAAAGATCAGATGCGTCGGAAACAGCTCTAAAACAAGCGGCCATCACATCGTGAACAACGTGCAAGTAATTTGATTGGTTGAGAGCATGCAGCGCGTTTTGCAAATGAGACGTCAAAACAAAAAGCCAGTTTTGCGAATCACTGTAATTTTCAAGGCACTATTTACATGTTAAAGAGATGGGTTTGGGAGTCCAGATTTTATCGTGTGACTCCTCTTTAAAACTCAAATGCATTTGTAGGAAGAAGCGATTTTCTAAGATTTTGTCGATTAGCGGGTTTTGCAAATAAAGGCCTCATACGACATACATAGGGGCAACTTTGTAGAGGTGACATTTGTAACAAATTTTGCCTCTATATTATCTACAATCGCAGAAACTGATCTCGCATCTTTCCTTTCGTGGTGCAATTTACTTTTTCTTTGGTAGTAGAGTGGGTGGACATAAAACATTAGGACACTTGAAGATTTTCCAATGTGTGTCGCACTTTGAAGTTGTCCGTTGAGTTGTCATTTAATGAATCAAAATTTCAAAATCGCACAATAATGTAAATTGATGTTATAAACTTACAAAAAGCTTGATTTAATCAATGTTAGCTTTTTTCGCTAGGACTGCACTGCTTGCACTTAGCAGTTCAATGCATTATTAAATTTTGGTTATACAGATCTGGAAATTTAAGTTGCGGTTATAGGAAAATAATGCGTGCAACGGAGAAGCATATAGAAAGTATTAGATAAATAAAGAGCGATATAACTGTTTAACCACGCCTTTTCCGAACTGTCATCCGACTGTCATCCAATCCAACAGTTCGTTGGAAGAAGTTGGGAGTCGGCGACTAGGGTCTCCCTATTCTGTTGCACGCATTATTTTCCTATAACTACAACTTAAATTTCCAGATCTGTATTTGCATTCGTTGGACCTGAACTAAAGAGCACCAAATTACACTGAATTACAGTCATTCCCAACCCAACGAACAAAGTATAGATTAGGTAGTTTTTGACATTATCCAACTTCGGACTTGTTCTAACATTTTATGTCCATTAACTGCACAGTGTAGTTTTTTTGCAGTAATCTCATTTTGAAGATCATAATTATAAAATTGTTCTATCTTGATATTTATCTTGAATTGTTCTATTAAAATTGATCTGTATCAAAAAGAAAACAGTGAGACGTAGTTTGTTTAACATGAAACAATGCAACTAAAACTATCTTGAGACAGGGAAAATCAGTTGCATGAAACCAGTTGGATATTGATTGCAAATGGATCTCATTGTCAGTTTTATCGACTCGTGTATGGATACCCATTTTCGTACACGGACAAAGTCACCAAACGGTTGCATGCCCAATTGACTTGAAACTTGGGTTGTTAATCAGTCGATCCGTGTGGGGTGGACCTCAAGGATACTGGGCTAACAGGATGGCTCGAAGGATGTTGAACTGACAGGATGGCTCAATCCCATAAGATGTGTATATGTAAGGTGACCATACGTCCCGAATTGGCCGGGACAGTCCCGGATTTCTACCTTTCGTCCTGGATTTTTCTTGAAGCAATATTTGTCCCGGATTCAGGTTTTTTGTCCCGGATTGTCCCGAATTTTTGAAAAGCTTATTTTCAATATTTATTATTATTAGAATTGTGCATATCAAAATACGTTACGGAAAGAATATCTTCTTTAATGAATAGGTAGACTTGAAACTACAAGCGATATTACCTACAAAAGTTAATTATGAAGAAAATTGTACAGAATTTTACCCAATACTTGAAAGCGAAAAATACTTATTGAAGAAGATCCATAGTTCAGAAAAATATAAAAAGTTTTGTGCTGAGTAATTGTGATTTAATTAAAAGAAATAATATTGAAGTAACCTAATACCCCCCCCCCCCGCTACATGTTCCCGTCCCGGTTTTGAAGTAAAAAAATATGGTCACCTTAGTATATGCCGAAGTAGACTTGAAACTTGGGTTACCAATCACTCGATCCGTGTGCGGAGGACCACAAAGATATTGGACTAACACGATGGCTCCAAGGATGTTGAACTAACAGGATGGCTCAATCCCATAAGATGTGTATATGCCGAAATTTAGTGCGCAGCCGACAGTTTGACGTCAATTGTTGTGATTTCAGTTGCATGTAAGAAAGATAGTCGAGTGTGAGACAGTCGAGTGTAAGACAGAGACGCTAAGCTCAGCAGTGACGTCAAAAGTTGGCGAGCGATTTGTAACAAATCGCATTCTTCGTTAGGAATATTATCGGTCGGATTTGCTGCGGTAACAAACCACGCTATCGTAATGCATGCTATCGTCCAGCTATGCTGCGTGGTAAGTTTATTTCTTGGAATGGCGTGGGAAGCTGAAATGCTTGGTGCCGAACTGGGAGCTTGTTTAGGCTAAGGCTGATACGCGAATGAGGGAAACGCTGAGGTGTTAGCACGTGGCGGTAATGGGGTCATTCGAGATATGTGGTCCCACTACCGGAACCGAGGGTAGATGGGAAGAAAAGAATGATTGAGAAGAGAGAGTGTGTCGGGACGGGGGAGAAGAAAGACCGCGAAATCTTAAAGAGTTAACTTGAAAGTTAAAAAAAGAGTAATTGGAAGTTTGTTTTTTTCTTTTTATCGCCGTAAATTGTTACGTATTAATTTTTTCTTGAATCAATCGAAAATTAATAAGAATTGTGAAAGTAACGAAATAATTGTCAACCCAAACCTAGGAGAGTGGAATGGGTAAGTTGAATGTAGCTTAGCTAATTGTCAATAACCGCCTAGCTTAAACATTGGTTGCTAGTTTACAGAGTTCAGTTTGCCCACGCCGTTACTTAGTTCTCGTTTTTTCCCCTCTTATCATTTGTACTTGTAAAATTTAATTCTTGTCTTAGGTAATAAATTTTCTATCGAGTTAAAGCCTTTATTTTGTTTAACAATTTGTAGGTAAAAGAAACTAAAGTAAATAACCCCGACTGCTGTTCGTTTTCAAGCGAACGCTAAAGCAGTGTGCCGAACCCCACCAAACGGTAACAACCCTCTAATAAGCAGCAAATATTGTGCGTATTGCTCAGCCGGGACGCGAGCCGCTCCGCGGATCCGACGAAGCAATCTGCAAGTCAGAAAGATCCCGCTACGTCATAGAGAGCTGTTGCTGGCTTGTTACAGATTATCGCAGATTGAGCTATCCTGTTACTTCAAGATCCTTAGGATGGCTCAATCCAGGGCCAGCGTGAGTACTTGTACAGCATGTGCAGTTGCACATGGCCTCGCGTTTCAGTGGCTTCGCGCCCCGCGTCGTTTCTGAAATTCTGAAAGTAAGTAGTTATCGTAAACAAGGACGGATTGCGCCCGATCGAGCGCCGCATTAAGCTCGGTTTACATTATTCTAGTAGTATTCCAGTATAGTGATCGAAACCAGTGCTGGAATGCTACTGGAATAATGTGAGCCCTCACTGGAATAAACTGGAATGCACTCATTTCAATGAGCAATCCAGTCCAGTGACTGGATTGACGGTCTATTTTTTCAATCCAGCTCGCCCATTCCAGCACCACTGGAATAGTGTAGACAGCTAATCCAGTGCTGGAATCCATGCGTGAACATATATACGATCCAGTCTAGCACTGGACTGGATTGACTAACTGGAGTACTAGACTGGAATAATGTGAACGATATGATCCAGTCTAGCACTGGACTGGATTGACTAGCTGAATTACTGGACTGGAATAATGTAAACCGGGCTTTATGTAGTGTTGGATTTTATAAAGCTGTGACCTTTTTTTTCTAGACGTCGATTGTGTCTCATGACTTTTTTACTTTTTTTAGAAAGATTGAATGTTTCAAGTTTATATTGTTTCGATAAGTAAATAGCCAAATCAACATTTTTACTTTGTGGGGCCCCGCGAAAAAAGTCATCGGGGCGCACTTACTGGCCCTGATCGTAAACTATATTTCTAAATATAATGATAATGAATGGCCTTGTTTTTACAATTTGCACTTGGCCTCGCGGAACCTTGCACCGTCCCTGGCTCAATCCCATAAGATTAAAGGGTGGCGGGCGATTATCGCAGATTGGGCCATCCTGTTAGTTCAGTATCCTTGGGAGGACCTTAAAATGATCATAGACGTTAAATCTTTTGTTCATAAACGTCATTGTGAAGGATGTAGTGCTTACAATAGTCTAGTTTATAGAGACATTCTTTAAATTTTTACTAATTATTTAATAAAATAATGTGGAATGTAGTTAAGATTTTAAGACATTCATGATCATTGACATTCCCTCTTTTTTCGCTTGCAATTGATTTATTATCTAAAAATTCAAATTTAATTTCGATGACAAAAAAAATAGTTCTTTGTGTAACAAAAGTAATTTTGTCCTTAACTATGATTTTTGTCACGGTTAAAAGAAAAATTAAAAGACTTTGGTGATTTTTTTAAAGAACCAATGAACCGAAATCGAAATTCAAAGGGTGATTTTTTGATCTCAACTTTTAGATTTTAAATTTAATTTAAAAATAAAATTCAAATTTTTTAACACTATTAACCCAAACGTAATAAACAACAAAGACAATACGTTAAAGCAATTTCGTACGAACAATTCACAAACAAAACAGATTATGCGCATACCGAAGCCGTTTTGTCCGACCAAACTCCAAATTGGTCTCCGATTATCATACAAATTTATGCACTATCTCGACCGACCTTTCCCATTCTCGTTTAACAGCCAATTATGAATGTATGCTTTGGGTAAATTCCTCCGAACTTATCACAAATTTAACAAACATCTTTTCACAATTCAAAAATTTCCACTTATCAGTTTACTCCAAAACCTTAACGATGCTACACCATAAAATCCATCCTCCCGATGGCGGATGGGGTTGGATAATAGTTTTCGGATCTTTTATGATCCACCTCATCAACGATGGAATAACATATTCTTTCGGAGTTTTTTATCAAGATTTTTTGGAGTATTTCAACGATTACAAATCAAAAACAGCTTGGATTTTATCGATTTTATACGGAGTGACACTTTGTTCTGGCCCGATTGCAGGAATTTTAGTGAATAAATACGGATGTAGAGTTGTTACAATTGGAGGAACGATTTTAGCAAGTTTTTCATTTTTTATAAGTTTTTGGGCAAATAGTATAACGTCACTTTGTATATCTATTGGATTTGGAGGTGGATTAGGATTTGGTTTAATTTATTTACCAGCTATTGTTTGCGTAACTAAGTATTTTGAAAAGAAGAGATCTTTAGCAACTGGAATTGCAGTTTGTGGATCTGGAATAGGAACATTTTTATTCCCACCGATTATAAATGTCCTCCGAGAGATGTATTTTTGGAGAGGAGTTATGGTTGTATTATCTGGAATTATTTTACAATGTGTGATTTTTGGTAGTTTATTTAAACCTTTACAAAACAAGAAAAAAGAAGTACAAAAAAGTTATATAAATGAAAACATAAATCTTCAAACGAAATCTTTAAAAATTGAAGAATTTAAATTCCAAATAAAAAATAACCCAGAAAAGGGATATAAAAAACCAAATCTTTTTAAAGATACTATTTTTATTTTATTCACCGTCAGTAATTTGTTAACAAGTATTGGATTTAACGTTCCTTTTGTTTATATAGTCTCTAGAGCTGTATCTTTAAACATAAACACATCCGATGCTAGTTTACTCTTATCTATAATAGGAATAGCAAACACTTTAGGAAGAATTATACTTGGTTACATATCGGATAAACCCTGGGTTAATAGATTATGGATTTACAACTCCTGCCTTGCTATTTGTGGAATCTCCACAGCTTTAAGCGTTTTCGCCATAAATTTTTACACACTTAGTATTTACGCCTCAATTTTTGGATTTACCGTTGGAGCTTATGTTGGTTTAACATCGGTAATTTTAGTCGACTTATTGGGACTTGACAAAATGACCAATGCTTTTGGAATATTGCTATTTTTCCAAGGAATAGCCTCGTTTATTGGTCCACCGATTGGAGGGATGTTTTACGACGTTTTAGGATCTTACGATCCGGGATTTTATATGGCAGGTATTGCTATAACGTTGAGCGGTTTAATGCTTTTTATCGTTCCTGTTATTCAAAGAAGATTGGAAAATAATTTTAAAAGCTGTGACGAAGAATTAAGAAAATTGGTACCTGAAGTTATAAATAGTGTTAGAAAAAAATGTTATGAGACTATTTAGTTAATTTAAATTTTTTTATTTTAATGTTTTTATTTGTATTTTAAAATATATTAAACTGCATTCAATTCAAAAAGTTTTCTTTAATTCGTATAAATAAACTCTTGGGGATTTTTTAAAAATGGTCAAAATTTTAGTTTAGGTGAAAAATCTTTCCTATTTTTAGGAATTTTTTTAATTTTTTTGAGACTACTTAGGAAAAATTCTCCTATTTTAATTAAAACTAGACATTTTAATTTACACGAATTTCAAAAATCTTTCATTAATTCCTATAAATAAACTCTTGGGGATTTTTTAAAAATGGTCAAAATTTTAGGTTAGGTGAAAAATCTTAATTTTTAGGAATTTTTTTAATTTTTTTGACACCACTTAGCAAAAATCCGTCTATTTTAATTAAAAGTAGACATTTTAATTTACATTCAGTTCAACAATTTTTCCTTAATTCCTATAAATAAACCCTTGGGGATTTTTTAAAGATGGTCAAAATTTTAGATTAGGTGAAAATTCTTCATTTTTAGGAATTTTTTTAATTTTTTTGACTCTACTTAGGAAAAATTCTCCTATTTTAATTAAAACTAGACATTTTAATTTACATTCAGTTCAAAAATCTTTCCTTAATTCCTATAAATAAACTCTTGGAGATTTTTTAAAGATGGTTAAAATTTTAGGTTAGGTGAAAAATCTTCATTTTTAGAAATTTTTTTAATTTTTTTGATACAACTTAGGAAAAATCTGTCTTTTCTAATTAAAAATAGACATTTTGATTTATACTCAGTTCAAAAATCTTTCCTTAATTCCTATAAATAAACTCTTGAGGATTTTTTAAAAATGGTCAAAATTTTAGGTTAGGTGAAAAATCTTCCTTGTTTTTGGGATTTTTTTTAAATTTTTTTGACACAACTTAGCAAAAATCTGTCTAATTTAATTAAAACTAGACATTTTAATTTATATTCAGTTCAAAAATCTTTCCTTAATTCCTATCAATAAACTCTTGGGGATTTTTTTAAAAATGGTCAAAATTATAGATTAGGTGAAAATTCTTCATTTTTAGAAATTTTTTACATTTTTTTGGCACTACTTAGGAAAAATTCTCCTATTTTAATTAAAACTAGACATTTTAATTTACATTCAGTTCAAAAATCTTTCCTTAATTCCTATAAATAAACTCTTAGGGATTTTTTAAAAATGGTCAAAATTTTAGGTTAGGTGAAAAATTGTTTTTAGGAATTTTTTAAACTTTTTTCATACTACTTAGGAAAAATTCTCCTATTTGAATTAAAACTAGACATCTTAATTTACATGAATTTCAAAAATCTTTCATTAATTCCTATGAATAAACCCTTGGGGATTTTTTAAAAGCGGTCAAAATTTTAGGTTAGGTGAAAAATCTTAATTTTCAGAAATTTTTTAAATTTTTTTGAAACTACTTAGCAAAAATCCGTCTATTTTAGGTAAAACTAGACATTTTAATTTACATTTAGTTCAAAAATCTTTCCTTAATTCCTATAAATAAACTCTTGGGGATTTTTTTAAAAATGGTCAAAATTATAGATTAGGTGAAAATTCTTCATTTTTAGAAATTTTTAAAATTTTTTTGGCACTACTTAGGAAAAATTCTCCTATTTTAATTAAAACTAGACATTTTAATTTACATATATTTAAAAAATCTTTCATTAATTCCTATAAATAAACTCTTGGGGATTTTTTAAAAATGGTCAAAATTTTAGGTTAGGTGAAAAATTGTTTTTAGGAATTTTTTAAACTTTTTTCATACTACTTAGGAAAAATTCTCCTATTTGAATTAAAACTAGACATCTTAATTTACATGAATTTCAAAAATCTTTCATTAATTCCTATAAATAAACTCTTAGGGATGTTTTAAAAATGGTCAAAATTTTAGGTTAGGTGAAAATTCTTCATTTTTAGAAATTTTTTTAATTTTTTTGAAACTACTTAGCAAAAATCCGTCTATTTTATGTAAAACTAGACATTTTAATTTACATCAATTTCAAAAATTTTTCATTAATTCCTATAAATAAACTCTTGGGGATTTTTTAAAAATGGTTAAAATTTTAGGTTAGGTGAAAAATCTTCCTTGTCTTTGGGAATCTTTTTAATTTTTTTGACACAACTTAGCAAAAATCGATCTATTTTAATTACAACTAGACGTTTTAATTTACATCTAGTTCAAAAATCTTTCATTAATTCCTATAAATAAACTCTTGGGGATTTTTTAAAGATGGTAAAATTTTAAGTTAGGTGGAAAATCGTTTTTAGGAATTTTTTTAATTTTTTTCATACTACTTAGGAAAAATTTTCCTATTTTAATTAAAACTAGATATTTTAATTTATATTCATTTCAAAAATCTTTCCTTAATTCCTATAAATAAACTCTTGGGGATTTTTTAAAAATTGTTAAAATTTTAGGTTAGGTGGAAAATCGTTTTTAGGAATTTTTTACATTTTTTTCATACTACTTAGGAAAAATTCTCCTATTTTAATTAAAACTAGACATTTTAATTTACATTCAGTTCAAAAAATTTTAATTAATTCCTATAAATAAACTCTTGGGGATTTCTTAAAAATGGACAAAATTTTAGGTTAGGTGAAAAATCTTCCTTGTCTTTAGGAATTTTTTTAATTTTTTTGACACTACTTAGCAAAAATCCGTCTTTTCTAATTAAAACTAGACGTTTTAATTTACATCTAGTTCAAAAATCTTTCCTCAATTCCTATAAATAAACTCTTGGGGATTTTTTAAAAAATGGTCAAAATTATAGATTAGGTGAAAATTCTTCATTTTTAGAAATTTTTTAAATTTTTTTGGCACTACTTAGGAAAAATTCTCCTATTTTAATTAAAACTAGACATTTTAATTTACATATATTTAAAAAATTTTTCATTAATTCCTATAAATAAACTCTTGGGGATTTTTTAAAAACGGTCAAAATTTTAAGTTAGGTGAAAAATCTTCCTTATTTTTAGAAATTTTTTTAATTTTTTTGACATTACTTAACAAAAATCCGTCTATTTGAAATAAAACTATACATTTTAATTTACACTTAGTTCAAAAATCTTTAATTAATTCTTATAAATAAACTCTTGGGGATTTTTTAAAAATTGTCAAAATTTTAGGTTAGGTGAAAAATCTTCCTTGACTTGAGGAATTTTTTTAATTTTTTTGACACTACTTAGGGAAAATCCGTCTATTTGAAATAAAACTAGACATTTAAATTTACATTCAGTTCAAAAATCTCTCATTAATTCCTATAAATAAACTCTTGGGGATTTTTTAAAAATGGTCAAAATTTTAGGTTAGGTGAAAATTCTTCATTTTTAGAAATTTTTTAAATTTTTTTGGCACTACTTAGGAAAAATTCTCCTATTTTAATTAAAACTAGACATTTTAATTTACATATATTAAAAAAATCTTTCCTCAATTCCTATAAATAAACTCTTGGGGATTTTTTAAAAATGGTCAAAATTTTAGATTAGGTGAAAATTCTTTCCTATTTTTAGGAATTTTTTTAATTTTTTTGAGACTACTTAGCAAAAATCCGTCTATTTTAAATAAAACTAGACATTTTAATTTACATCTAGTTCAAAAATCTTTCCTTAATTCCTATAAATAAACTCTTGGGGGTTTTTAAAAAATGGTCAAAATTTTAAGTTAGGTGAAAAATTATTTTTAGGAATTTTTTAAATTTTTTTCATATCACTTAGGAAGAATTCTCCTATTTTAATTAAAACTAGACATTTTAATTTACACGAATTTCAAAAATCTTTCATTAATTCCTATAAACAAACTCTTGGGGATTTTTTAAAAATGGTTAAAATTTTGGGTTAGGTGAAAAATCTTAATTTTTAGGAATTTTTTTAATTTTTTTGACACTACTTAGCAAAAACCCGCCTATTTGAATTAAAACTAGACATTTTAATTTATATTAATTTCAAAAATCTTTCCTTAATTCTTATAAATAAACTCTTGGGGATTTTTTAAAAATTATCAAAATTTTAGGTTAGGTGAAAAATCTTCCCTATCTTTAGGAATTTTTTTAATTTTTTTGACACTACTTAGAAAAAATCCGTCTATTTTAGCTGAAACTAGATATTTTAATTTACATTTAGTTCAAAAATTTTTCCTTAATTCCTATAAATAAACTCTTGAGGATTTTTTAAAGATGATCAAAATTTTAGGTTCGGTGAAAATTCTTAATTTTTAGAAATTTTTTAAATTTTTTTTGACATTACTTAGCAAAAATCCATTTATTTTAAGTGAAACTAGACATTTTAATTTACATTCAGTTAAAAAATCTTTCATTAATTCCTATGAATAAACTCTTGAGAGATTTTTTAAAAATGGTCAAAATTTTAGGTTAGGTGAAAAATGTTCATATTTTTAAAAATTTTTTAAATTTTTTTGACACCACTTAGGAAAAATCCGTCTATTTTAATTAAAACTAGACATTTTGATTTACATTCAGTTCAAAAATTTTTCATAAATTCCTATAAATAAATTCTTGAGGATTTTTTAAAAATGGACAAAATTTTAGGTTAGGTGAAAAATCTTCCTTGCCTTTGGAAATTTTTTTAATTTTTTTGAAAACACGTGGAATAAAACGGTCTTTTTTAATTAAAATTACAATGTTTTAAGTTTCGTTTAGGAAAAAAATCAAATCAAAAGTGTTAAAAATGAATTTTTGATGAATTTTTAAAATTTTTTCTTAAGTTAGAAAAGTGTCAAAATTTTTTTACCAACTTTGAAAATTTTTTTAAATTTTTTGACAACACTTGGAATAAAACGGTCTTTTTTAATTAAAATTAGAATGTTTTAGGTTTAATTTAGAAAAAAAAATCATATCAAAATAGTTAAAAATGAATTTTTGATGATTTTTTTTAAATGGTTAATTTTCTAACCTAAAAAATTTTTGCCAACTTTGAAATTTTTTTAAATTTTTTTTACACTACTTAGCAAAAATCCGTCTGTTTTAAGTGAAACTAGATATTTTAATTTACATTTATTTCAAAAATCTTTCCTTAATTCCTATAAATAAACTCTTGGGGATTTTTTTAAAAATGGTCAACATTTTAGGTTAGGTGAAAATTCTTCATTTTTAGAATTTTTTTAATTTTTTTGACACTACTTAGGAAAAATCCGCCTATTTTAGGTAAAACTAGACATTTTAATTTACATTCAGTTTAAAAATCTTTCCTTAATTCCTATAAATAAACTCTTGGGGATTTTTTAAAAATTATCAAAATTTTAGGTTAGGTGAAAAATCTTTCTTGTTTTTAGGAATTTTTTTAATTTTTTTGACACTACTTAGCAAAAATCCGTCTTTTTTAAATGAAACTAGACATTTTAACTTACATTCAGTTCAAAAATATTTTAATAATTCCTATAAATAAACTCTTCGGGATTTTTTAAAAATGGTCAAAATTTTAGGTTAGGTGAAAAATCTTTCCTATTTTTAGGAATTTTTTTAATTTTTTTGAGACTACTTAGCAAAAATCCGTCTATTTTAAATAAAACTAGACATTTTAATTTACATTTGGTTCAAAAATCTTTCATGAATTCCTATAAATAAACTCTTGGGGATTTTTTAAAAATTATCAAAATTTTAGGTTAGGTGAAAAATCGTTTTTAGGAATTTTTTTAATTTTTTTCATGCTACTTAGGAAAAATTTTCCTATTTTAATTAAAACTAGACATTTTAATTTACATTCAGTTCAAAAATCTTTCATTAATTCTCATAAATAAACTCTTGGGGATTTTTTAAAAATGGTCAAAATTTTAGGTTAGGTGAAAAATTGTTTTTAGGAATTTTTTAAACTTTTTTCATACTACTTAGGAAAAATTCTCCTATTTTAATTAAAACTAGACATCTTAATTTACATGAATTTCAAAAATCTTTCATTAATTCCTATAAATAAACTCTTGGGGATTTTTTAAAAATGGTCAAAATTTTAGGTTAGGTGAAGATTCTTCTTTGTTTTTAGAAATTTTTTTAATTTTTTTGACACAACTTAGAAAAAATCTGTCTATTTTAGATAAAACTAGATATTCTAATTTACATTCAGTTCAAAAATCTTTTATAAATTCTTATAAATAAAGTCAGGGGGGTTTTTTAAAAATTGTCAAAATTTTAGGTTAGGTGAAAAATCTTCGTTGTGTTTAGGAATTTTTTTAATTTTTTTGACACAACTTAGGAAAAATCCGTCTATTTTAGTTAAAACTAGACATTTTAATTTACATTCAGTTCAAAAATGTTTCCTTAATTCCTAAAAATAAACTCTTGGGGATTTTTTAAATATGATCAAAATTTTAGGTTAAGTGAAAAATCTTTCCTATCTTTAAGAATTTTTTTAATTTTTTTGACACTACTTAGCAAAAATTTGTCTATTTTAAGTGAAACTATACATTTTAATTTACATTCATTTCAAAAATCGTTCCTTAATTTCTATAAATAAACTCTTGGGGATTTTTTAAAAAATGGTCAAAATTTTAGGTTAGGTGAAAAATCTTCCTTGTTTTTAGGAATTTTTTTAATTTTTTTAACATTACTTATAACGTTACGACCCTTAAGGGTGGATTACACGGAGCTAGTTTACACGCCGTTTGCGCGTTTTTTTACTAGCTGCTAGTAAATTAGCTCTGTGTAATTATGGTAGTGTGTAAACTATCCAGATAGTTTGCTAATAAATACCTGAGCGAGTAAAGTTGGAGACCGGTCAACTTTACTAGCCACTAGCTGGCTTTTTTACTATCTAGATATTAAAAAAGAATCGTGTAATTATATCGGCTAGTAAACTAGCTACAGAGGAGAAGATTTTACAACGCTGCCGGTTGTACTTGTTAGTTTAGTTGCCATATAGTCAAAATGGCACCTAATAAAATATCCAAAGAAGTGTTACGTGGATGTACCTTGGTTCTTGGAGCTACTTTACAGCAAGAATTTAAAAAACACGTTTTGCGAGAAACGGAAAACGAAATAGGCGAGGGAATGGATTTCTCGCAGGGATAAGTTGGGTGTCTCTTGCACCCTTTTAAAAGAATTAGCCGAAGAAGATCCGACAGGTTACAGGAATAGCCTAAGAATAAGTACTACAAATTTTAATAATTTGCTGCAAATGGTAGAAGAGTCAATCCAAAAAAGGAATACCGTAATGAGAATGGCAATTCCCTCAAGCTGTCATATCCCCAAGCAAACCTTCACTTTTCAATTCTTCAGTTAATTTGTCGAAAGCCGAGTCCCTTAATTTTGTATCGTGATAGTTTTTTAATTTTACGTTCCATAATATTGGAAAATTTTCATAAATTTCCAAAAATTTGACAATGTCATTCGAATTCCACTTCTTGTTGTAGGTACGAATAAATACAAGTAACACAATAATCAGGTGGTTGCGAGTGTGCGAGTTCAAACTTGTTTACTAGCTACGTATAGTCATGCGCGCTTTTCACTCGCCAACTATCTAACTAGCCGGATAGTAAAAAAGCTCGCCTGTGGCGTGTAAACTAGCTCCGTGTAATCCACCCTTTAGGAAAAATCCGTCTACTTAGAATAAAACTAGACATTTTAATTTACACTCAGTTCAAAAATCTTTCACTAATTCCTATAAATAAACTCTTGGGGATTTTTTAAAATTGGTCAAAATTTTAGGTTAGGTGAAAAATTTTCCTTGTCTTTAGGAATTTTTTTAATTTTTTTGATACTACTTAGGAAAAATTCTCCTATTTTAATTAAAACTAGACATTTTAATTTACATGAATTTCAAAAATCTTTCATTAATTCCTATAAGTAAACTCTTGGGGATTTTTTAAATATGGTCAAAATTTTATGTTAGGTGAAAAATCTTCCATGTTTTTAGGAATTTTTTTAATTTTTCTTGATACTACATAGCAAAAATCCGTCTATTTTAGGTAAAACTAGACATTTTAATTTACATTAATTTCAAAAATATTTCATTAATTCCTATAAATAAACTCTTGGGGATTTTTTAAAAATGGTCAAAATTTTAGGTTAGGTGAAAAATTTTCGTTGTCTTTCGGAATTTTTTTAATTTTTTTGACACAACTTAGCAAAAATCCGTCTATTTTAAGTAAAACTAGATATTTTAATTTACATTTAGTTCAAAAATCTTTCCTTAATTCTTATAAATAAACTCTTGGGGATTTTTTTAAAATGGTCAAAATTTTAGGTTAGCTGAAAATTCTTCATTTTTAGAAATTTTTTTAATTTTTTTGAAACTACTTAGCAAAAATCCGTCTATTTTAAATAAAACTAGACATTTTAATTTACATTCAGTTCAAAAATTTTTCATCAATTCCTATAAATAAACTCTTGGGGATTTTTTAAAATTGGTCAAAATTTTAGGTTAGGTGAAAAATTTTCCTTGTCTTTAGGAATTTTTTTAATTTTTTTGATACTACTTAGGAAAAATCTGTCTTTTCTAATTAAAAATAGACATATTGATTTACACCCAGTTCAAAAATCTTTCATTAATTCCTATAAATAAACTGTTGGGGATTTTTAAAAAATGGTGAAAATTTTAGGTTAGGTGAAAATTCTTCATTTTTAGAAATTTTTTTAATTTTTTTGGTACAACTTAGGAAAAATCCGTCTTTTCTAATTAAAAACAGACATTTTGATTTACAATCAGTTTAAAAATTTTTCCTTAATTCCTATAAATAAACTCTTGGGGATTTTTTAAAAATGGTAAAAATTTTAGGTTAGGTGAAAAATCTTCTTTGTCTTTGGGAATTTTTTTAATTTTTTTGACACTACTTAGCAAAAATCCGTTTATTTTAAATAAAACTAGATATTTTAATTTACATTCAGTTCAAAAATCTTTCCTTAATTCCTACAAATAAACTCTTGGGGATTTTTTAAAAATGGTCAAAATTTTAAGTTAGGTGAAAAATCTTTCCTATTTTTAGAAATTTTTTTAATTTTTTTGACACTACTTAGGAAAAATCTATTTTAGGTAAAATTAGACATTTTAATTTACATTCAGTTCAAAAATTTTTCCTTAATTCCTATAAATAAAGTCTAGGGAATTTTTTAAAAATGGTCAAAATTTTAGGTTAGGTGAAAATTTTCGTTGTCTTTCGGAATTTTTTTAATTTTTTTGACACTACTTAGCAAAAATTCGTCTATTTTAAATGAAACTAGATATTTTAATTTACATCCAGTTCAAAAATCTTTCATTAATTCCTATAAATAAACTCTTGGGAATTTTTTAAAGATGGTCAAAATTTTAGGTTAGGTGAAAGTTCTTCGCTTTTAGAAATTTTTTTAATTTTTTTGACACAACTTAGGAAAAATCTGTCTTTTCTAATTAAAAATAGACATTTTGATTTATACTCAGTTCAAAGATCTTTCCTTAATTCCTATAAATAAACTCTTGGGGATTTTTTAAAAATGGCTAAAATTTTAAGTTGGGTGAAAAATCTTCCTTGTTTTTAGGAATTTTTTAAATTTTTTTGACACTACTTAGGAAAAATCCGTCTATTTAGAGTAAAACTAGACATTTTAATTTACATTCAGTTCAAAAATCTTTCATTAATACCTATAAATAAAGCCGGGGGGATTTTTTAAATATGGTCAAAATTTTAGGTTAGGTGAAAATTTTTCGGTTTTTAGGAATTTTTTTAATTTCTTTTGATACTACTTAGGAAAAATCCGTCTATTCTAATTAAAACTAGACATTTTAATTTACATTCAGTTCAAAAATCTTTCCTTAATTCCTATAAATAAATTCTTGGGGATTTTTTAAAGATGGTCAAAATTTTAGATTAAGCGAAAATTCTTCATTTTTAGGAATTTTTAAAATTTTTTTGAAACTACTTAGCAAAAATCCCTCTGTTTTAAGCAAAACTAGACATTTTAATTTACATGGATTTCAAAAATCTTTCCTTAATTCCTATAAATAAAGTCTTGGGGATTTTTTAAAAATGGTTAACATTTTAAGTTAGGTGAAAATTCTTCATTTTTAGAAATTTTTTTAATTTTTTTGATACAACTTAGGAAAAATCCGTCTTTTTTAATTAAAAATAGACATTTTGGTTTACACTCAGTTCAAAAATCTTTCCTTAATTCTTATAAATAAACTCTTGGGGATTTTTTAAAGATGGTCAACATTTTAGGTTAGGTGAAAATTCTTAATTTTTAGAAATTTTTTTAATTTTTTTGACACAACTTAGCAAAAATCCGTCTATTTTACGTAAAACTAGACATTTTAATTTACATGGATTTCAAAAATTTTACCTTAATTCCTAAAAATAAACTCTTGGGAATTTTTTAAAAATTGTCAAAATTTTAGGTTAGGTGAAAAATCTTCCTTGTTTTTAAGAATTTTTTTAATTTTTTTGATACCACTTAGGAAAAATTCGTCTATTTTAAATAAAACTAGACATTTTAATTTACATTCACTTCAAAAATCTTTCCTTAATTCCTATAATTAAACTCTTGGGGATTTTTTAAAGATGGTCAACATTTTAGGTTAGGTGAAAAACCTTCCTTGTCTTTGGGAATTTTTTTAATTTTTTTGACACAACTTAGCAAAAATCCGTTTATTTTAATTAAAACTAGACATTTTAATTTACATTCAGTTCAAAAATTTTTCATTAATTCCTATAAATAAAGTCGGGGGCGATTTTTATGTTTATAAATGTATTTTCGTGTAACAGATGCAGTAATTGGGAAAAAGGGAAAATCAATATATCAAACCGATTTGTAAATGTATTATAAAGAGTTTATGTAATTTCCCCAAAAATGTTAATTTAATAAAATTATGAAATAGCAATGCTTTTATGGCCAACGAGAGGATTTATTTCGTAAAATAACAACAAAGCACAAAAGCTTGTTTCGCGTTTTACTGAAATTATTTCAGAATAATCTGAAAATGATTAATTAATTTGTTTGTTACTTTGATGGGTTTTCTTTTCAACAGTATATAAATTCCGATTTTTTTCAATCGAATTAAAAAAAATTACTGTCAAAAATTTTATCAAATTTAAGAATTTTTTTAATTTTTTTGGTAAGATTTAGAACGAATTCGTCCTTTTTAAATCAAAATAGAATCTTTTAGGTTTAATTTAAAGTAAAAATCATTTCTTAATCTTCAAAAATAAACTCTGGGCGATTTTTTAAAGTTGATCGATTTTTTAAAAAGTTGGGTTAGAACTGTCAAAAATTTTTATCAAATTAAAAAATTTTTTTAATTTTTTTGGTGGGATTTAGAACAAATCGGACTTTTTTAAACCAAAATAGATTTTTTTAAGTTTAATTCAAAACAAGAATCGTTTCTTAATGTTTATAAATAAAGTCTGGGCGATTTTTTAAAGTTGGTCAATTTTTTAAAAAACTAGGTTAGGACTCAAAAATTTTTATCAAATTTAAGAATTTTTTTAATTTTTTTGGTAAACTTTAGAACAAATCTGACTTTTTTAAACCAAAATAGACTCCTTTATGTTTAATTGAATAAAAAAATCACTTCTCAATTCCTAAAAATAAAGTCAGGACGATTTTTTTAAACTGATCGGATTTTTAAAAAATTAGGTCAGTTACCCTTAATGAATTTGGTCAACTTTGGGATTTTTTTTTAATTTTTTGGTAAAAACTAGAACAGATCTGACTGATTTGATTCAAAATAGAATCTTTTGTGTTCAATTTAATATAAAAATCACCCCTCTATTCTTAAAAATAAAGTCAGCAGGATTTTTTAAAATTGGTCGAATTTTTTTGAAAGTTAGGTTAAATGGTCAAAAAATGTTTACTAACTTTAAGAATTTTTTTAATTTTTTTGGTTATAATTAGAACAAATCTGTCTTTTTAAATCAAAAGTAGGATCTTTTGTGTTTAGTTTAGTGTAAAAATCATTTCTTAATCTTTAAAAATAAACTCTGGGCGATTTTTTAAAGTTGGTCAAATTTTTTTAAAAGTTAGGTTAGGTAACTGTCAAAATTTTTTTACCAAATTTAAGAATTTTTTTAATTTTTTTGGTAAGATTTAGAACGAATTTGACTTTTTTAAACCAAAATAGAATTTCTTAAGTTTAATTTAAAACAAGAATCGTTTCTTAATGTTTATAAATAAAGTCTGGGCGACTTTTTAAAGTGGGTCAATTTTTAAAAAAATTAGGTTAGGACTCAAAAATATTTATCAAATTTAAGAATTTTTTTAATTTTTTTGGTAAACTTTAGAACAAATCTGACTTTTTTAAACCAAAATAGAATCTTTTAAATTTAATTTAAAGTAAAAATCATTTCTTAATCTTTAAAAATAAACTCTCGGCGATTTTTTAAAGTTGGTCAATTTTTTTTTAAAGTTAGGTTAGTTAACTGTCAAAATTTTTTACTAAATTTAAGAATTTTTTTAATTTTTTTGGTAAGATTTAGAACCAATTAAACTTTTTTAAACCAAAATAGAAACTTTTAAGTTTAATTTAAACTAAAAATTATTTCTTAATTATAATAAATAAGGTCTGTACGATTTTTTAAAGTTCATATACATATTTCCAGTTGGGAAAGAGAATATCAATTTTAATTTTTAATAATTTTTGATTTGGGCCGATAAAACAGTTGGTTCAATTTTCATAAACGTTATTTATAATTCTAACCACGCTAATGCCACATGAAATGCCAAAACGATCGGTTTATTAATAATTAACAAATATTTAATTTATGTAGAGCAAAAATTCCAATAAATTTCACTAAAAACTAATTAAATTCTTGAAAATATCACCAAAAATTTAAGTAAATTTGTAAAAATTCCACCAAAGATACTAAAATTTTTAATAATTCCACCAAAAACATAAAATTTTGTAAAAATTCCACCAAAGCTATCAAAATTTTTAATAATTCCACCAAAAACTGAATTTTTAAAAAATATACGAAAATTAAGATTAATTTCGTCAAGAATTGATTAGATTCTTAAAAATTTCACAAAAATAAAAAAGTAACAATAAAAATTCCACAAAAGTTAGTTAAATCGAATATAATTTCACCAAAAATTATTAAATTTGGAGACAATTCTACTAAAAACTTAGTGAATTTTTTAAAAATTCCACCCAAAATCAATAAAATTGGTAAAAATTCCACGAAAAACTTATTATATTCGTAAAAATTCAAAGTTACCAACATTTTTAACAATTCCACCAAAAACGTACTAAATTTTTTCAATTTTCCACCAAAGCTACAAAAATGTTGAATAATTCCACCAAAAACTTACTGATTTTTAAAAAATACCACCAAAAACTTACCAAATTCATAAAAATTCTACTACAATTACCAATATTTTTAACAATTTCACCAAAAATGATTAAAGTTAATAAAAATTCCACCAAAGTTATCAACTTTTTTAACAATTCCATCAAAAACATACTGAATTTTATAAAAATTCCACCAAAAATTAATAAGTTTGGAAAAATTTCACTAAAAACTTACTAAATTCGTAAGAATTCCATAAAAAAACACTACATTTTTTAAAAATTCCATCAAAAATGAATAAAATTCGCAAAAATTTCTCCAGTGTTATCAAAATTTTTGATAATTCCACCAAAAATATACTGAATTTTTTAAAAATTCCACCAAAAACTTACTAAATTTGTAAGAATTTTACCAAAAACACTGAATTTTTTTAAAATTCCACCAGAAATGAATAATATTCGCAAAAATTCCACCAAAGCTATTAAAATATTTAACAACTACACCCAAAACTTACTGATTTTTTTTTATTCCACCAAAAACTTACAAAAATCCTAAGAATTACACCGAAATTGTCAACATTTTTAACAATTCTACCAAAAACTTACCAAATTTTTTAAAAATTCCACCAGTGTCCAAATTCTTTTAAAATTCCACCAAAAATCAATCAAATTAGAAACAATTTCGTTAAAAATTAACTAAAACCTTGAAAATTCAAAACTTAGTAGATTCATAAAAAATTCACCAAAGTTACTAAAATTTTTAATAATTCTACCAAAAAATAATGAATTTTTTTTAAATTCCACCAAAAAACTTACAAAATTTGTAAAAATTCCACCCAAAAATTTGCCAATTTTTTTTTAAATTCCACCAAAAACTTACTAAATTCGTAAAGCTTCCACCAAAGTTACCAAAATGTTGATCAATTCCACCAAAAACAATAATTTTTTTTAGAAAAATACTAAAAATAAAACTAAACTACCGTATTAAAAAAATTAAATTTATAAATTTTATAAAAACACATTCTGTTTTTAATGAACATATAATGAACACCCCCTGATAAAAATTCAATAAATACAAATTTAATCCAAACCAATGTCAAATTAACGCTTTTACCCCCGTTTCACGGCCATGTTTTAGTTGCTTAATTAAAATTTATATTGGAATTCGGCATGGACTCGTTGGCTTTTACAGCCAGTCGTTAATTTTCGACAATCGGATAAGTGAATCCTCGTGTTCGCTATGCAGAGCCTCCAGCCACCTCATTTATCGCGCCACCCCCTTCGCCTCCGCCCCATTCTGTTTACTCCAATTTCGTTCCCCTCGTTAATAAGGATATTTTATTGCCGGGCGAATCTAGAGGCGGATTACGAAGCGCGATGAAAGTTGTATAAACGAATTAGGGGGCGGTGTATCGACGTTTTTATCGCCGCGGGTTCCGAAATAATTCCCTCTCGCAATAGGATTTCGTTGCCGTGTTTGTCCCGCTTGCAGCGAACGTTGTATTGTACGGTATTTTTGTTTGTATAGGTGTTGACAGCTCGGAGCAACCGTGTTCACCAGGTAACACTATTACACAATTTTGTAACTTCGTATTTTGGATTAACTGGGGCGAGGGGAAGCTTTGATTGGTCACAACAGTGTTAGATTCAATGTCAGATAGTTGTTATTAATGTTATATAACGTTCCAATCATTGACTGATTAAATTACACAGATTAAAAAATCGATCAATTTTAAAAATTCATCAAAAATTCATTTTTAAAGATTTTGATTTGATTCTTTTTCTAAATGAAACTTAAAACATTCTAATTTTAATTAAAAAAGACCGTTTTATTCCAAGTGTTGTTAAAAAAATTAAAAAAATTTTCAAAGTTGGGAAAAATTTTTTTAGGTTAGAAAATGAACCATTTTTTTAAAAAATTCATCAAAAATTCATTTTTAACCATTTCGATTTGATTGTTTTTCTAAATGAAACTTAAAATATTTCAATTTTAATTAAAAAAGACCGTTTTATTCCAAGTGTTGTCAAAAAAATTAAAAAAGTTTTCAAACTTGGTAAAAATTTTTTACTTTTTAACTTAAGACAAAACTTTAAAAATTCATCAAAAATTCATTTTTAACCATTTCGATTTGATTCTTTTTCTAAATGAAACCCAAAACATTCTAATTTTAATTTAAAAAGACCGTTTTATTCCAAGTGTTGTCAAAAAAATTAAAAAAATTTTCAAAGTTAGTAAAAATTTTTTACTTTTTAACTCAAGACAAAACTTTAAAAATTCATCAAAAATTCATTTTTAACCATTTTGATTTGATTTTTTTTCTAAATGAAACTTAAAACATTCTAATTTTAATTAAAAAATACCGTTTTATTCCAAGAGTTGTCAAAAAATTTAAAAAAATTTTCAAAGTTGGAAAAAAAATTTTCTAGGTTAGAAACTTAACAATTTCTTAAAAAATTCATCAAAAATTCATTTTTAACCATTTTGATTTGATTTTTTTCTAAATGAAACCTAAAACATTCTAATTTTAATTAAAAAAGACCGTTTTATTCCTAGTGTTATCAAAAAAATTAAAAAAATTTTCAAAGTTGGTAAAATTTTTTTTAGGTTTGAAAATGAACCATTTTTAAAAAAATTCATCAAAAATTCATTTTTAACCATTTTGATTTGATTTTTTTTCTAAATGAAACTTAAAACCTTTTAATTTTAATTAAAAAAGGCCGTTTTATTCCAAGTGTTATCAAAAAAATTGAAAAAATTTTCAAAATTGGAAAAAGATTTTTACTTTTTAACTTAAGACAAAATTTTAAAAATCCATCAAAAATTCATTTTTAAACATTTTGATTTGATTTTTTTTCTAAATGAAACTTAAAACATTCTAATTTTAATTAAAAAAGACCGTTTTATTCTAAGTGTTGTCAAAAAAATTAAAAAAATTTTCAAAGTTGGTAAAAAATTTTTACCTTTTAACTTAAGACAAAACTTTAAAAATTCATCAAAAATTCATTTTTAACCATTTCGATTTGATTTTTTTTCTAAATGAAACTTAAAACATTCTAATTTTAACTAAAAAAGACCGTTTTATTTCAAGTGTTGTCAAAAGATTTAAAAAAATTTTCAAAGTTGGTAAAATTTTTTTACTTTTTAACTAAAGACAAAAATTTCAAAATTCATAAAAAATTCATTTTTAACCATTTTAATTTAATTTTTTTTCTAAATGAAACTTAAAACATTCTAATTTTAATTAAAAAAGACTGTTTTATTTCAAGTGTTGTCAAAAAAATTAAAAAAAGTTTCAAAGTTGGTAAAAATTTTTTTAGGTTAGAAAATGAACCATTTTTAAAAAATTCATCAAAAATTCTTTTTTCAAGATTTTGATTTGATTTTTTTTCTAAATGAAACCTAAAACATTCTAATTTTAACTTAAAAAGGCGGTTTTATTCCAAGTGTTGTCAAAAAAATTAAAAAAATTTTCAAATTTGGAAAGAATTTTTTTAGGTTAGAAAATTAACAATTTTTAAAAAAATTCATCAAAAATTCATTTTTAAAGATTTTGATTTGATTCTTTTTCTAAATGAAACCTAAAACATTCTAATTTTAACTAAAAAAGACGGTTTTATTCCAAGTGTTGTCAAAAAAATTAAAAAAATTTTCAAAGTTGGTAAAAATTTTTTAAGGTTAGAAAATGAACCATTTTTTAAAAAATTCATCAAAAATTCATTTTTAACCATTTTGATTTGATTTTTTTTCTAAATGAAACTTAAAACATTCTAATTTTAATTTAAAAAAACCGTTTTATTCCAAGTGTTGTCAAAAAAATTAAAAAAATTTTCAAAGTTGGTAAAAAATTTTTAAGGTTAGAAAATTAATAATTTTTAAAAAAATTCATCAAAAATTCATTTTTAACCATGTTGATTTGATTTTTTTCTAAATGAAACCTAAAATTTTCTAATTTTAGCTAAAAAAGGCGGTTTTATTCCAAGTGTTGTCAAAAAAATTAAAAAAATTTTCAAAGTTGGAAAAAATTTTTTAGGTTAGAAAATTAACAATTTTTTTAAAAATTCATCAAAAATTAATTTTTAACCATTTTGATTTGATTTTTTTCTAAATGAAACTTAAAACATTCTAATTTCAATTAAAGAAGACTGTTTTATTCCAAGTGTTGTCAAAAAAATTAAAAAAATTTTCAAAGTTGATAAAAATTTTTTACTTTTTAACTTAAGACAATACTTTAAAAATTCATTAAAAATTCATTTTTAACCATTTTGATTTGATTTTTTTTCTAAATGAAACCCAAAACATTCTAATTTTAATTAAAACAGACCGTTTTATTCCAAGTGTTGTCAAAAAAATTAAAAAAATTTTCAAAGTTGGTAAAAATTTTTTAGGTTAGAAAATGAACCATTTTTAAAAGAATTCATCAAAAATTCATTTTTAACCATTTTGATTTGATTTTTTTTTCAAAATGAAACCCAAAACATTCTAATTTTAACTAAAAAAGGCCGTTTTATTCCAAGTGTTATCAAAAAAATTGAAAAAATTTTCAAAATTGGAAAAAGATTTTTACTTTTTAACTTAAGACAAAATTTTAAAAATCCATCAAAAATTCATTTTTAAACATTTTGATTTGATTTTTTTTCTAAATGAAACTTAAAACATTCTAATTTTAATTAAAAAAGACCGTTTTATTCTAAGTGTTGTCAAAAAAATTAAAAAAATTTTCAAAGTTGGTAAAAAATTTTTACCTTTTAACTTAAGACAAAACTTTAAAAATTCATCAAAAATTCATTTTTAACCATTTCGATTTGATTTTTTTTCTAAATGAAACTTAAAACATTCTAATTTTAACTAAAAAAGACCGTTTTATTTCAAGTGTTGTCAAAAGATTTAAAAAAATTTTCAAAGTTGGTAAAATTTTTTTACTTTTTAACTAAAGACAAAAATTTCAAAATTCATAAAAAATTCATTTTTAACCATTTTAATTTAATTTTTTTTCTAAATGAAACTTAAAACATTCTAATTTTAATTAAAAAAGACTGTTTTATTTCAAGTGTTGTCAAAAAAATTAAAAAAAATTTCAAAGTTGGTAAAAATTTTTTTAGGTTAGAAAATGAACCATTTTTAAAAAATTCATCAAAAATTCTTTTTTCAAGATTTTGATTTGATTTTTTTTCTAAATGAAACCTAAAACATTCTAATTTTAACTTAAAAAGGCGGTTTTATTCCAAGTGTTGTCAAAAAAATTAAAAAAATTTTCAAATTTGGAAAGAATTTTTTTAGGTTAGAAAATTAACAATTTTTAAAAAAATTCATCAAAAATTCATTTTTAAAGATTTTGATTTGATTCTTTTTCTAAATGAAACCTAAAACATTCTAATTTTAACTAAAAAAGACGGTTTTATTCCAAGTGTTGTCAAAAAAATTAAAAAAATTTTCAAAGTTGGTAAAAATTTTTTAAGGTTAGAAAATGAACCATTTTTTAAAAAATTCATCAAAAATTCATTTTTAACCATTTTGATTTGATTTTTTTTCTAAATGAAACTTAAAACATTCTAATTTTAATTTAAAAAAACCGTTTTATTCCAAGTGTTGTCAAAAAAATTAAAAAAATTTTCAAAGTTGGTAAAAAATTTTTAAGGTTAGAAAATTAATAATTTTTAAAAAAATTCATCAAAAATTCATTTTTAACCATGTTGATTTGATTTTTTTCTAAATGAAACCTAAAATTTTCTAATTTTAGCTAAAAAAGGCGGTTTTATTCCAAGTGTTGTCAAAAAAATTAAAAAAATTTTCAAAGTTGGAAAAAATTTTTTAGGTTAGAAAATTAACAATTTTTTTAAAAATTCATCAAAAATTAATTTTTAACCATTTTGATTTGATTTTTTTCTAAATGAAACTTAAAACATTCTAATTTCAATTAAAGAAGACTGTTTTATTCCAAGTGTTGTCAAAAAAATTAAAAAAATTTTCAAAGTTGATAAAAATTTTTTACTTTTTAACTTAAGACAATACTTTAAAAATTCATTAAAAATTCATTTTTAACCATTTTGATTTGATTTTTTTTCTAAATGAAACCCAAAACATTCTAATTTTAATTAAAACAGACCGTTTTATTCCAAGTGTTGTCAAAAAAATTAAAAAAATTTTCAAAGTTGGTAAAAATTTTTTAGGTTAGAAAATGAACCATTTTTAAAAGAATTCATCAAAAATTCATTTTTAACCATTTTGATTTGATTTTTTTTTCAAAATGAAACCCAAAACATTCTAATTTTAACTAAAAAAGGCCGTTTTATTCCAAGTGTTATCAAAAAAATTGAAAAAATTTTCAAAATTGGAAAAAGATTTTTACTTTTTAACTTAAGACAAAATTTTAAAAATCCATCAAAAATTCATTTTTAAACATTTTGATTTGATTTTTTTTCTAAATGAAACTTAAAACATTCTAATTTTAATTAAAAAAGACCGTTTTATTCTAAGTGTTGTCAAAAAAATTAAAAAAATTTTCAAAGTTGGTAAAAAATTTTTACCTTTTAACTTAAGACAAAACTTTAAAAATTCATCAAAAATTCATTTTTAACCATTTCGATTTGATTTTTTTTCTAAATGAAACTTAAAACATTCTAATTTTAACTAAAAAAGACCGTTTTATTTCAAGTGTTGTCAAAAGATTTAAAAAAATTTTCAAAGTTGGTAAAATTTTTTTACTTTTTAACTAAAGACAAAAATTTCAAAATTCATAAAAAATTCATTTTTAACCATTTTAATTTAATTTTTTTTCTAAATGAAACTTAAAACATTCTAATTTTAATTAAAAAAGACTGTTTTATTTCAAGTGTTGTCAAAAAAATTAAAAAAAATTTCAAAGTTGGTAAAAATTTTTTTAGGTTAGAAAATGAACCATTTTTAAAAAATTCATCAAAAATTCTTTTTTCAAGATTTTGATTTGATTTTTTTTCTAAATGAAACCTAAAACATTCTAATTTTAACTTAAAAAGGCGGTTTTATTCCAAGTGTTGTCAAAAAAATTAAAAAAATTTTCAAATTTGGAAAGAATTTTTTTAGGTTAGAAAATTAACAATTTTTAAAAAAATTCATCAAAAATTCATTTTTAAAGATTTTGATTTGATTCTTTTTCTAAATGAAACCTAAAACATTCTAATTTTAACTAAAAAAGACGGTTTTATTCCAAGTGTTGTCAAAAAAATTAAAAAAATTTTCAAAGTTGGTAAAAATTTTTTAAGGTTAGAAAATGAACCATTTTTTAAAAAATTCATCAAAAATTCATTTTTAACCATTTTGATTTGATTTTTTTTCTAAATGAAACTTAAAACATTCTAATTTTAATTTAAAAAAACCGTTTTATTCCAAGTGTTGTCAAAAAAATTAAAAAAATTTTCAAAGTTGGTAAAAAATTTTTAAGGTTAGAAAATTAATAATTTTTAAAAAAATTCATCAAAAATTCATTTTTAACCATGTTGATTTGATTTTTTTCTAAATGAAACCTAAAATTTTCTAATTTTAGCTAAAAAAGGCGGTTTTATTCCAAGTGTTGTCAAAAAAATTAAAAAAATTTTCAAAGTTGGTAAAAATTTTTTTAGGTTAGAAAATTAACCATTTTTTAAAAAATTCATCAAAAATTCATTTTTAACAATTTTGATTTGATTTTTTTTCTAAACGAAACTTAGAAACTTCTAATTTTAATTAAAAAAGGCCGTTTTATTCCAAGTGTTGTCAAAGAAATTAAAAAAATTTTCAAAATTGGGAAAAAAAATTGACACTTTTTAACTTAAAACGAAACTTTAAAAATTCATCAAAAATTCATTTTTAAAAATTTTGATTTGATTTTTTTTCTAAATGAAACCTAAAACATTGTAATTTTAATTAAAAAAGACCGTTTTATTCCAAGTGTTGTCAAAAAAATTAAAAAAAATTTTCAAAGTTGGTCAAAATTTTTTTAGGTTAGAAAATTAACCATTTTAAAAAAAATTCATCAAAAATTCATTTTTAACCATTTTGATTTGATTTTTTTTCTAAATGAAACCTAAAACATTCTAATTTTAATTAAAAAAGACCGTTTTATTCCAAGTGTTGTCAAAAAAATTAAAAAAAAATTTCAAGGTTGGTAAAAATTTTTTTAGGTTAGAAGATGAAACATTTCTAAAAAAATTCATCAAAAATTCATTTTTTACCATTCTGATTTGATTTTGTTTCTAAATGAAACTTAAAACATTCTAATTTTAATTAAAAAAGACCATTTTATTCCAAGTGTTGTCAAAAAAATTAAAAAAATTTTCAAAGTTGGAAAAAATTTTTTTAGGTTAGAAAATTAACCATTTTTAAAAAAATTCATCAAAAATTCATTTTTAAAGATTTTGATTTGATTTTTTTTCTAAATGAAACTAAAAACATTCTAATTTTAATTAAAAAAGATCGTTTTATTCCAAGTGTTGTCAAAAAATTTAAAAAAATCTTCAAAATTGGTAAAAATTCTTTACTTTTTAACTTAAGATATAAAACTTTAAAAATTCATCAAAAATTCATTTTTAACCATTTTGATTTGATTCTTTTTCTAAATGAAACTTAAAACATTCTAATTTTAATTAAAAAAGACCGTTTTATTTTAAGTGTTGTCAAAAAAATTGAAAAAAATTTCAAAGTTGGTAAAAATTTTTTTAGGTTAGAAAACCAACTATTTATTAAAAAATTCATGAAAAATTCATTTTTAACCATTTTGATTTGATTTTTTTCTAAATGAGACTTAAAACGTTCTAATTTTAATTAAAAATGACCGTTTTATTCCAAGTGTTGCCAAAAAAATTAAAAAAATTTCAAAGTTGGGAAGAAAATTTGACACTTTTTAACTTAAGACAAAATTTAAAAAATTCATTAAAAATTCATTTTTAAACATTTTGATTTGATTTTTTTTTCTGAATGAAACTTAAAACATTCTAATTTTAATTAAAAAAGACGGCATCATTTTAAATATTGTCAAAAGACTTACAACTCTTAAAATATCAATGTTTTAAAAAAGCGATTTCTTTGATTTACAATTAAAAAATTTCTAAAAATCCAGGTTCGGTCAAAAAAATCTGAACTTGATTAATTTTAATTAAGAAAAGGGCAAACTTTCGAAAGTTTTAAACCGCATTAAGATATCACCCTTAATTCTCGAGTTACAACCCTTAAAATTTGATATCCTTAAAACCAGCGATTTTCTTTGATATAAAACTCAAAAATTTTTTAAAAAACTAGATTTTATTCGAAAAATCTAAACTTGATCAATTTTAAAGGAAAAGAGTATAAACTTTTTAAAACTTAAAACCGTATAAAGATATCATCCTTAATTCTTGAGTTACAACCCTTAAAAGTTAACATTCTAAAAACAAGCGATTTCTTTGATACAAAATTTTTAAAAAATTCTAGAAAATCTACATTTTATGGAATAAATCTAAACTTAATCAACTTTATAAGAAAAACGTATCAGCTTACTACATTTTAAAACCGTTTTAAGATATCACCCCTAGTTTTTGAGTTACAACCCTTAAAGGTTGGATTTATTAAAACAGCCAATTTTATTGATTTTATTTTTGAAAATTCCAAAAAAAAGTATAGATTTTATCGGAAAAATCTAAATCTAGTCAATTTTAAAAGAAAAAGATATTAAATTTTAAACCTTTTACACCGTATTAAAATACCATAACTAATTTTTAAGTTACACTCTTAAAACATGACCTTTTTAAAACAGTCAATCTCTTTAGTATAAAATTTAAAAAATTCTAGAAAATCAAAATTTGTTTACAAAAATCTAAACTTGGTCAATTTTTAAAGATAAAAGTATAAGTTTTTTAAATTTTTATACCGTTTCAAGGTATCACCCTTAACTCTTAAGTTACAACCCTTAAAAGTTAACCTGTCTTAAAATAACGAATTTTTTTTATAGAAAATTAAAAAAAAAATTAAAAAATCAAAATTTTATTGAAAAAAACAAAACTTGAAGAAATCAATAAGAAGAAAGTATAAGTTTTTTAAAACTTAAAAATTTTCAAAGTTGAAAAAAATTTTTTAAGGTTAGAAAATTAATAATTTTTAAAAAATTCATCAAAAATTCATTTTTAACCATTTCGATTTGATTTTTTTTCTAAATGAAACTTAAAACATTCTAATTTTAATTAAAAAAGACCGCTTTATTCCAAGTGTTGTGAAAAACTTAAAAAAAAATTAAAAAAATTTTCAAAGTTGGTAAAAATTTTTTTAGGTTAGAAAATGAACCATTTTTTAAAAAAAATCATCAAAAATTCATTTTTAACCATTTTGATTTTATTTCTTTCTAAATGAAACCTAAAACGTTCTAATTTTAACTTAAAAAGTTTGTTTTTTTCTAAGTGTTGTCAAAAAAATTAAAAAAATCTTCAAAGTTGGTAAAAATTTTTTAGGTTAGAAAATAAACCATTTTTAAAGAAATTCATCAAAAATTCATCTTTAACCATTTTGATTTGATTTTTTTTCTAAATGAAACTTAAAATATTCTAATTTTAATTAAGAAAGACCGTTTTATTCCAAGTATTGTCAAAAAAATTAAAAAAATTTTCAATGTTGGTAAAAATTTTTTACTTTTTAACTTAAGACAAAACTTTAAAAATTCATCTAAAATTCATTTTTAACCATTTTGATTTGATTTTTTTTCTAAATGAAACTTAAAACATTCTAATTTTAATTAAAAAAGACCGTTTTATTCCAAGTGTTGTCAAAAAAATTAAAAAAATTTTCAAAGTTGGTAAAAATTCTTTACTTTTTAACTTAAGACAAAACTTTAAACATTCATCAAGAATCTATTTTTAACCATTTTGATTTGATTTTTTTTTCTAAATGAAACTTAAAACATTCTAATTTTAATTAAAAAAGACCGTTTTATTCTAAATGTTGTCAAAAAAATTAAAAAAATTTTCAAAGTTGGAAAAAATTTTTTAGGTTAGAAAATTAACAATTTTTTAAAAAATTCATCAAAAATTCATTTTTAACCATTTTGATTTGATTTTTTTTTCTAAATGAAACTTAAATCATTCTAATTTTAATTAAAAAGACCGTTTTATTAAAAGTGTTGTCAAAAAAATTAAAGAAATTTTCAAACTTGGTAAAAATTTTTTACTTTTTAACTTAAGACAAAACTTTAAAAATTCATCAAAAATTCATTTTTAACAATTTTGATTTGATTTTTTTTCTAAATGAAATATAAAACATTCTAACTTTAATCAAAAAAGACCGTTTTATTCCAAGTGTTGTCAAAAAAATTAAAAAAATTTTCAAAGTTGGTAAAAATTTTTTTAGGTTAGAAAATTAACCATTTTTAAAAAAATTCATCAAAAATTCATTTTTTACCATTTTGATTAGATTTTTTTTCTAAATGAAACCCAAAATATTCTAATTTTAATTAAAAAAGGCCGTTTTATTCCAAGTGTTGTCAAAAAAATTAAAAAAAATTTCAAAGTTGGTAAAATTTTTTTACTTTTTAACTTAAGACAAAACTTTAAAAATTCATCAAAAATTCATTTTTAACCATTTTGATTTGATTTTTTTTTCTAAATGAAACTAAAAACATTCTAATTTTAATTAAAAAAGACCGTTTTATTCCAAGTGTTGTTAAAAAAATTAAAAAAATTTTCAAAGTTGGTAAAAATTTTTTTAGGTTAGAAAATGAACAATTTTTTAAAAAATTCATCAAAAATTCATTTTTAACCATTTTGATTTGATTTTTTTTCTAAATGAAACTTAAAACATTCTAATTTTAATTAAAAAAGACCGTTTTATTCCAAGTGTTGTCAAAAAAATTAAAAAAATTTTCAAAGTTGGTAAAAATTTTTTTAATCTAAAAAATTGTATACTTAAAAATCAATATGCACGTTCAAATTAAATAAAGAGAAACATCACCCCCTTGTATTCCTGTCTATATCAGTTAGTTTGTCATTTATGCAAAAATATATGCTTAAAAGTTTTCAGTGTAAAGTTAAAACCATAACGTATCAAAGCTGCCATCCAATTAATCCCCATTGTCAGAAGTTTTACATCCCAAAATAAATTCAATAAAATTCCTGCAATCGGCTTTTGTGCTATGTAGAGCTACTTTATGAAATAAATCCTCCCTTTGACGGCGAATAGCTTTGTTGTTCACTACTTTAACAAATTAACATTTTTGGTGGAAATTATACGAACAAATTATAACAAATTTAGGGATGGTTTTAACGTACATTTCAAATATATTTTCCCTTTGATTAATGTTTTTATTTTTTTTTCGAATATAATTCCCACTCTTTCCTATACTTCATTTAATAACTAGGAGGAGTGAATCTCAAAACCCCATTTACATAGGAAAAAGTAACTAAAAAATACACTAAACATTTTTAGCGGCAAATTTGAATTCTGAACTTCAAACCAGTCACATTTATGCAACCGACAAAACACCAAGCGTTTGAGCGTAGTATTCTAAAACGTACCAAATATCTCTATGGCCGTTTATCTATACGTATATTGTTCGAAATTTATCCAAAAGACGTTCCTTGTGTTGACGTATTATATCCAACAGATGACATCGTACCATACCTTCTTCGAACTTAATATTTTTTGATCGCAACCATTTGAGCACAACGAAAAAGCGAGAAAAAAGTTGACAAATTAGGTAAAGCACCTAACCTCAAACGTTAAAAACACTAAACGACAAAAACCAATTTTTTCGTCTTCGTAAACTTGACTGTGGAGCGACCAATAACAGTTCACTATTTTGGCGCGCAAAATTCAAAACACTCCTCCTAGTTATTAAATGAAGTATAGTTCCTTGTCAAATAGACATTTACATCGAAATCGTACAAAGTGATTGTCTGATTGTCAGCAATACGTCAATGTCTAACAAAAGGGGGGTGATTTTGATGGTCGGTTCGGGGACTGTGTCAAAAATGCATAACGCCAATTACCACGCGATGGGAACGGAACAAAAGGGTCCATACGGAGCATTGTACGCATCCGTTAATAATTCACGTCGCTTTATTAAGTTACCGAATCGAGCGGGAACGGGAGCGTGGGCGTGGATATGGATGTGGGGGCTCGTGGGGCGGAAAACGAGACTCCCCCGTTATCCGAAGCCGGCTCGTTTTTGCCCGTGCAATCGCGTTCGGTCCGAAATTAATGCCTCTCGCACACCGCCGAAGGGTGTATTAATCTGGGACGGTAAATTCTGCCGGAGGAACGGCATTAAACTATTTTAGAGCTTTATTAAGACGTCACTGTTGCTCGGTTTGCTGATAGGGTAATTGAGGTGCGCAATAAAACAACCCCTTTCACCCTTCTGGGATTAGTGACACCTAACGTCGAGGGCGTTTAGTTAATAGTTAGGAGATAGGAGATTTGGGGGAAATGTTCTAGAGGGGGGTTTGTAATCTTAAACAGATAGAACAGTATAGATAGTAATATTAGAATAAGAATAGACATTAAAGTTTCCTATTAGACAGCTGGAAAAGTTGTTAAGAAAATCTAAAGTAAATGGACAAGATTAATTTTTTTTTGTACAGTGGAACTTCGTTTATCCGAATTTCCGGATTATCCGAACCCAAATTTCTTTGATCCAGACATTTTTTTGAACTAATATCCACATTATGATCACTCATATTGACTCTAGAGGTAATTTCATTTTGATGAGACGTTTTGGAAGGAGAGGAATCATTGCTTTTGAACACAATTGATGTAAAAAAGTAGCTTTTATGATGACAATGATGATGGACATTAGCTTTTTAATCGCTACTAAAATTTTATTCATAATTTTTTTTGAAATATTTAAAGAGGGAAATTCTAACTTCTCTTAAATAGTTGATAGTATAGGTAATGTAAATGTATCCAGTGGAAGTTCGTTTATCCGGATTTCCGGATTATCCGAACCAAAGTTTCTTTGATCCGAACATATTTTTTAACTAATATCCCCATAATGATCACTCATATTAATTCTCGAGCTAATTTCACTTCCATGACACGTTTTGGAAGGAAGTGAATCATTGGGCATGCATAGCGAACACAATTGAGGCAAAAAAAGTAGATTTTATGATGATAATGATGGTAGAAAGCATGTTTCTGGTCGCTGACTAAAACACTGTACATTTAATGCATTTTTTTTTTAGTAAACGGTGTGTTCTAACGATTTAAAATAAGAGTACCAAGAGTACAGTCCGTCACGCGAGAACTTGCAGCTGAGTAAGCCACGCTTACAGTTGCACAGTAACTTTAGACTAGCATGCTTCATTTAAACGCAGTCACTCACATTGAAGAGATCTGACATTGGACCAGTTATAGGAAAAAACAACCAATCGTTAGGAATGCCCAAAATGTTCATTCACCCCCTCTCCAAAGACGAAGTTAATTCAGGGATAATTCACATTTACAAAGTCACTCTTAAACGAGACTCTAAAACTAGACTCTTAAGCCATAATCTTAAAATCAAATCGTTAAAGCGAATTTTATGGGCCAATATGTAGGGGCTAGAAATGTTCAGTTTAATTTATCAACTGTTGAAAAACTATATGATGAATGCTTTGCAACGTTTTCAGCTAAAGCATGGAGTAGTACATGCCAGCACGCCATAAGCACGGAAAAATTATTTATGGAGCAAGAACCCCTATTGGACACCGCCGTCGATAGTTTAGTAATTAATTTAAAAGATAACGAGAGTGAAAATGATAGTGATAGCGACATTTCCGACACTGAACTGTAAAAATATTTTACACTTCATGATGTTATATTCTGAAACCGGCCCTGGATAGCACACTGTAGCAAAAGAGGCACGCGTGATTTTATCTCTATCTACCCGAATACTTTCTCATTTTCGCTGTCGCGCAGTTTTGTAAAATCTCAGCCGCAAGTTCTCGCGAGTCGGACTGTATCTATTTTTCTTAAAAAACTCGAAAGTTTTAAATTTTGATATTAAAAGCGTGTAATAGAATAATGTTAAAAACCTAGCACCTAAAATATCTTAACAATTGTGACACTTAACACCTTTACGATGGCAATAAAAATCGTTTTGCCAGCAAACAATGAAGCATTTCCAAGTTTATAAACGCTCCAAGTTTCATTGTGATAGCTAAAGGTGTTATTAAGACATTTCAAAAAAATCTATTCAGATAGATAATCTTCAAGAGGCTCAAGTTCTCTTTGGAAGCAATTTCAAATAAGGATCTTTTCGTTGAATCGACATGAAATCACCTCTAGAATACGTCGTAACCGTTTGATAACTGAGTTTTGAAACAGCCTGTATAATTGAACGTAGAATTTCTGACCTGCTTAACCCTTCCAGCGCTATGAACATATACAGATCTGGAAATTTCATTTCAGCACATAGGAAAATAATGCGTGCAACAGCGACGCATATAGGAAGTAGATTAGATAAACAAAGAGCAATATAACTTGACAGACTGTCAAACTGTCAGTTCGACAGTTCGTGGGAAGAAGGTGGTTGGTTGGGCGACTAGGGTCGGATCGGAAAAGGCGTGGTTAAACAGTTATATCGCTCTTTGTTTATCTAATCTACTTTCTATATGCGTCGCTGTTGCACGCATTATTTTCCTATGTCCTGAACCGAAATTTCCAGATCTGTATGTGCGTTCTCACACAACCATTCTACTTTGGCCATGAACCCATATATGCGTTTTCGAAAAACCGTTTGATTTAGGTTATTTGGACTGCGTAATGAAGTCTGCTCAAATTGCGACTTTTTTGTAAAAAGTACGTAGTCCATGGCAGGCTTTTCCATATGAAATGGGCAGCCCACGGCACACGCTTAACGTCGCACATAGGAGTATTTATATAAAAAAAGCGTCCAATAGTCCAAAATATTAAACTAGTTAGAAAGCCTAGAGGACCCCTCAGGTTTGAGGACAAATATCCATTCGATCCAACAGTAATCATCAAATTTGGCTAGGCGACTGGCATCATTGCCAGTATTGAACAAAAATAGAGTAATGTCTAAATTAATTTTTATATCTGTCAGTGTTTCTTTATTGACTTAATTAATTTAAAATTTTATTCTTTGTATTGTGGAGTTCAGAAAACATATTTGAAATATGGAAAAAGAAGATATGTATTATATTATAAATGTGGACCATATTAGTTTATAGTTTATATTGTTAGTAAACAAATTACATTTAATAATTATATTTGGCTTTTTATGTGTAACAAAAGTTTTGATATTATAGTGTTTTTGTTTATGAGTCTGGTCGTGTCGAGTAGAATTTCTATTATACATATAAAATTTAGACTACTACCAATAATATAGTGGAGTAAAATTGTCCGCCTTCATCCGCATTCATCAGCCATTTTGCTTTTTTGTTGTAAGTAAAATTATATACGTTTTAAACGATTTTGAATGAATGGATGATTAAAACAAATTTTTTATAAAATTTACATTAAAAAATCACATTTTTATTCAAAATGATATAATTAAAAGTTAACTTCAGCAAGCCTGATAAAAATTTCTTGTTATACTAGTGATGGAAATACTTTTAATACTAGTGTTAAAGAAAATTTTGCAATAGAAACTTAAATTTTAAGTAAAATGTTCAGAAATAGAATAAAATCTGACTTTTACAACTTACAACCTGTAAACTGTGATTAATAAAAGAAAGCAGTTGTTGTGTTTAAAAATGAAAGAAAAAACATGTTCTCTTTTGAGCGCAGATTCAAAATTAGAGTGAGACAGTTTTATGCTTTTTTATTCCGAATTGTTTTTGTTACTTCTCCCAAAGATTCCTTGAAAACCGCAAAGAAGTTTAATAGGAAAATATTATATGATATTCTGAAAGAATTTAAAGCAAGTCAGATTGGTGATAAGTTTTCTTTAATGGAAGAGAAACTTTTGGAAATGACCAAACGTCCAGCTGATCAGCGTGGTAAGTGTATTACCACGAGCTTGTAGCGCGCAATTCAAGTTATAATGAAATAAAAATTAAGTTCGTTTCAAAAGCCAAAGACAACCGTTGATAGGACCGGGCTCCGATTCACTCTGCGGAGAAGGGATGGGTTCAGATGTTAAATAAAAGGGCGCCACGAACTTAAACCGATACCTACCAACCTTCACTTATCCTAGGATCAGGCAAGTCCGAATCCACGATCGAAGGACAACAACAAAATAAAAGACAATTTTGAAAACCAAAATTCACTTGTATTGAAAAGAAACAATGTAATAATAAAGATGAAAAATAAGAATGTTCAAAAGGAATGTTCATATAAAAATTTACAAACGGTAATAAACCCCTATCGCTGCAGTAGCTCTAAAGAATTATAAACAAATAACCTGAAATTTAAATGTTAACGCGAACACACACAAAAAAAAAATAAATGATAACAGCTGTTGTCAAATATGTGTCACACTTTCTAATGAGTGTCTAATTTTAAATCGGGATAAAAATTCTCTGAGCGATTAGGTACACAAAACAGTTTCGTAAAATGATATTCAATAAATTTAGAATAATACAAGTTGAAATATTATTCGGATTGAAGATCCGTAATAACAAATAAAATGAAAAAAAAAACGATAATAAAACAAAAATATAAAAACGTTGGCTTATCTGTTGGTGGTGTCTCTGTCTGGTTTCGCAGGTCTGGTCGTCTCTCTCGATCAAGCGCGTCGCTCTGGCGTCGGTTGAGTTGGGTTGAGTGTACTTCCGTCCCTGTCTCTCTAACGGCGTTCAATGTAATGAAGAGAGAAAGATGGCCGCCAGGGGATCCACTCAAAATTGCGACGCAGTAAATTTTCAATCCAAAATTTCGACGTAATTACCAAAAATAGGTCCAAAAATAAAAATAAAAAGGAAATCCAAAGATAAAAAAAAAGCCTAGGGAAAACACGAATTACAAAATGATCCAAACGAAAAGATTCTAGTTCTCTCAAAGCGTAAAAAAAACATACCTTACGATCTTAATCGGCTTGAAGTGTTGGCTGGCGTAAAAAAACCCTTTTAATCCGGAAAATCCGATAACTCGCAAATACAGCACTAAATTTGTGGTGTGTGAAGATAATCCGCCAAATTGCGTTTTTAGAAGCTCTCCCAAATACCAACGGAGACGCTACCAAAATCTTCGACACCCACGTAGTTTTGTCGCAGCCAAAAACGTATATCCTCTTCCGAGACACAACAACGAAGAGGGCGAAATTACCTCAATTGCGACACTCGAAAGAACTAAATCCCCACCACTATTTCCGATCGTACTAATCTGAGAAACCAACCAGTATTCTGTATTGCGAAATAAAACCAAAAGATCTAAAAATGACCGATTCCAATAGATGGCCCAAATCAAATAATTTCAAATTTAATTAGACGAAAATCAAAACCGTTACAAGCTCTAAGGTGCTTTAAAAATGATTTTAAGAAGAAATGGTCAGCCTGTAGTTATAAGGATGAGTACTTCCTGAAGAACAATAAACTATGATTCGAATCTTCCATCCAATTATCTTGCTGGTCAGTAAGATCTATACAAAAACCTTAGGACGACCACCTAAAGCATTTCAGAAGTTGAGTGACCGTACTAAACGTCGAAAAACTGATAATCTGCGGAAGGAAGTACCTGTAGAGGAATTGACCTATGCTGCTTTTGTAAGTCATCGTACTTCAGGAAATAATGATGCGTCAAAGCTAATAAAACAAATTACATCTTCGCCAACCAAAGCTACAAAACTTCGCAGTCATAACATCTGCACAAACACAAACGATGATTAAAAAAGATAGTCATGAAGAAGTACTAGCTATCTTTGTGGAAGGTGATTTTATAAGGCTGACTAGTAAATATGTACAAATCAGCTGCACGAAAAGTTATGGATCATAATTTTAAGCATAAGTTAAGTTATCCTCAAGCCATAGTCTTGAGATACAAATTGTCTTGAGACACAAGAAGATTAAATAATACGTGTATATTAATAATTTCGTTAAAAACTGAAAACGCCCGTAAACAATTAACCTATTTTAATAAAAGCAAATCAGGTTGGTATTTGATATAAATATTGATTTTTTTAAATAATTATTGTTTTTTTTATTATTTTAAGGTATAAAATACTGTAAACTATTAATTTAAATCAAAAATTACTTTCAAATAAGTTTGTCCGAATTATTTATATAAATACTCCTATGTGCGTCGGGCAACTCAGCGCTCAAAGGGTTAATAGTTGATAGTATTCGTATTGTAAATCTTGCAAAACTTTAACATTAAATTTGATTAGAAAGTGTATAGAACTTATAAACGTCTTATATTATCTTCACTTCACCCCTATTTAAAACTCCACATTCGTTGAAATATTAAAACAAAGCGCTGTTCAACATTAATGGTGGGTTTAGGATGTCAAACTTAATCGTAACCTTAGCTGTAATAACCAACAAATTTGCCGTAATTTCTCGATGTTGTCTAAACGCTTCTACTGAAACAAAATAATTGAACGTTTTTTAAATACTAGAGTTACTGCTACGGTTACGATTACAGTCTTTACGTTTGACATCCTAATTCCACCATAACAGTGCTTAATTTCAGCGGTAAACCAGCGATACCGATCAGAAGTCTCATGTCACTTATGTTAGCTACTCAGCTACTGTGTGTGCTAAACAAATCCATTTTGAAATTAATTATTTTTTAGTTTAGCTTGGCTATACTTTGAACTTTATTAGTATATGTCATCTATGACTTTGAATTTAATTTCCATTTGAGATAAAACGTCCCATTGTCAACTGAAGCACCAAGAACTGAACGTTTGAAGTTTTTAATTGTCAAATTTTAGATTTCTCAACTTAAACTTTCTAACTTACAAGGCTATCGAACCCGAACTCACCGATTTTTTTCAAAATCGATACATTTGTTAAATAAATAAGTAAATAATACAACAATTTGTTTTCAAAAAATGCTCAATTTTCAGGGGTCGTTTTCACCTTTTAAACCGTTTTTGGGCAACAACGAAGAGTAGGGTTTTACTTAGGTTGGGACCTTCTACTTTAAATTTTCCCGATTTTGAAAAAAAACGGTGTGTTTGGGTTCGGTATGTTTCCTTATTAGAATATTATATTTTTAAAAGTTATATACAGTCGTTTATTGTCTGTCGTTGGTGAGACAGGTTGGCAATATTAATCGGAGTCATTCTTTTACAATTTGGGTGGATACGTTGTACATTTTTCATTCTCATTTATCATTTCATAGAAATTTATTTCAACGTGTTTTAATTTTTTCAATTTTAATGACGGATCTTTGAGCAGAACAAATAATTTTGTATTTTTCAAACTATACTCTTTAATATTTTTGCAAGTTTTCAATGTTAAATTCGTATTTCATCATGGTTCGAAAAAATGTTCTTCACATATGACGCGATTGACCTGAAGACGATCTATTAGATCGAAACCTGGGTAGTCGAGAGCATTAATAAATATCTTCAGTCCAACTTCAAGTCTTTCATTTATTATATACAGTCTGTTCAAAAATTAATTACTGATCACTGGTATTAATTCTAGAGATGATTTTATTCTGATGTTTTGAAAGGAAAAATAATAATTTTCAAATTAACGATTTCTTTTACTGTGGGTTGGTTGGAAATTTTTAATTATTTCGAGTTTGTCCCAAGATTTTTTGGGCATCGATAGTACGTTGATTTTAAATCGTACAAGATGAAATATATAGATAAATAAGTAAAATTATTCTAATTCCTGGTTTAATAACAGTTTTTAAATACTTTTTAAAAATGTTAGAGCATATATTTTGGAGATCTAAAAAAATTCCTCAAACCACAACATTCTCAAATAAGTACCGAATCAAGTGTTCAAGCATACACCCATATATGGAAGTTTAGCCGACTACATTAAAACATTAATCAATCGTTGGCAGTAGTTCGGTTAAAATTACAACCACAAATAACAAATCGCATCCCATCGCAGCTACTAAACAACGTTGGACGGGATAATCAACAGCGTAATTCAATAAACCTTACAGGCGTCATCCCGGCAGAACGATAATTTATTTTAATAAATTCGCACGCAATTACGCGCGCACAACGCGAACACGTCCGAACTTGACGGCCCGGACGCGTCGACCCTCGTTTCAATTAACTGCCCGCGCACTTTTTAACCCTAAACTCGGCCACAGTTTTTAATCAAAACGTCAATCAACCGGCGTCTCGTTAATAACCGATGCCGGGATGCAAAGCGTGGCGCACGCGTCCTCGCCCTCGCCGTCACGACGTCGTCGACGCTTAGATGTTTACATCAGTGTGATCAGTTGTGCGCCGGGCGTCGTCGTCAAAGGGGCGTCGCGATCCTCCGAAAGGACGTTACAACCACGTTTACGATCGCGAAAGCACGCGAACTTTTCATTGTACGAGTTTTCAAACAAAACGTTCTTTGTTTTGGCAAAGTATTGTTGTTCACTTCTTACTTCATCTTGTAATTATAATCTGGAACGAACGTCTCGAGAGTGGGATTTACTGGCTATTAACTAGGACTTCCGGTGTCGCATCCGACTTGCACCCGGCATTATCCACCAATTGGGAGGTAAGTAATCGATGTCGCCCAATAATGTCTGTGTAATTGGGCGCGATCTCGCGCGTGAATGCAATTCTCTCGTTGCAGCCTTGTAATTTAGTCACGGCTTCCTGAACAACGTTAATCCGGTTTAAACGGTACAATTTGGACCGTTCAAGACTCCCGCTTCCAAATGAAAAATGACTATGCAATAAGATTTCATCAAGAAATAAATCAAATTTTATAATAAACTTATAATTAATTGTCTTTTTTAAATTCCACTATTTCATATTTTTTAATTTTTAAAAATTAAATCTGGACGATTTTTTAAAACTAGTTTAGTTTTATTTTTAGTATTTTTCTAAAAAAAAATTATTGTTTTTGGTTGAATTGATCAACATTTTGGTAACTTTGGTGAAAGCTTTACGAATTTAGTAAGTTTTTGGTGGAATTTTAAAAAAAATTGATAAATTTTTGGGGGAATTTTTACAAATTTTTGTAAGTTTTTTGGTGGAATTAAAAAAAAATTGGTAAATTTTTGGTGGAATTTTTACAAATTTTGTAAGTTTTTTGGTGGAATTTTTAAAAAATTCATTATTTTTGGTAGAATTATTAAAAATTTTAGTAACTTTGGTGGAACTTAAAAAAAAATTGGTAAATTTTTGGTGGAATTTTTACAAATTTTGTAAGTTTTTTGGTGGAATTTTTAAAAAATTCATTATTTAAAATTATTAAAAATTTTAGTAACTTTGGTGGAATTTTTATGAATCTACTAAGTTTTGAATTTTCAAGGTTTTAGTTAATATTTAATGAAATTATTTCTAATTTAATTGATTTTTGGTGGAATTTTAAAAGAATTTGGACATTTTGGTCGAATTTTAAAAAAGTTTGTTAAGCTTTTTGGTAGAATTGTTAAAAATGTTGACAATTTCGGTGTAATTTTTAGAAGTTTTATAAGTTTTTTGGTGGAATTTTTAAAAATTCATTATTTTTGGAAGAATTATTAAAAATTTTAGTAACTTTGGTGAAATTATTATGAATCTACTAAGTTTTAAATTTTCAAGGTTTTAGTTAATTTTTAATGAAATTGTTTCTAATTTGATTGATTTTTGATGGACTTTCAAAAGAATTTGGACATTTTGGTGGAATTTTTAAAAAATTTGTTAAGTTTTTTTGGTAGAATTGTTAAAAATGTTGACAATTTCGGTGTAATTTTTAGGATTTTTGTAAGTCTTTGGTGGAATAAAAAAAATTCAGTAAGTTTTGGGTGCAGTTGTTAAATATTTTAATAGCTTTGGTGGAATTTTTGCGAATTTTATTCATTTCTGGTGGAATTTTAAAAAAATTCAGTGTTTTTGGTAAAGTTCTTATGAATTTAATAAGTTTTTGGTGGAATTTTTAAAAAATTCAGTGTGTTTTTGATGGAATTATCAAAAATTTTGATAACATTGATGGAATTTTTGCGAATTTTATTAATTTGTGGTGGAATTTTAAAAAAATTCAGTGTTTTTGGTAAAATTCTTATGAATTTAATAAGTTTTTGGTGGAATTTTTAAAAAATTCAATATATTTTTGGTGGAATTATCAAAAATTTTGATAACATTGGTGGAATTTTTGCGAATTTTATTCATTTTTGATTGAATTTTTAAAAAATGTAGTGTTTTTTTATGGAATTTTTGCGAATTTAGTAAGTTTTTTGGTGGAATTAAAAAAAAATCATTATTTTTGGTAGAATTATTAAAAATTTTAGTAACTTTGATGGAATTTTGAAAATTTTAGTTCATTTTTAATGAAATTGTTTCTAATTTGATTGATTTTTGGTGGAATTTTAAAAGAATTTGGACATTTTGATGGAATTTTTAAAAAATTTGTATTTTTGGTAGAATTGTTAAAAATGTTGACAATTTCGGTGTAATTTTTAGGATTTTTGTAATTTTTTGGTGGAATAAAAAAAATTCAGAAAGTTTTGAGTGTAGTTGTTAAATATTTTAATAGCTTTGGTGGAATTCTTGCGAATTTTATTCATTTCTGGTGGAATTTAAAAAAAATTCAGTGTTTTTGGTAAAATTCTTATGAATTTAATAAGTTTTTGGTGGAATTTTAAAAAAATTCAGTATGTTTTTGGTGGAATTATCAAAAATGTTGATAACGTTGATGGAATTTTTCGAATCTTATTCATTTCTGGTAGAATAAAAAATTCGGTGTTTTTGGTAAAATTCTTATGAATTTAGTAAGTTTTTGGTGGAATTTTTAAAACATTCAGTATGTTTTTGGTGGAATTATTCAAAATTTTGATAACATTGATGGAATTTTTGCGAATTTTATTTATTTTTGATGGAATTTTTAAAAAATTCAGTGTTTCTTTATGGAATTTTTACGAATTTAGTAAGTTTTTAGTGAAATTTTTCCAATTTTATTAATTTTTGGTGGAATTTTTAAAAAGTTCAGTATGTTTTTGGTGGAATTATCAAAAATTTTGATAACATTGGTGGAATTTTTGCGAACTTTATTTATTTTTGATGGAATTTTTAAAAAATTCAGTGTTTTTCTCTGGAATCTTTACGAATTTAGTAAGGTTTTAGTGAATTTTTTCCAATTTTATTAATTTTTGATGGAATTTTTATTAAATTCAGTATGTTTTTGATGGAATTGTTAAAAAAGTTGATAACTTTGGTGGAATTTTTATTAACTTTAATCATTTTTGGTGGAATTGTTAAAAATATTGGTAATTTTAGTAGAATTTTTATGAATTTGGTAAGTTTTTGGTGGTATTTTTTAAAAATCAGTAAGTTTTTGGTGGAATTATTCAACATTTTTGTAGCTTTGGTGGAAAATTGAAAAAATTTAGTACGTTTTTGGTGGAATTGTTAAAAATATTGGTAACTTTGAATTTTTACGAATATAGTAAGTTTTTTTAATTTTTAACAATTTTATTGATTTTGGGTGGAATTTTTAAAAAATTCACTACGTTTTTAGTAGAATTGTCTCCAAATTTAATAATTTTTGGTGAAATTATATTCAACTTAACTAACTTTTGTGGAATTTTTATTATTACTTTTTTATTTTTGTGAAATTTTTAAGAATCTAATCAATTCTTGACGAAATTAATCTTAATTTTAGTATATTTTTTAAAAATTTTGTTTTTGGTGGAATTGTTAAAAATTTTGATAGCTTTGGTGGAATTTTTACAAAATTTTATAAGTTTTTGGTGGAATTATTAAAAATTTTAGTAACTTTGAATTTTTACAAATTTACTTAAATTTTTTGTGATATTTTCAAGAATTTAGTTAGTTTTTAATGAAATTTATTCGAATTTCTGCTCTGCATAAATTAAATATTTAATAATTATTAACAAACCGATCGTTTTGATATTTCATTTGATTCAAGATTTTGCACACGTTTAGAAGAGGTTAGTCAACTTTTGAGGATTTTTCGGATAATTTTGGAAAATTTAAAGAATCTTTTTAACACTAGAAGAAAGAATTTCGATACATTTTGAACATTTTAGATAACTTAGATAAGAACCCTTCTTAGATAAGAACTTTTGGCGGGTTTTTGTAAGTCTAAAAGATTTTGTACAATTCTAGAAGACTCTAGACATCATTTCTGAATTTTTTAGATAATTTGGGAGATTTTTAAAAATCTTTTCATTATTGGAAGAAATTTGTTATAATTCTGGGGGATTTTAAGCAACTCTAGACAAGATTTCTTTGAAAATGTATTCATATAGATGAATTTTGAAAATTTTGGATAGTTTAAGAGAACTCTTTAAAGAATTTTATAACATTTTGGAGGATTTTAGACAACATTTGAGGATCTTTTAAATAATTTTAGAGATTTTTTTCCCACTTTTTTCAACGTATCAAACATTTTGTGAAAATTTGGGGGAATTGTCGACAATTTTAGACAAAATTTTTTAAACTCATTTGAAGTTCAAACAAATTTTGAAAGATTTTGGGATAATTTAAACCCCTTGAGAGGATTTTGTACTATTTTCAAGGATTTTAGACAACGTTTGAGAAGTTTCTTGAACAGTTTTAGAGATTTTTCACAAATTCATAATTAGCGTGGTTAGAATAATAAATAACGTTTATGAAAATTGAACCAGGTGTTTTATCGGCCCCAATTGAAAATGACGGAAAACGGGGACTTCGTTTAGGGCTTAAATCGGCCGTTTCGGGTCCAAAGGAGCCCCGATTCGCGTATAACGTTGCGTTATAAAGCCGTTCAGAAGGTTAGCCGGAAGCAGAGTCGCGGAGCCGGTGGCTTTTTGGACAAAAAGTGCGTTCGAAAATTAACGAAAATGACAGGCGGACGATCGAGAATTTTAATTTCAATTAGGGCTACCGCAACGTCGTTCGATTTTCAGGGCCGTTTTTCCGAAATCGGTCACGGACCCCCCAAAATAGAAAAAAATTTATTTCTAAAAATTTTCAAAACAATCAAAATTTCTTTATAGATTATATAAATTAAAACATTTTAATCCATCATTTTCTAAAAAATCTTTTTTCCATCTTTAAAAATAAAGTCTGGGTGATTTTTTAAAATTTCATTTTAACATTTTTTAAAATGTAACTTACATTTCCTCCTCCAGGGGAAAAACTAAAAGTCGTAGAAAATTTTTCTTTGGTAAAAATAAAGATGAAATATTAATCTAAATCCTTATAAAATTTCAAGTCTCAATAACAATTAGTTTTTGAGATATGATTTTTTATAAATTGACTAATTTTTTTAAATAGGAAGTCACATTTTCTCTCTATGTTTAATTTAATTATTAAACACTTAAATTGAAAGCGAATTAATTACGTTAATTAACTCGTAATAATCACAGATCAAACCGCATAATAGATAAGTTGTGTGAATGAAATCATTGGAGCGGTATCGATGGCGATCGGGCAAACGACCATCCAAGATTGACCGTAATTTATGCATGGCCCGATTGGTGATTCGCCCCGAGATCGTTTTAGTCCCACGAACGGAGTCTAACGGCCATCAACTTAATTGCTTGCAGCCACCGGAATCATCAATCAAAAGCAGTGGGGCGTCTGATTCCGACATGATAGCTAACGTCATTAAGACGAAGGACTATTCTAACTCACCTGAGGGACCTCTTAATACGCTTATCACGTATAAGAAAACTTAAGATGTCTCTAAACTAGACATTTTAATTTACATTCAGTTTAAAAATCTTTCCTTAATTCCTATAAATAAACTCTTGGGGATTTTTTAAAAAATGGTTAAAATTTTAGGTTAGGTGAAAAATCTTCCTTGTTTTTAGGAATTTTTTTAATTTTTTTGACACCACTTAGCAAAAATCCGTCTTTTCTATTTAAAAATAGACATTTTAATTTACATTCAGTTCACAAATCTTTCATTAATTCCTATAAATAAACTCTTGGGGATTTTTTAAAAATGGTCCATATTTTAGGTTAGGTGAAAAATCTTCGTTGTCTTTGGGAATTTTTTTAATTTTTTTGACACAACTTAGCAAAAATCCGTCTGTTTTAGGTAAAACTAGACGTTTTAATTTACATCCAATTCAAAAATCTTTCCTTAATTCCTATAAATAAACTCTTGGGGATTTTTTAAAAATTGTCAAAATTTTAGGTTAGGTAAAAAATCTTCCTTGTTTTTAGGAATTTTTTTAAATTTTTTGACACCACTTAGCAAAAATCCGTCTTTTCTAATTAAAAATAGACATTTCAATTTACATTCAGTTCAAAAATCTTTCCTCAATTCCTATAAATAAACTCTTGGGGATTTTTTAAAAATGGACAAAATTTTAGGTTATTTGAAAAATCTTAATTTTTAGGATTTTTTTAAAATTTTTTGACACCACTTAGCAAAAATCCGTCTTTTCTAATTAAAACTAGACATTTTAATTTACATTCAGTTAAAAAATCTTTCATTAATTCCTATAAATAAACTCTTGGGGATTTTTTAAAAATTGACAAAATTTTAGGTTATTTGAAAAATCTTAGTTTTTAGGATTTTTTTAAAATTTTTTGACGCCACTTAGCAAAAATCCGTCTTTTCTAATTAAAAATAGACATTTTAATTTACATTCAGTTCAAAAATCTTTCATTAATTCCTATAAATAAACTCTTGGGGATTTTTTAAAGATGGTCAAAATTTTAGATTATTTGAAAAATCTTAATTTTTAGGAATTTTTTAAAATTTTTTGACACCACTTAGCAAAAATCCGCCTATTTTAATTAAAACTAGATATTTTAATTTACATTCAATTCAAAAATCTTTCCTTAATTCCTATAAATAAAGTTCAGAGGATTTTTTAAAGTTGATCAAAGTTTTAGGCTATTAAATTAAAATAAAAAAAAGGAAATTTGTTAAAGTGTTCATAGATGGTGCCGTTTCATTTATTAATTTTCATTGATTTTAAACAAAAAAAAAACTTAACCAAAACTTTACTAATTTACTAAATCTTAAAAAAAAGTATTAAACATTATTAAAATTGATTTTTAATGATTTTTTAAAGTTATTAAAAGTTTAATTTCAAAAATGTTAATAGATTTTAATTTAAATTAAAATTATGTTGGTAGTAAAAGTCATTAAGAAACGTCACTTTGAATAAATATCAACAAAAAGTACATAACCTAAAAATTAAAGAATATCTTTTTTAACTCATTAATCTATTAGAAAATTAAAATACGATTTTTACTACAAAAAAAGAAAAAAAATGTTACATTTGTAAGTATATTTTTAAATAAATAAACTTACTTTTTCAATAGTTTTACAAATTATTTCTGAATACTTTCAATTATTAAGTCAAATGAGTATTTTAACTCATTGGAGAGACTTTTTAATAAGTTTATCACATATTAGAAAATTTAAAACGTCCCTAAGTTGAAGTAATATCTCTATCGATTTTTATCCCTAGATTAAAAGCAAAAAGAAGAGACGGTAGCGACCCGAAGTCGCTGGCAATTAGTGGATGGTCTAATCCATCGGATGGGGAGTCGGTCTCGGAATTGAAATGCGGACACGAACCGAGCGAACAAGTTCCATCCGTTCCGCGATCGCGCTTGCCATTTGCATCCTATGCCAAATTTGCAGAGACGGAGAGTTTGCCGGAATGCCTCCGGAGAACAAAAAGTTGGGTGGAACTTCCATAATCTCCGGCTTAACACCCCCCTAAGAGGTGAACGCCGCGATAATGTTGTAACTAATTACGAGGGTGCAACGCGTTGCACTACAACGGGAGTTTCCATCCGTTCAAAAAGTAGTTTAATTAAACTTGATAACAATCATGTCCGTAACAATGAGAATTGCTTAGTATTTAAAAGGAATTATTACAAAATAACCGTATCTTATTCTAAAGTATACTTTAATTTAGTTTTAAGGATTATAAATATTCCCTTATTCGCACATTAAGTATTAAAAAGTTTGTTAAAAAAGAACGCTTTTCTAACAAAGATACTTGTGTTTTATTTTATTTTATTGAAAATTTTTGGTTGCAATTAGAATAAATTTGATACTTATTATAGAAAATATAGTTTTTAATCTTTAATTTAAAATAAAAATCGTTTCTTAATCTTTATAACTAAAGTCTGGATGATTTTTTAAAATTGGTTGAATTTTTTAAAAAAGTTAGGTTAGAACTGTCAAAAATTTTTATCAAATTAAAAAATTTTTTTTAATTTTTTTGGTGAGGTTTAGAACAAATCGGACTTTTTTAAACCAAAATAGAATCTTTTAAGTTTAATTTAAAATAAAAATCATTTCTTAATCTTTAAAAATAAAGTCTGGGTGATTTTTTAAAGTTGGTAAAATTTTTTAAAGAATTAGGTTAGAACTGTCAAAAAATTTTTACCAAATTAAAAAAATTTTTTAATTTTTTTGGTAAGATTTAGAACAAATCTGACCTTTTTAATCTAAAATAGAATCTTTTAAATTTAATTTAAAATAAGAATCGTTTCTTAATGTTTATAAATAAAGTCTGGGCGATTTTTTAAAGTTGGTCGAATTTTTTTAAAAGTGAAGTCAAAAAATGTTTTACTAACTTTAAAATTTTTTTTAATTTTTTTGGTAAGATTTAGAACAAATCTGTCTTTTTTAATCAAAACTAGGATCTTTTATGTTTAATTTAACATAAAAATCAGTTTTTAATCTTTAAAAATAAACTTTGGGCGATTTTTTAAAGTTGGTCGAATTTTTAAAAAAAATTAGGTTAGAACTGTCAAAAAATGTTCACCAAATTAAAAATTTTTTTTAATTTTTTTGGTAAGATTTAGAACAAATTTGACTTTTTAAAACCAAAATAGAACCTTTTAAGTTTAATTTAAACTAAAAATCATTTCTTAATGTTTATAAATAAACTCTATGGAATTTTTTTAAACTTGATCAATTTTTTAAAAAACTTACTATGTAATTGGACGCTTTTAAAAAATTAAAACCGATTTTTTTATTTGATCCTAACTTATTCAAAAGTCATATTTTAGTAATAGAATAAAAAAATGAAATTTTAATGTTTGAATTGAACCTGTTAAAATCAATACCAATCCGTAAAACCCCCTCTAACAAATTATGGTAATACCAGTCTTTTAAAATCGCAAATGATAATTGAATTTCGAAAGAGACGCAATTTATTACTCACGTCGGTTCCAATTTTCGAATTGAAAATAGATTTTTCGCGAAAAACGGATATTCGTAACCGAGTTTTGTCCGCCCGACGAATTTTCGGACGCCGCGCCGTCCGAAAATTCGTACAATGAATAATGCGGCTAAACCGAACGTGATTGAAACTGACAAAACGGTTTTAGTAATTTGAACTCGTTTCCGTTTGTTTATTTCAGTCATCTCTCGACCATTTAAAACCGCCAAAATAGCCTCCGCAGACTATCAGAAGGGAGGAAAAGCGAAAGAAATGAGACCACGAATTGCAGCTTTTCCACGATCCGACCTGCATCCGACGCTCCAAGCTTCGTGAATTGCCCGGCGTCGTCGTCAAGATGTCGCAACGCTCGACCGGCGTCTTCGTCTTCGTGTTGCTGATAGTCCATTGGCGTGCGCCCCCTGGGGCACAAGCCAGGCTTATACAGAAAGGTAAGTGATCTCCTCGTAGCGGTTTTATCGATTGGGGGGCGTCGGGGACCGTTTTACCGCCACCCTTATGTCCCTTTCACGTGTAACGCGGCCGGAAATGGCCCTGGAATGGAAAATCGCGTCGACGAGATTCGGATAGTTACTGAAAAGACCGCGTTACGGTTTATTTAGTTTATACGAATACAAATTGCTACACTGATTTTATTAGAGATATTTATTAAGGTTTAAAACAATCAAAAAGTTCTTTTAAAAAACTAATTCTTAGTTTTTGTGACAATTTGGGCAGATGAATTTAATGCCTTACGTCTTTTTTTTGTAGAGGGCTTTCTTTCAGATGTAGGGAGTAGCTTATTAAAACTGATAGAAGTCTCTATCGATTGACTATCACCAGCTAAACGCTGTTACGTGTCCTCAGGTAATTTATGCTTTGCAAAAACTGAAACAGGCCTTATGTTGCAATCTGACCAACTTAGACTCACACTCATGTTGCGGATTATCTACAGAAGTAACTGTATTAGACACTTCTTATATTAGCCTCTCAGAGAGTGAACTAGGAGCATAGCATCTGGTAGTATATCGGAGTTAAACGGATATATTTCTGTAGCTCTAAACCCTGATACTAAATTAACCGCTGACATTGCCTTGGGCCATATAGCACTTAAAATATGTCCAAATCTTCCTTTAGTTATATTCCTTTTAGGTTCTCACGTCCAGTATTTCAAAAGTTCTTCATCCCAAAAATGTTCGAAAAATCTCAACACGCTTTTATCAAGCGGTTGAAGTTGAAAGTATTTGATGGCAGACAAAGAAGGGTTATATTGTGTGTTTCAGCGGTCTCTACTATACCAGCATCTAGGTGTGAGCGTGCACCCTCAAATATTAACAAACATTAACAATGAGTCTTATATTTTGCGAAGTGATTTACCCATTTAATAAATGTTGCGATGATCATGCTACCTTTTGCAGTCATTTCTATTGCTGATTCAGGTGGCATCGAATCTATCCATTCTAGTCTTTGTCGTTAGCCTTTAAATAAAGTCATGGGTTGGGCTTGTCCTAATGCATTTCCACAAGTTACTACCGTCACATTCTCTGCATGCTTTGGAAAAATGAAGTGCACAATTTTTGCACATTTTTGAGTAAGCACTTGTTGTTGGTGATAGAGGGTTAACTTGCACTCCTCATCCATGTTGTAAATCAATTGGGGTTTATTTGTAAAATTTAAATTTATTAGAGTTTATTTCAGTGTTTGAAAGTAGGGGAGAGTGGGACAAGACGGAGTACTTAAGGTTTGTAGGTTAATAAAATCCAGAATTTCGTTCATAGAGAAAAATACTTTTAGTTTATGTAATCTTCGATGATTAAACTTTAAGATTTTTGGCAAGAACGGAATACTAATTCCTTAATTTTAACATAAGCAACGATTAAACATAAAAAGTCATTTCACACCATCTTGCCCCACGTGTGGGGTAAGATGGGGAACAAGATATAATATACGTAAAACAAGATAAAATATAACTAAATTAACATTATTAAAGGGTGTTTATTAGACATCATCATTTAACACAAGCACATCAATTTTCTACGTTTTATTGTTTTTGGGGTTTTATCATAAAATTTTGCATTTTTGTTCGGTTTTTCCTCTTTTTTCGAGTCTTTCAGCTTTCTTCCTAAGGCGTAGTTCCTTATCTTATGTCAGTTCCCCGTCTTGTCCCATCCTTCATTAAGGCTGTGGTCTCGGGCCCGAAAAAGTTGTTCCAATATTTTGCGTTAACCGTTTGATAAACCAAAAAAAAATTCCAACGAAAGTTGTCTAAAAGTGAAAGATCTAGACATGCAAATAGAGATATTTTATAAATTATTGTTAATAACTGAGATTATTAAGAAAGGTTTTTAAAAGGGCTATTTGCATGAATAGATAAATATTCAAGATATATTTTTTCCATTTACCGTTTTTTGATATTTTAAAAGATAAGCGAGAAATTTTGGAAATTCCCACGGTACAAACTTGGGAATATTTTTCAATTTCGCTAGATAGCTCCGCCTTGATTGACCACGTGGTATGGCCGGCGGAGTTGAGTAGGTGCCGTAAGTAAACAAACAAGTTTTTTGTGTAAGTCGATTCTGCTTCGTTGTGCATTTCTGGAGATAAATACTTTGGAGAATTATTCGAGTGTGGAATTCACAGATTTTATTGCTTCTAAAAATTTTAGAATTTTAGTAAACTAAAATGAATGAAAAGTTCATTTCAAAATTTTACTAATCTTTTTGTTATATAAGTACCTCGACCTCATGAAAATAAAGTTCGATATTGTAATTTTGAACACTAACTTTTTCTTTACATAACACTACATGTAGTAGAGAAAGTATGTACAACTGGGCCAAATTGGTCATTTTTCAAGGGACACTCCTGTTTCTATAAGAAATAGAGGAAAAACAGTATCGGTAACTGATGCTCGATTTTTATAAGAAATCGAATGCTGAAAACCTCATATTGATATCTTTTATGGTTTCAGAGATATTGGGGAAGCTTTTCGAGAAAGTGCATTTTTGAAATCTTCGTAATTTTTTTCCTGTTGGAAAATGTTTAATTTTGTGAAAACATTCTCGTGGCAACTTTTTATGTAGATTTTGACGGTGTAGGTTAGTTTTCTCTGTAAGCAATATTTTAATAGCTACATACATAAAAGTGTTTTTTTATGGAACACTATATTATTACATATTATACGAGAGCCTAGAATTCCCTTTCCAAAAATATGCCTATAAAGTTTGAAAAATGGAATAGATGCGATAATTTGTTTCAGAGAATCTGGAGAAAATGCAGAGGTTGTATTTACATAAATGATATACAGAGAGAAGATAACGTTTCAACTCATTTTTTTCGATGCTAAAAAAATTTAGATTGTTTGAATCCATAATCTGAACCAAAAAGGCTAAATGATATCGCAAGCAAGATATAATGGTGGCACACTTTTGGAAAGGCAATTTAAACTCCCGTCGAATATGCAAAAATGTATAGGTGTTCCATTTGAAAAAGAAATATTTGTCTGCTTCTATTAGAATATTGCTTACAAAAAATCTAATTTACACCAACAAATTCTACATAAAAAGTTGTTTCGGGAATCTTTTCACAGAATCAAACATTATCCAATAGAAAAAAAGTTATGGAGATTTTTAAAAAATGCACTTTTTCGAAAAACACCTGTATTTCCGAAACTGTAAGAGGTATCAATTTGCGTTTTTCACCATTCGATTTCTTATAAACATCGAGCAAGACACCAATATTATTTTACCCTATCTCTTATAGAAACGGGGTGTCCCTTTACAAGTGTCCAATTTGGCCCACCAGTACAGTACAGTCGATTATCCCATCTGTACTATGAACTGCTGTACCATTTTAAAACATTTAATTTTTTTGCACAGTATTTATTACATATACTAAAATAAGTCAGGATCTTGTTAGAATTTAGTAAGAAAGATACATCTAATGTTTCCGTCTTTTTGTACTTTACTAAAACGAACTGAACCTCGATTCATGTATTCACTTCTCGACAAAAGATAAATAAACACATGAGTTTCGAATATAAATCCTTTGTCTCTTATCTACAGAGGGCGGAGCGTAGCCCAGAATTAAGGTCCACCTTCCTGCTTCCGAACGTCCGTCTCCTGCGCCCCTGAGAAACTCGATGACCGTAAGACCACAGCCTTAAATGAAGAAGTTAAGACGGGGTATCCTATCTTAACCCATTGGGCGCTTTTGCAAAAAAATAATAATAATTCAATTGCACACTTGAATTGGACTTAAAAGGGTACTCATGTTTAATACTCAGTTCTTACTAATTTCATGAAGCTAACATTTGTATGAAGTCACCGCATCGTTTGATAACTATCGCTCGATGAAATTATAAGAAAATTCGACGTAACAAGATTTTCCTCGATACCATGGCAATGCGACTTTCTACATTATTGGTTATCAATTGACAAGATGAAGAGGAAGTAATAAAAGTTCTCATTACTTGTAGCGTTGCATAAAAGTGCTTTGTTGCAAGCATAAACCGGGTACCCCATTTTACCCAACTTCCTCGTCTTGCCCCACCCTCCCCTATTCACCTACTATAGTTCTATTTACTTGTTGAGCTTTTGCATGATTTAATAGTTGCGATTTTCTATGCGTTATTCCAGGATGTCTTTTAAAAAATAACGTCAACCAGTTCTTACAAGATAGTCGAGTTTGTGATGAGAAACAATGGCCCTAATGAATAAAATTTTAGCATTTGCTTTAATCAATTGCTTTTTAGGAATAGCAATTGCTTCACAAGGAAAAGGTACTAGTAAAGGCAATAGCTAGATCTGCACATGAATAATATTTTTAAGTAAATGCTGCGTCTTCTACATTTCTACAGCAATTGCGATGCTGTGAAGAACAACGCAGGTTATAATCGTCGATGGTATCCTTTCTAATGCACCCCTAATTTTATATTAAAGCACAGGATATCTTGCTTTTAATTGTCCGAAACAACGTTCAACAACGACACGTTCTCGACAGAAAATTTTATTATAATTTTGCTGCTGTTGGGTTGCAGGATTTCTCCAGGGAGTCATAATCCAAGGCGATATCGAGTAGCCATCGTTTCCTAATAATACACATTCTTCTGTACTGTTTTTAAGAATGCTGTATATATTAGAATATTTGAAAATTCTACTATCGTGTACAGAACCTGGCCATTGACAGTATATACTTGTAAAAATTTCTTTTGCATTACATGTTGCCTGTACGTTAATGCTAGGGTATCCTTTTCGATTTGTATATTCATCTCCAAATTCTTGAAATGTTGGTTTTCTAACATGTATGCAATCTATTGCACCGATGGCAGTTGCAAAATCTTCAGCAATTCTCTGAAATCTAATGAAAATGTTAGTTTTTTCCAAAACAGCATGCTTTACGGAAGTAAACGTCTTGCTGACAGTACTCTGCTGGACACCGAGACCTTCAGCTACAGAATTTTGAAACCCGAGATCTGAAAGCTGTCGCAAAAAGATTTTCATCTGATTTATAGGTGATAATGCAGCACCTTGCGTTTCACCACTGTCAGTTAAAAAATAATTTGCTAACCACTCAACGTTTTCCCGATTAAACGGATATAGCTTTCTGAAATCTTCGTCTCTACAATTTTTACGTACACTGTATATTTTTCGTTTACGCACATTCAATAATTCGGCCATAATTAAAAAAAATCTAATAAATAGGAGCTCACGTGTATACCACAGAGAAACAGTTGACTGTACTGTGTACAAGCAAATGATGCAGGGGTTGACCTAGCTTACAAATACGAACGCAATTGCTACACTAGCAAAAGCAATTCCATGGTTTATTCATATCTCATTTTAAGTACATGTAAGCAATTGCTTCTATTTTTTAAGAAAATTATTTGACTAGAAGCAATTGCTGCACTTTTAAGCAATTCCTGAGAACAACAGCAATTACTTCAATTTTTATTCATTAGTTTTCAAGCATTTTCTTTGATATTGCAAGACAAAGCAATTGCTAAATTTTTATTCATTAGGGCCAATTTTATTTTATTTTCTTCGGCAAACTTAAACACCGATCTTCGGACAAATTTGTTCGTTATAGGCATTCCTACTTCCGCTAATCGAAAAATCCTTCTACATAATTCATTTTCTTGATTAGCAGTTAAAACAGAATATCTGCCTAATTTTCTTTCTAATCACTCTCTAAACGGTTCTTCAACGTTCGGCGAGGAATTCCATATTTTTTTAGCTGTTGTGAGAACAGGTAATCCATTCCTAATGTCCTGCAACTCTCCTTGTATGGATTCTTCAGACCATAAAGTTCGTTTTTTAGATATTTGAAATTTCTTTGCAAAGTTTTGGATGCTGGCAATAAACATTTTTTTATAATAAAAAGATAAAATGTAAAAAATGACTTAAATTAACGTCCTTAAAATAGGTACCATTTTAACTTCAACAATACGACTTTTAACGATACATTAGCTGTGCACGCAAGGATCGCTATTACGCGAAGAAACAAAAAGCTTTCCAAGCGCGCTAATGTGAGTGGTCGGTTTTACCCCCTAAAGGAAACTTTTAGTAGATAATGAAATAAGGGCACAGGTGCAACCTGCAACCGCTTTGAACTTGTATGCAACTAATCCATAATTAAAATTTATTGATGCATTTTCCCGGCGCATCCGCCAATTTTAACTCTAAAAGCAAAACCAAGTATTTTGATTCAATTAATAATGAAAATATGTATACATAGAGATGATTTTATTTGATACTATTATAAACTAAATTTGAAACTAAATTCTAAATTTATAAAAAATAAATAAATAAATAACAAAGAGGAGAATTGGAATTTTATGAAAAAATGAATTTATTAGTTGATGACGTAAATCGTCAATTACTTATAAATAGCAATTCCTATTCCAATATTTCTTCGGGCGATATAAGATTGGCTTTGCACGCAAGCACCGTTATCATGCTAGGATATAAAAAAGCTCACGGGGTTGGTAATGTGAGTGGTTGTTCTCGTGGTGAGGGAAAATTTTAAATAGATAAGGAAACGAGGGCACAGGTGGAAAACCTTTGAACTTGTACGCAAGTTAATAATTAAAATTTCTCAATCATCAACGACCACCCTCAACGACGGGGTAATTATGACGTTCGGCTTTTTGAATCCGGCTTCAATTAAAGTTTCTTCATTAAGTTTTCACCGGGACAAACATCGCCGGTCGCCCGAACCGCGACAATGCAATTTACCGTATCGTCTCAACTTTGGCCATTTGCAACTTATTTTATTGAACCCGCCGGTCCCCCGATTCCATTATTCTACATTACTTTGAGAGGCGAGTTCAAATATTAATAACTTGGACGACGTCGTTTAACCCCTTCCATTAAATCTATAAAACATTGATTGCGGGTCCGAGGATAACGGCCACTAATCCTAGCTTAACGACGGTTTTCCCGCCCTTCGGGGATGTCTTACATCATCTGTTATTGGCGGGAACCTTCGCTTTCGGAGGGGTATCGTATAAAAACCGTACGTGACCACGCTTAAGTGTGTCGGTGGGACTCCGGAAGTAGTAATTCGGGGCACGCATTTGAGATTACAAGCGACGGAATCACTGGATGTGATTGTAACCCTCCCAGATGGCAACCTTTAGCAACCCTTCGATTAACCTATTTAATACTGTTAGATGGGATGGAGAGATTACGATTTCTATTGATTCAATTTATCTTATTTTATATTCATTTTATACTCAACTAATTAAAATAAATCAATTTCTATAAATAAATTTAAATTGATTAAAATTAGAAATTTTTTTTTTAGGTAAGGTTAGAATTTAATTTTTTTAATTTTTAATTTTGATTTTAATACAAATTTAGACATATTATCTTAAAATAGAATCTTTTAGTTTTAATTTAATCCATAAATCTTTTCTTAATTCTTATAAATAAATTTGTAGTGATTTTTTAAAGTTGTCAAAATTTTTAGATTACATTAAAAATATTGGTCTCTTTAAGAATTTTTTAAAATTTTTATGTCGATTATACTCCAAATTTGGAAGTTTTATTCTAAAATAGAATCTTTTAATTTTAATTCAAAATAAAAATCGTTTCTTAAATCCAATAAATAAAGTTAGAGTGATTTTTTAAAAAATGATAAATTTTTTAGAGGTTAGGTTGGTCTTTAAAAATTTTTTTTAAATTTTTATTTTCGTTATGATACAAATTTGGATGTATTATCTTAAAATAGAATATTTTAGCTTTAATTTAAACCATAAATTATTTTTCAATTCCTATAAATAAAGTCTGTGTGATTTTTTAAATTTCCTCAAAAATTTATGAGGTTAGGTTCGGTCAAAATTTTTGGATAACTTTGGAAATTTTTTTAATTTTTTTGGTAAGAATTAAAACAAATCTGTTAATTATGATTAAAAATAGACATTTTTATTTATCTCTCTTTAAATTTTTATTTCTTAATTTTCATAAATAAAGTCTGTGTGATTTTTTAAAATTCCTCAAAAATTTATAAGGTTATGTTAGGTTCGGTCAAAATTTTTCGATAACTTTGGAAATTTTTTTAATTTTTTTGGTAAGAATTAAAACAAATCTGTTAATTATAATTAAGAATAGACATTTTAATTTACCCCTCTTTAAATTTTTATTTTTTAATTTTCATAAATAAAGTCTATATGATTTTTTAAAATTCCTCAAAAATTTATAAGGTTAAGTTCGGTCAAAATTTTTCGATAACTTTGGGAATTTTTTTAAATTTTTTGGTAAGAATTAAAACAAATCTGTTAATTATGATTTAAAATAGACATTTTAATTTATCTCTCTTTAAATTTTTATTTCTTAATTTTCATAAATAAAGTCTGTGTGATTTTTTGAAGTTCCTCAGAAATTTATAAGGTTATGTTAGTTTAGGTGAAAATTTTTCGATAATTTTGGAAATTTTTTTAATTTTTTTGGTAAGAATTAAAACAAATCTGTTAATTATAATTAAGAATAGATATTTTAATTTATCTCTCTTTAAATTTTTATTTCTTAATTTTCATAAATAAAGTCTGTGTGATTTTTTAAAGTTCCTCGAAAATTTATAAGGTTATGTTAGCTTAGGTGAAAATTTTTTGATAATTTTGGAAATTTTTTAAATTTTTTCAGTAAGAATTAAAACAAATCTGTTAATTATAATTAAAAATAGATATTTTAATTTATCTTTCTTTAAATTTTTATTCCTTAATTTTCATAAATAAAGTCTGTGTGATTTTTTAAAGTTCCTCGAAAATTTATAAGGTTAAGTTCGGTCAAAATTTTTCGATAACTTTGGGAATTTTTTTAAATTTTTTGGTAAGAATTAAAACAAATCTGTTAATTATAATTAAAAATAGACATTTTAATTTATCCCCCTTTAAATTTTTATTTCTTAATTTTCATAAATAAAATCTGTGTGTTTTTTTAAAGTCCCTCAAAAATTTATAAGGTTATGTTAGCTTAGGTGAAAATTTTTCGATAATTTTGGAAATTTTTTTAATTTTTTTGGTGAGAATTAAAACAAATCTGTTAATTATAATTAAGAATAGACATTTTAATTTATTCCTCTTTAAATTTTTATTTCTTAATTTTCATAAATAAAGTCTGTGTGATTTTTTTAAATTCCTCAAAAATTTATAAGGTTAAGTTAATTATAATTAAGAATAGATATTTTAATTTATCTCTCTTTAAATTTTTATTTCTTAATTTTCATAAATAAAGTCTGTGTGATTTTTTAAAGTTCCTCGAAAATTTATAAGGTTATGTTAGCTTAGGTGAAAATTTTTTGATAATTTTGGAAATTTTTTAAATTTTTTCAGTAAGAATTAAAACAAATCTGTTAATTATAATTAAAAATAGATATTTTAATTTATCTTTCTTTAAATTTTTATTCCTTAATTTTCATAAATAAAGTCTGTGTGATTTTTTAAAGTTCCTCGAAAATTTATAAGGTTAAGTTCGGTCAAAATTTTTCGATAACTTTGAGAATTTTTTTAATTTTTTTGGTAAGAATTAAAACAAATCTGTTAATTATAATTAAGAATAGACATTTTAATTTATCCCTCTTTAAATTTTTATTTCTTAATTTGTATAAATAAAGTCTGTGTGATTTTTTAAAGTTCCTCAAAAATTTATAAGGTTATGTTAGCTTAGGTGAAAATTTTTTCAGGTTCGATCAAAAAACTTTATATTAAATACTGAAATTCAACTCGAATTAAATCCATAAAACACCGATTTCCATTTCCCAGTCTTCAATTAAACCAAAATTGAAAGCTGAAATTCAATTTCAGCATTCGGGAGAATTCTACTTATCTCAATGAATTTTAATTATAAATTACTTACACACATGTTCAAAGTTTCTGCACCTGTGCCCCATTCCCTTATCTACTGAAACTTCCCCACGGAGATAGAACAAGCCACTCACATTAGCAACCTTGCGAGTTTCTTTTTATTTCTTCGCGTGATAGTGATGCTTTCGTGCCAAGCTAATCTTACAGTTAGTAGTATTATTGAAATAAATAAGTGGTAGTTGAAGTTGTAGTTTAGTTGAAGTTTGCTATTTTAAGAAAGTTTTGTTGAAGTTAATTGGAGTTATTTGAAGTTTCTTATTGGAGTTTTTAAAGTATAACTAGTTTAGTTTTATTTTTAGTATTTTTCTAAAAAAAAATTATTGTTTTTGGTTGAATTGGTCAACATTTTGGTAACTTTGGTGGAAGCTTTACGAATTTAATAAGTTTTTGGTGCAATAAAAAAAAAAATTAGTAAATTTTTGGTGGAATTTTTACAAATTTTGTAAGTTTTTTGGTGGAATTTTAAAAATATTCATTATTTTTGGTAGAATTATAAAAAATTTTAGTAACTTTGGTGGAATTTTTATGAATTTACTAAGTTTTTGATGGAATTCCCAAGGTTTTAGTTAATTTTTAATGAAATTGTTTCTAATTTGATTGATTTTTGGTGGAATTTTAAAAGAATTTGGACATTTTGGTGGAATTTTTAAAAAAAATTGATAAGTTTTTGGTAGAATTGTTAAAAATGTTGACAATTTCGGTGTAATTTTTAGGATTTTTGTAAGTTTTTGGTGGAATAAAAAAAAAATTCAGTAAGTTTTGGGTGTAGTTGTTAAATATTTTAATAGCTTTGGTGGAATTTTTGCGAATTTTATTCATTTCTGGTGGAATTTTAAAAAAATTCAGTGTTTTTGGTAAAATTCTTATGAATTTAATAAGTTTTTGGTGGAATTTTTAAAAAATTCGGTATGTTTTTGGTGGAATTATCAAAAATTTTGATAACATTGATGGAATTTTTGCGAATTTTATTCATTTCTGGTGGAATAAAAAAAAATCAGTGTTTTTGGTAAAATTCTTATGAATTTAGTAAGTTTTTGGTGGAATTTTTAAAAAATTCAGTATGTTTTTGGTGGAATTATCAAAAATTTTGATAACATTGATGGAATTTTTGCGAATTTTATTCATTTCTGGTGGAATAAAAAAAAATCAGTGTTTTTGGTAAAATTCTTATGAATTTAGTAAGTTTTTGGTGGAATTTTTGCAAATTGTATTAATTTTTGGTCGAATTATCAAAAATTTTGATAACATTGGTGGAATTTTTGCGAATTTTATTCATTTCTGGTGGAATTTTAAAAAAATTCAGTGTTTTTGGTAAAATTCTTATGAATTTAATAAGTTTTTGGTGGAATTTTTAAAAAATTCAGTATGTTTTTGGTGGAATTATCAAAAATTTTGATAGCATTGGTGGAATTTTTGCGAATTTTATTCATTTCTGGTGGAATAAAAAAAAATCAGTGTTTTTGGTAAAATTCTTATGAATTTAATAAGTTTTTGGTTAAATTTTTGCAAATTGTATGAATTTTTGTGGAATTTTAAAAAAATTCAGTATGTTTTTGGTGGAATCATCAAAAATTTTGATAACACTGGTGAAATTTTTGCGAATTTTCTTCATTTTTGATGGATTTTTTTTAAAATTCATTGTTTGTTATGGAATTTTTACGAATTTAGTAAGTTTTTAGTGAAATTTTTCCAATTTTATTAATTTTTGGTGGAATTTCTATAAAATTCAGTATGTTTTTGATGGAATCGTTAAAAAAGTTGATAACTTTGGTGGAATTTTTATTAACTTTAATCATTTTTGGTGGACTTGTTAAAAATATTGGTAATTTTAGTAGAATTTTTATGAATTTGGTAAGTTTTTGGTGGTATTTTTTAAAAATCAGTAAGTTTTTGGTGGAATTATTCAACATTTTTGTAGCTTTGGTGGAAAATTGAAAAAATTTAGTACGTTTTTGGTGGAATTGTTAAAAATGGTGCTAACTTTGGTGGAATTTTTACGAATATAGCAAGTTTTTCGTGAAATTTTTACCAATTTTATTGATTTTGGGTGGAATTTTTAAAAAATTCACTAAGTTTTTAGTAGAATTGTCTCCAAATTTAATAATTTTTGGTGAAATTATATTCAATTTAACTAACTTTTGTGGAATTTTTATTGTTACTTTTTTATTTTTGTGAAATTTTTAAGAATCTAATCAATTCTTGACGAAATTAATCTTAATTTTAGTATATTTTTTAAAAATTTTGTTTTTGGTGGAATTGTTACAGTGAGTCAAAGTGAAACTCATACACTTCTGAAATGGACTGAACTGGATGTATAAAATCATTCATACTACCCTTTCGAATTTTTTGAAATCAAATTTATTTACTTTTTGAACCCTATTTTCTAACGAAAATATAAAAGAAATGATTAAACAAACTTTTACATTTTAATATTACATATTTTAATCCATGTAACAAAATGAATCTCAAATTGAAACTCATACAGTAAGAAAAGAAACTACAAAAACAATCTTAAACGTAAATATAAAGGCTATTTAATATTTGGTGGGATAACCGTCGTTGTTCTTTACATCTTTCAGTCTTCTTGGCATAGAAAATACTAAATTCGCACAGTATTCAGGGCTTATAGAGTTCCAAGCATCTAATAGAGCTTCTTTTAAGGAGTTCTTATTAGAAATTTTACATTTGCGCACATGTCTATCCAGGTAATCCCATAAATTTTCAATAACATTTATGTCTGGAGATTGGGGTGGTGTTTCAAGAACATGGGGACAGTTATAGAGCAGCCAAGTTCTTACTTTATAGGCTTTATGCTTTGAATCATTATCTTAATAAAAACTAAATTGGTCCAAAATTCCCAACTTTTCCGCACTAGCTTTTAAGTTTCTTTTTAAAATATCTAAATACACGTATTGATCCATTATACCGTCTATAAAGTGTAGATTGCCCACTCCTGCCGCTGACATACAACCCCAAACTAACACCGATCCTCCCCCGTGTTTTACAGTTGATCGTAAATTTTTCGGTCTTAATGCTTCATTTGGTTTTCTCCATACCATAGTTCGTCCATCAGAACCAAAAATATTAAATTTACTTTCGTCTGAAAATATGACTGTCTTCCAAAACTCACTACTTTTGTTTTGGTGTGTTTTAACAAAGTTTAACCTTTTAGCGCGATTAACATTATTTATGAAAGGTTTTTTTCTGGCTACTCTGCCATGAAAATTATGTTTCCTTAAAATAATACGAATTGTTTCCGCATTTACCTTTTTGCCTAAATATGTCTCAACCTCTATAGCTAGTTTTGGTGCACTAATCTTGGGTTCAGCTTTGACTTTGCGTAAAATCCAACGTTCATCACTTGCGGTAAATATTTTTCTCGAACTTGCTCTTTTCTTGTTGACTGTGTTACCAGTCTTTTTGTACCGACTTATTACACATTGAACTGTAGAGTGGCTTCGATTCACAATTGCACCAATTTTTCTAAGACTTTCGCCGTTTTCATAATGAAGTATAATCAATCTCCGAATGTCATTGCTTGTTTGCCCATTTTGACGACCCATGACGATTATTTCAACAACCGCATCAACAGTGTGACAACAATGCATGAAGTCTTTTTAAGAGAGAAAAATGGCGTCCGTAAATACCGCGCAAGTGCAGAAAATCACAGATTACTTGTTATTTTTAATGTTTGTATGAGTTTCATTTTGAGACCTACTTGATTACAGTATTGTTTAACAACATTTTTAATTGTAAAGAAAGGGGTTTTTAATCTGTTTTTTAATGTATAATGGTTGCTTATACAGGGTTTCTCACGCAACTGGTTCGTTAGAACTTTATTGGGTTCCACTATTAGTAGATTTTTGAGATTTTGCCAATAGGGGTTGTTCATCCTGATCTTTCGATTTAAAATATTTTCAAGATGGCTGCCACTTCCGGTCGACCGGAAGTAGGACACAACTTCGTTATTTTAAATGAAATGGTATAATTTTTATTGCACACTTTGATTCTACATGTAAAAATAAGTAGACTTTGATAAGGGTTATTGGTACTTATCGTTTTTCGTTTTCGAGTTATTTTGATTTTAAGCTTTTTTTGACAGTTTTCAACCTGTTGTTTAAAACCATATTTCTCAGTCACTGTTCAAGTAAGAAAATTAATAACTGGCACGATTACTCTCCAGACATTGCCAAATAGAACGCCACTACCTCCACCCCTCTTTAATATACAGGTCGGTCACAAAGAGAGTTACCGTTCTTCTATATTCAATTGCAAAAAAGTCGAAGATTTTAAATGGAACACCCTATATTTTATTAGCCTATCCAATAGAGAATTTAATTCTCTACAAATTTGCAATACATGTCCCTATACCCATCGGTTAAGATTTCCAAGATATAAGGGAATTTGTCAAAATCTTGTATAAAATGTCAGAAGTCTTTCTTTTTTTTATTAGTAGGCTATGGAACTTGAACGATTTTTTTGCTTAACACGATAGGGAATTTAATTCTCTACCAACCTCCAATACACTTCCCTATACCTATCGATTAAAGTTTTGAAGATATAAGGGAATTTATCAAAACACTGTTCAAATTTCGTAGCCTGCTTATAATAAAGAAAAACTTTTTCTGACATATTAGCGCAAGTTTTATTAATTCGCTTATATCTACAAAACTTTAACCAACAGGTATAGGGAAATGTATTGAAGATTGGTAAAGAATTAAATTTTCTACCGTATCAAGCGAAAAAACTGTTCAAGTTTCATAGCCTACTTATAAAAATAAGACTTCTTCTGACATTTTACACGCGATTTTGACAAATTCCTTCATATCTTGGAAACCTTAACCGATAGGTATAGGGACATGTATTGCAAATTTGTAGAGAATTAAATTCTCTATCAAATAGGTTAATAAAATATGGGGTGTTCCATTTAAGATTTTCGACTTTTTTGCATTTGAATATCAAAGAACGGTAATTCTCTTTGTGACCAGCCTGTACATGAAGGAGCGTTGGGGGTAGTAGCTTTCTATTTGGCAATGTCTGGAGAGTGATCGTACTACTTATTAACTTTCTTGCTTGAACAGTGACTGAGAAATGTGGTTTTAAACAACAGGTTGAAAACTGTCAAAAAAAGCTTAAAATCAAAATAACTCGAAAACGAAAAACGATAAGTACCAATAACCCTTATCAAAGTCTACTTATTTTTACATGTAGAATCAAAATGCACAATAAAAATTATACCATTCCATTTAAAATAACGAAGTTGTGTCCTACTTCCGGTCGACCGGAAGTGGCAGCCATCTTGAAAATATTTTAAATCGAAAGATCAGGATGAACAACCCCTACTGGCAAAATCTCAAAAATCTACTAACAGTGGAACCCAATAAAGTTCTAACGAACCAGTTGCGTGAGAAACCCTGTATATGTATGTTGGCAATTTATTAAAAGCAAACAAAATTTTAACAGTACATTTCAAGTATATAATAAAAATATTAATATACTGGTTAGTGCATGAGTTTCACTTTGACTCACTGTAAGAATTTTGATAGCTTTGGTGGAATTTTTACAAATTTTATAAGTTTTTGGTGGAATTATTAAAAATTTTAGTAACTTTGGGGGAATTTTTACAAATTTAATTTTTGATGATATTTTCAAGAATGTAATTTGTTTTTAGTGAAATTTATTCGAATTTTTGCTCTGCATAAGTTAAGTATTTGATGATTATTAATAAACCGATCGTTTTGACATTTCATGTGGCATTAGCGTGGTTAGAATAATAAATAACGTTTATGAAAATTGAACCAAGTGTTTTATCGGCCCAAATCGAAAATGACGGAAAACGGGGACTTCGTTTAGGGCTTAAATCGGCCGCTTCGGGTCTAAAGGAGCCCCGATTCGCATATAACGTTGCGTTATAAAGCCGTTCAGAAGGTTAGCCGGAAGCAGAGTCGCGGAGCCGGTGGCTTTTTGGACAAAAAGTGCGTTCGAAAATTAACGAAAATGACAGGCGGACGATCGAGAATTTTAATTTTAATTAGGGCTACCGCAACGTCGTTCGATTTTCAGGGCCGTTTTTTCCGAAATCGGTTACGGACCCCCCAAAATAAAACCATTGAATCGTCCGGAAAGCGATTTCCAAAAAAAACTATTAAAAAAAGAGCTAGGCGCCTGCGGCGTCCTCTTTTAGAGTTAGCGCCAGTTGTCTTATAGCTTTATTATAGACAAGTTATTTATGATGTTGGTAACAAAATTTAATCTCGTATTAATTGAGTGATAAATTTGTTTAGTAATTAGATATAATAAAGTTGTCTTTGAACTCATCTTGCACTAAACTAATGAATGAAATGGGGGGTCACGGACCCCCCAAAATCGTCAGGGAGGTGAAGATAATCGTCGGCAGAATGACGTAAAACTTACTTTACATACTTACTTTAATATATTACAATTTTGAAACTAAAACTAAAACTTAAACCTTAAATTCAAATTTTCCAAATAATTTTGAAAGAGGAATAAATTTACAACTAATGAATCTGATTTTAATTATGAATTAATAAATATTATTATTATTAATTAATATTGAAAACTCATTTTTATTACTTGATTAACAAAATTTAATATCGACCGAATAATATTGCATATATTGATTGTATAAAGCAAAATGGAAAATTCAAATTTCCAATTTCAATCGAACCCGAATATTGTTTTCCCTTTCAAGTTAATTTTGGCGGAGGCGCCGGTCGAATTGAACGCATGTCAAACAAATCTCATCACTTTGTACGCTTTCAAACGAACCCTTTCGCGCATAATCCATCGTTAACTCCGTCGAGTGAGAGTTTCGGTTTCGGCGTGGACATATTTATCGCATTTGTTTCGTGGCGCCCCCAAACACCCCCCGAAGCCGGCGTCGCCGTTGCCGCCACCCCACATTTCCGCAGTTTCGGCGACACGGAACAAATGGACGCAAATAAAAGCACCATTAATAACGCCCCTCGTCCGGCTCGTCCGCGTATTTATGGTCGAATGTTTTATTTTCGTTTCCATTCTTTTTTCTATTTATTCATCGTGTAATACGCGTTCATTAATTTTCCGCGGGCGCGGATTTTTTAATTGACCCTTTCGAGCGCTTCGTGCGCGACGGCTTTTAAAGCGACTTTGCTTACGGGCGAAAACAATTACGTCGCGGACCGAGAGCGCTCTCTACCGGCGAGCTTGCAACTTCTTTGTGCTTGCGGGGGAGGTTTTTTATTATTCATAGAGTTAATGGGTACCGCCGCTTGATATTTTAATACGTTCTCTAACGAAAAAACCTCACTGAGGTTTATATGCTGTCTGTTTATGTCCTCACGAACTGATTTGAATTTCAATTCTATGTTTAATTTAATATCTGTGTCGAATAAATTATATGTAATAAAATTCTAACTAGAGAGATTAAATTTTTATCTAAATCCTTATAAAATTTTAAGTCTTAACAATTAGTTTCTTAGGTATGAATTTTTAAAAATGATTGATTTTTTATCTAAAATTTTTTTACCAACTTTAAAAATTTTTTTAATTTTTTTGACAACACTTGGAATAAAACGCCCTTTTTTTAATTAAAACTAGAATGTTTTAAGTTTCATTTAGAAAAAGAATCAAAACAAATCTTTAAAAATGAATTTTTGATGAATTTTTTAAAAAATTGTTAATTTTCTAACCTAAAAAATTTTTTTCCAACTTTAAACATTTTTTTAATTTTTTTGACAACACTTGGAATAAAACGGTCTTTTTTAAATAAAATTAGAATGTTTTAAGTTTCATTTAGAAAAAAAATCAAATCAAAATGGTTAAAAATGAATTTTTGAAGAATTTTTAAAGTTTTATCTTAAGTTAAAGAGTAAAAAATTTTTGCCAACTTTGAAAATTTTTTTAATTTTTTTGACATAACTTGGAATAAAACGCTCTTTTTAAATTAAAATTAGAATGTTTTAAGTTTCATTTAGAAAAAAAATCAAATCAAAATGGTTAAAAACGAATTTTTGATGAATTTTTAAAGTTTTGTCTTAAATTAAAAAGTAAAAAATTTTTACCAACTTTGAAATTTTTTTTAATTTTGTTAACAACGTTTAGAATAAAAAGGTCTTTTTTAATTAAAATTAGAATGTTTTAAGTTTCATTAAAAAAAAATCAAATCAAAATCTTTAAAAATGAATTTTTGATGAATTTTTTAAAAAATTGTTAATTTTCTAAATTAAAAAATTTTTTCAAATTTTGAAAATTTTTTTAATTTTTTTGACAACACTTGGAATAAAACGGTCTTTTTTAATTAAAATTAGAATGTTTTAAGTTTCATTTAGAAAAAGATCAAATCAAAATTTTTAAAAATGAATTTTTTTTAAAATTGTTAACTTTTTTAACCTAAAAATTTTTTTTCTAACTTTGAAAATTTTTTTAATTTTTAATTAAACGGTCTTTTTTAATTAAAATTAGAATGTTTTAAGTTTCATTTAGAAAAAAAATCAAATCAAAATCTTTAAAAATGAATTTTTGATGAATTTTTTAAAAAATTCTTAATTTTCTAACCTAAAAAATTTTTACCAACTTTGAAATTTTTTTTAATTTTTTTGACAACACCTGGAATAGAACGCTCTTTTTTAATTAAAATTAGAATGTTTTAAGTTTCATTTAGAAAAAAAATCAAATCAAAATCTTTAAAAATGAATTTTTGATGAATTTTTAAAAAGTGTTCATTTTCTAACCTAAAAAAAATTTTACCAACTTTGAAAATTTTTTTAATTTTTTTGACAACACTTAGAATAAAGTGGTCTTATTTAATTAAAATTAGAATGTTTTAAGTTTCATTTAGAGAAAAAACCAAATCAAAATCTTTAAAAATGAATTTTTGATGAATTTTTTCAAAATGGTTAATTTTCTAACCTAAAAGAATTTTTTCCAACTTTGAAAATTTTTTTAATTTTTTTGACAACACTTGGGATAATACACTCTTTTTTAATTAAAATTAGAATATTTTGAGTTTCATTTAGAAAAAAAATCAAATCAAAATGGTTAAAAATAAATTTTTTATGAATTTTTTTAAAATTTGTTAATTTTCTAACCTAAAAAATTTTTTCCAACTTTGAAAATTTTTTTAATTTTTTTGACAACGCTTGGAATAAAACACTCTTTTTTAGTTAAAATTAGAATGTTTTAAGTTTCATTTAGAAAAAAAATCAAATCAAAATCTTTAAAAATAAATTTTTGGTAAATTTTTTAAAAAATTGTTAATTTTCTAACCTAAAAAAATTTTTACCAACTTTGAAAATTTTTTAAATTTTTTTGACAACACTTGGAATAAAACGGTCTTTTTTAATTAAAATTAGAATGTTTTAAGTTTCATATAGAAAAGAAATCAAATCAAAATGGTTAAAAATGAATTTTTCATGAATTTTTTAAAAAATTGTTAATTTTCTAACCTAAAAAATTTTTTCCAACTTTGAAAATTTTTTTAATTTTTTTAATAACACTTGGAATAAAACGGTCTTTTTAAATTAAAATAAGAATGTTTTAAGTTTCATTTAGAAAAAAAATCAAATCAAAATCTTTAAAAATGAATTTTTGATGAATTTTTTTAAAAATTGTTAATTTTCTAATCTAAAAAATTTTTTCCAACTTTGAAAATTTTTTTAATTTTTTTGACAACACTTGGAATAAAACGGTCTTTTTTAATTAAAATTAGAATGTTTTAAGTTTCATTTAGAAAAAAAATCAAATCAAAATCTTTAAAAATGAATTTTTGATGAATTTTTTAAAAAATTGTTAATTTTCTAACCTAAAAAATTTTTTCCAATTTTGAAATTTTTTTAAATTTTTTTGACAACACTTGGAATAAAACGGTCTTTTTTAATTAAAATTAGAATGTTTTAAGTTTCATTTAGAAAAAAAATCAAATCAAAATGGTTAAAAATGAATTTTTGATGATTTTTTTTTAAATGGGTAATTTTCTAACCTAAAAAAAATTTTACCAACTTTGAAAATTTTTTAAATTTTTTTGACAACACTTGGAATAAAACGGTCTTTTTTAATTAGAATTAGAATGTTTTAAGTTTCATTTAGAAAAAAAATCGAATCGAAATGGTTAAAAATTAATTCTTGATGAATTTTTAAAGTTTTGTCTTAAGTTAAAAAAGTGTCAAAATTTTTTACCAACTTTGAAAAGTTTTTTAATTTTTTTGACAACACTTGGAATAAAATGGTCTTTTTTAATTGAAATTAGAAGGTTTTAAATTTCATTTAGAAAAAAAATCAAATCAAAATGTTTAAAAATGAATTTTTGATGAATTTTTAAGCTTTTGTCTTAAATTAAAAAATAAAAAATTTTTACCAACTTTGAAATTTTTTTTAATTTTTTTGACAACACTTGGAATAGAACGGTCTTTTTTAATTAAGATTAGAATGTTTTAAGTTTCATTTAGAAAAAAAAATCAAATTAAAACTTTCAAAATTCAATTTTTTATGAATTTTTTTTTAAATGATAAATTTTCTAACTTAAAAAAATTTTTTCCAACTTTGAAAATTTTTTTAATTTTTTTGACACCACTTGGAATAATACACTCTTTTTAATTTAAAATTAGAATGTTTTAAGTTTTATTTAGAAAAAAAATCAAATCAAAATATTTAAAAATGAATTTTTCATGAATTTTTTAAAAAATTGTTAATTTTCTAACCAAAAAAAATTTTTCCAAATTAAAAATTTTTTTTTAATTTTTTTGACAACATTTAGAATAAAACGGTCTTTTTTAATTAAATTAAGTTTCATTTAGAAAAAAAATCAAATCAAAACATTAAAAATTCAATTTTTTATGAATTTTTTTAAAAATGGTTTATTTTCTAACTTAAAAAAAATTTTACCAACTTTGAAAATTTTTTTAATTTTTTTAACATTACTTGGAATAAAATGGTTTTTTAAAATTAAAATTAGAATGTTTTAAGTTTCATTTAGAAAAAAAATCAAATCAAAATCTTTAAAAATGAATTTTTGATGATTTTTTTAAAAAAATGGTTAATTTTCTAACCTTAAAAATTTTTTTTCAACTTTGAAAATTTTTAACTTTTAAAAAACTTATACATTCTTCTTATAAATTTTATCAAGTTTTGATTTGTTCAATAAAATTTTGATTTTTTAACTTTTTTTTTAATTTTCTATAAAAAAATTCGTTATTTTTAGACAGGTTAACTTTTAAGGGTTGTAACTTAAGAGTTAAGGGTGATTCCTTGAAACGGTATAAAAATTTAAAAAACTTATACTTTTATCTTTAAAAATTGACCAAGTTTAGATTTTTGTAAGCAAATTTTGATTTTCTAGAATTTTTTAAATTTTATACTAAAGAGAGTGACTGTTTTAAAAAGGTCATGTTTTAAGAGTTGTAACTTAAAAATTAGTTATGGTATTTTAATACGGTGTAAAAGTTTTAAAATTTAATATCTTTTTCTTTTAAAATTGACTAGATTTAGATTTTTCCGATAAAATCTATATTTTTTTTTGGAATTTTCAAAAATAAAATCATTGAAATTGGCTGTTTTAACAAATCCAACTTTTAAGGGTTGTAACTCAAAAACTAGGGGTGATATTTTAATACGGTTTTAAAATGTAGAAAGCTCATACGTTTTTCTTATAAAGTTGATCAAGTTTAGATTTATTCCATAAAATCTAAATTTTTTAGAATTTTTTAAAAATTTTGTATCAAAGAAATCGCTTGTTTTTAGAATGTTAACTTTTAAGGGTTGTAACTCAAAAATTAAGGATGGTATCTTTATACGGTTTTAAGTTTTAAAAAGTTTATACTCTTTTCTTTTAAATTTGATCAAGTTTAGATTTTTCGAATAAAATCTAGTTTTTTAAAAAAATTTTGAGTTTTATATCAAAGAAAATCGCTGGTTTTAAGGATATCAAATTTTAAGGGTTGTAACTCGAGAATTAAGGGTGATATCTTAATTCGGTTTAACACTTTCGAAAGTTTACGCTTTTCTTAATTAAAATTAATCAAGTTCAGATTTTTTTGACCAAACCTCGATTTTTAGAAATTTTTTAATTGTAAATCAAAGAAATCGCTTTTTTACAACATTGATATTTTAAGAGTTGTAAGTCTTTTGGCAACATTTAAAATGAAGCGGTCTTTTTTAATTAAAATTAGAATGTTTTAAGTTTCATTTAGAAAAAAATCAAATCAAAATTTTTAAATATGAATTTTTGATGAATTTTTTTAAAAATTATTAATTTTCTAACCTAAAATATTTTTACCAACTTTGAAAATTTTTTTAATTTTTTTGACAACACTTGGAATAAAACGGTCTTTTTTAATTAAAACTAGAATGTTTTGAGTTTCATTCAGAAAAAAAATCAAATCAAAATCTTTAAAAATGAATTTTTGATGAATTTTTTAAAAAATTGTTAATTTTCTAATCTAAAAAATTTTTTCCAACTTTGAAAATTTTTTAAATTTTTTTGACAACACTTGGAATAAAACGGTCTTTTTTAATTAAAATTAGAATGTTTTGAGTTTGATTTAGAAAAAAAAATCAAATCAAAATGGTTAAAAATGAATTTTTGATGAATTTTTAAAGTTTTGTCTTAAATTAAAAAGTAAAAAAATTTTTACCAATTTTGAAAATTTTTTTAATTTTTTTGACAACACTTGGAATAAAACAGTCTTTTTTAATTAAAATTAGAATGTTTCAAGTTTCATTTAGAAAAAAAATCAAATCAAAACCTTTAAAAATGAATTTTTGATGAATTTTTTAAAAAAATGTTAATTTTCTAACCTAAAACTTTTTTTTCCAACTTTGAAATTTTTTTAAATTTTTTTGACAACACTTGGAATAGAACGGTCTTTTTTAGATAAAATTAGAATGTTTTAAGTTTTATTTAGAAAAAAAAATCAAAACAAAATGGTTAAAAATGAATTTTTGATGAATGTTTTAAGAAATTGTTAATTTTCTAACCTAAAAATTTTTTTACCAACTTTGAAAATTTTTTAAATTTTTTTGACAACATTTAGAATAAAACAGTCTTTTTTAATTAAAATTAGAATGTTTTAGGTTTCATTTAGAAAAAAAAATCAAATCAAAATGGTTAAAAATGATTTTTTGATGAATTTTTAAAGTTTTGTCTTAAGTTAACAAGTAAAAAATTTTTACCAACTTTGAAAATTTTTTAAATTTTTTTAACAACACTTGGAATAAAACGGTCTTTTTTATATGAAATTAGAATGTTTTAGGCTTCATTTAGAAAAAAAATCAAATCAAAATCTTTAAAGATGAATTTTTGATGAATTTTTTAAAAAATTGTTAATTTTCTAACCTAAAGAATTTTCCCCAACTTTGAAAATTTCTTTAATTTTTTTGACAACACTTGGAATAAAACACTCTTTTTTAATTAAAACTAGAATGTTTTAAGTTTCATTTAGAAAAAAAATCAAATCAAAATTTTTAAAATGAATTTTTGATGAATTTTTTAAAAAATTGTTAATTTTCTTAACTAAAAAATTTTTTCCAACTTTGAAAATTTTTTTAATTTTTTTAACAACGCTTAGAATAAAACGGTCTTTTTTAGTTAAAATTAGAATGTTTTAAGTTTCATTTAGAAAAAAAATCAAATCAAAATGGTTAAAAATGAATTTCTGATGAATTTTTAAAGTTTTGTCTTAAATTAAAAAGTAAAAAAAATTTACCAACTTTGAAAATTTTTTTAATTTTTTTAACAACACTTGGAAAAAAACACTCTTTTTTAATTAAAATTAGAATGTTTTTAGTTTCATTTAGAAAAAACAATCAAATCAAAATGGTTAAAAATGAATTTTTGATGATTTTTTAAAGAATGGTTAATTTTCTAACCTAAAAAATTTTTTTCCAACTTTGAAATTTTTTTTAATTTTTTTGACAACATTTAGAATAAAACGGTCTTTTTTAATTAAAATTAGAATACTTTAAGTTTCATTTAGAAAAAAAATCAAATCAAAATCTTTAAAATTCAATTTTTTATAATTTTTCTTTAAAATTGTTAATTTTCTAACCTAAAAAATTTTTTCCAACTTTGAAAAATTTTTTAATTTTTGTGGCAACACTTGGAATAAAACGGTCTTTTTTAATTAAAATTAGAATGTTTTGAGTTTCATTTAGAAAAAAAAAATCAAATCAAAATGGTTAAAAATGAATTTTTGATGAATTTAAGTTTTGTCTTAAATTAAAAAGTAAAAAAATTTTACCAACTTTGAAAATTTTTTTAAATTTTTTTGACAACACTTGGAATAAAACGGTCTTTTTTAATTGAAATTACAATGTTTTAAGTTTCATTTAGAAAAAAAATCAAATCAAAATCTTTAAAACTAAATTTTTGATGAATTTTAAAAAAATGGTTAATTTTCTAACCTAAAAAAATTTTTACCAACTTTGAAAATTTTTTTAATTTTTTTGACAACACTTGGAATAAAACGGTCTTTTTTAATGAAAATTAGAATGTTTTAAGTTTCATTTAGAAAATAAATCAAATCAAAATCTTTAAAAATGAATTTTTGATGAATTTTTTAAAAAATTGTTAATTTTCTAACCTAAAAAAATTCTTACCAACTTTGAAAATTTTTTAAATTTTTTCGACAACACTTGGAATAAAACGGTTTTTTTTAGATAAAATTAGAATGTTTTAAGTTTCATTTAGAAAAGAAATCAAATCAAAATGGTTAAAAATGAATTTTTGATGGATTTTTAAAATTTTGTCTTAAGTTAAAAAGTAAAAAATTTTTACCAACTTTGAAAATTTTTTTAATTTTTTTGACAACACTTGGAATAAAACGGTCTTTTTTAGATAAAATTAGGATGTTTTAAGTTTCATTTAGAAAAAAAATCAAATCAAAATCTTTAAGAATGAATTTTTGATGAATTTTTAAAAAATGGTTGATTTTTTAACCTAAAAAAATTTTTTCCCAACTTTGAAAATTTTTTTAATTTTTTTGACAACACTTAGAATAAAAGGGTCTTTTTTAATTAAAATTAGAATGTTTTACGTTTCATTTAGAAAGAAAATCAAATCAAAATCTTTAAAAATGATTTTTTTATGAATTATTAAAAATTAACTTCTTAAAAATAAAACTACTAGTTGCTATTATATGGTGAATATAAAGCGACTCGGTGTATAAATTCAATGAAAATTAACAACCGGGAGAACCGCCAGGAATTTTACGTGCATCCCCTCCCTGTGTCGTGAAAACCAATTTAACCAGCCGCTGATTATGCTTGCTAATGAAAGCCAATGTAGTAAATACTGTGCTCGCTGCTAAATGAATTTTATCCAGAATCGATTGGCTCTATCATGCTGCATCATTTAATTATGCCGGGTCTGACGTGTGATATTTAATTTCGATTATTCCCTATATTACCCTAGAAATAAATATGTAGCAGGTTTATTATCAACGTACAATTAATTACCATATTACATATTTTTATATGGTAGTTATTACTGGTCGTTCATTTATTATATTAATTATTAATGAGTATTTTTTAAATAATTTTTTAGAAAATAATTTCCATTTATTATACAGTAATAAAATTAAATGTAATTATATGTTAATAAATTAGACATTAATGGGAAAATTTTGATATATATTCGATTCAATTATTGGATACTATATTCTATTATATTCTATATTCTATTATTTTTTATTTAATAAACTAGTTTAGTTTTATTTTTAGTATTTTTCTAAAAAAAATTAATGTTTTTGGTTGAATAGATCAACATTTTGGTAACTTTGGTGGAAGCTTTACGAATTTAGTAAATTTTTGGTGGAATTAAAAAAAAAATTCGTAAATTTTTGGTGGAATTTTTAAAAAATTCATTATTTTTAGTAGAATTATTAAAAATTTTAGTAACTTTGGTGGAATTTTTATGAATTTACTAAGTTTTTGATGGAATTTTCAAGGTTTTAGTTAATTTTTATTGAAATTGTTTCTAATTTGATTCATTTTTGGTGGAATTTTAAAAGAATTTGGACATTTTGGCGGAATTTTTAAAAAATTTGGTAAGTTTTTGGTAGAATTGTCAAAAATGTTGACAATTTCGGTGTAATTTTTAGGATTTTTGTAAGTTTTTGGTGGAATAAAAAAAATTCAGTAAGTTTTGTGTGTAGTTGTTAAATATTTTAATAGCTTTGGTGGAATTTTTGCGAATTTTATTCATTTCTGGTGGAATTTTAAAAAAATTCAGTGCTTTTGGTAAAATTCTTATGAATTTAATAAGTTTTTGGTGGAATTTTTAAAAAATTCAGTATGTTTTTGGTGGAATTATCAAAAATTTTGATAACATTGGTGGAATTTTTGCGAATTTTATTCATTTCTGGTGGAATAAAAAAAAATCAGTGTTTTTGGAAAAATTCTTATTAATTTAGTAAATTTTTGGTGGAATTTTTGCAAATTGTATTTATTTTTGGTAGAATTATTAAAAATTTTAGTAACTTTGGTGGAATTTTTATGAATGTACTAAGTTTTTGATGGAATTTTCAAAGTTTTAGTTAATTTTTAATGAAATTGTGTCTAATTTGATTGATTTTTGCTGGAATTTTAAAAGAATTTGGACATTTTGGCGAGATTTTTAAAAAATTTGGTAAGTTTTTGGTAGAATTGTCAAAAATGTTGACAATTTCGGTGTAATTTTTAGGATTTTTGTAAGTTTTTGGTGGAATAAAAAAAAAATCAGTAAGTTTTGGGTGTAGTTGTTAAATATTTTAATAGCTTTGGTGGAATTTTTGCGAATTTTATTCATTTCTGGTGGAATTTTTAAAAAAATCCGTGTTTTTGGTAAAATTCTTATGAATTTAGCAAGTTTTTGGTGGAATTTTTAAAAAATTCAGTATGTTTTTGGTGGAATTATCAAAAATTTTGATAACATTGGTGGAATTTTTGCGAATTTTATTCATTTCTGGTGGAATAAAAAAAAATCAGTGTTTTTGGTAAAATTCTTATGAATTTAGTAAGTTTTTGGTGGAATTTTTGCAAATTGTATTAATTTTTGGTGGAATTTTTAAAAAATTCATTATTTTTAGTAGAATTATTAAAAATTTTAGTAACTTTGGTGGAATTTTTATGAGTCTACTAAGTTTTTGATGGAATTTTCAAGGTTTTAGTTAATTTTTATTGAAATTGTTTCTAATTTGATTGATTTTTGGTGGAATTTTAAAAGAATTTGGACATTTTGGTGGAATTTTTAAAAAATTTGGTAAGTTTTTGGTAGAATTGTTAAAAATGTTGACAATTTCGGTGTAATTTTTAGGATTTTTATAAGTTTTTGGTGGAATAAAAAAAATTCAGTAAGTTTTGGGTGTAGTTGTTAAATATTTTAATAGCTTTGGTGGAATTTTTGCGAATTTTATTCATTTCTGGTGGAATTTAAAAAAAAATCAGTGTTTTTGGTAAAATTCTTATGAATTTAGTAAGTTTTTGGTGGAATTTTTACAAATTGTATTAATTTTTGGTGGAATTTTTAAAAAATTCAGTATGTTTTTGGTGGAATTATCAAAAATTTTGATAACACTGGTGGAATTTTTGCGAATTTTATTCATTCTTGATGGAATTTTTAAAGAATTCAGTGTTTTTTATTGAATTTTTACGAATTTAGTAAGTTTTTAGCGAAATTTTTCCAATTTTATTAATTTTTGGTGGAATTTTTATAAAATTCAGTATGTTTTTGATGGAATTGTTAAAAAAGTTGATAACTTTGGTGGAATTTTTATTAACTTTAATCATTTTTGGTGGAATTGTTAAAAATATTGGTAATTTTAGTAGAGTTTTTATGAATTCGGTAAGTTTTTGGTGGTATTTTTTAAAAATCAGTAAGTTTTTGGTGGAATTATTCAACATTTTTGTAGCTTTGGTGGAAAATTGAAAAAATTTAGTACGTTTTTGGTGGAATTGTTAAAAATGTTGGTAACTTTGAATTTTTACGAATATAGTAAGTTTTTCGTGGAATTTTTGCCAATTTTATTGATTTTGGGTGGAATTTTTTAAAAAATTCACTAAGTTTTTAGTAGAATTGTCTCCAAATTTAATAATTTTTGGTAAAATTATATTCAATTTAACTAACTTTTGTGGAATTTTTATTGTTACTTTTTTATTTTTGTGAAATTTTTAAGAATCTAATCAATTCTTGACGAAATTAATCTTAATTTTAGTATATTTTTTTTAATTCAGCCAGTTTTTGGTGGAATTGTTAAAAATTTTGATAGCTTTGGTGGAATTTTTACAAAATTTTATAAGTTTTTGGTGGAATTATTAAAAATTTTAGTAACTTTGAATTTTTACAAATTTACTTAAATTTTTGGTGATACTTTCAAGAATTTAATTCGTTTTTAGTGAAATTTATTCGAATTTTTGCTCTGTATAAATTAAATATTTGATAATTATTAATAAACCGATCGTTTTGATATTTCATTTGATTCAAGATTTTGCACACGTTTAGAAGAGGTTAGTCAACGTTTGAGGATTTTTCGGATAATTTTGGAAAATTTAAAGAATCTTTTTAACACTAGAAGAAAGAATTTCGATACATTTTGAACATTTTAGATAACTTAGATAAGAACTCTTCTTAGATAAGAACTTTTGGCGGGTTTTTGTAAGTCTAAAAGATTTTGTACAATTCTAGAAGACTCTAGACATCATTTCTGAATTTTTTAGATAATTTGGAAGATTTTTAAAAATCTTTTCATTATTGGAAGAAATTTGTTATAATTCTGGGGGATTTTAAGCACCTCTAGACAAAGTTTCTTTGAAAATGTATTCATATAGATGAATTTTGAAAATTTTGGATAGTTTAGAAGAACTCGTTAAAGAATTTTATAACATTTTTGAGGATTTTAGACAACATTTGAGGATCTTTTAAATAATTTTAGAATTTTTTTTTTCACTTTTTTCAACGTATCAAGCATTTTGTGAAAATTTGGGGGAATTCTCGACAATTTTAGACAAAATTTTTTAAACTCATTTGGAATTCAAACAAATTTTGAAGGATTTTTGGATAATTTAAACCCCTTGAGAGGATTTTGTACTATTTTCAAGGATTTTAGACAACATTTGAGAAGTTTCTTGAATAGTTTTAGAGATTTTTCACAAATTCATAATTAGCGTGGTTAGAATAATAAATAACGGTTATGAAAATTAAACCAGGTGTTTTATCGGCCCAAATCGAAAATGACAGAAAACGGGGATTTCGTTTAGGGCTTAAATCGGCCGTTTCGGGTCTAAAGGAGCCTCGATTTGCGTATAACGTTGCGTTATAAAGCCGTTCAGAAGGTTAGCCGGAAGCAGAGTCGCGGAGCCGGTGGCTTTTTGGACAAAAAGTGAAAATTTTTGATGGAATTATATTCAATTTAACTAACTTTTGTGGAATTTTTGTTATTACTTTTTTATTTTTGTGAAATGTTTAAGAATCTAATCAATTCTTGACGAAATTAATTATAATTTTAGTATATTTTTAAAAAATTCAGCAAGTGTTTGGTGGAATTGTTAAAAATTTTGGTAACTTTGGTGGAATATTTACGAATGTAGTAAGTTTTTTTTAATTTTTACCAATTTTATTGATTTTGTGTTGAATTTTTGAAGCAAAATTCGACAGAATGTAAATTTAGTTAAAACAAATACAAATACATAAGTGTATGTATAGTAACGACAATTATTACGATTAATCTAATATAAATTTCGTCCTTGTTTTACATCGGGAAATCCTATTGTACTGTACTAACTTATGCAATTTATGTTGCGAGAAAAAATTGTTATACGGTATGTTAAAATTTTGTAAATTTAAACATTAAGAACATCCCTTAAAAGATTTAAGTTTTAGTACATCTCATTTATAATGTGCGAAGCCGAGAATAGCACACAGTGGACAAATGTTTGTCTTCCATTATCTCTTTATTATTCGAGCCAGCCGGAAGTTGAACTCCCGAAGTTTGCGACGACTTAAATGAGACGTTCTTCCCTGAATCTAAGCAAACAACGGGGTTATTTATAGTCGATTCTCGATTTAAGTTGCAGAAGTTAAATATAAACGAGGTGGCGAGCAGTTAACCTCGATGTTTTTCCCTTTTCCTTTTTGCCGTTTCATTTTTTTTAAACTAAAAAAGGGAAAAAGCGTAGATGATAAATTGCTTTCTAAACTTGTTAGTTCTACACGAGTTGGCAAGAAAAAAGGCGCTGACGTATACGTATGTTCGGGATGGAACATAAAAATTGTCTTGTTGACTTTCAAGGCCGGGGATTTCCCCTCGCTTCAAAATCTGCATGAATGGCTATTTTCGCCGCTTCAAAGTGACGTAAACAGGCTTCCAGCGCCGCGCCATCGTTCCCATCCTCCTCCCTATTAATGTAAATTTCCGGATGGTGAAGCACCTTTGATGTCGGACGCGCGTAAATCTTCGACAGACGCTGAATTTTGACTTTCGCCGCGGGTTCGCGAAATAAGAGAAACCAGACTTATTACCGGATATAAATCGAATGGAACGGAAAGGACGGAGAATGGGGAAAAAGAGGTACCTTCCTTCGGATTTCCGCCGTGGAATCGTGCATGCGAACGACAGTTTTTTAATCGGCAGCTTTCCTTTCAAAGCTCCCTCCGAGGGTTGCGGTTCGGGGCGTATTATCGATTGTGTCTTTGGCACCGGGTGCCGTCGGCGGTACGACGACACGTGCGACACGTACGAACACGTCCGGTTCGCCGTTTACTTGTTTAATTAATATCGCGCGGTCGTCGGCGTCCCGACGCTGTAAACATGTGGGTTTCGCAGCCCATTTAACGCCGTCCCCATCGTAAACTTTTAGTCGTTCGCACAATGTGTGTCTTTTAGTTTCAAAAAAATTTACGATGTATAAAATGTTTATCGGAACTAACACATTTTATCCATGTGTACTTAAAAAAAAAATAAAATAAATCCATTGTGAACTTACAATATTCATTAGCATGTAGTAAAAATAGAGTGACCAGATCACTAGCTTTAGCCTTGCAATACTCTGTATACTTTAGAAAACTACATAAAATATAAAATAACTGTATAAAATATTTTGATATTTTTTGTTAATATATTTGTCATAAAAGCGTATTATCACGTCATTGGAATGTATGGATTTGAAAAAAATGTCGTTTAAATAATCCGGCGTATTCACATTTAAACATTAAAATTGTTGCTTTCAAAATATACTTTTATTGCTGAACTATTAATAAAATTTGAACAAACAATACGACTATATCCCAAATCCCAACAAATATCGTACATGTATTTGCGTTCCATTTTTGTAGATAAAATGCGTTCCGATTAACATTTTGTATCGGATGGCTAAATAAGGATTTTTCTAAAGTATTGTCAGTGTAATAACATATGTCCTAAAATTATTGATTTAATGATTTATATTTCGATCGTTAATAAACGATCATATTTATTTAGATAATAGTTATTTGTCATAAAGTACAACTTAATATTTAACTAAATTATATTATTAAGTTAACTGTCTCATTCTTCTTTGTCAAACAGAATTTTCATGGTTTTGAGGGGATTCCAATTTCATTTCTTTCACAGTTTCGAAAATATACTGTTAGCTTTTTAACATTTAGGACTTCTTATCTTTCATGATAAACTTTCCACGAAGGTAAAGTCGAAAAATATTCTTTATTTAATGAGTTGGAAATCAGTTTGAGGGTTATTATTTCAGGAATTAACACTTTGTTGGCCGGGAATTTTAAACAACATGGACGTAAATGCAATTTTTTGATAAAATGAGTTAAGGTCATCAATGTATCCAAAAAATGCTGATCTTAGTTTTTTTTTTCATTCCCTGAAAATTTTTTATTTTGCAGTTATGTCGATGTTCTTCCGGAACGGCGATATCACTGGCTATGACAAGTACTATAACCCGGAATGGAGCTGTACCGTAAAGAGAAAGATGAAAAAGTAAGCTCCCTCCCCGTAACATTGCCAAGTATTCTTTTATCTTTCATGGTGCAGCTCCATTTTGGGTTATAGTATAATGACGACTTGATTTATCACCAGTCAGCAACGCTTAAGTATGAAAAGACGAGTTAACTCGTCTCCAGTGAGCAAAGTGTTAAAGTGATGTGGTGATATTGAAACCAGTTTTTGATATCTGAAATAGCACATTCATAAAGTTGATATTTTAATCCGTGTCGCAACCCAATGGGGTGTTGATGGCGAGCAGCTATCGCCAACAACGACAATTTAAATTTGGGGCCTGCAAAAGCGTTAGCATTGAGGAAAACCTCAACAACGCGAGGAAAAAGTTTAGTAATGCGCACTTTAATTCAAAAGTAAGAATCAGAAACTGCACTTACCTGCCTTATTATTATTATAATAGAGAAATTCAGGTAGTACTAACACAAAAATAAGACAGAAATATTTAAAATAATAATATTTTATGAATTCAAGCAAAATTAACTACAAAAACAAATAAACAAAAAGATAACTTACACCTAGTTGATACGTTGTTTCGGGGAGGTTAGTTACACTTTACAAAACTTACCTATAATTACTCGAACTGACATAATTAATCCAAAGTAGAGCTCGATAAATATTTATACGCGGTGGACCGGAACCGTAAACTAAACAATCACCCAAAATATCAATCGCGAATAACAATAGTCTTCGATATGCGATTTAACACAATTTCAACAATAACTCGATATTTCTCAGAACATGTAAAAACGAAGACGATTATAATACAAAAATAACGGATGAAGAAGACTTTAACAGTTTAAAACAAAGGTTTAATGAACGAATTTGGAACGAACGACTCAATCAAGGTATGAACCATCGAAGATCCTAATTAATTTCTGCAAGGGCTTATATATTCTTCGTCAGTCCACTGCGCAATCATGTAAACAACCTACCTCCCTATTAGGCGCGACGTAATTTCAATGAATCTAATTATTTTATCATAATTTTTATTATTACCTTTCTATCTTACTCTTAGAATTGTACACTTATTGTTAGAACCTATTAAAGAACAAGTGTATCCATTCTCAGTGATATTGTCGTGTATTGACTCGTTGTTTTCTCGGGAGAAAATAATCAAAAGTTGCTTAGTGTAAACTGCCCTAAAACATGGGAGATTTCATCCTTCGCCAAACATGCTTCCTACAGTCGACCTTTTTTTTAAAATCTGTATTGGAAAACTCGAACGCTGACTTTAGACGAATAACCGAGATTTGTTGAGTTTACCCTACCACTACTTCAGTATCTTTCACTGACATTATTAATTGAGCTTGAGGGATATTATAACAAATCAACTAACAATAAGTAGTCGTCTTCAACAATCGTTTATTCCTCTTACAATTAGACGGAGCCAGCACCTCCAACTTTTTGAACAGCATCTTCTCATCAAGTTCTAGTCTTTTCACTAACTTTCATTCAATTAGGCTTGAGTACAAACTTCGTATTTACAATGAATAATAAAGTATGGTATTAACTTCTTCGTGGCAATATCCTAATTGTGTTCCTTAACCATTTGCGTACCACGTGCTACTTTCGCGCTGTCCAGATTTCGCGTCGAAAAAAGCCAGGGCAATTGGTTGAAACAGACAACTGACGGCCCATTGATACGTTATGGAAAGGGTGCTATTGCGCTGTTTGGCTTTTTTCGGCACATAATCGAGGAGCACGATCGCGCTCCATGGCGCTTTTCGATAGTATTTTTGAAAACCCTCTGGTACGCAAACGGTTTTTACCTGGTACGCAAACTTTTTATCACCCTGTAAATACCTGAGATGTTCTATTTTTATAGAAAGTTCAGTAGTAATTTATGTTTACATTTAGCTACTTTCCGATAAATTATCATATGTGTAATATCTTTAATATCTGAGATTCGGATTTATTCATCATCTTTTTAACCTCAATGTGATAATAAAGCCAGGAACGCACTTAAGCAGCGTGTCGCAACGCAATACCACGCAACTCAACGCAACGGAGATCAAACAGCTAATTTTCCATATAAACTTATGTCTCGATCATACTTATCTGACGTGTCGCAACGCCACGCCACGCAACGCTACTCCATGCGTCGAATATCGGTCCAGATTTTCGTTGCGTTGCGTGGGGTCGCGTGGGGTGGAGTTGACCTAAGTGTGCACGCTTAGAACGTGTCGATCGACGTATCTTACCTCATTTCTACTATTCCTTTTAATTTAAACCCTGTAAATTTAAAATTTAATGGCAAATTTTGTTGCAGGGTTTAACTGTGACCTTATACTTATGTTCCTTTTAATGGCGTAAACTGTACCCATTTATTCCTTTTATATCTGCTATCAATAAACTTATCCTATGCACTTACATTTGTATTTTGTTTATGTTATCCACTTAAGTATGGCCAAAACTGTAAAAGCGGCTTTCTGAATTAGACCAAGTCAAAATTCGAATGCAATTATGTCACTTTGTGTCGGAAGAGGAAATTCGTCAAATAGAGAAATGTCGATAAGTACAGACGACATTATTTAATACTAATTATTCTCCATCTAGATCTGCGCCTTTACAGTCGACGTTGACAAATTCTGTTATATCATCGCAGTCAAGTGGTGGATATTAGTTTCTCTTTGATCCAAGTACAGAATATTTTGCAAACGGTTCCCATTTTCAAAAATTATAATTTAAGGAAGCGTTTTTTTTTTCGTATAAGAATATAAATATCATTATAATTATGTATAAAAACTGCATTCAATTTTTTCCTTGCCTTAACAAACCTCTGATCGTTCTTTAGTACTAATTGCCTTACGAAATTTCGTATCTAGTTTTCTAATTTAATGTTCAATTAAACGGTGTAAGTACTCAAACTGTTCTCTATTTACCCGAAAGTACATATCGTCGATGTGCCTGCAAAATCCGCTATGTGACATTTTTTCCGAAAACGCGATATCTGGCGCAATAGACTCATCAAATGGGAATACACCATCCGACAAAACGCTATAATATAAAAAACATTCATTTGTATTATTATTTTGTGAAAAGTAAAAGTCTCTATGTGTTTGCCATAAACGAAAACCAGCTATGTGCTTTTAAGTTTTATAAAAAAACAACTAGATATTGAAAGTCCTTTTATTAAAAATTGATTAGTTTTTATTCATTCCTGTAAAATTTGTTAAAATGCACATAGCGGATTTTGCAGGCGCATCGACGATATGAAATCTGTCTTGATTTTCTTCTTTTTCCAATATATTTTTTAAAGTATAATATTCTCCATCACGCTCCCTATCGACGTTAATTTCATGTACCCACACGCTTCTTTTTGATAAAATGCTTTAATGCTGCTCCGGCTTCTTCTATTTCTTCTTCAAATTCGTCGGAACTGTCTGTAATGTTTTCTATGTCTTTTCTTTTCAAATGTTCTGAGAGCACTGACGTTAATTTTGTCCATGGAAGCGATCGATTTCCAACGTATCAAGTGAAATGAAATCACTTGATACGTGAAAAAATCTCAAATTGTTAGAAATCGGTTTTAAAAACTTAAAACTGGAGTAGCGTGGCGTGACGTCTCGTCATACAAGTGTGCACAGTTGACGATTTTTTGCGACACGTAGCGTGGCGTTACGTTGCGACACGCTGCTTAAGTGCGTTCCTGGCTTAAATCTACCATTCTAAACTCCACTTTCTTATTCACATCTATCTTAAAGGTAATTTTGTACAATACCTGTGTAATATCTCTATTTAAAAGTGTACTATGAACATCTTTGAGAAATCATCCTAAGTGAAAAATATAAATTGCCTTATTTTGTATTAAACGAAAATTTATCAATATACATTTACACTTTAAATGATTCTTCAAAAATGAACATCCAAAGTGACAAATATAAATGATGATGATATTTCTAAAAGGTTTTAAGTATTATTAAAGCTTATTTAATCCTATTTTTTACAAGTATTGTTGTGAAATGAAAACACGATGCCGTACTTTTCAGAGTTTTTATTGTAATAATCAAACTGGTTACACACAGAACTTATTCTATTTTCGAAAACGTTTTTTTTTCCGAATCGCGAGCAAATCCAAATCTCCGTTCCAAACTCAAAGTCTTTTGTATTCCCTTTGGTAAAGTAATTTTGGTATTCGAAAAGACTTAAATTTTTTTCGATATTTGATTACATAGACCTGTATCTAAACTTACTTCACTGCAAAACTAGAATAATTCGGAGAAATGTTTGTGGGACGAGTCTGGACGAGCCGGGTTTAGAATTAACTCGTGCGACTTAGAAATCTTAATTTACGATAAGGTTTCTACGAACTACTAATGGAAATTACGAGATTTTTGAGAAATAATACAAAAGTATCTTTAACCCTCCGGTGGGCGCGTATGCATTTAGCCGCATTTTTTTCCCCCAAAATATTTCTAAATTCACTGTGAAACCATTAAAAATCCTATTGCGGTGTAAAAGCCGCAACGCGCCTGTTCGTGTAAGTCCGATAGGCGTGCCCACCGGAGGGTTAAAAAAAGGCATAAGTACAGGTGGTTTACAACAGTATGCACATTTGTAGCTTTAAACATACCAACTCTCACCTATATTACAATAATATTCTAGAACTACTTGAAATTATTATCATCACACTCCTAAATATCGTGGTTTAGTTACATTCTCCTCATATAGCAATAGCTTGTGTTAATAATAACAGTGTAGTGTGTAATCGCTTAGTGAGGACCCACAAGCGTCTAACCATATTTATCTAATTAATGTCGAGTATGTATTTGATTGACGCTGCTACTATCGTCAATATTATTCCTAGAACAAACTTATCGCTAAACTACAAACTTTATAAATATTAATATACGAGTAGTTTTAATTTTTAAAGAGTAGATTTTTAAAAATTCTCAAAACTCTAAAATTATTCGACAAAATTTAACCTCTAAATTAAGTCATTTTTTAAAAAATCGTCTGGATTTTATTTTTGGGAGTTAAGAAAAATTTTTTTTACTAAAGATAGATTAAAATGTCTATTTTTATGTAAAACGATCAAATTTATTCCAATTATTACCAAGAAATTAAAAAAAAAAATCCAAAAATTTCCAAAAACACTCAATTTTTTTAACAAAATTTAGCCTCTAAATTGAGTGTTTTGAACGATTTTATTTTTACGAATTGAAAAAATTTTTCTTTATAGCATCCACATTTTTATAAACCCTTTAAAAAGAAAAGTAAAGGAACAAAATTACGACACATACAAATGTGTCGTATAGATAAGTAGGTTGAAACCACTAAACTAAACCACTACGAAGTAAACGTATACGCGGAGCGACCGAGTTAATCTTTTTAAAATGTGCGCATACATAAAGTGGCCCGGAAAGTGGGTACAGTAGTACTGTGGGGAAAAGCGGGCTCGGTCGTAAAGCGTTAAACTTAACGCGGATCGGGATCGCGTATTCCGCGAGATAAAATTTTATTGCCCCGTTACGTGACGGTTTCGGTTGGGCACGCGCCGCGCATTTTGTTTGCACGTAATATTCGACCGCGTTCGTGGAAAAATACGCCGCGGCGAAACCTAAAGGCGACGCTGAGAAATTCACCGGCACGTTGCGTCGCGACGCCTGCACCGAATGTACGGGAAACGGGCGCGAAATCACGATCCGCCTGATATTGATGCGGACGTTGGATGCTTCGGAGGCCGGTTTTTATCGAGCCGGCTTTTTGGGCTTTCGTTCGGTATGAAAGTTTAAAAGCGTCCGAACCCGACAATATTGGACGCGTGACGGTGAATTTTAACGTTTTATTCTCTACTCTAACGAAAAATAAATAAATAACTATGAAGCGAAATTGTGCAAGCTTACTTTTTAAATGATAGTAAATTTAACTGGGAAATGGATTAAACGGGTCAATTAAATTTTAAAAAAAATATCTTTTGGTAAAAATTAATAATTATCAAATATTTAATTTATGCAGAGCAAAAATTCGAATAAATTTCACTAAAAACTAATTAAATTCTTGAAAATATCACCAAAAATTTAAGTAAATTTGTAAAAATTCCACCAAAGTTACTAAAATTTTTAATAATTCCACCAAAAACTTATAAAATTTTGTAAAAATTCCACAAAAGCTATCAAAATTTTTAACAATTCCACCAAAAACTTGCTGAATTTTAAAAAATATACTAAAAAAAAATTCTCGATCGTCCGCCTGTCATTTTCGTTAATTTTCGAACGCACTTTTTGTCCAAAAAGCCACCGGCTCCGCGACTCTGCTTCCGGCTAACCTTCTGAACGGCTTTATAACGCAACGTTATATACAAATCGGGGCTCCTTTAGACCCGAAACGGCCGATTTAAGCCCTAAACGAAGTCCCCGTTTTCCGTCATTTTCGATTTGGGCCGATAAAACATTCGTTTCAATTTTCATAACCGTTATTTATTATTCTAACCACGCTAATTATGAATTTGTGAAAAATCTCTAAAACTGTTCAAGAAACTTCTCAAACGTTGTCTAAAATCCTTGAAAATAGTACAAAATCCTCTCAAGGGGTTTAAATTATCCCAAAATCTTTCAAAATTTGTTTGAATTCCAAATGAGTTTAAAAAATTTTGTCTAAAATTGTCGAGAATTCCCCCAAATTTTCACAAAATGTTTGATACGTTGAAAAAAGTGGAAAAAAGTCTCTAAAATTATTTAAAAGATCCTCAAATGTTGTCTAAAATCCTCAAAAATGTTATAAAATTCTTTAAAGAGTTCTTCTAAACTATCCAAAATTTTCAAAATTCATCTATATGAATACATTTTCAAAGAAACCTTGTCTAGAGTTGCTTAAAATCCCCCAGAATTATAACAAATTTTTTCCAATAATGAAAAGATTTTTAAAAATCTCCCAAATTATCTAAAAAATTCAGAAATGATGTCTAGAGTCTTCTAGAATTGTACAAAATCTTTTAGACTTACAAAAACCCGCCAAAAGTTCTTATCTAAGAAGGGTTCTTATCTAAGTTATCTAAAATGTTCAAAATGTATCGAAATTCTTTCTTCTAGTGTTAAAAAGATTCTTTAAATTTTCCAAAATTATCCGAAAAATCCTCAAACGTTGACTAACCTCTTCTAAACGTGTGCAAAATCTTGAATCAAATGAAATATCAAAACGATCGGTTTATTAATAATTATCAAATATTTAACTTATGCAGAGCAGAAATTCCAATAAATTTCACTAAAAACTAATTAAATTCTTGAAAATATCACCAAAAATATAAGTAAATTTGTAAAAACTCCACCAAAGCTACTAAAATTTTTAATAATTCCACCAAAAACTTATAAAATTTGTAAAAATTCCACCAAAGCTATCAAAATTTTTAACAATTCCACCAAAAACAAAATTTTTAAAAAATATACTAAAATTAAGATTAATTTCGTCAAGAATTGATTAGATTCTTAAAAATTTCACAAAAATAAAAAAGTAATAATAAAAATTCCACAAAAGTTAGTTAAATTGAATATAATTTCACCAAAAATTATTAAATTTGGAGACAATTCTATTAAAAACTTTGTGAATTTTTTAAAAATTCCACCCAAAATCAATAAAATTGGTAAAAATTAAAAAAAAATTACTATATTCGTAAAAATTCTACGAAAATTACCAACATTTTTAACAATTCCACCAAAAACGTACTAATTTTTTTCAATTTTCCACCAAAGCTACAAAAATGTTGAGTAATTCCACCAAAAACTTACTGATTTTTAAAAAATACCACCAAAACTTACCAAATTCATAAAAATTCTACTAAAATTACTAGTATTTTTAACAATTCCACCAAAAATGATTAAAGTTAATAAAAATTCCACCAAAGTTATCAACTTTTTTAACAATTCCATCAATAACATACTGAATTTTATAAAAATTTCACCAAAAATTAATAGAATTGGAAAAATTTCACTAAAAACTTACTAAATTCGTAAAAATTCCATAAAAAAAAACACTAAATTTTTTTAAAAATTCCATCAAAAATGGATAAAATTCGCAAAAATTCCACCAATGTTATCAAAATTTTTGATAATTCCACCAAAAATATACTGAATTTTTTAAAAATTCCACCAAAAATTAATACAATTTGCAAAAATTCCACCAAAAACTTACTAAATTCATAAGAATTTTACCAAAAACACTGATTTTTTTTTATTCTACCAGAAATGAATAAAATTCGCAAAAATTCCACCAATATTATCAAAATTTTTGATAATTCCACCAAAAACATACTGAATTTTTTAAAAATTCCACCAAAAACTTACTAAATTCATAAGAATTTTACCAAAAACACTGAATTTTTTTAAAATTATACCAGAAATGAATAAAATTCGCAAAAATTCCACCAATATTATCAAAATTTTTGATAATTCCACCAAAAATATACTGAATTTTTTTTTAAATTCCACCAAAAATTAATAAAATTGTAAAAATTTCGCTAAAAACTTACTAAATTCATAAAAATTCCATAAAAAAACACTGAATTTTTTAAAAATTCCATCAAAAATGAATAAAATTCGCAAGAATTCCACCAATGTTATCAAAATTTTTGATAATTCCACCAAAAATATACTGAGTTTTTTAAAAATTCCACCAAAAATTAATACAATTTGCAAAAATTCCACCAAAAACTTACTAAATTCATAAGAATTTTACCAAAAACACAGATTTTTTTTATTCTACCAGAAATGAATGAAATTCGCAAAAATTCCACCAATGTTATCAAAATTTTTGATAATTCCACCAAAAAACATACTGAATTTTTTAAAAATTCCACCAAAAACTTACTAAATTCATAAGAATTTTACCAAAAATACTGAATTTTATAAAAATTCCACCAAAAATTAATAAAATTGGAAAAATTTCACTAAAAACTTACTAAATTCGTAAAAATTCCATAAAAAAACACTAAATTTTTTAAAAATTCCATCAAAAATGAATAATATTCGCAAAAATTCCACCAGTGTTATCAAAATTTTTGATAATTCCACCAAAAATATACTGAATTTTTTTAAAATTCCACCAAAAATTAATAAAATTGGAAAAATTTCACTAAAAACTTACTAAATTCATAAGAATTTTACCAAAAACACTGATTTTTTTTTATTCCACCAGAAATGAATAAAATTCCCAAAAAACAATTTCTAAAACCTTGAAAATTTCATCAAAAACTTAGTAAATTCATAAAAATTCCACCAAAGTTACTAAAATTTTTAATAATTCTACCAAAAATAATGAATTTTTTTAAAATTCCACCAAAAAACTTACTAAATTCGTAAAAATTCCATAAGAAAACACTAAATTTTTTAAAAGTTCCGTCAAAAATGAATAAAATTCGCAAAAATTCCACCACTGTTATCAAAATTTTTGATAATTCCACCAAAAATATACAGAATTTTTTAAAAATTCCACCAAAAATTAATACAATTTGCAAAAATTCCACCAAAAACTTACTAAATTCATAAGAATTTTACCAAAAACACTGATTTTTTTTTATTCCACCAGAAATGAATAAAATTCGCAAAAATTCCACCAATGTTATTAAAATTTTTGATAATTCCACCAAAAATATACTGAATTTTTTTAAAACTCCACCAAGAATTAATAAAATTGGAAAAATTTCATTAAAAACTTACTAAATTCGTAAAAATTCCATAAAAAAAAACTAAATTTTTTTAAAATTCCATCAAAAATGAATAAAATTCGCAAAAATTCCACCAGTGTTTTCAAAATTTTTGATAATTCCACCAAAAATAAACTGAATTTTTTTTAAATTCCACCAAAAATTAATACAATTTGCAAAAATTTCTCCAAAAACTTACTAAATTCATAAGAATTTTACCAAAAACACTGATTTTTTTTTTATTCTACCAGAAATGAATAAAATTCGCAAAAATTCCACCAATGTTATCAAAATTTTTTACAATTCCACCAAAAACACTGAATTTTTTAAAAATTCCACCAAAAACTTACTAAATTCATAAGAATTTTACCAAAAACACTGAATTTTTAAAAAATTCCACCAGAAATGAATTAAATTCGCAAAAATTCCACCAAAGCTATTAAAATATTTAACAACTACATCCAAAACTTACTGAATTTTTTTTATTCCACCAAAAACTTATAAAAATCCTAAAAATTACACCGAAATTGTCAACATTTTTAACAATTCTACCAAAAACTTACCAAATTTTTTAAAAATTCCACCAAAATGTCCAAATTCTTTTAAAATTCCACCAAAAATTAATCAAATTAGAAACAATTTCATTATAAATTAACTAAAACCTTGAAAATTCCATCAAAAACTTAGTAAATTCATAAAAATTCCACCAAAGTTACTAAAATTTTTAATAATTCTACCAAAAATACTGAATTTTATAAAAATTCCACCAAAAATTAATAAAATTGGAAAAATTTCACTAAAAACTTACTAAATTCGTAAAAATTCCATAAAAAAAAAGCACTGGATTTTTGAAAAATTCCATAAAAAATGAATAAAATTCGCAAAAATTCCACCAATGTTATCAAAATTTTTGATAATTCCACCAAAAATATACTGAATTTTTTTAAAATTACACCAAAAATTAATACAATTTGCAAAAATTTCACCAAAAACTTACTAAATTCATAAGAATTTTACCAAAAACACTGATTTTTTTTTATTCTACCAGAAATGAATAAAATTCGCAAAAATTCCACCAATGTTATCAAAATTTTTGATAATTCCACCAAAAACATACTGAATTTTTTAAAAATTCCACCAATAACTTACTAAATTCATAAGAATTTTACCAAAAACACTGAATTTTTTTAAAATTCCACCAGAAATGAATAAAATTCGCAAAAATTCCACCAAAGCTATTAAAATATTTAACAACTACACCCAAAACTTACTGAATTTTTTTTATTCCACCAAAAACTTACAAAAATCCTAAAAATTACACCGAAATTGTCAACATTTTTAACAATTCTACCAAAAAACTTAACAAATTTTTTAAAAATTCCACCAAAATGTCCAAATTCTTTTAAAATTCCACCAAAAATCAATCAAATTAGAAACAATTTCATTAAAAATTAACTAAAACCTTGAAAATTCCATCAAAAACTTAGTAGATTCATAAAAATTTCACCATGGTTACTAAAATTTTTAATAATTTTACCAAAAATACTGAATTTTATAAAAATTCCACCAAAAATTAATAAAATTGGAAAAGTTTCACTGAAAACTTACTAAATTCGTAAAAATTCCATAAAAAAACACTAATTTTTTTTAAAATTCCATCAAAAATTAATAAAATTCGGAAAAATTCCACCAGTGTTATCAAAATTTTTTATAATTCCACCAAAAATATACTGAATTTTTTTTAAATTCCACCAAAAATATACTGAATTTTTTTAAAATTCCACCAAAAATTAATACAATTTGCAAAAATTCCACTAAAAACTTACTAAATTCATAAGAATTTTACCAAAAACACTGAATTTCTTTTATTCTACCAAAAATGTATAAATACCACCAAAAACTTACCAAATTCATAAAAATTCTACTAAAATTACCAATGTTTTTAACAATTCCACCAAAAATGATTAAAGTTAATAAAAATTCCACCAAAGTTATCAACTTTTTTAACAATTCCATCAATAACATACTGAATTTTATAAAAATTCCACCAAAAATTAATAAAATTGGAAAAATTTCACTAAAAACTTACTAAATTCGTAAAAATTCCATAAGAAACACTGATTTTTTTAAAAATTCCATCAAAAATGAATAAAATTCGCAAAAATTCTACCAATGTTATCAAAATTTTTGATAATTCGACCAAAAATTAATACAATTTGCAAAAATTTCACCAAAAACTTACTAAATTCATAACAATTTTACCAAAAACACTGATTTTGTTTTATTCCACCAGAAATGAATAAAATTCGCAAAAATTCCACCAGTGTTATCAAAATTTTTGATAATTCCACCAAAAAACATACTGAATTTTTTAAAGATTCCACCAAAAACTTACTAAATTCATAAGAATTTTACCAAAAACACTGAATTTTTTTAAAATTCCACCAGAAATGAATAAAATTCGCAAAAATTCCACCAAAGCTATTAAAATATTTAACAACTACACCCAAAACTTACTGAATCTTTTTATTCCACCAAAAACTTATAAAAATCCTAAAAATTACACCGAAATTGTCAACATTTTTAACAATTCTACCAAAAACTTACCAAATTTTTTAAAAATTCCACCAAAATGTCCAATTTCTTTTAAAATAACAGCAAAAATCAATCAAATTAGAAACAATTTCATTAATAATTAACTAAAACCTTGAAAATTCAAAACTTAGTATATTCATAAAAATTCCACCAAAGTTACTAAAATTTTTAATAATTCTACCAAAAATACTGAATTTTATAAAAATTCCACCAAAAATTAATAAAATTGGAAAAATTTCATTAAAAACTTACTAAATTCGTAAAAATTCCATAGACACTAAATTTTTTAAAAATTCCATCAAAAATGAATAAAATTCGCAAAAATTCCACCAGTGTTATCAAAATGTTTGATAATTCCACCAAAAATATACTGAATTTTTTTTAAATTCCACCAAAAATTAATAAAATTGGAAAAATTTCACTAAAAACTTACTAAATTCGTAAAAATTCCATAAAAAAACACTAAATTACTAAAATTTTTAATAATTTTAAATAATGAATTTTTTTTTAATTCCACCAAAAACTTACTAAATTCGTAAAAATTCCATAAAAAAACACTAAATTACTAAAATTTTTAATAATTTTAAATAATGAATTTTTTTTTAATTCCACCAAAAACTTACTAAATTCGTAAAAATTCCATAAAAAAACACTAAATTACTAAAATTTTTAATAATTTTAAATAATGAATTTTTTTTTAATTCCACCAAAAACTTACTAAATTCGTAAAGCTTCCGCCAAAATTATCAAAATGTTGATCATTTCCACCAAAAACAATATTTTTTTTTTAGAAAAATACTAAAAATAAAACTAAACTAGTAACTTAAAAAATTCTAAATCAGTTTTAGTTAAAAGTCAGGGATTAAAAAAAAAAAAAAAAAATACGGTACCAAATTTAACCGGGAAATGGTTTGAGAGGATCCCATAAATTAAAAACGAAAACACTCTTAATTTCATTAATCCGGTAGTCCGAAGCTTTTAGAGGACATCCGGTATTAATTAAAGCTCGCGGTGGGGCCAAGAAGGATCAAAGGATATCCGGACGTACCGTGGAAATTCCTAACAAAAAAAAAAAAAAAACCCGGACGGGCGAAAAAGATAACCCCAACAATTCAATTTCAACCCCGTAAAGATAACAGCTCCCGTTCCCTAAGGGTAATTACGAATGTTAGGTGATTAGAATCGAATCGAAAAGTTTCCGAGACGATTAAGGCCGAGTTGTCCACCTTAAGGGGGTTGGCGTAGCGCGAAAGGGGGGTAAAAGGGTGGCAAAAGGGGGATGGTTAGAGTGCTCCGAACCGCCGTGGGGTAATTAAAATGCTGTCGGACCGGTTCCGACTGCGGAAGGAAACGTCGAGTCTCGAAAGAGGATTTTTTTCCGTCCCGGTGAGAATCTAAAAATAGGCGGGGCACCGTAGGAAGTAATTTAAAGTGTCTTTTGTGTAAGCTACGATTTTTTTTGCACCGGTACACCGCCTCTTAAAATTACGTTCCGTAGTTTACCGGCAAAAGGGAGTGACCTACATCACCGCTAACCTCTGTGACATGATTATAGTTTGTGTACGCATTTAGGTTAGATTGTACGTATTGCAATCTCATCTGGTGGGTGGTGATAACACTTCTGTTAAGTTTACTGCAGTGTACATACAATGGATAGTTAATCTTATGGATGCAATCCTTAGCTTAAGGTTCGTTCAGACTTGTGACAAAATCCTGTGCTGTGAGAGCATCGCGAAGTTTGTGTGTATTCTGGATGGCATCTCGTAACCACATGTTACATCTTTCTGTTCGTTGCATATCATCAGTCCATTCCATATCTTGTCGATTTTTCTGCTTCACATCAAAGGGATGATAGTTAGGTTCGATAAGTTTAGACGTGATCGTGTATCATCGTTGCATCTTGAAAATTGCACACTACAGCATGTGGCAAAAGTCCTTAAGCATGGTATATAGTCTGCCAAAAAAATAGAATAAAGATAAACACACCAAATTTGTTATATAGTTTATTCAAAAAGTCAACAATAATAATTTAATATCAAAGTTCGAAATATCCTCCCACATTGATGCAGGAACGAAGTCTGGTGGGGAAGGAACCTACCGTGGCAGATAGGTAGCTGATGTGGACTTCGTCCCCCGCCTTCTGAAGGGCGCGCTTCAGAGCGTTCAAACTGGTGTATGCATTCGAGCTTTTTGCTCAATAAATCGTACGGAGAAGTCTAATGGATTCAAATCCGGGGAGTATGATGGTCATTTCGAGGAGGTGATCATTTCAGGAAAATTGGCCTTGAAAATTAAACCACTCTGGCTTTGTGGGCGGGCGCGCTGTTCTGCTGGAAGATCCAGTTGCAGTTTCAAAGTATCATTTTTGTTACTGCCGTTGTTTTTTGCTTGTATAATACATTGTTGTCTTTGGCAAACCAACAATTAGCAAGACAGAATTTCGAACATTTTGCCACCAACCTTTTTATTAAAAATGCACCATCATGGCTAACGCGGAATTAGTCCGAATGGTTGACCAGGCGGATCTATCACATAGTGACGAGGAAGAAATCCTAGCATCAAGATGTCGGCATCTACGTAGGATCTACAGTGATAGTGAAGCAAGCGAAGATAACGGATCAGAATTACAGGAAAACGATGCTGAGGAACAGCTGAGAGATTTCCTCGAAGTTACTATGGCCAATGATAGCGAATATAATCCTCGGCCACCATTTATGAAAATTGCTGAATCTAGACATATGACAGCAAGAAATTCCATGCCGAAAGCGTATTTTGATCTATTTTTCATTGAAGAATTTTTGAGCTTATTGAGAAGTGAGATTAACCGATATGCGAGACAGTTCCTGAATAGAATCAATATTCTCTCAGGATCCAGAGCAACTAAGTGGGAGGCAACTACACTGTCAGAAATGAAGGCATTGATTGCTATGCTTTTGGAAATGGCTGTAACACGAAGATTGAAACTTTTTGGTTATTGGTCTACAAACCACAGACATATCCCGTGGTTTGGCAAAATGTTCAGTCGCAACCGGTTTCAATTTGTTTGTCGGTTTTAGATGACTGTATGTGCAAATACGTTTTCTACCATAGATCTCAAATTCATTTCATTTACAAACATTTACACCTTTGTTTTTTCTATAATTTTCAAATGAGTTCGAAAAAACTAGTGTCAGTTTACTTCTGTATTTCATCCATAATACGCAGCTTTTTGAATCATGTAAAAATTATTTCTCGTTTGGTTTTTAGCATTTTCCCGAACCCTTGTAAAACTGTAAAATTCGGCCGGTTTTTTTCGTGTAGGTACCTCTATTACGGCCGGCACTAAAAGGGTTAAATACTTCCCCCTTTTTTTTGTTTTCGATCTTGCCTTTTTAGCATTAATAATTCCACCCAAATTCTTCACGTCATCTGGTGTGTGGTTACCAGTTTTGTTCACTTTGGTTGGTCGTTTCTTGGGTAAAGTTCTCATTATAAGTTACATTTTAATTTCAACGTGGTTCTCGATCTTTTTAAACTTGTTTGCGTCTGTTTTATTTCAACTTATTGGTAATATTTCATACTTTTACAGTTGGTTTTCACGCTGTTGGTTTTTGTAATTGTAGGTTTGATGCGTTTTGCGTTTTTGTCATTGGTACACGGAGTAGTTTAATGGATTCAAATCCGGGGAGTATGTTGGCCATTCCGAGGAGGTGATCATAGCAGGAAAATTGGTCTTGAAAATTGAACCACTTTGGCCTTGTGAGCGACCACACTGTCCTGTTGGAATGTCCAGGGGCATCCGTTGAAGTGTGCTCCAAGGAAGCACTATCTTCTTTAAAATATCGTCCAGGTAGTTAGCGGCGTTCACTTTGACGCTCTGATCGACGAAAATCAGGGGCGTTTTGGGTTGGGTTAATTTTGCCAGTGATTACCATGACCTGAGCGGGATGTGCGCTTCTGGTGACGTAGCGACCCTTGTCATTGGCATCTCGGACCGATTGAGCAAGGATACGGCCATTCTGGCGATTGAAGCACTACTCCACGGTGAACAACTTCTCGTCGGTGAAGAGTAGGGTTTCTAAATTTCGGGATCGGGATTGAATTTCAGGATTTTGTATTTCAATCCCAGGATCCCGGGATTAATATCGAAATCCCGAAAAATTAAAAAATAACTTGTAGGCTTAAAATAACTCATATTTTTGACTATTTTAATAAAAGAACTTGGAAATGTGTATATGTCGTAGGCATATTGCGAAATCCGGCTTATTACAATAAGCGCCGTCATTTTGCAATGTGCCCGGCAAATTGGAAAATTATCTCACATTTTATAAACAGCCTGAAATTTTTTAGGCTTATTACAATAAGCCCACGAACCATCAGTCCAATTGGAAAATGGACAACTGTTTCTTTAAAAAGCCTGGTTTTTTGTCTGGGTAAATTTTGTCTTCTGCGACCTTTAACAACAAAGTGTGCTGCTGAAGTTGCAATGAAACTGCTGAAGATATTTTTGGATTTCGACGCACCGCACATTCTACAAGTCGACAACGGACGTGAATTTACAGCTGATGTGATTAAAGAACTTTCTGGTACGTGGGCTGTTTGTAAACTAATACATGGAAGACCTCGACATTCGCAAACACAGGGAAGCGTAGAACGCTGCAACCAGGATGTTGAAAATATGTTATGTTCGTGGATAGATGACAATAAGAATACAGATTGGATGATAGGATGCCGCTTCGTTCTGTGGCAAAAAAACTCGTCAAAGCACAGGATCATAGGGCGCAGTCCATATACAGCCCTTTTTGGAACGGAACCAAAGATAGGACTAAATTCAACTAACACTCCACAGGCAATTCATGAAAAAGATTTTAGTGAAGAAGATTTGGAAAAGTTAAGAAATGACGAATATAAGGGAAAAGTTGGAGAAAATCAAGATGAAAACCAATTCTCTAATGTTCAACAAGAGTTGTGTTTTATTTGTTCGGGATATTTGAATGAAACACGCTTTGTTTCATGCTCTTCATGTTTCATGAATATTCATAAAACTTGTTTCCAAAACATTTGCTCAATCTCCGATGAAAATGATAAGGAGTATCAATGCGATATTTGTAATAGACAAGAAAATATATCTTCACAACATCAAAAAGCAGACGAAGGTAAAAAACGAGCGGCAGAAAAAATTATTCAAAATACCGGGAAGAACCTAAAATCGGTCACAGTTGGAAATTTTGTTCTATTAAATGTGCCGAAAGTCGACCGTGGCCCTTTAGACGCACCAAATGTTATTGGAAAAATTCTTAAAATTAATAATGATGTTTATCAGATAGGAACAAAGAGTAGAATTATCAAAACATGGTTTTCTAGAAGTGACTTCAAAATTTCTAGCGCACAATTTGTTGAAGATACCCCCCGAAGAATATATATCTGTTCGTCAAGCTGTAGCAAATGAGTCAATGTTTGGAGGTCAATACTATAATACCTGTAAGTGTACAGTGTCAAAAACCCAATGCAATAATTTTAGTGAACTTATATTAGCCTAGGTTTATTGCAATAAGACTAGAAACCACCAGGCTTTTTGATGAAACTGGTGCTCACTTTCTAATTAGCCTAACTGTACGTGCGCTTATTATAATGAGCCTAAGAAATTTTAGGCCGATTAAAAAATGTGAGATAATTTTCCAATTTGCCAGGCACATTGCAAAATGACGGCGCTTATTGTAATAAGCCGGATTTTGTAATTTGCCTATGACATATATACCTAAATCTGTAACATCGACCCGAAACCGAATATTGGCCTACCACAAAAAAATGTTGAATTATGTTCACCAATTTCAGACCATAAAGCAGAATGGTGGATATTTGAGCTTGACATTAGACGAGTGGACATCTTCAACAAACATGAGATACTTGAATGTTAATGCACACAGCTTTGATGAAAAGGCTAAATTTTAGCCAACTGAAAATGAAACATAAAGAGTTTAATATTTCTTTGGATAATGATGTGGTATGCGTCACCAAAGATGGTGCAAGTGTAATGAAGAAATAGTGGGATTTACCGCAGAGTTAACCGGTGAATCCCATACTACTGAAACACGATACCAATAGCAAACTGCACGTACGCACAATGTCGATCGTTTCGTACACTATAAAAAATCGAAATGTTTCGTTAATAGCTCCACCATACATCCTTAAAATAATATTGTCCTAATATTAAAGATTTCGGGACTGAATCGGGATTTGTTTTGGGATTTCGGGATTTTTTCGGGATTTCTGGACTGAAAAACCATCGGGATTCCGGGATTAGAAACCCTAATGAAGAGGACGTCCATGTGGCCTACCGCAGAAAATCGGTTCAGAAGTTGACGACACCTCTGAAGCCGAGTGGTCTTCATCTTGTCCTTGAGCATGTGGGTCTTTTGCAGTTTGATGCTGCGAAGCTTGAGATGCTGTTTGGTGATCCTGCCGACGGAATTAACGCTGATATTCAGGTCAGATGCCATTTTTTGAGACTCCACTCGGGGTTCGACCTAATCCTCTTCCGGACGCGCTTCACCATGGTGGGAGTCACTGCAGTCTTCGGTCTTCCGCTCCGAGAACGGTCCTGAACCACAGAGCCGTACCAAACTTCCTGTGACGACGGAGGGTGTACTAGATTGTCGATCGGTAAAATCCGGTGATGATTCGGATCTTACGGTTGGACTTTCCGGCACAGTCCAAGGTCAGAATGGTGGTCCGATCTGATTCAGAGACCATAACTTAGAAAGTAAGATAGGTAGGAGCGTGAAATTTGGAAGAATGATTAACAACAATATAATGAATAAACACGCAAAAAATCAACGAAATAGAACAACAAACAAAAAATTTACTATATGGGTCCGTGGTGCTTAAGGACTTTTGACACACCCTGTAGCTTCTATGTCATCAAATTTAAAAATTTAATTCTATATTTCAAATACCAATTTAAAACATTTATAAATGAAGAAAATATTTAAACAGGTATATCTGTAAAGTTTTCTGATTACAAAATATTTACGAGTAACCCAAGTTTTAATCGAAAAACTTTCCTCAGAACATAATATCCACTTAAATAATCCAAATTAATGTTTTACATTAAACACACAGTCGGAATGATTTTATTTCGAGAGCAATATCCAACGTTGAAAATTTATAGTTTATTTTTTTTGTATTTTAATCGATCGTAAATACAAGAGTTTGTAAATTTCCAGTTGCGTACTAATATCGAACACGTTGTTATAAAGCTTAACTTTAGTCCCTCGGTGCGTTTTAAAGGGATGAAAATTCACAATGCCCCGTTAGATTTTTCATAAAAACTTTTTAACACGACGGAATATTAAGTTGAAAAAATATGAGTTGGGAAGTCTATTCTTTAGAAATATTTTCTTAACTCGGGATTTTTTTTTTTATTAAACTTTACAGATTTCAAGTATAATGAAATAACTTTGTATATTAATTTAATACAATAGAAAATAAAAAGTGCAAAAATAATATTAAATAGTAATTTTCCATTTTTGAACTTAACTAACCCAGATAGTCAAGTTTTAAAATAAATAAAGTATATTTCATTGTTTTTATTATATTTAATAAATTGTTAGTTTGATCTAAAGATAACCAGTTACGAAATAAACCACATTTTCAGTAGTTTCCATTCAACGAAAGCAAACCGAGTCGTACGAATATCACGACGACGGCGACGTTGGTCCGTTTGCAACTACTCTAATTAAAGTTTCGTAAAAGCCCGGCGAAACCCATTAAACCACGTTTACAGCCTCACGTATGCACACAGGTGCGCTTAAAGAAGCTAATGAGTGCGAGACAAAAAGCTCGCTCTCATCAACACCTAATGATGTTTGCTGCGAGGGCCGTTTTTGTCTTCGGTATCACCTTAATCTGAGTTACGGGCGGTAACGAGCACACGGTAGAATTTACGGATTAATTAAAGTGCGGGCGACGGCACTATTTCTTCTCCGGGCCCCGCGGGCGTCGTCCTTTGTGCGTCGAAATAAGACCGGAATCGGGACAATGCCCATAACTAAATGAGATAATAGGAGTAAACCGAGGTCGGATAAACTAACCTAATGATGGAGCGCGTGTCACGTCGTTACGGTGCCACTTAATCTTTTACGACCGGCGTTAAAAGCCGCGGTATCAGGCGCCTTTGAACGACCTTTAAATTGACGCGTAAATCATTCGGTTACGTGTTTCTTTACTACCCGGTCAATGTTGATAACATTAATGAGGAAAAAGGGAAAAAGATTACGTTCATTTATTTTCACATTTTATTTATACCCTTTGGGTAGATAAAATTTTGACCATGTTTTGAAAATTAAGCCGTGTAAAACAGGCTTTAAGGTTTTCTAACCATAAATTATAAATAGTTATCAAAAAATATTTTAAATACCTATTGTATATAATAAATTTCTAAGAAAATTTCACTTTTAGAACGTAACCTAATTTTTCGAATGTTAAAAAAATTTCAATTAAAGGCATTAAGAAACATCTTCTCTTCTGAGGGAAAAACTAAAAGTCGTAGAAAGTTTATTTTGGGCAAAAATAAACATAAAGTTTCAATCTAAATCCCTATAAAATTTTAAGACTCAATAATAATTAATTTTTTAGATATGAATTTTTTAAAAATTAATAAATTTTAATCGACATTAAGTTACATTTTTGCTTCTGAGGGAAAAACTAAAAATCGTAGAAAATTCATCTTTGGTAAAAATAAAGATTTAGTTTCAATCTAAATCCTCATGAAATTTTAAGTTTCAACAACAATTACTTTTTAAGATATGAATTTTTGAAAAACTGACAATTTTTAACAAACATGGTAATTAAGTTAGGTTAGGTTTTTCTTTCTGCAGAAAAAACTAAAAGTCGTAGACAATTCATTTTTAGTAAAAATAAAGACTAAATTTTAATCTAAATCCTCACACAATTTCAAGTCTCAATAACAATTAGTTCTTTAGATATGAATTTTTGAAAAATGGGCAAATTTTAATGGATATTAAGTAACATTTTCTCTTCTGAGAAAAAAAGTAGAAGTCGTAGAAAGTTTATCTTTGGCAAAAATAAACATAAAGATTCAATCTAAATCATCATAAAATTTTAATTTTCAACAACAATTAGTTCTTAAGATATGAATTTTTGAAAAATTGACTATTTTTAATAAACATGCTAATTAAGTTAGGTTAGGTTTCTCTTTCTGTAGAAAAAACTAAAAGTCGTAGACAATTCTTTTTTGGTAAAAATAAAGATTAAATTTCAATCTAAGTCTTCATAAAATTTCAAGTTTCAAAAAGCAATTAGTTTTTTAGATATGAATTTTTGAAAAATTAACAAATTTTAATCGACATTAAGTAACATTTTTTCTTCTGAGGGAAAAACTAAAAGTCATAGAAAATTCATCTTTGGTAAAAATAAAGATTCGTTTTCAATCTAAATCCTCATCAAATTTTAAGTTTTTACAACAAATCGTTTTTAAGATATGAATTTTTGAAAAATTGATTATTTTTAATAAACATGGTAATTCAGTTAGGTTAGGTTTTTCTTTCTGTAGAAAAAACTAAAAGTCGTAGACAATTCTTTTTTGGTAAAAATAAAGATTAAATTTCAATCTAAGTTTTCATAAAATTTCAAGTCTCAATAACAATTAGTTCTTTAGATATGAATTTTTGAAAAATGGGCAAATTTTAATCGACATTAAGTAACATTTTCTCTTCTGAGAAAAAAACTAGAAGTCGGAGAAAGTTTATCTTTGGGAAAAATAAACATAAAGTTTCAATCTAAATCCTCATCAAATTTTAAGTTTCAACAACAATTAGTTCTTAAGATATGAATTTTTGAAGAATTGACCATTTTTAACAAACATGCTAATTAAATTAGGTTAGGTTTTTCTTTCTGTAGAAAAAACTAAAAGTCGTAGACAATTCATTTTTGGTAAAATTAAAGATGATATTTCAACCTAAATCCTTATAAAATTTGAAGTCTGAACAACTATTAGTTTTTTAGATATGAATTTTTAAAAATTGCCAAATTTTAATCAACATTAAGAAATATTTTCGCTTCTGAGGGAAAAACTAAAAGTCCTAGAAAATTCATCTTTGGTAAAAATGAAGACTCAGTTTCAGTCTAAATCCTCATAAAATTTCAAGTCTCAGCAACAATTAGTTTCTTAGATATGAATTTTTAAAAATTGACGAATTCAAATATATGATTTTTTTCTGATGTTATGAAACCAATGACTAATATTTTACGGCTGCCAGTGAAGCATAAAATTGGACAAATCCCATTATAGCCTCTTGCAATTGCATTTGTAGCTGATAATAGTCTACTCGAACACATAAACTAAACTCAAATATAACAAACCAAACAAGCAACTTTACGAAACGAGGGCTTAACTATTCGCGGAATGAGATTACTGGTTAACTATGCGGTAGCAAATTGGCAGTATTGAGTGTTTGCTTGCTGTATATTAGAATAGTTTTGGTTAAACTCTACTTAAATATGTGAGAGATTTAAAAATTGATTTTACCACAAATCAAGTAATTACATCTTAATTATTGGTTATTATAATAAATCTTTAATGTTAAAGAATAATTTTGTTACGAAGGAAAAAAAATGAATATTTAGAGTTTTTCTTATGCTGTGTATTTTTTTTATAATTTTTTATATTTAATTTTTTTATTTATTTATTTTTTTGTAAAAATTTTATTTTATCTACCTTTTATTTTATTTCAATTGAATACGATTGTAACTTTAAAATAAAAATAACAAATTTCCTACAACATATGAAACCTCCAACAAAAAAAAAAATACCAAGACAAAATTAGTTTGTTAGTTCAAAATGGAATGAATGAGATTCTGTTAGCATTGTTTTAGGTAGAACAATTCACGATGTGATGAACTCACAACTGCGCCAAAATAACGAAATTTCATCGTAGTTCGTTTCAAAATTGTTTCATTTGTGCTTTCAATGAAAACGTATTAACAATTTGTACTCTTTTTTATGTTTAGTAGATACATACTCACACTTATAACTTCACCTCTAAGAATCTAATTGTTGTAGAAATTTGAAATTTTACGACTATTTAGGTTGAGCCTTAATCTTTATTTTTACCAAAAATCAATTTTCCACGATTTTTAGTTTTTTCATCAGAAAAGAAATTCTAACCTAACTTAATTAACATGTCTATTAAAACTGGTCAATTTTTAAAAATTCACCACTAAAAAACTAATTGATATAAAGAGTTGATATTTTGTGACCACTTAGTTTGATATCTAATCTTTATTTTTATCAAAAATCAATTTTCTACGATTTTTAGTTTTTTCATCAGAAAAGAAATTCTAACCTAACTTAACTAACATGTCCATTAATTTTTAAAAATTCACCTTTAAGAAACTAAATGTTGTAGAGATTTGAAATTTTACGACTACTTAGTTTGATATCTAATCTTTATTTTTACCAAAAATCAATTTTCCACGACTTTTACTTTTTTCTCCAGGAAAGAAATTCTAACCTAATTTTTTAACTAAATTTAAAAAATCACCCAGACTTTATTTAAAGGAATTAAAAAATGATTTTAACTTAAATTAAAGATTAAAAACTCTATTTTCTATAATAAATATGAAATTTATTCTAAATTTAGCCAATAAGCTTAAAAAATTTTTTTTTGTAAGAAATGCCAATGAACTCCTTTTATCCCATTTTCCATTCATATGTGATTTCGAAATAAATAGAAATGGATCTGGAAACCTTTCAGTCCAACAAAGCGATTAGATCCAGCAAACGCCGATTTGGCAATCCTTCTCGGTTCGCATTGAAACATCACGAGCGTCGATTTGAATAGAGTTGCAATAAGGCCCAGCGTCCGAACCGAGCTATTCATCGTCCGACCGTTTGTGAGATTTATTAGTTTCTTTGTGTTTCGGCGTTGGCAACAATGAGCATCGCTGGCCCGCATAACTCATAGATGGTGTGCCTGATAGAGATCGGTTATTTAGTCCGTTTTCCGTATGAGTTACACCCAACACCAGAAACGCAAAACAATAAAAAAATCAATAGTTTTAGTATTCAGCGAGATTTATTAACAAATGTTTGGTGAAATTTCTCTGGAAACTTCATAAAGTTTATAGCTTCTTTCCCGACGTAATTACGGCTAGCACAATGAGTCTCTCGTCCTTCGGCGCTCACCTACATATTTTACACTAAATACCTCCGTCGTAGTTCTCGGCTTCCGCGCCCTCCGCTGAAGCACACCCTCGAGTTCAATATGGCTTTGTCTCTTTCATTTTACGCTCGAGAACAACTTCGTGTTAAGAAGGGAGCATTTTAATTAAATATCGTCGTAGATACCTCCAAGGACCTTAAAACACAGGGAGAGCGAATCTCACTTTGAATTTAATTTAAGGCATACCAGCGACGGCATCGTTCTTCCCTATCTTTCCCTCCAGAATCAGACGCAGAATAAAGCGATTAGTTTCTTTACTGCTACTGTTAAGCGTATGCTTAAACAGTACGATTGCGTAATTTCTTAATTTAATCTTTGGTGGATTCGGTGAATTATTGAAGTTGGTAAAATTTTTTTACTTTTTAACTTAAGACAAAACTTTAAAAATTCATCACAAATTCATTTTTAACCATTTTGATTTGATTTTTTTTCTAAATGAAACTTAAAACATTCTAATTTTAATTAAAAAAGACCGTTTTATTCCAAGTGTTGTCAAAAAAATTAAAAAAATTTTCAAAGTTGGTAAAAAAATTTTTAAGTTAGAAAATTAACCATTTTTTAAAAAATTCATCAAAAATTCATTTTTAAAGATTTTGATTTCATTTTTTTTCTAAATGAAACGTAAAACATTCTAAGTTTAATTTAAAAAGATTGTTTTATTCCAAGTGTTGTCAAAAAAATTAAAAAAATTTTCAAAGTTGGTAAAAATCTTTTAGGTTAGAAAATTAACAATTTTTTAAAAAATTCATAAAAAAATCATTTTTAAAGATTTTGATTTGATTTTTTTTCTAAATGAAACGTAAAACATTCTAAGTTTAATTTAAAAAGATTGTTTTATTCCAAGTGTTGTCAAAAAAATTAAAAAAATTTTCAAAGTTGGTAAAAATTTTTTTAGGTTAGAAAATTAATCATTAAAAAAAATTCATCAAAAATTCATTTTTAAAGATTTTGATTTGATTTTTTTTCTAAATGAAACGTAAAATATTCTAATTTTAATTTAAAAAGATTGTTTTATTCCAAGTGTTGTCAAAAAAATTAAAAAAATTTTCAAAGTTGGTAAAAATTTTTTTAGGTTAGAAAATTAATCATTAAAAAAAAAATTCATCAAAAATTCATTTTTAAATATTTTGATTTGATTTTTTTTCTAAATGAAACGTAAAATATTCTAATTTTAATTAAAAAAGACCGTTTTATTCTAAATGTTGTCAAAAAAATTAAAGAAATTCTCAAATTTGTAAAAAAATTTTTTGGTTAGAAAATTAACAATTTTTTAAAAAATTCATAAAAGATTCATTTTTAAAGATTTTGTTTTGATTTTTTTTCTAAATGAAACTTAAAACATTCTAATTTTAATTAAAAAAGACCGTTTTATTCCAAGTGTTGTCAAAAAAATTAAAAAAATTTTCAAAGTTGGTAAAAATTTTTTAGGTTTGAAAATTAGCAATTTTTTAAAAAAATCATAAAAAAATCATTTTTAAAGATTTTGATTTGATTTTTTTTCTAAATGAAACTTAAAACATTCTAATTTTACTTAAAAAATACCGTTTTATTCTAAATGTTGTCAAAAAAAGTAAAAAAATTTTCAAATTTGGAAAGAAATTTTTTTGGTTAGAAAATTAACAATTTTTTAAAAAATTCATAAAAAATTCATTTTTAACGATTTTGATCTGATTTTTTTTCTAAATGAAACCTAAAACATTCTAATTTTGATTAAAAAAGACTGTTTTATTCCAAGTATTGTCAAAAAAATTAAAAAAATTTTCAAAGTTGGTAAAAATTTTTTACTTTTTAACTTAAGACAAAACTTTAAAAATTCATCAAAAATTCATTTTTAAAGATTTTGATTTGATTTTTTTTCTAAATGAAACTTAAAACATTCCAATTTTAATTAATAAAGACCGTTTTATTCTAAGTATTATCAAAAGAATTAAAAAAAATTTCAAAGTTGTTAAAAAATGTTTGACAAAATTCAAAAATTTAAACTTAACTTAATTCTAACTTAAAAAAAGCGATCAATTTTAAAAATTCATAAAAAATTCATTTTTAAAGATTTTGACTTGGTTTTTTCTCTAAATGAAACCCAAAGCATTTTAATTTTAATTAATAAAGACGGTTTTATTTTAGATGTTGCCAAAAAAATAAAAAAAAAATTTTTAAGTTGGCAAGAAAAATTTGAGGTTAAAAAATCAATAAGATATTTAAAAATTCATACCTTAGAAATGAATTGTTATTGAGATTTGAAATCTTATAAGGATTTAGATTGAAACTTTATCTTTGTTTTTACCAAAAATTAATTTTTTACGACTTTTAGTTCTTCCCTCAGAAGAGAAAATGTAACTTATTGTCATTAATTGAAATTTCTTAACATTCTAAAAAGTTAGGTAAACTGAAATTTTTTTAAACTGAAATTTTCTTAAAAGCACAATACAGGATGTTTCAGAATTACACGGCACCATTTCAGGGATAGGATTACTAAATGTATGTTTGAACTACTTTTTGAGGACTTACAAAGCGCATGATTTAACATTCTATCATTAACCCATTAGCTGCCAAATTTATTTTTGAAATGTTTAGTCGGATAACTTCCAAAAATTCCAACTTCCAAACATAACTTCTAAAATTCGCAAAATTCCAAAAGCCCCAAATGGGGATCGTGGCAGCTAATGGGTTAAGATTTCGATTAAAAATTGTACGAAGAATCTCGTTACATGTAACTTTTGCACAAATGTATACACACCTTGTATTAGTAAAAATCTGATTTTCTTCACTGATTATACTTATAAATTAATGAGAAAAGATTTCATTAAAGCTTAAAGTAACAAATTAAATAATTTCATTATTATTTTTTCCAACAAATATTTTTATTACATTTGTTAGATACATTAATAATTCTATCTAGTAAATGTTATTCGGAAACACATTCAGACGATTATCATTTTTATTACTGACCATTCTCGAGAAGTTGGAAACATATATACCTTTCCCGTCTAGAACACGTTAATACATTATTTATGAAATTAATGTTACGAAAAACCACCGACCTGGAATGGTCCGAATAAGTTAGCCCTCCGGAAACGAGAAAACCGCCTCTGATGTTTATAAATGATGGATTTCGTACCTAATGGAGGAATCGCGTGGGTTTCAAATTTCGTCACTTTTCTACAACGCTGTTGTAGAAAACATGAATTCGTTAGATACTCGGTAAGTAAAGAGGAACGAGCCGGCTTCGGTCCATTAACGAATGCATTAACTACTTAATGAAATCGTGCCGGGAATAAATAAGCCGCTATAATTTACATTTAGCAAATTGCAGCGAGAGACACGGATAAACCGGTCGGAATCGTCGGGTTTTGGCCCGCGGCGAGTGGATTACAGGAAACAAATTTAATCAGGTATCGCCACGAAACTTCGGTACTTAATAATAATTACTTTATGAAGGCGCTGCTGCGAAACTACCGAAACTTGTCTAATTGGCTTTTGGGAGGGAACAAAATGGATTTAAACTGACGGCAAAACAAACAAAGCTTCCGCGTGTGTTTACATGTCGTAAATTTGGCATTACTGTACGTTGTTATCGGCTACCAATTAGCGTTGGAAATGTAAAACTGTAAATAAATATTCTAAAATGAAAAATATAATACAAAACAAAATATTTTTTATTTGAGGGAGATTTTTTTTAATAAACTTAACAATGAGATTTCTTTTTAATTTATGGTGGATGCGCCGCACAGTAGTCGGAATTCCGAAAAAGCCGGACAAAAGTTCAAAAAGGTTTGCATTAAAACGTATGTAAGGTCGGAATTTAAGATTTTTCAGGGAAGACTTCCGGTTAAGAGGAAGAGTGAAAATTTAAAAAATTCTGAGAATGTAATAAAATTATCCGAAATTTTTTCGAAAATATCCGAAAATTTTTCAAAAATATCCGAAAATTTTTCAAAAATATCCGAAAATTCTTTGAAAATATCCGAAAATTTTCCGAAAAATTCTGGAAATATTACAAAAATTTCTGAAAATATAAAAATTTGCGATAATCTTACAGAAGATCCTGAAAATGTAACAAAATTATCCGAAAATTTTACTAAAAAATCAGAAAGTTTTACTAAAAAATCCGAAATTTTTTCTAAAAAATCCGAAATTTAAAAAATCCCGAAGATGTAACAAAAGTTCCTGAAAATTTTACAGAAAATTTTGAATTTTTCGAAAATTGTTCAAAAAAATCCGAAAATTTTACAAAAATTCCCGAAAATCATAAAAAACATCCAAAAATGTTACAAAAATCCCAAAAAATGCTTCAAAATTTTCCAAAAATATCCGAAAAAAATCCGAAAATATTCAAAAAACTCCAGAAAATATTCAAAAAATTTCAGATAATTTTTCAAAATTATCCGAAAATTTTACTAAAAAATCAGAATTTTTTTTTTAAAATCCCGAAGATGTAACAAAAGTTCCTGAAAATTTTACAGAAAATTTTGAATTTTTCGAAAATTGTTCAAAAAAATCCGGAAATTTTACAAAAATCCCAGAAAATGCTTCGAAATTTTCCAAAAATAACCCAAAAATATTCAAAAAATTCCAGAAAATGTTCAAAAAATTTCAGATAATTTTTCAAAATTATCCGAAAATTTTGCTAAAAAATCAGAAATTTTTTCTAAAAAATCCGAAATTTTTCCTAAAAATCCCGAAGATGTAACAATAGTTCCTGAAAATTTTACAGAAAATTTTGAATTTTTCGAAAATTGTTCAAAAAAATCCGAAAATTTTACAAAAATTCTCGAAAATCATAAAAAAACATCCAAAAATGTTACAAAAATCCCAGAACATGCTTCAAAATTTTCTAAAAATATCCCAAAAAAATTCGAAAATATTCAAAAAATTCCAGAAAATATTCAAAAAAATTCAGATAATTTTTCAAAATTATCCGAAAATTTTACTAAAAAATCAGAAAGTTTTACTAAAAAATCCGAAATTTTTTCTAAAAAATCCGAAATTTAAAAAATCCCGAAGATGTAACAAAAGTTCCTGAAAATTTAACAGAAAATTTTGAATTTTTCGATAATTGTTCAAAAAAATCCGAAAATTTTACAAAAATTCCCGAAAATCATAAAAAACATCCTAAAATATTACAAAAATCCCAGAAAATGCTTCAAAATTTTCCAAAAATATCCCAAGAATATCCGAAAATATTCAAAAAATTCCAGAAAATATTCAAAACATTACAGATAATTTTTCAAAATTATCCGAAAATTTTACTAAAAGATCAGAAATTATTTCTAAAAAACCAGAAATTTTTTCTAAAAAACCAGAAATTTTTTCTAAAAAATCCGAAATTTTTCCTAAAAATCCCGAAGATGTAACAATAGTTCCTGAAAATTTTACAGAAAATTTTGAATTTTTCGAAGATTGTTAAAAAAAATCCGAAAATTTTACAAAAATTCTCGAAAATCATAAAAAACATCCAAAAATGTTACAAAAATCCCAGAAAATGCTTCAAAATTTTCCAAAAGTATCCCAAAAAAAATTCGAAAATATTCAAAGAGTTCCAGAAAATATTCAAAAAAATTCAGATAATTTTTCAAAATTATCCGAAAATTTTACTAAAAAATCAGAAAGTTTTACTAAAAAATCCGAAATTTTTTCTAAAAAATCCGAAATTTAAAAAATCCCGAAGATGTAACAAAAGTTCCTGAAAATTTTACAGAAAATTTTGAATTTTTCGAAAATTGTTCAAAAAAATCCGAAAATTTTACAAAAATTCCCGAAAATCATAAAAAACATCCAAAAATGTTACAAAAATCCCAGAAAATGCTTCAAAATTTTCCAAAAATATCCCAAAAAAAATCCGAAAATATTCAAACAATTCCAGAAAATATTCAAAAAATTTCAGATAATTTTTCAAAAATTTCCGAAATTTTTTTAAAAATTCCCGAAAAGGTTTGAAGTCGTTCAATTGATATAAAATCAAGAAATAAATCATCAATTAAAACCACTAGCTATTTTATTCCACCAAAAAGCGATTTAAACCTAACTGAAAATTATCCGAACAAACCGAAAATGTTGTTAAAAAAAGTTGATTTAAAACCAAGCGAAATTAAAAAATAAGAAGACGTTCCAAGTATAAACTATAGCTTAATAGTTCACGCTTTTATACATTCGGGTTCGGTTGATTTATCCGAATTTGGTTTTCCGGATAATTCGGATAATTCCGGCGAAGATGACGATACGATCGCCGAAATACAAAGTATTGAAGATGATACGACGAAAAATGAAGTTGGGTTAATTTCAAATGAAGCTAATTCAAACCAATCAAAAACGATATCAAAAATTAATAACAATTTAATGACTCAAAGCTCGAAACCGGCGAGATCCGGTAGTTTTCTCTTCTGATATATAATCTTGATACTCCTGTGTGTGATTTCCAAGAATCAATACTGCAGGATCTCTTGGGATCACAATTATTTCGATGATTCACTATTCCGGTAATCTGAATTCGATGAAAATCGCAAGGGGTTTTTGTTTATATGCTAAAAACATGCAACTTTTGAGAAATTAGGTGATGGATACATAAATATATTACACTTATCTCCAGGAACGCCTTCCATATTGCAGATAACGATTCAATCCCTAATACAAAATTTGACCACATTTTCAATCCACTGGTTTTTAAGAGGTCAGTAATTGGTGTCAGATGCTAATGGGATTCAGTAAACTTCCGGTTTTATTTTAAAGTTTTAAATCAAAATATTGACAATTTTCAAATATCTTAATAACATTTTAAAATTTTAACGTTTCCAGATTAGATTTATTATTTATTTATTAGATTTACTTAAAAATAGAAAAAGAAACTGGGAAATAAATTAGGCTACCTTAGCAAAAACATTAATTAATCTTTTTATTCAAACTTAAATTAATTTTTCTTATCTTAATTGACAGCTAAAAAAGTGTAAAAAAATAAGAAACTTTGTTAGATGTAGTTTGGTGGTTGAAAGTAATCGATCCATGTTTATTCAAAACATCTGCGCCCGAACGGCAATAGTTATGAAAATCAAGTTCCAAAGAAAGCTCATTTTACACAGAATATTGAAAATTCTTAGTCGTGCCCGTCCCGAGCAACTCTCGGAGATTTAGTTTCGATTTCGAACTTTGGCAGTCCGCGGAGAGCGTCGCCCAACAACTTTGGGATGGAGGGAAACTTTCCATATTGAATTTTATAAAGCGCGCGCCGTGCGATTCGGTCGTCAAACGTTTCTTGTCCCGTTTCTCCCTTTACGCGTCATTTGCTTGATCCGGGACGATCGGAATTTGAATTCACCCCCGTTTGATAAATTTATAGATCGTCAAGAAAAGAAATTATTGAAGTTAAAAATCAGATTTATATTTATCCGCAATTTTTTGGAGCTTGAAAATATTAAAATATTACAAAAATTACCAATGATTTGATTTTAAATTTTAAGATTTCACCGGCGCATCCACCAAAAATTAAAAAAAGAATCTCATTTTGTGGTTTATTTATTGAATCGTTTGTTTTACCATCACGAGTTAATTCTTTTTATTATATAGGGTGTTTTAGAATTGCACGGCAGTATTTCAGGGATATGTACTCAATTTTATCCTTTCATTTTCAGGATGAAACCCATCTGCGAACTAACCTTTTTCCTTGTTTAATCATTAATTAACTGACTCCTTCTCCAGACACAGTAATCCGCAGATTACTCTAATACTTCAAGTCGACTTATTGAATCTTTGGCTCATAAAGAACTTTATCTCCTATTGTCTCCATGGGTTGTCGTTAATTTTTTAGAGTGTTTTATAATATGTTAGAAATTTGAGAATATTTATTAGACCGTGAGATAGGAAATAAATAGAGAAATCGAAGAGAAAAGATTACTGAAAAAGAAAATCTGAGAAATTTCGTTGGTATATAAGAGAAGAAAGTGATCAAGTTCAAAATTCTAGATTTTTAGGTTTTAATGTCGAGCGTTTAGGTGTATCTGAAATTCAATACTATTTTATGGGAAAAATGAGTAAGCTCAAAAATACCAAAAGCTAAAACTAAAATACTATCTGTGGACTTTGTAATTTCTTAACGATTTGAAAAACAAAAAATATATAAAAGAAGGAGAAAAATAATAATAGTAATCACAAGAATCCAAGAATCCTGTCAAGACAGAAAAGTTAATTCTGTAGCTGAGGTGTGATATGTGAAATGATAGTTCAAACTCCAAAACCTAACCGGGAGATCATAAAAAAGCCGACTTATATCTATTGTTAAGGTTAGTCGAAACGACAGAAATCGCCAGTGTGTGTCCATTGCTATTTTTGACAAGATTTCATCAAGTGAAGAAAAGGCGGCTAAAGAAAAAGGCGTCGACACAGTTACTAAATACGTCGATACATAAAAAACAATCTTCACAAAGGTGCTTTTGTATGTGCAAGGGAACAAAGATGCTTAAGCAGGGTAAACTCATCAAATCTCGTCCATATGCCTAAAATAGGCTTTCGAGTTTTTCTTTATTGATTTCTATAGGAAGGCCGACTTTAGGAAGCAATTTTTGAAAGGCCGAGATTTGGGCATGTTACTCTATTATACAAACTCAAAACCAACTGTCAAATCGGATAAAGATTACCGACCATAATTTTGCAAATAAACTCGGGTTCGACTGATCGGCATATGACTTCAGTGGGAGCTAATTAATGTCGTATCAATTGACACGAATCAATATAAAAACATAAGCACTATTTTGATCGGACGATTCAAATCGCGCTGATTCAAATTCGGACTGATTTTAATCGAGCCGTTCTAGTGAACACCCGGCCTTACAGTAAAACCTCTTTTTGTGCGGTCCTTATTTATGCTATTTTAGTTTCAGCGGGGTTGGCACTAGTTTAATGTTTCCTATCAGTGTACTATAACCTGAAATGAAAGATGAAAGAATACTCGGCAATGTTACAGATAGTATGCTTACTTTTTCATCTTTCTCTTCATAGAGCAGCTCTATTTCAGATTATAGTAGATATACATGTTGTGAACACATTTTTTTAATAGACACTAATGCCGAAAAAAGCTTGAAATTAAAAAAGAGTTAAAATCAGACATGTCTCCCTATTGCAACGTTTACAAACAACTGACCAATCGACCGTCGTCACATTTATGACGACTATGAAATTATGAATTGTAAAATACTGATTAGTGACTTTATGATGCCAAAACATAAATCAATTGGAATCGTATCTTCAACCGAAGAAAGCTATTTCGAAAAAATCGCACTTAGAAAAGTCCTCTTAATCCTCTTGACATTTGTTACAATCACAGATTTATCAAATACACAAGAAGTTTTTTGCTGGAATCTGCTTTAAAGGCAAAAAGACCAAAAGACAGCGAAATGAATTTCATCATCATTCACCTAATTTTCCCACTTTCAGCGAAATCCTTTCATTTTTTTTTTGTAATTTTCAGTCGTTTTAAAAATTTTGACTTT